>JANAVB010027000.1:735686-1343186 GCA_029216955.1 Iris pallida | reverse complement strand
CACACTAGGGACGAGGGTGATGCTAGCCTGCGAGTCCACACTAGGGACGAGGGTTAGTAGTATATGGTTTACACCTGCGAGTCCACACTAGAGACGAGGGTGATGCTAGCCTGCGAGTCCACACTAGGGGGCGAGGGCTAGTAGTTGTTCAAACCTGCGAGTCCATACCAGGGACGAGGGTTTGAGTATTCGATTGGTTATCCATTGACATCGTGTTCTCTTGTTCTTCTCCAGCAGTTCGTTTAGGCGTAGTGGTTCTTCCAGTCGTATGTAGTCGTATTTTCGTGCTGATTGGTCTTTTTTTATTTATTTCCTGTATTTTCTTTATTGTATGATAAACTGCTAGATAGGCATGTTGTTATGTATCTTGCTATGTCCCCTGAGGACCTGATGATCTCTTCAGGTTAGTGATTGCATGGAGTTAGCTAGTAGTTCTGGATGGCGGAGGATTTGTGGTTCTTGTGGGATTCAGGTACCGTTATTGTGTTTATTATCCGTTCGTGCTTTCATACCTTATCATGAGTTATCATGTTTCTTGATTCGGTTTTAGACTCTTGTTATTTCCTTTAGAGTCTTATCGGACATTTATGCTAGTGGGCTGCAGACCACGACCCATAGTATTCATTCATGTTTCATATTCTTATTATGGATTGAGATATAGATTTGTTTGCCATGATTTGGCAGTATACCATAGCCTTGACAGCGTTTACGTATTCGAGTCGGGCTGGAGTCCGTTCGATACGTAGCTGGGCTTGGACACGCTTTGTATCCAAAAAGCGGGTACGGGTCGTGACAGTGGCTGCTGGTAAGACCTGTCGTCACTACTGCCCATTCTCCGACGAATACGACGCCACTCCCGCACACAGGTCACCCGACGCACCCCCGCTCAAGACCTCAGTCGTCATCACAATGGTTGGTCAGAAAGTAATCGCTTCTCCTCGACATGTCGATGCCCTCCGTCGAGTCCCAGGCCACCGCCCGTGGCCGTGCACCGTCGTGGTCGTGCACCGCCCCGGGTTACACACGTACCCCGATGACCCCCCACCCCCCCAACAGCAGCAGCATGCTGCTGTAACCAGAAAGTAGCACGGTTGTTGTGATGCATATACGCCGCCAGCGAGGCAAGGCCAGGTCACCCACCACTTCACGATGGTCATGCGCCGCCCCACATGCTATCCCTGGCCTGTGGGTCACCTTCTCGAGCACCACATGAGGTCGACCTTGATTTCGACACCGATATCCCTTCGACGCGCATGAGGAACGCCAAGTCAAAATTTTGTCTCGGGACTGCGACTTCGTGTATGTTTTTCAAGAAATCCTACGATAGATTGTCAATCTCTTTTTACTATTGTAATCTCGGTATATACCCCTTAGCTCACCTAAATTTCAATTGTTAATTCAATTGTTTGATAGATCAAAACTGGCCACCAAGTTGACCGTTTAAATTGTATTATTTTTTGGACAGTTTCATGAAGCCAACTTCGTAGATTTGTTTCTCCGTCATCGCAACTATGTTTGATGTGTCACATGTTCCTGTACACATTTGGTATAACCAATTTTGTGTCATAAAATTTTTAGCTTCGTATGATGTCGTTTGGTTGGTTGAAATCGATGCCAAAGTTGGCCTCTCAAAACCATAATTTCCAACTTGTAAAATTTTAATTCTGAACTCGGGACTCCGGATTCCAATTTTGACGCCACAAGTGGACTCGTGGTGTTGTTCTGAAATAAATTCATATATAATTTATTGAGTTTGGAGCAACGTGGCCCCGAAACGTATTTTCGTGCAAAATCGGGTTCCTTTGTCTGAGTCAACGGGTCATTTTGAGATCGGCTCATCGGAATCCTATTACGGATATACTGTTGGATTTGTATCATCATTATGGACTCTTTGACATATATTTTGCTAGATTTAGAGGACTTTGGCTCCGGCACGCATTTTCGTGCAAACCGGGTCCCAACGTCTGGGTCAACGGGTCATTTTGAGATCGAGTCATCAGAATCCGATTCCGGATATATCGTTGGGTTCGTATCATCATTCTGGACTCATAGACATAGAATTTGCTAAGTTTAGTAGACTTGTATCCTGGTACGTTTTTCGGTGCAAAGCGGGTCCAACGACGGAAATTGTTTTGACCCAAAATTACGGTTTTGCCCATGTGTCCAAATTGGACTTATGGATAAACTATCCTAGCTAATTTGACCATTCTAGACACGTTGGTGATGTTTGTTTCATCATTCGACGATGTCTATAGATTTTTCTTTATGTATCACCCTTAATTATAATTAATTCTTATTCATGTTAGAATTTCGGAATCCGTACGTGAAAATTGAGATCAGGCGATTCCAGTGATCTCACATTGCTGAAATTAACTAGGTGACCATGTGGATTGCCAAGATAAGATTGTTGACCTTACAGTTGATTATCTTGTCTCGATTTGCGTGTTATAGGTTTTGTTGTACGAATAACGAGGTGCAAACTTGATATTTTGAATCTACCACTTATATTATTGGCAATAATGATTATAGAGACTAGTGTGACCTAGTTCTAGGCAATATAATTGCAAGTGTCTTAGATAACAAAAGGTAATAGGTGACTAGAAACGACCCAAGCTCCCTAGGTAGGAGTTATTAGTCATACGTGTACTTTAATGTGTGATATATATTTGTAAGTGATTTAGGTTGATAAATATTTGCATGGAATGTGGTTCTCATGGATAGTAGGATAGACCTTGGTACTACAGTCTCAGCACAGTTTGGACAACTCCGAATAAGTATACCTTGCCAACATAATTTACAGTATCTATATGCTTATAGTTTCTTATCAGTCGATTCACACTGGATATACTGTGCATGATTTTTCTGTTCATTATCAGTACATTGTCATGATTTTTTCTGCTGACACATAGACCTGACACACAAATTCGTACTGCATGGCATATATGTGACTCTTATGATCTCTAGATGTTACTGATATTGGATCGCCTGTGTACATGTTTTGACTGGACTTCTGGGCTTATCCTTCATTAGAGTCGGACTGGATGTGTCATAGATACGATACGGACAGTAGCATTGGGTGGGGAGGACAGTTACTAGGCGAGAGGGCTACTATACATATATCACTATGTACATATTATTATACATCCTTATTCGAGAGATTTTATAACCGGAGTTACGTTTCTCTCTTATTTATCGGGAGTCTCTATGCCTGAGCTACGACTATATTTATCGGTAATCTCTATACCGGAGCTACGATCCTGTATCTCAGGAGTCTCTATACCGGAGCTACGGATTTTATATTTGGATAGCCCTCGCATCGAAAGTTGTCCTCAATTGTATATCACACAGACTAGATGGTTTGCCTAGTATTAGTACCATTTGATCACCTATTTACTACAATGGTCACGTGTCTAGTGTCATGTCCCGATTCGATAAACTGTTCGTCCCCATTAGTATTATGCCGAATCGATCGTCCTCGCTAAGGCGTGATATTGTACGAGTCTGGAATTGTACTCGTACAAGGCAAGAACATTACTTTTGATCATTATATTGAAACATCGAGTTGAAACTTCATAAATTACATCAAAATTGAACACGTAGTTTAGGAAGATAGAAATATGCTTTTCATTCATAGCTTGCAACGAAGTGCAAGTCGTAATTACATTGGATGCTGTTGCGACTACATTGATTGAAACAAAAAAAATACTCGACAAGCTGCCTGAACTAATACTTATCGTTCCATACATTCGCCCTTTTATACATAAGCCTTCGATGAATTGGCTTCAAAATACTTCAGAATAGGAAGAGCTTCAAAACGCCTCTCCGAACTTCAGCTTCAATCTAGAGCTCCCGAAGCACCTGGGGAGTTGGGGAGGGGATTAGCACTTGCTAAGTGGACGGGATGAACCCACTCGTCTAAATAGACTCTGATTTGTTAAGGTATGCATGTATTGGAGTTTTTTTTTCTATTTAGAACTAAATGAATTCAGTTCATATTGATAGCCTTCCATTTGAAACAGTAAAGCGGACAAAAATTATAGTAGTTTATCTCATTCTTACCACGGTCGTTCTCGTCCCTGCATAAAAACAGAGATTATAATTTCCAACTGCATAATACAATAGGTGAGCATGCTATTTTATATGCGGTCATCGGTGTTAACACCACGAGGGACTATTCATCATGGCATTACGACGCACCCTATCAGACTTGGTTGCAAGCCTAGCTGGAGGTCCCATAATGTCTCGTGCCAAGCACGAAATCTCAAATTCCCTCTAGGTCGATTCGGTTCCGATGCCCCGGGTACCGTTTCGAGGGAACCCTTGTGCACAAGTTGTCCATGACCATGAAAATGTGAGAACAGTTTAACATGTAAAACGGATTGCATAGCGTGGACATTATTAAGCAATATTATCATTTTTTCCAACTCATACAACTAAGTTATTTTCCCCAAAGCCGTACTTCCGATTTAACGTCCCGTAGGCACCAAATTCCCCAAGGCACCGTATGCCGCAACCAACATTTCATTATTTCATTTTGCAGATCATGAAATAGTCTATATCTTTTCTAGAACCTTAAATATTCTCTTTTTGATGTAAAACTTATATTTTAGAGTAATTTACTCTAAATCGATACATTTTTCTCGAGTTCTTGATCTTAGTAGATTGGCAAACATTTGGCTTGGCATCGTCGATTTGAATAAGTTCGAGGCAAAAGAATTTCGTTTATGGGACAGAGTTGAAGGGGCCGAACCATCCACCAAGTATTTGATCGTGCCGATAGTAAGAGCGCTTCGCAACGTTCAATCTTCAGTTATGCGAGCTCCTGCAATAGCACCAACACTTAGTAAGAATTCCTTCTTTAATCCTTCGTTTCAAAATTCGTAGAATGCATTCAGAAAACAACGCGAAAATACATTCATCAAAACTAAGCTACGAAAGCTCTAAGAAAACTATACAGCAGTCTGGTTCCATCGAAGGGACTCCTATATAGAGCTCACTCGTCGAGACGCAACCTGCTGCATCTAGGACTTATTCCAACAGAAGTCGTTCCATTAATTAGATCGATTCTCGTAACATTCGTCCAAATCGATTTTATTGATGCCGCAAGGTATTATCGTTTACCAAGCTCAGCGATCGAGTCAGATGGCTATCTAAGTTTTCGACCGATCTGACTCGGCGCAAGCATATTATGGAGTCCGCCGCCTATCGGAAGCGGGGTACTACATAATATACCACTAAGAAAAAGTTTCGTCCCGAAACTTAAGAACAAGGGTCTGACCTTAAATTAGGCAAACAATGAAAGGTACTTCTCCTTCATCTCCGCCTTAATTTTCCACGTTGACTCTTCAACTGAATGGTTCCGCCAAAGCACACGGACCAAGGACATCGATCGGTTTCACAATACTTTCTCCTTACAGTCCAAAATTTGGATATGCTCCTCCGAGTAAGACAAGTCAGCACGTAGCTTCAACTGATCGAAGCTAACCACGTGACTTGGGTCGTGCACGTATTTTTGAAGTTGTGAAACATGAAAAATATCGGGCACTTCAGCCAAGACAGGAGGTAGTGCGATCCGATAAGCAACAGTTGCAACTCGCTCAAGAATCTCGAAAGGGCCTACAAATCTCGGGATCAATTTGCCTTTAACCCCGAACTGTATTACTCCACACATGGGCGTTACTTTCAAAAACATATGGTCCCCGTTCAAAAATTCTAGCGGTCGTCGACGAAGATCTGCTTAGCTCTTTTGTCAACTTTGCGCGATACAGAGTCTATCTCTGTAATCCCCCAAAATTTTGGAGGATTTTTCTTTTTTTTTCTCTCTATATTTTCTCTGTTTATCATTATTTATAAATTTGCTCAAATGATTTTTCGTATATTTTATAAATATAATCCTAGTCATGCTTAAATTTCGTCATGCACACCGACTAGACAATGTGTCATGGCTAAAGCCGTCAAGTGCTTTGACTAGTATATTAGCTGTAGAGGTTGATAGAATTATTTTATTTGAATATTTAGTTCTTTAAATTTATTAGATCATACCATGGTTATCCTTTCCATGTTTAATATTTATTATTTTATTTAGTTATTTAACTATATTTTTAAAGGATTAAAAATTTATTTATTCGTTTGTAAAAATTTTATATATAATACTAGTAGAATATGTACCCTCCCCAAGTTATTAAAACCCTACAATTTGGTTGTATTATTTTTAGTAATATTGTTATTATTTTCGTGTTGGTTCTTGGATAGTCCAGTCAATAAATAATATATATATATATATATATACCTGAGCAAAATACTCCCTACCCTGAGAAAGTAGGGATATAAAATTTTGCATTTGAAAATATTTATTATAAATTCTGATATTTATTGATATTTAAATTACTTATACTAATATATATAAATATATATATATAATGCTTGGGAAAAAACTCATTGAGTTTCTCGCGAGAAATTCAATTGAATTTCTCGCGAGAACACTTCTTCAATTAATCCCGCTAGCAGAGCTCTGTACAAGAGCGGAACACCCTTCCCAAACCCAACGGGAACACTCCAATTTTTGAACTAATTCACCTCCCAATTAGATCCCCTCAAATCCCCATTTAAATATCTACATATCTAGATAAAATCTGACTTCAAACTGGATTGAAATCGTTCTTATCAGATGTGAAATTTGGAATTAATATCCGCCTGTACCTATACGAACCCTTCGAACTTCTTTGCCTCTCCGCTCCTACACACCAAGTCGCAGTCGAAAATTTCAACTGGGAACTGGTCGCCTGCATCCCTACGCCCCTCCTCAGATGCCTGCACGGCGGTGGCACCCGCCGCACGGCCAGGAAGACGCCCAAACCCGACGAGAAAACAGAGAAGTTCCGTTCGAAGCACAGGAAGAGGTACCCACTTCATCGTTCAAATTCTTCGTTCATAGTCGACATTTTTCGAAACCGCGAGTAGCATTGGAGAGCCTATATGACCCTCTAGACATCCCACCTAGTAGTACCCCGTGCTATCAAACCATCGGGTCGAAAAATCGATTCGAAAAACCCAAGAAAACTGTTTTCTGGACAGTTTGAACACAGCCCAACCACCCCTGTTCGATGTCTAATTCTGATCAATCTCGAAGAGAGTGTTGGAAAACTTTTGAACAAAATTTTAGCCTACATATAGAACTTCAAATCTCTTCTTTTAGTTTAATTTTTCTTCCTCTGTATGTAAAGAATTCTGAACCAAAAGATCGTGAAAAATCAGTTTTTAAAATAGTAATATTTAACAAAATCAACCGATACGGCGTGCGCCCCGACAAACTGGGCGACGTGGTCGTGCACTATACGCATCGAAAGGCGCGTATGGATGTTACCGACGTGTGGGAACTGACGGGACTCGATTTCGTTGTGTGTGCGCGACGAAATCAGTACGTATCCGTCGAGATACCCCCGTATCGACGTTTTGCAAACTAGCCCATAACTTCGTGCACGTTCGTCGAATCGACGCGAAACTTGCGCCATCAGGACCGTATCATTTTTCTGGTCCTGTATGCTAAGTTTGGTCCGAATCCGAGAAGGTTGATTGGAACGCCAAATTGGCGGGCCCACGACCCGCTCTAACGGGCGATTTTGTGCACGGCCCGCCGGAATCCAACTTTGGACATACGGTTGGGTTCGTCTCCTCAAACCGGATCCATAGACATGTAGTTTGACGATTTTAGAGACCGTAGGTTCTGGCACGTGTTTCGGTGCAAAACGGGTCCAACGGCGGATATCGTTTTGATCCGAAATTACGATTTTGCCCCTATTTCAGAATTAGACTTTTGGACAGGCGTTTCCTAGGTATTTTTTTATGCCAAATCTATTCATGATGTTTATTTCAGCATCCGAGGTCGTTCATAAAAGTTGGCTTTCAGTGCTTCCCTATTCTGACGAATTGAGTTACCAGGCATCGCCATTCTGCACACTACCTCCAGGCAAGATACCTTGCCACCAGCTGTTTATTTATTTAGCTCATATTTCATGCTTTGTTCTTTATTTTTTTATGCAAAATAAACTGTGATACATGGCATAACCTGTTAGAACTTACTGTTCATTCATATTTTCTGCTGTGTATTATTTTTCTTACATATTAAACCTAGATTTAAGGGACCACCTTTGTGTGTTGCATTCATTGGCCTTGACACATTGTAACACGAAGTTGTGTGTCACATGTAGAACATGGACATGCATGACTGGCTGGCCACCGGTGCGTATAAGCCGTGCGATAGAAATAACCGCTAATAGAGGTTGCATGCTAGTTTGACTTAGCGGTTATAAAGGTTCACTGTTGTGGATACAACATAGTAGGCATTGGGCGGGAAGGACAGTTCCTTAGCGTATGGGCTTCGATGCACATGCCCTTTTGTAACCCGTGAGCTCCGTCGGAGACGCGGGTCAGATTACCCATGATTACTGACGGCCACTAGCGATTCTGCGGAACGTCATGCTCTTACTGATGGGGCCTCTGGTGCCCAACAGCCAGGGCCCATGCGCAGGAAGGATTGTTCTTAACTATATTTCACTTAGAACGGTTAGACACCTTTATCCGTTAGGTGCGAGTACTTTTAGTTTGGGTACTTGTATCTGACCGTGGCTTGGAACAATAACTTGTCGCGGATTAGTTCGTCACATCTTGTCCTTGTTTGGTTGTAGGTGTGGCTTACCACTTCGATGAGAAGGTATTGAACCTTGTTGGGGTTCGGATACCATATTGGATTCACATCATGGAAAGATACGTCATCGTGAATTAGTTTACCATCTCCTGTCCTTGTTTGGTTGGAGGGATGGTAGGCTAGTTCAATAGGTGTGTATTGGACCATGTTATGATCTGATTTTACTTATTCTTATTGAGCAGTATTTATTCAGTTTATGTGGCATGTTCTTTTTGTATCTTGTTACGTCCCTCTAAGGACCTGGTGATCTCTCCAGGTATAGGTGTGCAGGACTTTTCGTAGGAGTATGGCTCCGGTATAGACTCATCCTTCACGCTCGAGCGAGTAGTACCTTCTGATCACAGCTGTCCCTATTGGGTCGAGGAGCCTATTTAGTCATCATTTCTTATTCTATTTATCTTAGAGGTTGGACTCTATTTTCTTTCAGTTTATTCTAGTACCGGTAGTGGATTTGTCTCCGCCCGGTCAACAGTTACATTTTGACATTTACTTTGATTCGTGAGTTACCATTTTCTTTATATTTACTGTGGATGAGATATAGCTTTTACCTGTGACTGTTTGTTATTATTATTCATAATACAGCTTATGTGTATATTCGAGATTACCATATATTGGAGTGTATCTCGGATATATGCAGCTGGCATGCTTCGTTCCTAGTCCTATGTATTTTGGGACTGGGGCGTTACATATTTTTGTGGTGGCCCATGCAGGTCGAGATAAATTGTTTGGTTACTTTACCGTACCAAGCAAGCCTGCATATAGGATTAAAAAAAAAATTTAGGATCTCATCCACATATATGATATTCTATCTCACTTTCATTTCGAACTCTCCACTGCCTAACTTGGTTCCTGCTTGTTAAATTATTCTTCCGTAAATATTTACCCCTCTTTCGTGCGTACTAAGTCGTCATGTTCCACCATTCAATCACACTACTAGTTCAACTCCTATAAGTTGGGTAGGAAGCCTCACAACCTAACTTCCTTGACTTTAACCAAGGCCTTAGACAAGAAGACAGTAGGACGACTACAGAGGCACGAATATCGAACACGACTTAGATTCTTAAATAGCTTAAGCTATTTATAATCTCTTTCATCATTATCTTGCGTATTTGTAATTGAACTACCTTGACTAATGTTGCTATTATAGCCTAGTTTTGCGAGCTTACTCTCTCTCCGAGCTTGTTCAGGACATATATTTTATTGTAGGCGCCCACGAATACATTGTCTTATCAGAACTGGTGTATTGTGGTCTGATCAACCACAATGCATTTGGTTCACATTTTGTATGATTTTACGTGGATTGAGATATGGTTAGCTTAACATATTCGCCTTCTAGGATCTTATCCACGTGTTATTGACATTTTGAATTCTTTATTAAACTCTCTTTCAATTGCTTGACTCAAAACCTATCTGAATCTATTCTAACATTGCCCTTATCTTCGTGCCAGCAATATGACTCTACACAGAGGACACACCTAGACCCTAGCCATCATATCTGGTGATGCAACTTCCCAGGAAGAACAGGTTTCCCCAATGACCCCGGTGACTCCGTATCAGCTAAAGCCACAGCATAATACCACGAACCCAACGACGGTGCAGCAGGAAGCCCAAGTGCCCCCAGTCAGCCTGGTTGAGCAAACTACTGCAGTACCACCGGGAGAGACTACACCACCCCCTTGCCTCAGCAGTTTTCGCCACAGCACGGACCCCAACTGCCTCCACTTTCGACTGATGTGGACCCGACCACCCAGTTTATGTATGCTTGCTACAATCTCAGTGGCAATAAATAGAACTGTTGAGGCAGAGTATGATGACCTACTACGCTAGATCTCTACCACTAGCCCCGGTACCAGATCCAACTCCAGCTCCACAACCATATCTGGGCTCCATTGCAGACTTCATCGACATGGATCCTAAGAAATTTAAGGGTACCGAGGGTCCCTTAGAAGTTTCCGCATGGCTTATCAGCACAGAGAAATACTTGAAGGCATCCCAGTTGCCAGTACATGGTTGGTTGACAGCAGTGGACTTACTCTTAGAAGAAAATGCTCACCACTGGTGGAAGGCTGAAGAAAGGCGACTGGGCACTGGGATCACATGGAAGGAATTTTATGACCTCTTTTATGAGAGATTTTTTTCCATCCACGTTCGAGATGCTCTCTATGACCAGTTCCTTCATCTGAAGCAAGGAAACATGTCGGTAGATGAGTACGATACAGAGTTCAGCCGTTTGAGTAAATTTGGTGCGACATTAATCCCGACAGAGCTGGAGTAGGCAAGGAGATTCCATCAGGGGCTCGCACCAGAACTCAAGACTTTCACTACTGCACAGTCTCGGGTCTCTCATGCAGCTGTCTTGGAGGAAGCACGTACCCAGGAGCTACTTCACAAGGAACAGCAGGCACAGAGACGCCCTACACCGGTAGCTGCACCAGTTAGAACAACTCAAGGTGGACCAACCAGGAGGCCTACAGGACAGTACCAGCAGAGGCCCACACCCTACCAGAAGCCCACCTGCAACTACTGTGGAAAGAAGGGCCACATTCGAGACAGATGTCGGATTCGTCTTGGCTTAGGCTTGAGTTGCGGATCGGAACGACATCGGATTATCGATTGCCCCGAGCCGTCAAGGCAAGGGCAAGCATTTACCATGGCTGTGGTAGAACCCCATCATGAGATTAGAGATCTGACAGGTATTATTCTACTATTCTTTATTTAAGTCATGGCTTAGCATTTGAGCAATACATTCCTTAGCATGGTCATCACGCATGAGCATTCGACACCCTTAGGAATATCATGACTATCTCCACCCTCATTACAAAGACCAAGTTACGAAAAGACTACCTGCTCTTCCTTCATATTCAGCCGCACTATATTCTTCCATTAAGGTTTGATTGATATATTTTATAATTAAGTTTTATTTTAATTTCGAGGACAAAATTTTTATAAGTTTGGTAGGATGTAATCCCCCAAAATTTTGGAGGATTTTTCTTTTTTTTTTCTCTCTATATTTTCTCTGTTTATCATTATTTATAAATTTGCTCAAATGATTTTTCGTATATTTTATAAATATAATCCTAGTCATGCTTAAATTTCGTCATGCACACCGACTAGACAATGTGTCATGGCTAAAGCCGTCAAGTGCTTTGACTAGTATATTAGCTGTAGAGGTTGATAGAATTATTTTATTTGAATATTTAGTTCTTTAAATTTATTAGATCATACCATGGTTATCCTTTCCATGTTTAATATTTATTATTTTATTTAGTTATTTAACTATATTTTTAAAGGATTGAAAATTTATTTATTCGTTTGTAAAAATTTTATATATAATACTAGTAGAATATGTACCCTCCCCAAGTTATTAAAACCCTACCATTTGGTTGTATTATTTTTAGTAATATTGTTATTATTTTCGTGTTGGTTCTTGGATAGTCCAGTCAATAAATAATTATTATATATATATATATATTAAAATATATATATATATATATATATATATATATATATATATATATATATATATATATATATATATATATATATATATGTCTAGATACCTGAGCAAAATACTCCCTACCCTGAGAAAGTAGGGATATAAAATTTTGGCATTTGAAAATATTTATTATAAATTCTGATATTTATTGATATTTATTGATATTTAAATTACTTATACTAATATATATAAATATATATATATATATATATATATATATATATATATATAATGCTTGGGGAAAAAAACTCATTGAGTTTCTCGCGAGAAATTCAATTGAATTTCTCGCGAGAACACTTCTTCAATTAATCCCGCTAGCAGAGCTCTGTACAAGAGCGGAACACCCTTCCCAAACCCGACGGGAACACTCCAATTTTTGAACCAACTCACCTCCCAATTAGATCCCCTCAAATCCCCATTTAAATATCTGCATATCTAGATAAAATTCGACTTCAAACTGGATTGAAATCGTTCTTATCAGATGTGAAATTTGGAATTAATATCCGCCTGTACCAATACGAAGCCTTCGAAGTTCTTCGCCTCTTCGCTCCTACACACCAAGTCGCAGTCAAAAATTTCAACTGGGAACTGGTCGCCTGCATCCCTGCGCCCCTCCTCGGACGCCTGCACGGCGGTGGCACCCGCCGCACGGCCAGGGAGACGCCCAAACCCGACGGGAAAATAGAGAAGTCCCGTTCGAAGCACAGGAAGAGGTACCCACTTCATCGTTCAAATTCTTCGTTCATAGTCGACATTTTTCGAAACCGCGAGTAGCATTGGAGAGCCTATATGACCCTCTAGACATCCCACCTAGTAGTACCCCGTGCTATCAAACCATCGGGTCGAAAAATCGATTCAAAAAACCCGAGAAAATGTTTTCTGGACAGTTTGAACACAGCCCAACCACCCCTGTTCGATGTCTAATTCTGATCAATCCCGAAGAGAGTGTTGGAAAACTTTTGAACAAAATTTTAGCCTACATATAGAACTTTAAATCTCTTCTTTTAGTTTAATTTTTCTTCCCCTGTATGTAAAGAATTCTGAACCCAAAGATCGTGAAAAATCAGTTTTTAAAATAGTAAAATTTAACAAAATCAACCGATACGACGTGCGCCCCGACAAACCGGACGACGTGGTCGTGCACTATATACATCGAAAGATGCGTATGGATGTTACCGACGTGTGGGAACTGACGGGACTCGATTTCGTTGTGTGTGCGCGACGAAATCAGTGCGTATCCGTCGAGATACTCCCGTATCGACGTTTTGCAAACTAGCCCATAACTTCGTGCACGTCGAATCGACGCGAAACTTGCGCCATCAGGACCGTATCATTTTTCTGGTCCTATATGCCAAGTTTGGTCCGATTCCGAGAAGGTTGATTGGAACGCCAAATTGGCGGGCCCGCGACCCGCTCTAACGGGCGATTTTGTGCACGGCCCGCCGAAATCCAACTTTGGACATACGATTGGGTTCGTCTCCTCAAACCGGATCCGTAGACATGTAGTTTGACGACTTTAGAGACCGTAGGTTCAGGCACGCATTTCGGTGCAAAACGGGTCCAACGGCGGACATCGTTTTGATTCAAAATTATGATTTTGCCCCTGTTTTAGAATTAGACTTTTGGACAGGCGTTTCCTAGGTATTTCTTTTATGCCAAATCTGTTCGTGATGTTTATTTCAGCATCCGAGGTCGTTCGTAAAAGTTGGCTTTCAGTGCTTCCCTATTCTGACGAATTGAGTTACCAGGCGTCGCCATTCTGCACACTACCTCCAGGCAAGATACTTTGCCACCAGCTGTTTATTTATTTAGCTCATATTTCATGCATTTTTCTTTATTTTTTATGCAAAATAAACTGTGATACATGGCATAACCTGTTAGAACTTACTGTTCATTCATATTTCCTCCTGTGTATTATTTTTCTTACATATTAAACCTAGATTTAAGGGACCACCTTTATGTGTTGCATTCATTGGCCTTGACACGTTGTAACATGAAGTTGTGTGTCACATGTAGAATACGGACATGCGTGACTGGCTGGCCACCGGTGCGTATAAGCCGTGCGATAGGAATTACCGCTAATAGAGGTTGCATGCTAGTTTGACTTAGCGGTTATAGAGGTTCACTGTTGTGGATACAACATAGTAGGCATTGGGCGGGGAGGACAGTTCCTTAGCGTATGGGCTTCGATGTACATACCCTTTTGTAACCCGTGAGCTCCGCCGGAGACGCGGGTCAGATTACCCATGATTACTGACGGCCACTGGCGATTCTGCGGAACGTCATGCTCTTACTGATGGGGCCTCTGGTGCCCAAGAGGGGACCATGCCGATCCTATTTAGCCAGGGCCCATGCGCAGGAAGGATTGTTCTTAACTACATTTCACTTAGAACGGTTAGGCACCTTTATCTGTTAGGTACGAGTACTTTTGGTTTGGGTACTTGTATCTGACCGTAGCTTGGAACAATAACTTGTTGCAGATTAGTTCGTCACATCTTGTCCTTGTTTGGTTGTAGGTGTGGCTTACTACTTCGATGAGAAGGTATTGAACCTTGTTGGGGTCCGGATACCATATTGGATTCATATCATGGAAAGATACGTCATCGTGAATTAGTTTACCATCTCCTGTCCTTGTTTGGTTGGGGGGATGGTAGGCTAGTTCAATAGGTGTGTATTAGACCATGTTATGATTTGATTTTACTTATTCTTATTGAGCAATATTTATTCAGTTTATGTGGCATGTTCTTTTTGTATCTTGTTACGTCCCTCTGAGGACCTGGTGATCTCTCCAGGTATAGGTGTGCAGGACTTTCCGCAGGAGTATGGCTCCGGTATAGACTCATCCTTCACGCTCGAGCGAGTAGTACCTTCTGATCACAGCTGTCCCTATTGGGTCGAGGAGCCTATTTAGTCATCATTTCTTATTCTATTTATCTTAGAGGTTGGACTCTATTTTCCTTCAGTTTATTCTAGTACCGGTAGTGGATTTGTCTCCGCCCGGTCAACAGTTACATTTTGACATTTACTTTGATTCGTGAGTTACCATTTTCTTTATATTTACTGTGGATGAGATATAGCTTTTACTGGTGACTGTTTGTTATTATTATTCATAATACAGCTTATTTGTATATTCGAGATTACCATATATTGGAGTGTATCTCGGATATATGCAGCTGGCATGCTTCGTTCCTAGTCCTACGTATTTTGGGACTGGGGCATTACATATTTTTGTGGTGGCCCATGCAGGTCGAGATAAATTGTTTGGTTACTTTACCGTACCAAGCAAGCCTGCATATAGGATTAAAAAAAAAAATAGGATCTCATCCACATATATGACATTCTATCTCGCTTTCATTTCGAACTCCCCACTGCCTAACTTGGTTCCTGCTTGTTAAATTATTCTTCCGTAAATCTTTACCCCTCTTTCGTGCGTACTAAGTCGTCATGTTCCACCATTCAATCACACTACTAGTTCAACTCCTATAAGTTGGGTAGGAAGCCTCACAACCTAACTTCCTTGACTTTAACCAAGGCCTTAGACAAGAAGACAGTAGGACGACTGCAGAGGCACGAATACCGAACACGACTTAGATTCTTAAGTAGCTTAAGCTATTTATAATCTCTTTCATCATTATCTCGCGTATTTGTAATTGAACTACCTTGACTAATGTTGCTATTATAGCCTAGTTTTGCGAGCTTACTCTCTCTTCGAGCTTGTTCAGGACATATGTTTTATTGTGGGCGCCCACGAATACATTGTCTTATCAGAACTGGTGTATTGTGGTCTGATCAACCATAATGCATTTGGTTCGCATTTTGTATAATTTTACGTGGATTGAGATATGGTTAGCTTAACATATTCGCCTTCTAGGATCTTATCCACGTGTTATTGACATTTTGAATTCTTTATTAAACTCTCTTTCAATTGCTTGACTCAAAACCTATCTGAATCTATTCTAACATTGCCCTTATCTTCGTGCCAGCAATATAACTCTACACAGCGTACACACCTCGACCCTAGCCATCACATCTGGTGATGCAACTTCCCAGGAAGAACAGGTTTCCCCAATGACCCCGGTGACTCCGTATCAGCTAGAGCCACAGCAGAATACCACGAACCCAACGACGGTACAGCAGGAAGCCCAAGTGCCCCCAGTTAGCCTGGTTGAGCAAACTATTGCAGTACCACCAGGAGAGACTACACCACCCCCCTTGCCTCAGCAGTTTTTGCCACAGCACGGACCCCAACTGCCTCCACTTTCGACTGATGCGGACCCGACCACCCAGTTTATGTATGCTATGCTACAATCTCAGTGGCAACAAATGAAACTGTTGAGGCAGAGTATGATGACCTACTTCGCTAGATCTCCACCACTAGCCCCGGTACCAGATCCAACTCCAGCTCCACAACCATATCTGGGCTCCATTGCAGACTTCATCGACATGGGCCCTAAGAAATTTAAGGGTACCGAGGGTCCCTTAGAAGTTTCCGCATGGCTTATCAGCACAGAGAAATACTTGAAGGCATCCCAGTTGCCAGCACATGATTGGTTGACAGCATTGGACTTACTCTTAGAAGAAAATGCTCACCACTGGTGGACGGCTGAAGAAAGGCGACTCGGCACTGGGATCACATGGAAGGAATTTTATGACCTCTTTTATGAGAGATTTTTCTCCATCCACGTTCGAGATGCTCTCTATGACCAGTTCCTTCATCTGAAGCAAGGGAACATGTCGGTAGATGAGTACGATGCAGAGTTCAGCCATTTGAGTAAATTTGGTGCGACATTAATCCCGACAGAGCTGGAGAAGGCAAGGAGATTCTATCAGGGGCTCGCACCAGAACTCAAGACTTTCACTACTGCACAGTCTCGGGTCTCTTATGCAGCTGTCTCGGAGGAAGCACGTACCCAGGAGCTACTTCACAAGGAACAGCAGGCACAGAGACGCCCCACACCGGTAGCTGCACCAGTTAGAGCAACTCAAGGTGGACCAACCATGAGGCCTACAGGACAGTACCAGCAGAGGCCCACACCCTATCAGAAGCCCACCTGTAACTACTGTGGAAAGAAGGGCCACATTCGAGACGGATGTTGGATTCGTCTTGGCTTATGCTTGAGGTGCGGATCGGAACGACATCGGATTATCGATTGCCCCGAGCCGTCAAGGCAAGGGCAAGCATTTACCATAGCTGTGGTAGAACCCCATCCTGAGATTAGAGATCTGACAGGTATTATTCTACTATTCTTTATTTAAGTCATGGCTTAGCATTTGAGCAATACATTCCTTAGCATGGTCATCACGCATGAGCATTCGACACCCTTAGGAATATCATGACTATCTCCACCCTCATTACAAAGACCAAGTTACGAAAAGACTACCTGCTCTTCCTTCATATTCAGCCGCACTATATTCTTCCATTAAGGTTTGATTGACATATTTTATAATTAAGTTTTATTTTAATTTTGAGGACAAAATTTTTATAAGTTGGGTAGAATGTAATCCCCCCAAATTTTGGAGGATTTTTTTTTTTCTCTCTATATTTTCTCTGTTTATCATTATTTATAAATTTGCTCAAATGATTTTTCGTATATTTTATAAATATAATCCTAGTCATGCTTAAATTTCGTCATGCACACCGACTAGACAATGTGTCATGGCTAAAGCCGTCAAGTGCTTTGACTAGTATATTAGCTGTAGAGGTTGATAGAATTATTTTATTTGAATATTTAGTTCTTTAAATTTATAAGATCATACCATGGTTATCCTTTCCATGTTTAATATTTATTATTTTATTTAGTTATTTAACTATATTTTTAAAGGATTGAAAATTTATTTATTCGTTTGTAAAAATTTTATATATAATACTAGTAGAATATGTACCCTCCCCAAGTTATTAAAACCCTACCATTTGGTTGTATTATTTTTAGTAATATTGTTATTATTTTCGTGTTGGTTCTTGGATAGTCCAGTCAATAAATAATTATTTATATATATATATATATATATATATATATATATATATATATATATATATATATATATATATATATATATATATATATATATATATATATATGTCTAGATACCTGAGCAAAATACTCCCTACCCTGAGAAAGTAGGGATATAAAATTTTGGCATTTGAAAATATTTATTACAAATTCTGATATTTATTGATATTTAAATTACTTATACTAATATATATAAATATATATATATAATGCTTGGGAAAAAAAACTCATTGAGTTTCTCGCGAGAAATTCAATTAAATTTCTCGCGAGAACACTTCTTCAATTAATCCCGCTAGCAGAGCTCTCTACAAGAGCGGAACAACCTTCCCAAACCCGACGGGAACACTCTTATTTTTGAACCAATTCACCTCCCAATTATATCCCCTCAAATCCCAATTTAAATATCTGCATATCTAGATAAAATCTGACTTCAAACTGGATTGAAATCGTTCTTATCAGATGTAAAATTTGGAATTAATATCCGCCTGTACCTATACGAACCCTTCGAACTTCTTCGCCTCTCCGCTCCTACAAACCAAGTCGCAGTCGAAAATTTCAACTGGGAACTGGTCGCCTGCATCCTTGCGCCCCTCTTCGGACGCCTGCACGGCGGTGGCACCCACCGCACGGCCAAGGAGACGCCCAAACCCGACGGGAAAACAGAGAAGTCCCGTTCGAAGCACAGGAAGAGGTACCCACTTCATCGTTCAAATTCTTCATTCATAGTCGACATTTTTTGAAACCGCGAGTAGCATTGGAGAGCCTATATGACCCTCTAGACATCCCACCTAGTAGTACCCCGTGCTATCAAACCATCGGGTCGAAAAATCGATTCGAAAAACACGAGAAAACTGTTTTATAGACAGTTTGAACACAGCCCAACCACCCCTGTTCGATGTCTAATTCTGATCAATCCCGAAGAGAGTGTTGAAAAACTTTTGAACAAAATTTTAGCCTACATATAGAACTTCAAATCTCTTCTTTTAGTTTAATTTTTCCTCCCCTGTATGTAAAGAATTCTGAACCCAAAGATCGTGAAAAATTAGTTTTTAAAATAGTAAAATTTAACAAAATCAACCGATACGACGTGCGCCCCGACAAACCGGGCGATGTGGTCATGCACTATATGCATCGAAAGGCGCGTATGGATGTTATCGATGTGTGGGAACTGACGGGACTCGATTTCGTTGTGTGTGCGCGACGAAATCAGTGCGTATCCGTCGAGATACCCCCGTATCGACGTTTTGCAAACTAGCCCATAACTTCGTCCACATTCGTCGGATCGACGCGAAACTTGCGCCATCAGGACCGTATCATTTTTTTGGTCCTGTATGCCAAGTTTGGTCCGATTCTGAGAAGGTTGATTGGAACGCCAAATTGGCGGACCCGCGACCCGCTCTAATGGGCGATTTTGTGCACGGCCCGCCGGAATCCAACTTTGGACATACGGTTGGGTTCGTCTCCTCAAATCGGATCCGTAGACATATAGTTTGACGACTTTAGAGATCGTAGGTTCTGGCACGTGTTTCGGTGCAAAACGGGTCCAACGACGGACATCGTTTTGATCCAAAATTACGATTTTGCCCCTGTTTCAGAATTAGACTTTTGGATAGGCGTTTTCTAGGTATTTCTTTTATGCCAAATCTGTTCGTGATTTTTATTTCAGCATCCGAGGTCGTTCGTAAAAGTTGGCTTTCAGTGCTTCCCTATTCTGACGAATTGAGTTACCAGGCGTCGCCATTCTGCACACTACCTCCAGGCAAGATACCTTGCCACCAGCTGTTTATTTATTTAGCTCATATTTCATGCATTGTTCTTTATTTTTTATGCAAAATAAACTGTGATACATGACGTAACCTGTTAGAACTTACTGTTCATTCATATTTCCTGCTGTGTATTATTTTTCTTACATATTAAACCTAGATTTAAGGGACCACCTTTGTGTGTTGCATTCATTGGCCATGACACGTTGTAACACGAAGTTGTGTATCACATGTAGAATACGGACATGCGTGACTGGCTGGCCACCGGTGCGTATAAGCCGTGCGATAGGAATTACCGCTAATAGAGGTTGCATGCTAGTTTGACTTAGCGGTTATAGAGGTTCACTGTTGTGGATACAACATAGTAGGCATTGGGCGGGGAGGACAGTTCCTTAGCGTATGGGCTTCGATGCACATGCCCTTTTGTAACCCGTGAGCTCCGCCGGAGACGCGGGTCAGATTACCCATGATTACTGACGGCCACTGGCGATTCTGCGGAACGTCATGCTCTTACTGATGGGGCCTTTGGTGCCCAAGAGGGGACCATGCTGATCCTATTTAGCTAGGGCCCATGCACAGGAAGGATTGTTCTTAACTATATTTCACTTAGAACGGTTAGGCACCTTTATCCGTTAGGTACGAGTACTTTTGGTTTGGGTACTTGTATCTGACCGTGGCTTGGAACAATAACTTGTCGCAGATTAGTTCGTCACATCTTGTCCTTGTTTGGTTGTAGGTGTGGCTTACTACTTCGATGAGAAGGTATTGAACCTTGTTGGGGTCCGGATACCATATTGGATTCACTTCATGGAAAGATACGTCATCGTGAATTAGTTTACCATCTCCTGTCCTTGTTTGGTTGGAGGGATGGTAGGCTAGTTCAATAGGTGTGTATTGGACCATGTTATGATCTGATTTTACTTATTCTTATTGAGCAGTATTTATTCAGTTTATGTGGCATGTTCTTTTTGTATCTTGTTACGTCCCTCTAAGGACCTGGTGATCTCTCCGGGTATAGGTGTGCAGGACTTTTCGTAGGAGTATGGCTCCGGTATAGACTCATCCTTCACGCTCGAGCGAGTAGTACCTTCTGATCACAGCTGTCCCTATTGGGTCGAGGAGCCTATTTAGTCATCATTTCTTATTCTATTTATCTTAGAGGTTGGACTCTATTTTCTTTCAGTTTATTCTAGTACCGGTAGTGGATTTGTCTCCACCCGGTCAACAGTTACATTTTGACATTTAATTTGATTCGTGAGTTACCATTTTCTTTATATTTACTGTGGATGAGATATAGCTTTTACCTGTGACTGTTTGTTATTATTATTCACAATACAGCTTATGTGTATATTCGAGATTACCATATATTGGAGTGTATCTCGGATATATGCAGCTGGCATGCTTCGTTCCTAGTCCTACGTATTTTGGGACTGGGGCGTTACAATCTCGAATCAAGCGGACCTTTTCGACGGCCTGCTCCGCTAGTTCCGATTCGAGCACTTGTCGCTCTCCGACTTCACCCCAGCATATTGGTGACCTGCACTTCCTCCCGTAGAGTGCTTCATACGGAGCCATCTGAATGCTCGACTGATAACTGTTGTTATACACAAACTCCGAAAGCGGCAAATGCGTATCCCAACTACTCTTTAGATCGATCGCACACAGACGTAACATATCCTCTAAGATTTTATTCACTCTCTTCGTCTGACCGCCTATATCGGGGTGGTATGAAGTACTAATATTCATTCTGGTCCCCATTGTCGCTTACAGACTCATCCAAAAATGCGATAGGAACTGCCCGTCTCTATCCAAAATTATTGTAGCTGGTACCCCCTGCGGTCAAACAATCTCGTCGATATAGATTTGCGCTAACCGATCGATGCTCCATGCTACTTTAATTGCGATAAAGTGAGTCGACTTGGTCAATCTATCAATAATGACCCAAATCACATCATTCCTCCATGGCGTCTTTGAAAATCCTACAATGAAATCCATCAAAATATTGTCCCACTTCCACTGGAAAATGGCGAGGTTCTGCAGCTCCCAGCCTGGCCTTTGGTGTTCTACCTTGTTGACACGCCAAGCACTACGACACGAAAGTAGCTACGTCTTTCTTCATGCCGTGCCACCAAAAGTTTGTGCGCAAGTCCTTATACATCTCGGTGCTTCCAGGATATAACGAGTACTTCGCATAATGAGCCTCCGTCAGAATTTCTTTTCTAAGTTCGGCAGTTTCAGGAATGCAGAGCCTTCCTTTTAGTCGCATTGTCCCGTCTCCGTATTCCGCAAAGTCAGTCGCCCTTCCTGTTGAAATCAGCTCGCACATCTTCTTAAGGAATGAATCGTCTTTCTGTGCGGTCTTTATTTTCCTAAGCAGGCTCGACCCAAGCTTCAACTGAGCTAGGTGCAGATGTCGAAACTCAATTTCGAGTTCGATACCCATCAATTCAAGGTCTCGCCCTCATTATTTAGGGCCAATGATCCCATAAACATTCTGCTCAGCGCGTCGGCTACGATGTTTCCCTTGCCCGATGTATACTCGATCATTAGCTCATAATCTTTTATGAGTTTGAGCCAACGTCGCTGTCGTAAGTTGAGTTCATTACGTAAACAAGTATTTGAGGCTTTTATGATCTGTATAGATTCTGCAAGCTACACTATAAAGGTAGTGCCATCAGAGTTTCAATGCAAACATGATTGCCGCCAATTCTAGGTCATACGTCGGATAGTTTTTCTCATGCTGCTTCAACTACCGTAAAGCATAGGAGATGGCTTTATCCTTCTGCATGAGTACGCACCCGAGGCCAGTTCCCGATGCGTCGCTGAATATCTGAAAGCCTTCTGGACCATCTGGAAGTACAAGGATTGGAGTTGAGACGAGCCGTTGCTTCAACTCTTGAAAGGTGGATTCACAGTTGTCACTCCATTCGAATATGACTCCCTTCTGGGTGAGGTGAGTCAGAGGCGACGCTAGTTTTGAAAAGCTTCGTACGAATATTCGGTAGTAGCCTGCTAAGCCCAGGAAATTTTGAATGTCACTAGCCGAGGTAGGTCATTTCCAATCTACCACCGCTTTAATTTTCTTTAGGTCCATCGCGACGTCTTCGGCAGAGATTACATGTCCAAGGAACGTCACGCTACTCATCAAGAACTCGCATTTACTCCATTTGGCGTATAATTTGTTTTCACGTAGAGTCTGCAATACCATCTTCAAGTGCTCTGCGTGCTCTCCTCGATTCTTCGAGTAGATAAGGATATCGTCAATGAACACGACTACAAATTTATCGATTTAAGGACGAAAGACTTAGTTCATCAGGTCCATGAAAGCAGCTGGAGCATTCGTCAAACTGAACGGCATGACTAGGAATTCATAATGACCATATCGAGTGTGAAAGGCAGACTTCGATACGTCATTGGACTTGATCTTCAACTGATGGTAGCCGAAACGAAGATCGATTTTTGAAAATATTGACTTGCCTTGCAGTTGATCAAACAAGTCATCGATTCGTGGCAATGGATACTTGTTCCGTACGGTTGCCTTGTTGAGTTCACGAATCGATCCATCCTTTTTTTTTACAAACAGCACGAGAGCTCCCCACAGAGAGACGCTAGGGCGAATAAATCCATGATCTAGTAACTTTTATAATTGCACCTTCAGCTCCTTCAGTTCTGCTGGAGCCATTCGGTAAGGTGCTTTTGATCGGCCGTGTATCCGAGAAGGTGTCGATGCTAAATTCTATTTCTCGATCCGGCGGCATCCCGGGCATCTCGTCGGGAAAAGCTTAAGAAAATCTACCACAACATCAGTCTGCACTGTGTTTGTTTTATCCTTTTGCGTATCTCGAACTGAAGCCAAGTATCCCGCACAGCCGGAACGCAGCATACGCCTTGCCGAAATTGTCGATACTACCATGGCCGTCTTCGAGACCATATCGCACGAATATGAGAACTCTGTCTCGCCAAGAAGACGAAACACAACCCTTTTCTCCGTGTACTCGATTGTTGCATGACAAGCGCCCAACCAATCCAAGCCCAGGATTATGTCGTACTCTTTGATGTCTAGTATGACTGCTTCCAAGGATAGATTTGTTCTCCCGATGCAAATGTGGCCATTCCTACAAATAAAGTTCGCAGGCATATCGACTCGTGCTAACGCTAATGTTCATGTTTAGTGATTGTATGGTCATTTTATTTTCTTTTGTGAAATCAGCAGATATAAAACTATGCGTCGCACCTGAATCGAATAGTACTCGGACAGGTATATTTTTATAGAGTAGTATACCTGTTACAACAGTATTAGACTCAAACACCTCATCTCGAGTCAATGCATAGACTCGGCCTTGCGCTCTATGGCGTTGATTCGGCAGGTTCACTGGTACCATATTCGTACCTTGTAATGTAGGTGCTTTATACGGATTTGGAACATTCCTTCGGGGGTGTTGATTTGGCTTTCCCGTCTGACAGAATTGACTGAAGTGGCCTAGCTCGCCACACTTGAAGCATGTTCTCGGGTGCTCGGTGCCCACGCTTGCCGCATCTATTACAAGTTACTGCAGAAAAGTGACCTCGATTCTCAAACGTGTTTTGACGCTTTGGCACCCCCGATCCCCCGACATCGTTAGGTCATTTATTAAAATTGTTGCGGATGACCGGCACGACTCGTTGAGATATACGACCAAAGATCTGCTCACTATCAAGTGTGGCTTCATAGGATTCACGATAAGTTTGGCATTGCTGATTCGTGATGTCCCTACGTAATTCGTCGTTCAGGCCTTATTGAAAATGCTCGCACCATTCTTCTTTGTTGGGCAGGAAGGCACTGACAAATTTCACAAGTTTTGAGAAGCTTGTGTCATAATCTTCAACGGACATATTCCTTTGTCTTAACATCATGAACTCGTCCCCTTTCTGTCGACGGATGGCGCGAGAAACATATTGTTCAAGAAAAGCTTCCTTGAACATTTTGCTGGAAATCTGGGCATCAATGTCGGCTTCATAGATTTTCTATTTCTTAGCTGCCTATCAGTCGTAAGCCGTCAGTTGTAGTTGTATAGTCGCACATGCTACCCTCTGGGACCCTTTAATGCCGAGAAGGTTAAATAAGTCCTCAATCTCTGTGAGCCATCCAACAATCACATCGGGCTCAGCTCGACCATTGAACTTAGGAGGGTTCATCTTGCGGAACTCCCTTGCTTTGAACAAGGAAGAAGAGTACATCATTTGTGGTTGAACTTCTTCCTCAACTTCCTCTGGAACGTCTTCCTTCTCTTAGGATTCCACAACCGTTGCTTTGGTGTTGCCCACTATATTGCTTACGATCTGTGTTAGGTCGTCCATTTGTTTTTGTTGCACACCGAATTAGGCTTTCATTTGCATCTTAAGTTGTTGCTGCTGCAGCTCCATCAATTATAGCATTTTTTCCATAATAGTCTCGCTAGGGCTAGCGTCCTTTGAACTCGACGAACTATCCGCAGTGTTGGTTATTGTGTCGGGATTATTTTTATTTTTCTTAGTCATTCCTACAAAACAAAGTAAACCCTTAGTATTTTTCAAAAATATCTACGGACTTACCTGTATGGAACTTTTATTTCATGCAGCATGTTGACAAGCATTCAATTGAGCAATCGCAACGAACATTCCAAAATGAAACATTTTTCGAAAATCCGAGGAAGCATAACTGTGCTCTGATACCAATTTGTCATGCCCCGATTCGACAAATCGTTCGTCCCCGTTAGTATTATGCCGGATCGATCGTCCTCGCTAAGGCGCGATGTCGTACGAGTCTGGAATTATACTCGCACAAGACAAGAATGTTACGTTTGATTATTATATTGAAACACCGAGTTGATACTTCACAAATCACATCAGAATTGAACATGCAGTTTAGGAAGATAGAAATATGCTTTTTATTCATAGCTTGCAATGAAGTACAAGTCGTAATTACATTGGATGCCTTACGGCTACATTGATTGAAACAAAAGAAAATACTCGACAAGCTGCCTGAACTAATACTTGTCATTCCATATATTCGCCCTTTTATACATAAGCCTTCGATGAATTGGCTTTAAAATACTTCAGAATAGGAAGAGCTTCAAAAGCCTCTCCGAACTTCAGAGCTTCTGCAGCACCTGAGGAGTTGGATAGGGGGTTAGCACTTGCTAAGTGGACGAGATGAACCCACTCATCTAAATCGACTCTGATTTGTTAAGGTAGGCATGCATTGGAGTTTTCTTTCTATTTAGAAATAAATGAATTCAGTTCATATTGATAGCCTTCCATTTAACTTGGCATCGTCGATTTGAATAAGTTCGAGGTAAAAGAATTTCATTTGTGGGACAGAGTAGAAAAGAAAGGGCCGAACCACCCACCAAGTATTCGATCATGCCGATAGTCGGAGCGCTTTGCAACGTTCCGGCTTCAACTACATGAGCTCCTGTAATGGCACCAACACTTAGTCAAAATTTTTTGTTTAATCCTTCGTTTCGAAATTCGTAGAATATATTCAGAAAATGACGCGAAAACACATTCATCAAAACCAAGCGGCGAAAGCTCCAAGAAAACCATACAGTAGTCCAGTCCCGTCGAAGGGACTCTTATATAGAGCTCACTCGTCGAGACGCAACCTGCTGCATCTAGGACTTATTCCAACAAAAGTCATTCCATTAATTGGATCTATTCTTGTAACATTCGTCCAAATCGATTTGATTGATGCCGCAAGATGTTATCGTTTACCAAGCTCAGCAATCGAATCAGATGGCCATCTAAGTTCCCGACCGATCTAACTCGGTGCAAGCATATTACGGAGTCCGCTACCTATCGGAAGCGGGGCACTACATCTAGCATCTGGATCACGTATTACTACCCTCACATATTATTTACTGTACTTCATAGCGGCATGTATATTATGTATCTTGCTACGTCCTACTGAGGACCTGGTTTCCTTCCAGGTTGACAGAGTAGGTTTGTAGAGTTTCTTGCTGGATTGTTGTTGGTGTTCATTTTATTTCAGGTGTATATTCTTTGAAAGTTTCATCTTATGTTATTACATATCTGCTAGATTGCGTAGTATTCATAGACTTATATTATTCTTTTCGAGTCTACTCGGGCGAATATGATTATTGGGCTGCAGACTAATATTCATATTTTTCTTTCTTATGTTTCTAGTATCTGGATTGAGATATAGAGTTGAAGTAGTGATAGTTACACCATTCGAACAGCTTATAGTATACGTATTCAAGTCAGACTAGAGTCTGGTTAAATACGTAGCTGGTCTATGCCACGTGGTTCGGTCCCGCGTATTTTGGGACTGGGGCGTGACACTTCTTCCGTGGTATGATCTCTCTCTCGCAATTCTCTTTAGTATGCATGGACGTTTGATTATATTGTTCCCCTTATGTGTGTTATATACATGTGCATTATGGTGGACACTTTCACCATGGTGAATGAGAGGTTGATGATGATGATGATGATAAGTATTAAAAAAAGGGTTGGTGGTGATAGTATAGTAAAGGAAGGGGGGTCATTGATGAGTTATGAGGAGAATAGAGTGAGCGGTAGGAAGAAAGCAATATATGAGTGTCCATAAGGAAAACCTATGTGCATGGGTCAGCAGCAAGTGTCACAATCCGCACCCGGATATTCGGGCACGAGTACATAGGCCACGCCCAGCCTATGCCGCAGTATCGGCGGTAGTGTAGGAACCCTAGAGGGGGGGTGAATAGGGTCAAGCTAACTAATCAAGCGCTTAGCACAAGCTAATGGGCAATTAAAAAATATAAGTGCAAGAGAAGAAGCAATAACAATACCGACACACGATATATCCTGGTATCCTCCCAAGAGGCACTCCAGTCCCGGAACTCTCTCCGGCTTTAATCCACTATTTGAGTAAATAGTTACACACGAGTTTGGATACGAAGAACTTGCCAACTTCTTACACGAGAGCTTTAATCCGAAGGCCTCTCCGACTTCAACCGAGAGTTTGGATACGAAGACTCTCCAACTTCAACCGAGAGTTTGGATACGAAGACTCCCCAACTTCAACCTTTCACAATAGGTTTTGATCTCCTTATACAATAAGATGAAGATCTCACTTTTCAACTCAATAACTCTAACATAATTTGTGGATGGCAAATGAAAGCTTTGTAGAGTTGTTTGTGGATAGGCTTTGGTGGTTTAGAAATTTTTAGGCTCAAAGCATCAACCTTGAATGAAGGGGTTCAAGGCTATTTATAACCAAAGCATTGAAAAGAGCCAAAGGCAACTTTTCAGTCAGCGACCGGCATACCGCCGGTATGAGTCGGCATACCGTCGGTATACCGGTCTGGGATTGCAACGGCTCAAAATATAGCCGTTGGGATCATTTAATGCTGGAAATCCGACCGTTAGACTTTCAACGTTACTGAACCGGTATACCGTCGGTATGAACCGGTATACCGTCAGTATGCCGATTTTGTAGACAGAAAACTTTCTGTGAACAAAATCGGTATACCGTCGGTATAGACCGATATACCGTCGGTATGTCGGTTTGCATCCGAAAATGATCCTAGGCTAATTTCTACCCTAGCTTTCGATTTTGCCATCCATTTCTTGTGTTTATAATTATTCCTAAGACTCATTACAGACACCAGATTATACTGTAGCAGGTGCAGGCTTCTTCAGAGTCTTGAAATGATGATGGCATGGCTTGGCTTCTTCCTTTGATAGGTGCTAGCTTTTTCCCTTGGCGGTAGCTGTCCAAAGATATCCAGTTTGCGAAAACTGAATACCTTTCGGGGGCTTCGCCTCCGAACTCCCGACGAGGGGCGCTGCCCCCTCGACCCCCGTCCGCTGACCGGGCAGCGGAACCCCCGAGTGCGTGGCTCCGGAGATGTCGTCGGGTGGTTCAGAGAAATCTTATGGGATCCGTCGTCTTTGGCCCACCATGATTTCTTCATTGCATATGTCCACATTGATCTTGCTTATTGCTTTTCTGCATGTACATGTTAGACGAACAAGGCAATATACATAGTAGCAAGTATGATAAGTTTAATGCACATTAGGACAATGCTGAGTTTAAGTATAATTGCTAAGGTGATAGCATAAATGTTAGTGATATCATAATGATTAAACTTAATTGAATGACCACAATCAAAAACATAGTTTTGATTTTGGCAACCCGATTAAATTTAAGATAGATAAGCTCATATCACTAATATGTAAACCAATAGGCATATATCACCAAAGGTATAAGTATAAGTAGAAATGCTATAGCGATAGTATGAAGATTAGTGATAATGAAATGCTAAACTTAACATATTAACCATATTCAAAAATATGATACAATCATTGGGCCAACAATCTCCCCCTTTTTTATTATGGCAAATCGGTTAAGTTTAGTATGGACACAATAGATGCATGTATCACTAATATACAAAAGACATAGGCAATATCACTGAAAGCATACTACTTAGATTACTTATAAATATATACTTAAAGGTACTTCTCCCCCTTTGACATGATCAAAAATACGCTCTCCCGTACTAATAGATAAGAAAACAATCTTAAGTACATAAATCAGAGCATGAGGAAGGCATAGACAATCATGATCAAGAAATACTAATTGAGGAACAATAAGAGAAGTGTGTAAAGACAAGTGTATAAAACTACATACCAAATGTAGAGTACAAAATAGAAAATTGCTTGTCAAAACACAATATGGTTGGTAAAACTAAAAGAATTTGAAAAACAAGAAATAAGTAGTTTACCAACTTGAAATCCAAGTAATAAATCCAAAACACAATAGGATATGAAATATTGCTCTAGTTTTGGAAGAGAACTATGAAATAAAGGATTTCAAACAAAAGCTACGAGGAATAGATAATTGCAACTAATAGATACCAATTGAGATATGACATTAAATAAACTTGATACCAATTGAAAAGATGTAAACTTGAAACATTTATCAAAGAAACTATTAATAATCATAATTGTCCACAAATAAATAGTAGGACAAAATAAAAGAATGATCAATGTAAAATATTGCAATTGATATAAAGTAATCTCATTATTTGCAAAATCTATATGCTTATCCAAGTTCATGCATTTGAACTCAATTACCTTATCATGCTATATGAATACCCTTTAGATAAACATGAAGGTAAAGGAGAAAAATACTTGAGAAAGAGAAATTCAGTCGACTTGAATGCTCTCCCTCAAAGTACTACCAAAGGTGATAAAAATCATAAATTTTGGATAAGTCCTCAACAAGGAAAGCCAAATCAATTAAGCATGAAAGAAAAGCCAAATTAACGAAAGCATAATATTCATCAAGATAAGATCTGAAAGTTAATATTAGCAAGACGACATATTTAACCCATATGAAAGAGAGAGATAAGATAATAAGGACAATCACATGCACTCTCATAAATCCTTCAAAATAAAAATATTATGACCTCAATCAATAAGATATGAAAATAAAAAAAATATGGGTCCATGATAAACTATGTATACGACATATTAGAGGTTATAGATGAATTTAAAACAATTTATTTGCTCCCCCTCAAAATATGCGTAACTAGTTTCAAAGCACTTATAGCATCAAAATATATAACTAAAAGATCTAGGGGTAAATCAACTTTAGATTTCTTCCCCTTGTTCAATGCGTATAAGGCTACAATATCGTCAAAAGACGAATAATATCATCTTTAGTCAACAAGAGATATAAAATTAATAGCCGCTAAAGAAGAAAAATCAAAAGAATATTCTAATTAACCACATATAATCAAAAGATGGCATACATTAGTCTATATAGAAGGATCTCATACTTAAATATGATAGAGCAATGTATGTTATCCTTTGAGAAAATATCCTCATGAAAAAGAATAAAGACAATTAAGAACAATCATGATGATATACAGAATATACTTCAAAAATAAAATAAAAATTTAAACTCAAATATCATGTCCATGATTATCTAATTAAGAAAGAATCAACCAATTTATTACTTTACATGGACTTGGCATGTTTTATCACATATGTACCCATCAACCGGGTAATATCCAAACTTTGCTATATCTAAATGAAAGACCAATAAAGTTTAAATAGCAAAGACACTATGTGATAATCCATGAGTAGTCGAAGTAGAGTAGTAAATTAACTTGACAATTTCATAACTAGATAATTTAAGACTACTTAATCATTAGGATCATTCATAAAGTAAACAAATGAATAAACATGATCCAATGAATCTCATCAAGAAAATCCCAAATCCATATTTATGATAAAATCTCATAAAACAATGAAAAATAAGGAAAAGAGTCATTCTCATTTAAATGATTGCAAACATAATCAAGAAGAGATGTAAATGATAATACGATGAAATCATGACTCAAAAGTGAGAGAAATTTAAGAGATACATGCTAATGACTAATAAGGAAGGAGACTTAAAGAAATCACAAACCTCCAAGAGAAACAAGATCTAATCAAGAATTTGTAAAACTAGTTTTAGAGAACAAACATATGTATCTAAAATAGGATACAAATTACATTTAGAAGAATCACAGATCTTGTTATTGTAAACTAGCATATCATATATAGATTGAAGTATAGGAATATAGTTAGATGTGTGAAAGTGAGCCAAAATTATATAGCTTAATAATATATCACAAATAAGCAAACTATATAATCCAAATAAGATTAATGAGGGAAGCCATTAACAAGATAAATGTGCTCATTAAATCTTAAGTCACTAACACTAAAAATACTTGCTTAAGCAAAGAGTTCTCAATAAATAAAATACATTTTGAATGAACAAAATGATTTATAGACTCTTTACTAAGCAAGGATAAGAGCATAAGATGACAAATAAATGAATTATTCTCTTATCAAGTATAGGCCAAAAGAGATATTCATGAAAATAATAAAATAAATCTCTTTGCCAAATATTGGGATTCGTCCAAGATAATAAAATATATCAATCTAGAGAATGCAAAATATTATAGCCATTATGAAATAAGAGTATTCTCTAGAAATGGTAAATCTCAACACGAAAGCTCAAACCATAGTAGCTAAAGTCATAAGAAATATGATGTATCAATTACATGTATTCTCATGTGCTACAAAAACCATTGGACAACAATAATTCAAAAAGAAGCGTAAACCCAAGGAATGAGCAAAGAAAGATCATTAAGATCAAGAAAGCTAAATGCTAAAGATATCAAGAAGTACATTATTCAAAGAGCTTTTATAGTGCACCATAGTAACTTATAAAGATACAAACTAGAAAATATGCACTAATTAAGGAGATAAATTTAACAAGCAAGGAAAAGCACAAAACTATGTGATCCTTAATAGAATATCCATAAATAGTCATGTGCAAGACATAAACAAATATTCTCTCTCACCATCCCAACTTAAAGATATAAAACAAATGAATATCAAAAGCTAGGAATCTTTTATATATATATATATATATATATATATATATATATATATATATATATATATCACGAATAGGCATACATGAAAAGATCAAAAATCAATTAAGAACATGTATCCATAATGCCAACCAAAAAGTCAAGAAGATATCATCAAAAGAAGACTTTAAGGAAGAAGCTAATTGATTCAAGAAGCACAAATTTGGTCAAAGGAATCAATAGCTAAAGTATGAGATAAGCACAAGTTTGAAGGTAACAAGCATAATTAAATACTCTTCAAGTCAATATAAAACTTTTAGCTTAACTCATATGCCCACATAAAGATATTTATACAAAAATATATATCAACATAAGAATTACATGATCTATATGTAAATGGAAATTTAATGAATATAGTCATGTATCCTTAATGAAAGTTTGAAAAACTATCACAAATTCAAAACACATATAAATAATCTTTATTAGGCAAATACATAATTGATTCATAAGAGGTTTAATCAAAATAAAACATGAGAATCAATAATAAATATATTATGTGAGCACAAGGTTAAAGTGAAAGTATAAGTATATACTTGTCAAGTGATAAGAAGCTTGTGCTAAACATATATATTCACAAATACCTATTAAGATAAATATGACATATTAAATACAAACCGGCAAGAAGTACTATTTCAAAAACTTTAAAGATGGAGAGTTAAAATCGTATTAACTCAAATCAAAACCAAGCTCCTATGGACTAGAGTGATATACATGCTTTATAAATAAAGATTAAAAACAACGATCATGCATATATAAATGTGTCACACTAATAGAAAATGAGTGATAAACTATATAGTGTGAACTAATCATTTAAGCTGAGCAACTAGTCATGCTAGATAAAAGAATTAATAAGAAAATTAACTAAGCATGCTAGTATTAAATCTCACATTGATTTATATAAAAGACAACTAAAGGATATCAATGTGAGCTAGTAGCAAGACATCAAGAGAAACATGCTAGATTCTACAAATATAAACAATTTAAAGAGAATCGTTTAGCATGTTACCAAAGTGGCTCTAGTGGCCATGCTTGTGTTGGTGCAATTGCTTAGAAGATGACCTTTGAGCTTTGCAACCACCAACACGCTCCTCGGTGCTATGTTCCGATACAAGAAGCTTTACCTACAACATTAGATGAAGACTTTGGTATCCAAATAAACTTGGATCCACATTTATTAGCTTTAGGGACCCATATAGCACTTACTCTAGCATTGGTAGTGAAGGTCCTACGAATAGGGCATGTAAAGCTCATGTGTCCAATACGAGAGCAATAGAAGCATCTAATGCTAGTGTGTGCACATGTATCAGAATGAGCATGGTTATGAACATGTGATATACTAGAATGATGAATGTCTCTAGAGTGAGCATGCATGGATTTGGTCTTAAGAATATCATGTTCTAATATCAACTCATCATGCATACAAGTAAGAGAATCAAAATTTAACATTTAAAGCATTATTCTCTTTTTCAAATAAAACAATTCTAGAAATAAAATCATCATTTTGTTTCTTTAAAGAGACAATAGAAGAATCATGCAAATGATTTAGCTCATAAGTTTGCCTCTTAAGATCTTCTATTGATGAGGAAAGAGATTTAATTTTCAAAATTAAAGCCTCATTCAAACTCTTTAAAGAAACACAAGATGAGTTTTGAGAATCAAGTCTAGATAATAAAATATTGTTTTTATTTCTCAAAAACTCATTTGCTTCTTCTAAATGAATAATCTTTTCAGAAAGTTCTTCATTTGTAGAATGAAGGTTGTCAAGAATCTCTAAGGATTGTTTAGCCATAGCTTTCCACTTAGAGCATTTCTTACATTTAGAAGAAACATGATTGTCTATGCTACTAGAAGTAAAACCCTCTTTATCGGAGGAGGAGTAAGAGGAATACGATGCCATAAAAAAATAACAAGGATCTACTCTAAGGATGTTAAGCCTAACAATAGAGTTCTTACACTGATACCAATTGTAGGAACCCTAGAGGGGGGGTGAATAGGGTCAAGCTAACTAATCAAGCGCTTAGCACAAGCTAATGGGCAATTAAAAAATATAAGTGCAAGAGAAGAAGCAATAACAATACCGACACACGATATATCCTGGTATCCTCCCAAGAGGCACTCTAGTCCCAGAACTCTCTCCGGCTTTAATCCACTATTTGAGTAAATTGTTACACACGAGTTTGGATCCGAAGAACTCGCCAACTTCTTACACGAGAGCTTTAATCCGAAGGCCTCTCCGACTTCAACCGAGAGTTTGGATACGAAGACTCTCCAACTTCAACCGAGAGTTTGGATACGAAGACTCTCCAACTTCAACCGAGAGTTTGGATACGAAGACTCCCCAACTTCAACCTTTCACAATAGGTTTTGATCTCCTCATACAATAAGATGAAGATCTCACTTTTCAACTCAATAACTCTAACACAATTTGTGGATGGCAAATAAAAGCTTTGTAGAGTTGTTTGTGGATAGGCTTTGGTGGTTTAGAAATTTTTAGGCTCAAAGCATCAACCTTGAATGAAGGGGTTCAAGGCTATTTATAACCAAAGCATTGAAAAGAGCCAAAGGCAACTTTTCAGTCAGCGACAGGTATACCGCCGGTATGAGTCGGCATACCGTCGGTATACCGGTCTGGGATTGCAACGGCTCGAAATATAGCCGTTGGGATCATTTAATGCTAGAAATTCGATCGTTGGACTTTCAACGTTACTGAACCGGTATACCGTCGGTATGAACCGGTATACCGTCGGTATGTCGATTTTGTAGACAGAAAACTTTCTGTGAACAAAATCGGTATACCGTCGGTATAGACCGGTATACCGTCGGTATGCCGGTTTGCATCCGAAAATGATCCTGGGCTAATTTCTATCCTAGCTTTCGATTTTGCCATCCATTTCTTGTGTTTACAACTATTCCTAAGACTCATTACAGACACCAGATTATACTGTAGCAGGTGCAGGCTTCTTCAGAGTCTTGAAATGATGATGGCATGGCTTAGCTTCTTTCTTTAATAGGTGCTGGCTTTTTTCCTTGGCGGTAGCTGTCCAAAGATATCCAGTTTGTGAAAACTGAATACCTTTCGGGGGCTTCGCCCCCGAACTCCCGACGAGGGGCACTGCCCCCTCGACCCCCGTCCCCTGACCGGGTAGCGGAACCCCCGAGTGCGTGGCTCCGGAGATGTCGTCGGGTGGTTCAGAGAAATCTTGTGGGATCCGTCGTCTTTGGCCCACCATGATTTCTTCATTATATATGTCCACATTGATCTTGCTTATTGCTTTTCTACATGTACATGTTAGACGAACAAAGCAATATACATAGTAGGAAGTATGATAAGTTTAATGCACATTAGGACAATGCTGAGTTTAAGTATAATTGCTAAGGTGATAGCATAAATATTAGTGATATCATAATGATTAAATTTATTGAATGACCACAATCAAAAACATAGTTTTGATTTTGGCAACCCGATTAAATTTAAGATAGATAAGCTCATATCACTAATATGTAAACCAATAGACATATATCACCAAAGGTATAAGTATATGTAGAAATGCTATAGCGATAGTATGAAGATTAGTGATAATGAAATGCTAAACTTAACATATTAATCATATTAAAAAATATAATACAATCATTGGGCCAACAGGTAGAACGCTGTCAAGTACCCAATAAATATCTACAATATCTAGATGATCCATGATAATAAATGTACTCAAATCATACCACAAGCGACTAAGGAATATATGAACTAGAAAGATATCAATAACACTGAAACAGACAGAGTCTACAAATGAATATACAAGACCAGAATGAATCGGAGGCAAAATAATAACAAAACTAAAACAACCTACGAGGGCCTAGAACTCCCTGGAGACAACTCACGGTGAAAGAATATCGAGATCCGTCTTAGCTAGCATCATCATGTAGTCCAATAATGTGGGGCATAACAATTTCTAAAATTTGTCAACGTATCCAGTCAGGATTTAAGCGAAGTACATAAACTAACAGCAGTTCCAATGAATTGACAAATACTATAAGAAACAGTTATAATAAAATACAAGACAGAATATCAAGACTGGAAGTAAATAATACAAGGTAGACTGAATATCATGTCATGGTGTGAGATATAAGGTAAAACTAGAATGTAAAGCAGTACAGGTAAATCTGATGTACAATATAAATATAAACGGTGCCTTGAGATATTAGAGCGTTATGTGATCGGCTTGGGTCTAGATCAGGTTGTTCCATTTGACCGGCTATGCACAAGTAGTATATAGGATCAGGCCGGTCAAAATGGAAAGCTATGCACAACTAGTATCAGGTCAGGCTACATCCTACGTGTGGTGAGGATGGAGCTATGCACAAGTAGTAACAAGATGGGGTATTGATCACATAATCTCTAATAACTCTCCATCCCCGAGTAGTATAATGGATCCAATCATAACACGTTACGACACGAGATTCTCTAAGAGGGTAGAAAATTCCCTTAGGAATCGGTGTCTATACAAGTACAAGGACAATAGTCAAGAATGAGACATGTACCAGTACACCAGGATAACCAGGAGTAACATCTCATGACAGGGTCCAACGTATACTAGTCCGTGTATCCTCGTGTCGAGAATCAAGTAAAACACTACAACTGGATCGGATATAGTAGATATCAAAGCAATAAAAACTATCAGAGAATGTGCTCACCTCAATTTAGTTGGAAGTCGACGTGCACGACATGAACGTATCGACACGGAATAGGTATGATGCTAAGCTCCATAAGATGGTCCCAAACGACGGCACAGTTCCACTGAGTCCAGAAAAGTCCAAATAGTCTAGTTTGATATATAAAAATCTAGAATCAGGATTTGGCACGATAAAGGAGGTGAGAAATATGAAACGACTAGAATAGTCGTGACTTACGATTTAAGGGAAAAAGAATAACTATAAATACATATCTATCTATAAATTATTTATAATATTTAGAAACTATAATTTTTATTCATAAAATATTATTAGGTAATACTAGAAACCCAAAAATCATTTAGAGTTTTACAAAAACCATTTATATATATATATATATATATATATATATATTAATAATAAATATATATAATAATATGAATTGCAAGTTGTAGACTATTAAAATATCAAATTGCACCTCGTTATTCGTACATCGAAACCTACGTCACGTAAATCAAGAAAAGACGATCAACCGTAAGGATAACAATCTTATCATAGTGACCACATGGTCATCTTTTCAATTTCAGCGATGTGAGATCACTGGAATCGACTGATCTCAGTTTCGTTGCACGAATTCCGAAATACGAACATAATAAAAATTAATTATAACTAATAGTGATACATAAAGAAAATATCTACAGACTTTGTCGAATGATGAAACAAACGTCATTAACGTGTCCAGAATGGTCAAATCAGCTAGAATAGCCTATCCATAAGTCCAATTTGGACACAGGGGTAAAAAAGTAATATTGGGTCAAAATAATGTCCGTCCTTGGATCCACTTTGCACCAAAAAATGTGCCAGGATAAAACTCTACTAAACTCAATAAGTTATATGTTCACGAATCCAGAATGATGATACGAACCCAACGGTATATCCGGAATTGGATTCCGATGACCCGATCTTAAAATGGTCCGTTGATCAGGACATTGGAATCTGGTTTGCACGAAAATGCGTACAGGAGCCAAAGTCCACCAAATCTAGCAAAGAATATGTCAAGGAGTCCAAAATGATTATACGAACCCAATGGTATATCCGAAATTAGATTCCGATGAGCCGACCTCAAAATGACCCGTTGACTCGGACTATGGGGTCCGCTTTGCACCAAAATGCGTGCCAGGGCCCACGTCCTTCAAATCTAGCAAACTTTATATGAATTCGTGCTATAACGATGCCACGAGTCTACTGGTGGTGTTACAATTGAAATTCGGAGTTTCGGGTCCAAAATTAGAATTTTACAAGTTGGAAATTCTGAATTTGGACGACCAACTTTGGCGTCAAATTTAACCAATCAAACAAGCTCACAATGAAACGAAACTTAAGGAACAAGAAGTTGATTATACCAGCTATGCACAGGAACTAGTGGCACATCAAACGGAGCTGCGACGGAGAAGATACAAGTCCACGAAGTTGGCTCCATAAAACTGTCCAAAATAAACACAATTATTCGGGCAACTTGGCGGCCGATTTTGATCTATCAAACGATCGAATTAACGGTTGAAACTTGAGAGGAGCGAAGGGTATATACCGAGATCACAACGGAGCAAAGAGTTCGTCAATCCAACGGTCAAATTTCTCGAAAAATGTGCACAAAGTTGTTGTCACGAAGCGCACTTCTGACTTGTCATTTCTCGCGCGCGTCGACGAGATCTCGTCCAAAATGCACGAATCGACTCTGTCTTGCATCGAAGACGACGGGGACACCCCAGTGTGGTTTGCCAGGGTTTATCGGATCCATGGGGGTGGCTGCGCGACATCACGGTGGTCGAGGTTGTTGTGCCTGCGACGGCCGTGAGTAGAAATGTCCTTAGCTGCAACAGCATCACAGCGACAGCATGCGCGTAGGAGGAGTACGGCTGTGTGCAGCCGTACGATGTGCAACGTCGCCATAAGCGGTAGCTGGCCGAGCACACGGCCACTGATCGTCGGGGTGGCTGCGAGCAACAGTCTAGGCAGCAATCGCACAATCGAGTGAAGGAGTCTAGGGAGGGGATGAATGAGCTTGGGAAGGAGAAGATAAAGTGCAATAGAAGAGCTGCTATTAGGGTTAGGAAGAGTATGAAGGAGGAGTATGGAAGAGAGAAATGTGTTTGGCTAGGTTGGGGGCTGGTGTGAGTATTTGGAGAGGAGAGATAGTGTAAGAGAGGTGAGTGAGAGAGAGATGTGGTTGGCTGTGAGTGTGTTTGTTGGAGGAGAGAGTGAGAGAAAGAGGGGAATCTCTTTAAAAAGTAGAGAGAATGTATTTGAGGATTAGGGTCGGCCACGTAGGGGTGTGTATGTGAGTGTTGCATGTAAGAATGGGTGGAGTGGATTAAAACCAATGGCTAGGATTGAGTGTGGGGATTAGGTTAAGTTATATTTGAGGAGTATGATAAATAAAGTTGTCCATTGAATATTTTTGAGTGGGTACACTACGTGTTTGGTGTTTTGTAGAAGGATGAGTGTGTTGGTATTCATGAGGGGATAACATAAAGCTTGGATTTGCTTCAAATGAGTTGGGTCGGGTCAAAATCGGGTTTGGAGCAATAAATGGCTTAATTTAGTCATTTACAATCATTGATGGAATAGGAGCATGCGGGAGATCAATTTGGTGGCACGCAAGTGGCATGTGTATAGTAGGCTCAAAATAGATCAAAACCATATATTGGGTCGATTAGATTGGACCGATGTCGAGCCTCGAAGTTAAATTGGAAGTTAGATCAGGTTTTACGGTAGAGGGTCAAATGGCCTAAATTGACCCGAAAGTTGTGCAATGCAAAAAGAATACAAGAGAACAAGTTTAAGTGGGACATGATATATCAAAATGAAGATAATCTTGTCTACTACAAACTCATGAAGGAAGTTTCCAGAGATTGACATCTCTGACACTCCTCAAATCAAAGTCACGAAAAAGAATATTTAATGATCAAAAATATTTATTAAAAATAATTCATTTAGAAAATTTTAAAATAAACCCTAAAGTTCAGGGGGCTCACATTCTACCCACCTTGTAAGAATTTTATCCTCGAAATTTAAAATCATCCAATAGGTCAAGCTATAGCAGGTAGTTGCTACGGCTACATTACTCAATCTGCTACCCTTGTGATCATCTATTCTGTTTCTCCCTACAATTATTTTGGTTCAGGCTCAACAAGCTTCTTTCAGTATAAACTATGTCATTTTACCCTCTAGAATCTTTCATACCAATATAGAACCTTTACGTATACCTTAAAATATAGGTCATCCTCGAGATATATATATATATATTTTTTTTTCCTCGAGATATATATATATATATATATATATATATATATATATATATATATATATATATATATATATATATGTGTCAACAATGCTTGGTCATCAACCATATTTTCCAATCTCAATTGCAAATAGTTTGTTCCCTTATCCTATCCTAAGTATCTTTCTCCTATTAATTAATTGCCCTCAGTCCTTCCCTGCAGCTTCTTCTTGAAATTATACGTTCAATACCTATTCTTGGCATTGAGCCTTCTTCCTCCCTTTTTTTACTCAACAACTCCTGAATATAAACCCTCAATTTCAAACTCTTGATTCATTTACCGATTTATTTATTACCATTGTACATATGTCCTTGCTTTGTTCCTTGTTACTTTAACTAACATTTTTCGATCTTGTACGCAATGTTATATCTCCTTCTAACTTATCCTATACCATTCCACATATCGATCTACCCTCCAGTCATATATACTTAGTCTATATGTAACCAACCAAAATCCTAAAAATGCCCAATCCTCAATTCGTAAGTACAGGATTCAAATCCTCAATCCGTATTCACAGTATTATAATATCTCATCGCTCCATCTTAGATACCCTATCATCAAGTTACACTATCAATACAATCGTTCTTAATGGTTTCTAAGTCCACTATAGTCAGTCACTCATATTTGTCCTACAAGCTTAACCTAATCAACTTCTAGGAAAATCATTCATCACAATCACAAACATATTATAGTTATAATATGGAATCCATTATCGAGGTTGGCTATTAAATAGAAGGTAGCAAGGGCCTAAGATTGGGTTGATCAATCCATAAGGCATTCCAACAGTTACCGAGAAGGATGAGAAGAATTACCCAAGAGGTTAACGAAAAAGAGTTTAGTCAAATCATAGGAAAGATGAAACACAAAAGCAATTTTGTTGAGAAAAGATAATATAAGAGCAATCATGTTGGAGAGTTCTAGAGAACCTATAATCCTAGTTGTGGATGTAGATAGGACATAGTTAATCAAAATGGGAAAGAATGATGATAAGAATTTGTTCTTGCTCATCTGGTCATAACAAAGTCGTTGTCCTTTCCTTTTCTTGCACTTGTCCAAAATCACAAAAGCAAAATTTTCAACCTCTAAGATGTTCACCTTGTCTAAAAATCACTCTCCCTCACTATATCCTCTTTGTGACTCCAAGTCACTAATTAGCTACTGTTAATAGCCTTGTCTAAATCCATACCTAGGGTCACTTATCTACTTGATACTCATACAAATTCTTCTAAACTTTTACGTCTAAATTTGTCGGGATCTTCTAATATCAATTTTTTTCGCAATGTATATCATTGAAACTTTTTAAAGATAATGTCATAGAAATCTAGTCTCAAAATTCATCATCCGCCCTATTTATGCCACCTCAATTTTTGTTTAAAATCAAATAAATCTGTTGGCAATTCCGTAGGATTCATAATCCCTATATTTGTAACAATTCTTCAAATTCCATGTATAAATAACTTATCCAAGTTGTATGACCTTCTAGACTTGTTAAATCTCCTGAATAAGTTGTAAACTCTAAGATCCCAAATTCGATTCTTAGTCATCACTCATGTAAATTCATTCTAATCCTCCTACTATTTCTGTCTTGGTATTCCTTGATTTTTTTTTATAATAATCGCATCCTGTGCTACTTCATTGGCTACTCTAGCAAGATAGATAATCCAACGTTCCCTTCGATAGCTCTTACCACTATAGAATTATATAATACGCATCTTTAACATTTTTTTGTCGCAAGTCCATTCAATGCTATCCTCTAATCCTTTAAAATTATAACCCACATCTATAAATCATTCTTGGCCTGACTATATAACCCATGTTTCTCTAGATTATTCATTTATTTCTCAACTTATTTCATCAAACCCTCGAGTCCCAAACGTACTATCTGGGTTAAAATTTAAATTTCCTAAAATAGATCTCAACCTTCATATATAAGTTTGACTAATCATCTCTTCTTACCAATCCAAATGGTTAGAAGTTCAACTTCCACTCTTTTGTTCCTTCTAGAGTCCATAAAACTTATCTTCATGCAAGAGTAGGGTTCGGCAATGGACAGGTGTCTCAAAAATCAAGATAAGCAAAAAAAAGAATGAAAATAGACTCAATATAATTTCGAAGTAAGATTCCCAGGGGTCATCCCTAGAATCTATCAAGAGATCCTAATATGTGATTGAGTACCAAAATCCTAAAATATTTCATGATTCAAATCCAAATCCTAGGGAAGGCTCGCAGTAGTACGACTAAGCTTAAGTACTACCACGACTTTATTTTGGTTGCGAAGACTGACCTGCATGGGCCACCATAAAAATGTGTCACGACCCGCACCCGGATATTCGGGCATGAGTACATGGGCCACGCCCGGCCTATGCCCCAGTATCAGCGGTAGAACGTTGTCAAGTACCCAATAAATATCTACAACATCTAGATGATCCATGATAATAAATGTACTCAAATCACACCGCAAGCGACTAAGGAAGATATGAACTAGAAAGATATCAATAACACTGAAACAGGCAGAGTCTACAAATGAATATACAAGACCAGAATGAATTGGAAGTAAAACAATAACAAAACTAAAACAAACTACCAGGGCCTAGGACTCCCGAGAGACAACTCACGGTGAAAGAATATCGAGATCCGTCTCAGCTAGCATCATCATGTAGTCCAATAACGTGGGGCATAACAATTCCTAAAATTTGTCAACGTATCTAGTCAGGATTGGAGCGAAGTACATAAACTAACAGTAGTACCAATGAATTGACAAATACTATAAGAAATAGTTATAATGAAATATAAGACAGAATATCAAGACTGGAAGTAAAATAGTACAAGGTAGACTGAATATCATGTCATGGTGTGAGATATAAGGTAAAACTGAAATATAAAGCATACAGGTAAATCTGATGTACAATATAAATATAAACGATGCCTTGAGATATTAGAGCGTTATGTGATCGGCTTGGGTCTAGATCAGGCTGTTCCATTTGACCGGCTATGCACAAGTAGTATATAGGATCAGGTTGGACAAAATGGAAAGCTATGTACAACTAGTATCAGGTCAGGCTACACCCTACGTGTGGTGAGGGTGCTATGCACAAGTAGTAACAAGAGGGGGTATTGATCACATAACCTCTAATAACTCTCCATCCCCGAGTAGTATAATGGATCCAACCATAGCACGTTACGACACGGAATTCTCTAAAAGGGTAGAAAATCCCCTTAGGAATCGGTGTCTATACAAGTACAAGGACAATAGTCAAGAACGAGACATGTACCAGTACACCAGGATAACCAAGAGTAACATCTCATGACGGGATCCAACGTATACTAGTCCGTGTATCCTCGTGTCGAGAATCAAGTAAAACATTATAACTGGATCGGATATAGTAGATATCAAAGCAATAAAAACTATCAGCGAATGTACTCGTCTCAATTTAGTTGGAAGTCGACGTGCACGACACGAACGTGTCGACACGGAATATGTATGATGCTAAGCTCCACAAGATGGTCCCAAATGACAACACAGGCGGTTCCACCGAATCCAGAATAATCCAAATAGCCTAGTTTGATATATAAAAGTCTAGAATCAGGATTTGGCACGATAAAAGAGGTGAGAAATAGGAAACGACTATAATAGTCGTGACTTACGATTTAAGGGAAAAGAATAACTATAAATACATATCTATCTATACATCATTTATAATATTTAGAAACTATAATTTTTATTCATAAAATATTATTAGGTAATACTAAAAACCCAAAAATCATTTAGAGTTTTACAAAAACCATTTATATATATAATAATAATATGAATTGCAAGTTATAGGATATTAAAATATCAAGTTGCACCTCATTATTCGTACATCGAAACCTACGACACGCAAATCGAGAAAAGATAATCAATCGTAAGGTTAACAATCTTATCATAGCGATCCACGTGGTCATCTTATCAATTTCAGCGATGTGAGATCACTGTAATCGACTGATCTTAGTTTTGTTGCACGAATTCCGAAATACGACATAATAAGAATTAATTATAACTAATAGTGATACATAAAAAAATATCTACAGACGTCGGATGATGAAACAAACGTAACCAACGTGTCCAGAATGGTCAAATCAGCTAGGATAGCCTACCTATAAGTCCAATTTGGACACAGGGACAAGAAGGTAATTTTGGGTCAAAATGATATTTGTCGTTGGACCCATTTTGTACCGAAAAATATGTCAAGATAAAAGTCCACTAAACTTAACAAATTATATGTCTACGAATCCAGAATGATGATACGAACCCAACGGTATATCCGGAATTGGATTCCGATGACCCGATCTTAAAATAGTCCGTTGACCAGGATATTGGAATCCGGTTTGCACGGAAATGCGTACCGGAGCCAAAGTCCACCATATCTAGCAAAGTATATGTCAACGAGTCCAAAATGATGATACGAACCCAAAAGGTATATTCGGAATTGGATTCTGATAAGCCGACCTCAAAATGACCCGTTGACTCGGACTGTGGGACTCGCTTTGCACCGAAATGTGTGCCAGGGCCCACGTCCTTCAAATCTAGCAAACTTTATATGAATTCATGTCAGAATGATGCCACGAGTCTACTGGTGGTGTTGGAATTGGAATCCGGAGTCCCGGGTCTAAAATTAGAATTTTATAAGTTGAAAATTATGAATTTGGACGGCCAACTTTGGCGTCAAATTTAACCAATCAAACAAGCTCACGATGAAACGAAACTTAAGGGACAAGAAGTTGGTTATATCAGTTGTGCACAGGAACTGGTGGCTCTAGGCGCTCAAATATATGTCTCTCTCAGGCGCCTAACATTCTTAGGCACCCATTGTCTCTTAGGCGCCTAACTATCTTAGGCGCCCATTATTTTTAGAGAGCTCTGTTCTCCTAGGCTCCCAGTTCATCTAGGCGCCTATCTCTATGAGGCGCTCTGTTTATTTAGGCGCCTACTGCTATTAGGCGCTCAGTTTTCTTAGGCGCCTGCTCCCTTGCGCGCCTACTTTCTCTAGTACCCAATTTTCTGATGACATCTGCAAATCTACATGGCGTGTTAAGCTGCCATACATACTGAATGTGGTGTACTACTCCGAGCTTTTCAAAGAATGTGCCCATCACTTGCCCATAATCATGTGCCTATTTTGCATAGGCGCCATGTGTCAATAGGCGCTTCTGTTCGTGTGGCGCCCAGTGGCTTAGGCGCCCATCTAAATAGGGGTGCCTACTTTGGATAATTGTCAGGTGGTTATTCCTTGGCTCTATAAATAGAGTTCCATTCCTCCAACGTACGGATACAGAGAGGAGGGGTATAGGTAGAGCATTCATCTCATTTCCAGAATCCAAGCATTCTCATCTGCAATCAACCACTCAAAAGAGCGGGTTTTATATCATTAATCGAAGACAAAGTTCTGTCGATACTTCTACACGGCCGAGCCATACAGAAGATTCCTCGTCAACAGAAGCTCTGAGACACGATGATAAGCTTGCTTTCTTCCGCAATCGCCTTGTCAAAGGGACAAAGCGGTCGTCACTCAGACCGAACTCCTATAGTTGGACGCCTGTCTTGAATAACTACCTGTTAGTTATTTCTTGGCTCTATAAATAGAGTCCTATTCTCCAAACGTACAGACATAGAGAAGGGGTATAGTTTGAGCACTCACTGCACTTCCATCTTCTGCAATTGATTCTCAAGAGCAAGTTCTTTAACCGTTAATCGAAGCTGAAGTTCTGTCGATACTTCGACACGGCCGAGCCATACAGAAGATTCCTCATCAACAAAAGCTCCAAGACACGACGATAAGCTTGCTTTCTTTCGCAATCGCCTTGTCAAAGGGACAAAGCGATCGCCACTCAGACTGGACTCCTACAGTTGAACTTTCCAGAATTCATTGTACTCGTGTACGATTTTTTAAAGTTTGTAATAAAACTTTTTTTGCAAACAGTGGCATGTCAAATGGAGCTACGACGACGGAGATACCAGTCCACGAATTTGGCTCCACAAAACTGTCCAAAATAAACACAATTATTCGAGCAACTTGGCGGCCGATTTTGATCTATCAAACGATCAATTAACGGTTGAAACATGAGAGGAGCGAAGGGGTATATACCGAGATCGTAACAGAGCAAAGAGTTCGTCGATCCAATGGTTGGATTTCTCGAAAAACGTACACAAAGTCGCTGCCATGAAGTGCACTTCTGACTTATTATTTCTCGCGTGTGTCGATGGGATCTCGTCCAAAATGCACGAATCGACTATATCTTGCGTCAAAGACGATGGAGACACCCCAGGGTATTTTGCTAGGATTTACCGGAGCCATGGGGGTGGCTGCGCGACATCACGGTGATCGAGGTTGCTGCGCCTGCGACGGTCGTGAGTAGAAATGTCCGTATCAGCAACATTACAGCGACAGCATGGGCGCAGGAGGAGTACGGTTGTGTGCTATCGCACGGCGCACGACGCCGCCATGTGCGGTGGCTGGCCGAGCATACTGCCACTGGTCGTCAGGGTGGCTGCGAGCAGCAGCCCAGACAGCAATAGCATGGTCGAGTGAAGAAGTCTAGGGAGGGGGTGAATGAGTTTGGGAAGGAGAAGAAGAAGTGCAATAGAAGAGCTGTTATTAGGGTTATGAGGAGTATGAAGAAGGAGGAGTGTGGAAGAGGGAAAGTTATATTTGAGGAGTATTTGTTGGCTGTGAGAGTATTTGTTGTGCGAGTATTTAGAGATGAGAGAGAGTGTAAGAGGGGTGAGTGAGAGAGATGTGGTTGGCTGTGAGTATATTTGTTGAAGGAGAGAGAGTGAGAGAAAGAGGGAAATCTCTCTAAAAAGTAGAGAGAGAAGGTATTTAGGGATTAGGGCTGGCCACATAGGGGTGCGTATGTGAGTGTTGTCATGTACGAATGGGTGGAGTGGATTAAAACTAATGGCTATGATTGAGTGTGGGGATTAGGTTAAGTTATATTTGAGGAGTATGATAAATAAAGTTGTCCATTAGATATTTTTGAGTGGGTACACTAGGTGTTTGGTTAGGGGAATGAGTGTGTTGGTATTCATGAGGGGATAACATGAAGCTTGGATTTGGTTCAAATGAGTCGGGTCGGGTCAAAATTGGGTTTGGTGCAATAAATGGCTTAATTTAGTCATTTATAATCATTGATGGAATAGGAGCATGCGGGAGATCAATTGGGTGACACGCAAGTGGCATGTGTATAGTAGACTTAAAATAGATCAAAACCATATATTGGGTCGATTAATTGGACCGATGTCGAGCCCCGAAATTAAATTGGAAGTTGATCAGGTTTTACGGTAGAGGGTCAAATGGCCTAAATTGACCCGAAAGTTGTGCGGTGCAAAAAGAATATAAGAGAATAAGTTTGAGTGGGACATGATATATCAAAATGAAGATAATCTTGTCTACTACTAACTTATGAAGGAAGTTTCTAGAGATTGACATCTCTGACGCTTCAAAGTCACAAAAAAGAACATTTAATGATCAAAAATAATTAAATAAAAATATTTATTAAAAATAATTCATTTAGAAAATTTTAAAATAAACCCTAAAATTCATGGGGCTCACAGCAAGCTTGGAGAGGGGAATATTAAACTAACAGAGTATAGTTCTCTCCTTTGTGATACTCTTGAGTAGGGTCTCAGATTATGGCCCTCTTCCTTCTAACCATTCCTTGTGTGCAGAAGTAGTTGTGAGAAAGTGAGAAAGTTTGTGAGATGATAGCCTGGTGTTGGAATGAAAATTTGGAAATGTGTAATAAAAGATTGTTCATTATATTGAATAGTGGCAAATTAAATACAAGCATAGGGTGGGTGGTCTCCTTATTTTACTTTGCATGTAGTGTTTGTAACCAAAACAGACACTAGTGCAAGCCGTAAGTAATTATTGCCAAATACTCATGTGTATTGTGTTTGAGTGATAAGAAGGATTCTACATATGAGTAGGAAGAGTGTTGTCGAAAATTTAGGACAGGAGTGTTAATGGTGATTATACCATGTTACGTTCAAGGCTATACTACTATGTGTGATTTTTTTAGGAGTGATAGCTTGTGTAGTTGCCTTTACTAGCAATAGTAAAATTGTTCCATTGACGACCATATTAAGCCCCGGTGAACATGACAAGAAGTTACTTGAATAAAATGTTAAGTTAGACTAGATATTTTAACGGGCTAGTGGTGTGGTCGGTGACTATTTGGGTTGAGGCATTAAAGAAAAACATTAGAAAAAAGAAAGAGAGTTGGTGCATTCGATATATTACTGCATGGATAAAGATATAGATATAATATTAGTTAGTCCTTTTTGTATATGAATAAAATTGTTAGCTTTAATTAATTAATTAAATTAGTCTAAAATTATTCTCTAGGTCCTTTTTACACACTAGACTCTATGGACATGGGCGTTGGACCAGTTTCTTCTCACCAGCATCAGGAGCCAGGCAAGTGTACCTTGCCATTCTTGTACATCAGTTTTAATTAGTAGCATTTAAATATTTATTCTGTTTTTGTTAATTACAATACCTTGGGTCGTGTTCGATACTACGTGTCTGAATCATATTCGGGTGCCGATGGTCGTTAGCACCATCAGGTATAGAATTAGATTCTTACATTTACGTTACCACGACAATTCATTATGGGTACACTCTGACCCTAGGACATGTTCATGTGACATTACATTACTGATGGATTCCTGCAGTTGATTACATCTTGATATACGAAAATTCGAGTCTAATTCTAGGATGATGACATTGATTACATGCATTGTTACTTTTCTATTATGACTCATTGTCTTAGGTAGAGGTTCTGGCCGAGCGACTTGTGGATACGATTCGTGAAGTCACATGGGTGGAGAGAAACATACATCGTGCGCTTAGGCTACTTTTCCATATTGTTACCATTGCTTCTTATCCAGTGCCTCGGATATTCATAGTTATCATAGTTCCTTATCAGAAATGCGAATTTTTTATAGTTACCGGAGTTCCGTACCAGATCTACGGATTTCACGCGTGTTCGAGTGATGTTTCTTAAATTGCATTTTCATACTAGTTGGTTATGTTAAATTTATCCACTTTATCAGTCTTACTATACTTTATCTTTTCTTTCATTACTGTCGTACATCTGGCCTGTATATTATGTACCTTGTTGCGTCCCGCTGAGGAAAATAATTACCGACTCATGTAATCTGATTAGCAGCTGTGACTCATGGGTTCAGCTCTGCACCAATCAACGACTATCTATATGATGGTCCATGGGTATTCCCATTGTTAGTCGCTGTGACACTTGGGTTCAGCTCGTCGCTAGTGGACGGGATGCAACACCCAAGATTTCTTGTATCTCAGGGTGTCTAGACAATCTCTCCTAGGCCGATCGGCTCCCAGTGCCCTGGAAACCATCGAGAGATCTAGTGACCTTGTATACAAGTTGTTCGAGACCAATGCATGAATACAACATCTATCAGATAAACTCTTTGAGGCAACATTTCATCTTTTTGAGCAAACATGCATTCTCTTTGAACGACAGAGCTATGACACTGCCTTCTCTCTTTTCTTTGATTCAGAGTCGAAGCTCCTAGACATTTTATCTCTTTGTAACATGTACAAGTCCGACTGTACATGTCTAGCATTCAGAACATCTTTGAAGGACAAGCAAGCATTCATCTCTTTGAAAACATAACATGTACAAGTCCGACTGTACATGTCTAGCATTCATACCTTCTTGAATTCCCATTTATGAACTCTCGTCCTTTCTTGTCTCGGAAGGGCAAACTTTTGTGATTGATCAACCATTTGATTATATCTTGTTATAGATTGTGATTAGGGCAGTTATGATACTTTATAGGTGATTACTTAAGTTATAAGGGGTGGATAGATGCCTTTACTAGGTAGACCGATAAGGTATGAATGACATTTCTATCAAGTTTTTAGTTTCTATAAGAAAGTCCCTTGATTGAAGAAGAGTCCAGTTGACTAGAACATATAGAATTAAATTAGATGTTTACTTATTTAATAGATTTGTTGGAAGAATTTCCAGTAACGATTGAGTTGACTCGAATACGAATAGAAGGTTGCATAGATTGACTTGGAATTAGACAAAGATAAGGATAGTGGTACCTCTACGATAGAATTTTCAAAACGACATGAATTCGGAGAAGGATAACTCAATGAGTCATGAATTGGTGGTTCGACAACAGCAGGTAAACTATCACATTAGGCTAGAAGTTTTACTTGAAGGATATATGAACCCATGCTTGGCAGGACTAGGTGATTAGCTAAGGTGGGTAGGCTTGTATAGACACTCTAGCAAGGTAGTTGTGGAATATAGTATAGTACACGTCTTAGCCCTAACCGGAGGCACACGGGTCATTAGATTAAACCATGCTACCATTGTCTAAGCTAGGCCGAGTTTGAAGAGTATGAAGATTCCCTGATCATAAGAGTTTAGGTAAGTGAGAATACAACTTGAAGGAAGACACAGTTGGTTTCTAGATTAAATGGTGCCAACCTGGTGGACGATAGCAAATAGAACCCAAGGACCCCATTAGATTAAAAAAATGATGCATGATGATCATGACTAGATATAAACCCTTGGAGTTATATTAAACAAAAATTTAAGGAATTTCCACGTAGAGGATATGGAAATCAGGATTATGATAGAATGAAAAAAAAATTCCTTGGGTAACAAGAAACTATCCTAGGAAGATTAGGTATGAGAGAGAAAAGTGATCTAGGAGTAGATAAGTCTGAGATAGACCAGTCAACCATCACCGTATTGGTTGAGTCAAACCTTGAATGACCTAATATAAATTGGGATTAGAAGATTGACCAATACGATTATACTATGATAGAGGTACTAGAAATAAGTATTTATTTGACCCAGCCTAAACCCTTCCCTAGAAGATATGAGTAAAACAGTTAGGCATTCTTGTAAAGGATGAGTAGTTGGTTTATGATTAGAATGGGTAGAATCATTGCTTATGTTGTTAAGGAATTTGACCTATGACTTGTAAGGGTATGGTATAGAACTTAAGGGATTGATTGAGTTAAGTATTGATTACGACCTTACTATCTTCGATGGTTAGTCGTAGCCAAGGATCTGATAATAGAGTTAGAAATATCTTAGCTCACGAGACAGATTAGTAAACCCCTCGTCGATGTAAGTTAGCTAAAAACCCTTAAAATTGTAACTGTAACATTTGTGGTTGGTTTAAGATGTACATAGCAGATATACAAGAAGAAAGAAATTATAGGAGCATTACCAGGATTAGGTTGAACAATTGAAAAGGAACAAGGTTGGGATTACAGGAAAAGGTACATAAGTAAATTAAGAAGAATAGTTGAGACAAGGATCACGACCATGAGTAATCATGATGATTTAACAACGGTGATACCTTAAGCAAGTTGTGTAGTCGTAAAATCCAACCTGAGGGTTGAGATTCGAATAAAGAAAAAGAAAGTTATCTCGAAAAAATAGATGATACAAATTTTGTGATAAGATAAAAGTGAGAAAAAAATGATGATTATGATATACAAGTAAGTGTTAGGAAGCCAGCACCATAGATTGTAGATAGACATATGATCAAGGTTTTGGCATTCAAGAGCAAGAAATGAAATGACATAAGAAGAGAGGGAAGCAAAATATCAAGATAAAGACGTGAGAACAAAATGGAAGAGGAATATTTTATAATAGGTTGATAAATGGAATCTAAAGTTGAATTATAAGGTCTTGAAGATGGAAATATTTCATAGATAGAGACAAGTTAATAATTAAGTGTTGTGTTGAAATTTTTGAAAATCAAGGACGTTTAAAGATCTTGGTAGATTACATTATGAGCATCTTAATATTGTGTTAGTGAAAGTGCAATTGAGAAGGCTAGGCTAAGGAGTGTACTAATGGAAAAGAGATAAGACAGAAGACCTTTAAATACTATTAGTTAGATTTTAGATTAATATTAAGCCTGGCCGTGTTTAAGGAATCATGCGTTATCCTAGAAACCTGATAGATAGGCTAAGTTGTAGTATGAACTAGTGTGCAAACTCTTCAGCTTGTTTGATTATCAGATTATTCTAAGTGACCTAAAGTCGTAGCTTCAGGCCGTATCACTATCAATTCATCCTTTAACCTCCAATCTTATGTTTAGCGATCACAACTTTGTGATCATTCCAACTATGGGATCGAGAGTGATCTTACCCCTTCCCTAATCGTGTCATAATCTTAACATCAAATCCTTGATTTTATACCTCTGTGTGCCTAATATTCGTATTACCATAGGCACCGCTTCTTCCAAATTTCTTGATCAAATGCCTACCTGGTCGTGCCTTATTCTCGTAAAAATTACTCCATGAACTTATTAAGTAATTTTTTTACTGCAACTTCTCTGTTCACGATTCTCTCAAACTTGCCCCCTTATTATGCAATTATAAACCCCTCTATGCCACCTCGCTCTAGATATGTCCGATCGAGCCAAATTCTTCTAACTTGTTAAAACCTTAACCCATATAGGAGTAGCAACGAATTGATAGTAATTCTCTTATAGAGTTATTGACCAATAGTATTGTGATATTACCTAAGTCCCCTTAGATTTTTGCAATCTGTAATACCTAAAATCTCGTATTCCTTCTTAGGAAATATGATATCCCAGGAACCTAACTAGTAGAATTGCGATCGTAGTTACTATTGCATTAAAAGTTGAGGTGTACTCTAGCACTTGGTAGGATGTACACCCTAGATACTAGTGGCATCAGCATCCCACATGAACCATGTACGACTAGTCGTACTTAACTCCTTTGGTTATAAATCTTCTAGCCTTTTGTACTATGTCTTAGTGTAATTTTGAGGACAAAATTTTCTAAGGTAGGTAGGATGTAAGCCCCCTAAATTTTAGGGCTCTTTTAAAAAAATTTAAATGAATTATTTTCAATAAATAATTCTATTGTAATTAGTTTTGATCATTAAATGTACCTTCCATGACTTTGATTTTTGGAGCGCCAGGGATTACAATCTCATAAAATTTTCTTCATGAGTTTTATAGTAGACAAGATTAACTTCATTTTGATATATCATGTCTCACTCAAACTTGTTCTTTTGTATTCTATTTATATCGCACAACTTTCTGGTCAATTTAGGCCATTTGACCATCTACCGAAAAACTTGACCTAACTTCCAATTTCATTTCGGGACTCAATATCGATCCAACCTAATCGACCCAATATACGGCTTTGACCTATTTTGAGTCAACTATGCACATGCCACTTGTGTGCCATCTAATTAAGCTTCCGCATGCTAATATTTCATCAATGATTATAGATGACTAAAATTGTAGATATTATCGCACCAAGCCCAAACCTAACCCAAGCTAACCCAAACTGCCCAACCCGAGTGCATGTGACCCCCCTTCTTATGACAAACCACACACCAATTTTCCTCTCTACAAAACACCAAACACCGAGTTATGAACCCCTCCTCCGTTATTTAATTAATTGCTAGTATTCCTATTTTTATTAGCCAAATATCCATGTAAGACCTTGACAATTTTTTTTACTTTTGTCCCTAATGTAGATAAATAAATGAGTAAGTCAGAGAAGGTATATATTTTCTTTGTAAAATATATTACTAGAGTGTATATTATTTTGGGTACATATTATTTAAGGAATATATATATATATTATATATATATATATATATATATATATATATATATATATATATATATATAATTTAGAGTAAATATATATGTACACATGTATAATATAGGGCATATAGATTCATATGTATATATTAGGGTACATATATGTATATTCATAATTTAGAGAGCATAAGGCCATGTATGTAAATTAGAGTATACATTTATGTATATAAATTAGGATATTACATATAAATACCTACTCATATATAACACCCCCTAAATATGAGCATCCAAGCCCAATCCAATAGCCCACCATCCCTATGTGAACCCACACACATCTTTTCCTCTTAAAACATGAAGCCAGTTCAAATCCCTATCCCCTGGCCCAACATAAGAACCTGACCCATACCAACAATTCAAAAGACCTACTGTTCACTCACCTCTTCCGCGAACAGGCAGCTCTGCACATCCGGCAAAAGCCCAGAGGCACGCATGTACTTCGAACAGCTGTCGACGTACTTCGAACAGTTGTCGACGTACTTCGAACAGCTATCGACCAACGCTCTCTTATTCCTTTATATTTTGACATCTGTAGAAGCTTGAAAAAGATCAAGAGACTACATCGTGCCATTCACAGATGGCGTGGAGAATAAATCATCAGATGGCGCCCAGTGCTCAATGGTGCCCCAACATCAATTTGTGCCCCAACCAAATCATGCGGGCTGCCATATGGCAAGCTTCCTCGAGAAGTTGAGGTGTTTGTCATAATGACTGACAGCACATCAGTCGAGAAAAATCCTTTCGAATCTCGAGCGCACTTTCGAATCTCGAGCGCGTGGCGCTCGAGAAGATTGTGTCAAACCCTTCATAAATGATGTTTGTCAGTTACTCTATGTCATTCACTATTTGGCACGAGGTAATTAATCCCCACAGATTTAATGTTTTAAGAAGACGGCGCCAATCAACAATTTGTGCCACTCATCAAAATCAGCTATCATCCAGAAGTAGTTAGATGACGTGGCGCGCATGCCATTAATCTCGAAGAACGTGCACGCATCCCTGCCCATGGCCAAGCATACTTTTCTCACACAATGCCACGTGTCTCATGCAGTTAAGTCAACCGTTCGCACAAAATGGTGATGGCACACCAATTGTACCGTGCGCCAATCAATGTAACTGTCTGACAGTTATCTCAAAACTCTATAAATTGAGTTCAAAATCACTTCATAAGGATCACTAATGATCATAATCTCCTGACCAAGTTGCTGTAACACGTTTCAGAGCTTCTCTTCTTCGATATCGCATCGTCCAAGGGATAAAGTAATCGTCTGCTGATCAGATTTCTACAATTGTACTTTCTCAGAATTAAATTATACTCTTGTACTTTTTTTCTTAGTTTGTAACTTAGTTTTCTCGAAAAACTTTTGTTTTTTGCAAACAACCTCGTCCTCCATCGATCATCCCAAGCCATGGCCGCCTCCTTCTCTCCAGCGAGCAACACATCGACGTCCTCGACCAGCACGAGGCACTGCCATAGTGTCGTGATTCACTCATGCAACAAGGGTCGCCCGAACCTCTAGGTTGCCCCGACTAGCTTCTCCGAGCGACAACCCAGTCACCGCCCAAGCTTCGACAGCACCCAGTAACCACTAACCGGTCTTCCTGAGTCCACGGTCGCCTGTCGATGCTTCCCGTGGCGAAGACAAGTGTGGTGATGGTTGATGTCCTTCCTAGGCAAACCACCATTCCCAATCGGTCGCCTCCGTAAGGGTGTAATCGTTGGTTTGACCTCCGCTGGCTTATTCCTTTATCGACCACGCCGGCAACGCCATCAGTCAGTCGACTGTCCTGTTAAAGGCGGTGGCGAGCACTATCGCAACCGGGCAACAACCTCTTCCCCTTATCGTCAAGCTTCTCATGTGCGACACGCCCTACGTTCCATTCTCGACGAGCGGACGAGCCCGTCGCCTCCACTACTTACTGCAGCGTCAGTTACGTGTGAGTCGGCAAGCAAACATCTCCGAGCCTTCGTTCACCTGTGCAGGGCAGTGGTTTCCTCTTCCTTCTTCCGTGATATGATCTCTCTCTCGCAGTTCTCTTTAGTATGCATGGACGTTTGATTATATTGTTCCCCTTATGTGTGTTATATACATGAGTATTATGGTAAACACTTTCACCATGGTGAACGAGAGGTTGATGATGATGATGATAAGTATTAAAAAAGGTTGGTGGTGGCAGTATAGTAAAGGAAAGGGGGGGTCATTGATGTGTTATGAGGAGAACAGAGTGAGCGGTAGGAAGAAAGCAATATATGAGTGTTCATAAGAAAAATCTATGTGCATGGGTCAGCAACAAGCTTGGAGAGGGGAATATTAAACTAACAGAGTAGAGTTCTCTCCTTTGTGATACTCTTGAGTTGGGTCTCAGAGTATGGCCCTCTTCCTTCTAACCATTCCATATGTGCAGAAGTAGTTGTGAGAAAGTGAGAAAGTTTGTGAGATGATAGCTTGGTGTTGGGGTGAAAATTTGGAAATATGTAGTAAAAGATTGTTCATTATATTGAATAGTGGCAAATTAAATACAAGCATAGGGTGGGTGGTCTCCTTATTTTACTTTGCATGTAGTGTTTGTAACCACAACAAACACTAGTGCAAGTCATAAGTAATTATTGCCAAATACTCATGTGTATTGTGTTTGAGTGATAAGAAAGATTCTACATATGAGTGGGAAGAGTGTTGTTGAAAATTTAGGGCAGGAGTGTTAATGGTGATTGTACCCTATTACATTCAAGGCTATACTACTATGCATGGTTTTTTTAGGAGTGATTGAGCTTGTGTAGTTGCATTTACCAGCAATAGTAAAATTGTTCCATTGACGACCATATTAAGCCCCGGTGAACATGACAAGAAGTTACTGGAATAAAATGTTAAGTTAGACCAGATATTTTAACGGGCTAGTGGTGTGGTAGGTGACTATTTGGGTTGAAGCATTGAAGAAAAACATTAGAAAAAGGACAAAGAGTTGGTGCATTCCCTATATTACTGCATGGGTAAAGATATAGATATAATATTAGTTAATCCTTTTTGTTTACGAATAAAATTGTTAGCTTGAATTAATTAATTAAATTAGTCTAAAATTATTCTCTAGGTCCTTTTTACACACTGGACTCTACAGACTTGGGTGTTGGACCAGTTTCTTCTCACCAGCATCAGGAGCCAGGCAAGTGTACATTGCCATTCTTATACTTCAGTTTTAATTAGTAGCATTTAAATATTTTTTTTGTTTTTGTTAATTACAATACCTAGGGCCGTGTTTTACTACACGTCCGAATCACATTCGGGTGCCGATGGTCGTTAGCACCATCAGATATCGAATCAGATTCTTACATTTACGTTATCGCGACAATTCGTTGCGGGTACACTCTGATCCTAGGACATGTTCATGTGACACTATATTACTGATGGATTCCCGTACTTAATTACATCTTGATATACAAAAATCCGAGTCTGATTCTAGGATGATGACATTGATTACATGCATTATTACTTTTCTATTATGACTCGTTGTCTTAGGTAGAGGTTATGGCCGAGCGACTCACGTAGATATGATTCGTGAAGTCACATGGGCGGGAAGAAACATACACTGTGCGCTTGGGCTACTTTTCCACATTATTACCGTTGTCTCTTACCCAGAGCCTCGGATATTCATAGTTACCAAAGTTCCTTATCGGAACTGCATAATTTTCATATTTACCGGAGTTCCGTACTAGATCTTCGAATTACACCGTGACAGTCCGCGTGTTCGAGTGATGTTTCTTAAATTGCATTTTTATACTAGTTGGTTATGTTAGATTTACCACTTTATCAGTCTTACTATACTTTATCTTTTCTTTCATTACTGTCGTACATCTGGCCTGTATATTATGTACCTTGTTGCGTACCGTTGAGGACCTAGTTTCCTTTCAGGTTGGCTGAGTAGGTTTTGTAAAGCACCTTGTTGGACTGTTGATGGTAGTCATTTCATTACAGGTATTCAATCTTTCAGAGTTATATGTTTCATTTACTGTTATTTGTATATGCTTAGTAGCCTAGTATTTATAGACTCGTAGTATCTTTCCGAGTCTATTCAGACAAGTATGATTATTGGGCTGCAGACTAGTATTCATATTTCCCTTTCTTATGTTTTCGTTACTTGGATTGAAATATATAGTTGATGTAGTGATAGTTACACCATTTCGAATAGCTTCGTATTCTAGTTGGACTAGAGTCTGGTCGAATACGTAGCTGGCCAATGTCACGTGACTCGGTCCCACATAATTTGGGACTGGGGTGTGACACGTAGAGGGCAGCAACTTGGATTTGGCCTTTGGGTTGTTTTCAATTGGAGGGTTTTCTTGTCAATTGGTGGAGTAGCGATTATATGGTATTTTTAAAGTACCGGTTATGAGTGGTTACGAGGGGTTCGATTTTTGACGACTTTAAGTAGCGCTTTTAAACAAATCTAACCAATGTTCGATAATTTCTTAACGAGCGGTTCTAAAAGTTTTTTAAAATAATAAAATTACTTTATATATATATATATATATATATATATATATATATATATATATATATATATATATATATATACAAAACAGCTCAAAAGTGAGCCGTCTAAGCCATATGTATATCATGGTCCATTTTATTTAAAAAAAATAAATTATGTAAAAATTTGTTGAAAAAAGTTTAAATTTGTTATATATATTCAACATGGGAAATCAAACTCAACCAAACAAGAAAAATACCTCCCACCATAACCACATGAGTTAAAAGAGATATTTGACTATAATTGGATAATATTTTTATTATACGTGCAAAGCACGTACATTTACTAGTATAAATAAAAGTTTTCCTAAATAAAGATTATATCATTGCCTTCTCAAACAATAGTTTATACACTCATATAACTTGCAAGCATAAAATGGTTTGACAAGTGGTAGATCATAAATATTGAGATAATTACGACATCAAATGAACCGTAAAATTTTATGGCAATCATTCAGTGCCACATCAAATGGACTGCAAAATTTAAAAAATTCACATTTTAGAGAAAGTAGCCGTTATATGGGACCTCAAGAGAAATAAAGATTAGAAAAAAAAATTGTCAGGCATTAATAGTTGTAGTTATGTTTTTTTTATAAGGATATAAATGAAATAAAAGAATAGACAACTCCAAAACATTCAGATTATCATATTATACTGATTTTAGAGATTTTTGAACCGGTCAAAACGAGTGACTGAAAAAATTACAAAATAATTTTTGTTAAACATTTCATAAGTAATCGTCTCAATTTTTTTTTTCAAAATTGGTAAAAATACCATTGCTAAGCATACCATTCGTTGTTACACTACCATAAAATTAAGAGTTATTTAACCATATGGTCTCACTAAATAGTTGATATTAGACCACATAATTGGGGGACTCGAATCTTGCCGATCCTTTCGGGTGTCCGCTCTAATACCACTAGGTAGGGGTGAGCGTCGGTATAATCGATCGATATTTGGTCGAATTTTTCGGTATTTTTAAAAATCGGTATTTAAAAAACCAATACCAATATCGTACCATTTAGAATCGGTTTTTTCGGTTTCGGTTAAATCGGTATTCGGTCGGTTTTTGTTCGGTATCGGTATTTTACTAATTAAAATTTGATCAATCAACACACTTAATATTATAGAACCATTTAACCTAGAAATATATATTTTGACTTTTTTGGACGCATTATTCAATTTCAAAGTCAAGCCTCTAACAACCAAATAATTAATCAAATTTATTAGAACAATATATAGCAAGTAGCAAACACCTAAACAATGAACTTAAAAGATCAAGATCATTAAGTATAATCCTCAGTATAAGTTTAAGTACTCCAAAATTCACTTTAAAGTTTTATGAAAATATAACACATAAGTTCAAAAGATCAAAAACTCAATTCTTAGTGTTCTTAACATAAGTTAAAGTCAACCAAAATCTATTCTAAGTTCTAAGAAAATGATTCTCAACTAAAACAAAGATAAAAAAATAAAAATAAGTAAGCATAAAATTAATCATTAAAAACATTATATATATATATATATATATATATATATAATCGGTTCGGTTTTTCGATATGGTATTACACTCAAACCGTTACCACTACCATTATACCATATTTTAATCGGCTCGACAATTCGGTATCGGTCCATAATTTCGGTTCGATTTTTCGGAATATTTTTAATCGGTATTCGGTCAATTTTTTGGTCGCGGTCGGTATTTGCTCGTCCCTACCACTAGGCTAGAGATCTCGGACAACTTTAGGTCTCCAATGTCAAGGGTCTGTTTGGATGGCGGAGGGTGGAGTGAAAGTGGAAGGTTTTTGTGAAACTCTGGTCAGTTTCACTGAAACTGTGATTACTTTCTATGTTTGGTTGCACCTATATCTGCAATGGTAAGTGGGTTATGATGACTGCTCTCACTTGTTGTCCCCCCATTTTCAGTCCCTTTACTTTTGCAACCAAAAAGTGAAGTAAGTGAGAGGAAAGTGGTCGAATCTAAGGCCGGGCTACCGGTGGAGGAGCCGGTGAAGCATCCCACCGCCTGCCGGATCTAAGGCCGGGCTGCCGGGGAGGAGTCGGTGGAGCACCCCACCGCCTGCGAGATCCACGGCAAGGCCGGACTTCCGGTGGAGGAGCACCCCACCGCAGTCGAGTCTGCCGCCTGCCGGAGGAGAGGGCGACCGCGAGGATGGAGGAGAGGGCTACCGACGGACGCAAGTCCAAGATGCTACTTTGGTAGAGAAGTGAGGAGAGAGGAATGAGAGAAGTTATGAGACATCTGGTGCTTTAATAATAATAATAATAATAATAATAATAATAATAATAATAATAAGAGATATCTACTGCTTTAATAATAATAATAATAATAATAATAATAATAATAATAATAATAATAATAATAAGAGATATCTACGGCTCCGGCGTCGACGGGGAGGATTTATTTTTTGCCTCTCGAATTTTCTTTTCTTTGATAGAGAGGAATGGGAAGAGGAACAGAACAAAGGAGGAGGTTATTCGTATAGATTAAAACAGTGTTACTTTGGATTTTGTGTGTGTGTGTGGAACAGAACAAAGGAGGAGCAGAACAAAAACTTCCTCTCTTTAATTTATTGGAATTTTAATATTAATTTGTAAAATTATTTGTATAGATAATATTGTTGTTTGTATATAATGGGTCTTGTGCGTGTGTGGAGGAGAGTTTGTAGTGAAAACAAAATTATTAATAATAATAATAATAATAATAATAATAATTGTTATTTTAGCAGTAATTATTGTAATGTGTTTAATTATAATAATTAATTTAATTTGTCATCAATAAAACATTTACAAATATTTTTCTAACAATTTTGATAATTAATGTATTTTTTCTATTTAATTATGGTAATTAATTTAATTATGGGTTACTATATCTCCAACTTTAACATTCACTTTCAACCACCATCCAAACAACCGAACTCCTTTTTTTCACTTTCAACAACCATCCAAACAACAAATTCATTTTTCTTCCACTTGCAAGAGACAAAAAGTACTCTATCCAAACACATTTTAGAAAGTGGAATGCAATTCCCATGTATTTTCCATGGGGATGGGAAAGTAGAATTCCTATCAAATTTCCTTTCCTATGTTTGGTTGGTGTAGGAAAGGAAAGAAAATATATATCATTGTTCCAACAATATCCAATGTCAACATAATTATAATGAAGAGTTAATTGGTAAAATAGGTAATAAATGAAGGCTACTTTTGTCATAATGTTTGGTAATTAATGTTGGAAAAGGAGGAGGAAAAATGAATCCCATCGGTCATGAGAGGAACCATTTTCTCTCCTATTTTTCTCCATGTCAGAAAAGTGTTTCCCAAATTTGTGGCTACCAAACAAAAGAAAGGAACAAGTTTCCTTTCCGGATTCCTTGAATCCGTGAACCAAACGAGACAAATAAGTTACACCTTCATAAAAGTGCCACTTTAACACTTTCGCAGAGTTACCACGATTCAAACAGGCCCCAAGAGATCTTGGTTTTATTATTCACTTGCCTACATAAATATTCCTAAAATTAATGGACGTTTCTACTTCAAAACCCTATTATTAAAAAAAAAAAACCCCTCGCATCGCATCCTCATTTCTTCCAGCCATGTCTCCTCCGCCACCGCCAGCACCAAATTCTGAAGTCCAATTCATCTCCTCGTCCATCAAAATCCCCCAAACCCTCCCGTCCTACTCCCCCTCCCCCTTCCCCCTCCTCCTCCCCTTTGCTCGCCATGACCTCTCCTCCCACCTCAACAACCTCAAGAACTCCCTCCTCAAATTCCTCAAGAGCCATAACCCTAACCCTAGACCTAGACCACTCCTCTGCTCCTCCTCCCTCTCGGTCGTCTCCCCCCGCAAACGGGAGGACGACGACGAGGAGAGGGTCCTCATCAGCGAGGTCCTGATCCGGAACAAGGACGGGGAGGAGATGGAGAGGAAGGACCTGGAGGAGGTGGCCGCTGCGGCGATTCGCTCCTGCAGGCCTAACTCCGCACTCACCGTAAGGGAGGTGCAGGAGGACGTGCACAGGATAGTGGACAGCGGCCTCTTCTCCTCCTGCATGCCGGTAGCCGTGGACACGCGCGACGGCATCAGGCTTGTCTTCCAGGTCGAGCCCAACCAGGAGTTCCAGGGGCTCGTGTGCGAGGGGGCCAACGTGCTTCCGGCAAAGTTTTTGGAGGACAAGTTCCGGGATGGATATGGTATGCCCATTCTTGTTTCATGGTTAATTTGCATTGATGAAGGTTTTGTATTCCTAGCGATCAACTTCCTTCAATTCCTATACCTATGTTTGGTTTGGTGGGAATATAGAGCCCGAAAATTCAATTTCCCCATTCCCATGTTTGGTTTAGGAATAGGAATCTTACTTTGTTCAGTTTTCCATAAATAATCTTTCATTATTTTCATTATGTTATTATCACCTAAATTCAGTTGGTGTCATTGAGGGTATTACCGTACAAAAAATTGTAATTAATCCACCCAACCAACATTTTCCGGAAAGCAAAAATATTCCCGCGGGGGTGGGGGTGGGTGGGTGGGTTTTACTTTCTTATGTATATGTGGGAATCTGAAGCCCCCCATATTTCCTCCCAATTCATAATCCCACACTCAAACATGGATAAGGGATCCAAACCCATTCCCAAGCCTCTAAACTTGAACCGAACAGCCCCTTATAGGGATACAAAATTGTTCTAAATTAACATGCTGACTGTAGAATGTGAATGAAGATTGACAAACATCATTTAGCTACAAATGCTCAAAAGTGTGGTAGCTATTTGGTAGCAAAAATAGTACAGGGTAGTAAACCTGCAAAAACGTTAAAGTTACTAGATTTAAATGCAAGTTAGCCTTTTTATTCTTCAAGAATATATATGCAAAGCCGTAGTAACAATATTCTCTACTTTTTCGAAAAGGCCACAAATATATCATGAACACAAGATTTGTTGTATATATGCGTGAATGGTTCGTTTATACTTTAAATTTAACTGAAGTGGCGAACAATTCACATTTTATTCACTAATTTGCAATTAATTGCGAATTATTCGCGCTGGCTGGGTGGCTAGTTTGGGCTAGGCGACTCGGCCTTCATCCAAACCAAAAGACCGAGTGAAGCACCGAAATTCCATAAGGCCGCTTTAATTTATAATCACCATTCACCCTCACGTTCCTTCACCCACCCGATATGGGACTAAATTAGTTTGCTTGAGAAGTGTTCACTAATTGTGACTCACAGGTTTCACTACTAAATTAGTTCACTACTTATGACTCACAAGTTTCACTTCCAGTGTTTTAAAAAAGCTCTAGGCGCTCCTAGACGAGTTGCCTTGCCTCATTGCGTAGACACGTCTAGACGCGTCAACGATTCAATGTTCCACATTCTTAAATGACTTAACGAATCATTCTTCTTCCTACTGAATCATCCATCATTCATCTTCATCATCTAATATAAGAGATCATACTGAACATTATCATCAATATCATCATCGAAAATAAATTAATTGGTAGATTTTCTTCATTATTTTTCTCGTATTTCGTCATCCTTTCTCTTCTTCATAACAAGTCCATAAACCTTCAAAAAAATTTCAAACAAAGTCCCAAAAAGCTGCATAGAACACCCAACACACCTAGACGTGCGCCTAGGCTCACCTAATTACCCCATTTGCCTAATCTCACATTTGGCACCTTTTTTACCTAGGCGTTGCCTAGAAAAGATACCTCGCCACCTTTGGAATAGGGGGTAAAATATCGCTTCTCGCCTTTTGGGCGCCTAGGCGTCCCTGCCTTCCCTCTCTAAAATCTTGGTAAGCGTCTTCATGCTTAGTAAGGCAAGCTTCACGGAACCCGCTCTAGGCCAAGGATCACTATGGTCCTTAGGCATTGGCAGTTTCGGTGTATCAAAATATGATGAATGTTTGTCAGTTTGTTGTTAGGCCTCGCCGATTGAGAGGGCTGCAACTAAAAGCAAAATTAGGTTAAAATGAGTTATAAGTGAGGCTTAGCTGATTGAGAAGGGGGGTATGTGGTGTGGCCCCTCGCGGATTGAGAGCTTGTAAAAGGGAGTGACGCCCAAAAGATACCTTGACCCGTATCCAAAAAAAGGAGGGTCGGGGTATCCTTTGGACCCTCAAAAAGCGAATGACGACACCTTTAACAACACTGTTCACTGCTAAATTAGTTTGGTTGAGAATTGTTCACTACTTCTTCAATACATTAGTTGTTCAATACATTAGTTTATTACAAAGTCTTTAAATCAAGTGGTGTCTTAGCGTATCACTAATTCATTCATTCATTCATTATAGTCGTGTGCTTGATTTGGTTAGAAATTGGGTCCGATTTTAAATATATGATGGGTACAATTTGAATGGAGATATACCCCACATAGTTCAATTATTCAGTTTTTTTAGTTTCTTCACAAGTAAAGGCTTATTTGGAGTTTAATAACTTTAAATTTTATCAATTTTTTTTCTTCTTCAAATTCATATAAAATATAGCTATCATATATTTGTAGATTTAGAATTTTTTGCTCTATCCTGACTTTTACATAATTTTTCGATTGTTTGCCGAATTCCGAACATGTCAACCACGCCAAATTATCCAGGAACGCTGAACTTGTGACTGTGCAAAGCAATTCGAAATGCCATTCCTATTGGCGCTTTGGCTTGATATGTTATAGAGATAAACACAACTCTCTATAGCAGGTGTTATTACCTTACATCTTCATGTGGACTCTTTATAGTCCAGAAGAATTTGGAGGATTGCTCCTTAGTTGCATGAGTTCAATGATGGACCAATTTTTTTGAGAGGGGGTGAAAATACCTTACCTAGAATTTAAGGGGGGCATTAAAAAAATTATACAAAATAAAGTTAAAAAATAATTACTAATGCGGCTACAAGGAATTGAACTCTATGACCTCCAAAAAAAAAAGATTTTAAATCCCATCTATATGTTGTGAGGCTTTGCCGATTGAGAAACATAAGTTGACCAATTGAGACACCATATCGGAATTACAAGTTTGAAGAACTTTAACTAAATAATAAAACTAGCAAGCCTATATAATAGGGAACTGAAAATTTTATTTTTGGGAGGTCGGGGCTTGGCCTAGGGTGGGTCCACCGCCGGGGTGAGCTTAAACTGCATGGATAACAAGTAGGTCTATGTACTGCTCACTAGCCGTCTACTTCTTTTATGGCATGAACCTCTGACGCTTATAACCACATTAGCTAGGAATATCACTAGTATAGAGGGTTGAAATCAGATCTATAGCTGGCCATAATAACTTTATGAATTTTTATACAACTTTCTTAGCTCAATAAAGGACCCTATTATGATTAGAGAAGGCTTGTCAGTCAAGATTTGTTATGCAATGCTAGTTTGATCCCAAGGCACACTATGATATAACACCATTTGTTACTATTAGGAAAATAAGATGTCAATGTTTTCAAGAAGGCCATTCCTTTTGATATCTTTTGCTTAATGTGTCAGAGATGAATGCAATTCCTTGTTGGTTGTAGAAAAATTTATCATCTTAAGGTTCCATGTACTCTTGACTCCAAAGTATGTGGAGGATGCATGCACGATGGATCCGCGGTAGGGAGGTCGATGTCATCATTATTACAACAACAACCAAGTCTTTATCACAAAATTTTAGCTGTTTCTTCTATTTAGATCTGTTAGGGGCCATATCCTCTATAAACACCATTTGTTACTATTAGGAAAATAAGATGTCAATGTTTTAGCCATTCCTTTTGATATCTTTTGCTTAATGTGTCGTAGAGATGAAAGCAATTCCTTGTTGGTTGTAGAAATTTTTATCATCTTAAGGTTCCATGTACTCTTGACTCCAAAGTATGTGGAGGATGCATGTCACGATGGATCCACGGTAGGGAGGTTGATGTCATGATTATTACAACAACATCCAAGTCTTTATCACAAAATTTTAGCCGTTTCTTCTATTTAGATCTGTTAGGGGCCATATCCTCTATAAACATCAACCAAAATCATATCCTTCTTACCGCCTCAATCCTAAGTTCGGCTACGAAGTTTTAGTAGCTACATTAACTAGCATTTTACCACTCCTAGATGGTCCGTTCATTGGTCTGCATTGTACATATCATTGATGCTTCATTATTGCCATCAAAGTCTTCCAGAATGGGGTCAGCTATGGAGCATATGATAGCCCCATAAAAGTTTTGACAATTTTTTTTATGTTCGATTGTGGACCTAGTATTAACTCTCCATGTTGGTGCCTAATTCTTAGCCAAGATAGCTATGAGCATTATAGGTCATGCCATAAAACCTAGGCGGCCTCTTAGGCAGGTGGGGTGAGCTACCTTTTTGAGATGCAGTTTAAGCTCATGCAATGAAGGAGTAGGTCTTGAAGTTCCCCTAGACTATAGATTGCAACTTTCTTTACCTTTTTTTGTCCAAAATTTGTACATCAACGGCATAAATCTGTCAATAGGTCATGGATCTCCAACCTGGATCTCCATATTCCCAAACAATAGATTCATGGATCTCCAACCTGGATCTCAAATGCACCCCTCACCCTTGAAACCAACCAAAAGAATGAATTAGATCTGAAATGTGGACCTAATCAAATCCATCTTAAAAGAAGCAAAATTTCAAGGATCTAGTTACCGGTCACAGGGTCCTTTATATCGTTTTATTTCCAGTGTCATATGCCTCTCCGATATCGAAACAACGGGTTAACAAGATATTGGCTGCCCAGTTATATCTAGTTAATTATGGGGTTGAATGACTAGTATATTTCCAACCCAATGTCCTAGGCCCACTGTACCAGTTACCAAATCCTCTAGTCGATTCAACCCCCACCAACACAAGCAAAACCAAAAAATAGTCAAGCCATATTTCCTAATATTTTTCATCTGTACCTCCCTTTGATCTCTTTGGTGAGTGAAATAGAAAGCAAGATGGCGAAATTGGAAGTGGGTTGGATGTTTACATTAATACAATATTACAAACGCTTATCTAACTTCATTAGGTGTTTCTTTAAAAGAATCCGATGGTATACTTGCATATGTGCCGTACTAGTATCCTCTACATAGACTTCTAAGTCCTTTTTCTAAGAACCTAAATTCATATGTTAGAGACCACATGAATAAGTTAACAAAAGCAGTATGTTGTACAAAAATCCATCATCATCATCCATTGTCCAAGCCTTCTCCCATTAGAATAGGGTCGGCGATGGAGCATAAGAAGGCTCCGTTTAAGATTGGACAAATTTTGTGACTGGCTGTCGACATGACGTCAACCCTCTATGTTGGTGCCAAATTTCTAGCCATGGTCATAAGCATGAGAGGGTCATGCCATAAAACCTAGTTGACTAGTTGGTAGGTAGGTAGATCTACCTTTCGGATTGGCAGGTAGGTAGATATACCAATATGTTTTAGAAATACACCATGAATTTTATGTAGTAAATTGATGCGATGCATTAGCTAGCGTTTCCTTAATCTGGAAACCAGTCTACAATAGGGAATTTGTTTGTACTAGTACTAGTACCTTTTTCTGAAGTGAAGTTGCGATGTTATCTTGAACTTTGTGTAATATATTTAATTTTTTATCATATATATCATATATGAACTGAACTATAAACCTGTAAAATATGGTCATATATCATTTATGAACTGAACTATAACCAAGTAAAAATATGGTCATATTAGTTTCATGGATCTGAGATCCAGTGAGATTCATGAGATCCCTCTAGCGAAACAGGCTCTAATGGGACTACCATGTGTGCAATGATAACTTCACTCAAAATTGTTCAGAGGCTAATAAAACTTATAATTAACCTTGTAAAGGTAACAAACCTCTTAAGCCAACCAACAAGATTGAACTATTTGAAATTAGAATTCAAAAATTATAGTATGTTAGATCAAACACAGAATTCGAATTGCAATTCCATGAGTTATAATTCTATGAATTCTACTAGTTCTTGGAGTTCCAATTCACAACAACTTGTGCCCACAATTTTTATTCTGAGTTACGACATTTCTTAGCTTTTTCCTTGAAAATGGAAATGCTTATGTCACTTTGATGTGGGTGAACTACCATTTCACATACTATGTACTAACCTATGAAGCACGGGTACTCCATCTAGAAAGGCGTTCCTGTATCAGGTACTTATAGGGTACTCCTGGGTGCTTAATGCAGAAGTACCCAAAATTTTATTTATTTGTATTCTCAATTTTAATTATGGGTACTTTGAGGGTACTCTTTTTGGTACTTTGTGGGTACTTTGTAGTATAAGTCATTGGATATATTTTAAAATATAGCTTTGGTATAGAATCAAGCTTTCTATATTTTTAAACTTAATCTACATAGTTTTAGACTAAAATTCATTTGATGACTATGATGAAGAAATTTAGTTTTACTCTTATGAAGTCGTAAATGAAGATGCATCACACACACATATAGATATGTCCGTACCCGTACCTGGACTTTTAGAAATTGCCGCATCAACGTACCCAGTACGTACCATACCGGGTACTCGTACCGGTACCTATGCTTCATAGGTAATAACAAATTGATTGATGCTATACAACCTTTCTTTCGAGAAGTTAAAACTTAATCTGTTTCTTTAAATTCTGCTATATTCTAGATTATGCTGATAAGGCTTTCATTGACTTAAACATCTGGTGTCCAAGTCATGCAGGAAAAATAGTCAATATACGACATTTGGATGAGGTAATCAAATCCATCAATGGATGGTATACAGAACGTGGCCTATTTGGTTTGGTTCGTGCTCCTATCTATATAATTTGATTTTTAGTGACTGCTGAAAGTCCATTTGTTCTTTTCTTGTCTGCTGACTACTGAACCTTATTTTGAATTGCATAAACTGAAGACAATATGACCTGTCCTGTATTGTCTTAGGTTTCAGATATTGAGATTCTTTCCGGAGGAATACTTAGACTACAAGTAGCTGAAGCTGAGGTCAATAACATCACAGTACGATTTCTTGATAGAAAAACGTAAAGATCTCCATATGGCGTTTATTGTTGCTAACACAGCTTCATGTTTTGGTACTATTGCTATTGTAATTATATCCGTCTATTGATTTCTCCAGTGGTGAGCCTACTACTGGGAAAACAAGACCCGAGACTATACTCCGACAACTCACAACAAAGAAAGGACAGGTTGAACATCTACTCTCTTCTGTCTATTTACCTCACTTGCATTCAGGATTTTTACTTCAATTTGTTCATTGTTGAACTTTTAGAAAGTTCGAGTTATTGTTTCTTTTGTAGTTTTCTCCTTCAGTACTTTATTTTTTGGTAGTTTTCTCCTTCGATACTTTATTTTTTGATTTGTTGTAAATTTTTGTTTTTAGTTGATAGGATATATGTTAGTCAAACAACATATCCTTTAAAGTAGATGACACATACTGTTGTCACTGCAGGATCTTCAAACTTTTTTTTTTGAGGTGAAAATGTATGTTTGTACAGTTGGAACCAGTAATTATATGTGAAGTTATTGAATACTGTTAGGGAAATGAGAAGGAGACATCCTCGAAATTTGGCATGCTAATTTTTTGATTTTATTTGATGTTCTCCTACATATGGTAATTGTGATTATTATTTGTAGCATATGTTTCTTAGTAGTTTTGGCTAATCCCTTTGTTGTGACCTGATCAAGTGACAAAAATCCTTCAATATGTTGTTTTCATAATTGACATAGAAAAGGACGAATCAAAGGTGGCTGATGTATTTACTGGAGCCATCTATGCTTTAAGTGAGCCATCTTTGCTTAATAGGGTGAAGTAAGGTGTAGAGGAAGATTACTATGATATTTGAGATTTGAACCTGACATGCTTAGTAGTATCTGATCACTGATACTTCTGCTAATTTCTTGTTGGGTTCAAGAATCAAGTGACAACTCATGATTAGTCTTAGAGGCTTGTTCTGTGAGACGATGCTTATGAAGTTAAGGCTCTAACGACTTTAGAAGGTTAAAGTGGCTCAAGGTACGCTTCAAGGCCCGATCACGTTCTTAATGGTAGTCAAATTGGATCTATGTTTCACTTGGGTTAAAGAAAGGAAACCTCGAGTATTCATCTAGGAAAGTCTAAACTTTAGTTAAATGAGTAGCTTTTTACAGTCTTTTAAATTTTTTAAATTTTATTATGTTTTATGCCTAATCCATATCTCCAAAAAGTTTCGTAGGTAAGTGTAGCGTTTTCTGTCCCACATTATTGTTGCAACAAACTTTTATACTATATTGAACATTATAAACATGATCATCATGGCGATAAAACACTGCGCAAGAAAGTAACTGTATGAAATGTCAAATATAGTCCTCATGAATTTTGTGTATAAATTCCTCTTTTCCCTCTTACTGCCAAACTCTTGATGGAAGAATTATTAAGTACTAAGTCCTCGAATTGTATATTTTGTTCTTCCAACTGTTCTCTTTTCCCTCTTACGCCAAACCCAGTCCTCTTTCTGGCCCCAAGCCTCAAGGTTTTTGCAGATTTTGTTCGTCCAATTGTTCTCGTCAACTTTACTAATAGAAAGTAGAAAAGTGAGAAAGTTACACAACTCAAATAAAGTAAAACATGTAGTCACAAAATTGGATGCTTCCCTCTACTTTGTTAAAGACCCTGACATTGCACCAAATTCCAGAGAATGAGGTTTGAGGCCAAGGTTTGCAATATTCGAATCAGTTTCAGACCCTTGTTATGATATCGGTTTCGGATTTCTTAGTTTCAGATACATAATACATTTTATGAAATTATTTTAAAAGCTAGAAAATATTCGATACATTTAGGCGTAATCTTGTGTTATTTGTTAGTTTTAAATGGACAAAATATTTAATATTACTTTGTTATTCACCCGCAATACATATTGTTTATTTTACTTGCTTAGACAAAAGTAGTTTACTCAGTTTTGAGTGGAATAGTATAAGATGAATGGCATTGTGGATTTATAGTATACAATTCTGTCAAATGCTAATGGTTTACATTGTGATAATGACTTTTATTGACACACACTAGCATATTTGTCTTTGGCACGATATAAATTATTGTGTTGGACATTGTTTTTGCAATACTTCTCTTAATTTTTTTTCTTCACTGATTTGCTGAAAAAGGGAGCCATAATTTCAGTATCATCCAGTACGGTTGGGGTGATATAGGGGGAAGTATCATATCAGGCATGCCAAAAATCACACAATATGGCTGATATTTATCGGTTTTTGGCCGAAACTGCAAACCTTGGTTTGAGGTTATATATATCTGTGATGAGGACATCATGTCCCCAATTACTAGTACTGGCCCCTGGTACTTTGGTACAATCTTATGGGCTTAGGTAAAAAATCTCCCTAAACTGCTGGATAAGGTTTAATAGTCAGTTACTTATAGAGAAGTGATCCAACTTTGTTACCCTAGCAAGTCATGATAGTTATCTAGGAAGTTAACCTGTCAGGTTGGCAACCTATTAGACAAGAAAATTTCAGTTATGCTATGCTAAGGTTTTTGGTTCCAGTAAGAGGCTGTAATATATAATTAATGGAGTAGTTTTAACAATTTACAATCTATGCAATGTAAGTTTTAAGTCACCAGAGCAGAATAGGAATACTCCCTTATAGCTAGTTCAAGCAAATTCTTCCAATCCTGTTCCGAGTTTATAGTTTCTTACAACTCACATATATGAAAAACAGTTATTCAAATGCCATCTATATGTATACTGAAAGAGGTGGCATGAAACCATTTTTTCTACTCTCTGTTATATTGTTCTAACTGTTATTAAAATATGTGATAAAAGCCTACATTGAGTACATAGTTTTATTACCTCCGAGTCTAATTTCAGGTAGAGCCATGTCATTTTGCATTATCTTATGAAGATACTTTGTCTTCACTCTTCAACATCTTTATATTACTGTAGGTTTACAGTTTGCTACAAGGAAAAAGAGACGTAGAGACAATACTAACAATGGGAATTATGGAAGATGTTACAATTATTCCACAACCAGCTGGAGGTGAATTTCATTTTGCTCTTTCTTTTTAACTGTTCCTTCATAATTTTTTCTTCATGTAAAATTTCCCTTGCACTCTCTTTTACATTCATAATTGATGTTAAACTTTATACTATCTTAGTGAGCTTTAAATGGTTTTACCAAGATTATGAGCCGGCTGCATTGTCAAAAATCTTTTCTGTTACCTGATTGATTTTTTCCACATCCTATTCGTAATGTTTTTTTTCCCCTGTATAGAGTCATACATGTTCTCCAGAGCTTGAATAATATCTTCTAGGTTAAATATAATCCTCAAACATCAGAATCCACTTGACTACAATATTATATACCACACCTATTCGTAATGTGTGTGTGTGTTTTTTTTTTCTGTATAGAGTCATACATGTTCTCCAGAGCTTGAATAATATCTTCTAGGTTAAATATAATCCTCAAACATCAGAATCCACTTGACTACAATATTATATACCACACCTTTCCATTTGATTGTTCTTAGATGGTTTTTCTCGAGGAAAGTATAATAATGCAATTCTGGAAGTATAAACAGCTACATTTAAAATTGTACAACTGGCGGATGAAGAACACAAGTTCTTGCTAAAACTCTTATCATCATAACCTTTATTATCCAATTTGCATTAGTCAATATTGCCCCCATTGACATGAAAGCTATGAATTATGTTTCTCATTTATACATGATATTTACACCATTTTCCAATATAAGGTAAACCCTTATTAAGGTGTTGCCAATTTTTCTAAGACTTTCTTTCAGTTGTGCTCATAGTTATCAGGAATACCCTAACACCTGTTGGACCCCATTCCCATTCAACCCACCAATTCGTGGCACATTTGCGATCTGGATCGTTTTGGTACTCGATCTGGATCATTATGGTAATTGATTCCGGTTGCTAAATCTGCCCGGATCCAAAAATAACAATCAAATCTCATTGTAAACTTGCTTTTGCAGAAGATTCTTTCAAAGATAGAAAAAGTTGGAAAAAAGCTTGAGTTTTTCTGTTAATTTGTGGCTATGTAGCTACACAGTTCTTATGAATCCGGACTGTTTGGTTCTTACTGTAGTTGTTTCTTCATTTCTTCATAAATCATGACTCATGAGCCGCCACTTGTTTTGCGTGTTGCTCATGGAAAGAAGAGATGAGGACACAATGTTTACGCTGGTTTTATTATTTTGTATGAATGTTAAGTCTTTTGACATTCATGTTTTGGTCTGGCACAATTGTTGATTTTTCTGGAATGTCTCGTTATAGTTCATGATGCACGATTATGAATCAACTTTTATCTTATTGAAGGAATTGTACCAAATTGACTTTTGTCTTATTAAATGATAAAAGTCTGGCACAGTAGTTAATTTTTCTGGATGTCTGTTATAGTTCATGATGCACAATTATGAATCAACTTTTATCTTATTGAATGGAATGAAGCAATGAGCTTTGAATTTTATTATGTTTTCAATAAGTATTTTTTTTTCTTGATGACATAATTATTGAGTTGAATTTTGAACTAAGTAGCTAAATTGACCAAAACAGTAAAGTGTACCACAGAACCGAGTTGGAGAACTAATATACAAATATACACCAAAAAGTCTTGGAGTGTAAGTTCCATTATCCCATGGGATGTAAGCTTGGAGACTTTGCCAGTTAACTCAAGATAGCAAAAGTTGGCCCTCTCTTAATTGGACTGATGAGACCCAACATCCAAGGATCCTCTGCCGTCCAGGTCTTGTTATAATCACCCTACTTGCAAAGTAAGTCTAGATTTCACAAGTTTGATCCATGCACAATCTTTCATGCACATGAAGAACCATTTTGTGCTTTACAATTTGATGAAGAAAGAGGTAGATTATACTATTGGTGAATAACCTCAGTTGTATGGACTAGGATGGGACAAGTCCCCCCATAAGCAGCTTTCCGTGGTGCATGTTAGAAAGATTTCGGTCGTTTGATCCCAATGCCTTCTACTTTAGAAATACAATTCATTCCAATTCAGCAACTCTGTTCACTATTTCGCTTGTTTAAGCCTTCAGAATTGATGACTGTTTATTTTGATGGGACCTTGGTTTCCATCTGGAAATGCATCCTTGGATTGCTGTTGGATACTCAGCTCCACTTGCACTTACTACTGCTGTTTTTGTGGTCCATCCTGTTGGACAAGTTTCTTTGACGGTAGCATTGTATTCCAAGCGGAACACATTATCCTTATGCATCTATTTCACATATTAGACATAGATGGTTTATTTGGCAACTCTCTATTTAGTTCTGTGCACGACTCCTCGGACCTCTAGTTTTATCAGGAAACCACTGAAATTGAACAAAGACGGAAAGCTAACCACATGAACGAGGTAGGTAGGTATTGCCTGAATAGAAAATTTGGCAAGTGTTATCTTTTGCATCGTGGAGAGCCTACAAGATTTCCATCCTGCAATCTGCTACTGAATCAGCTTCTTAATAGGGTCAAAATCCAAGCAATTTAGAGTGCTAGTGCTTTCCTTCATGGCCAACAAATTTGAGATATTTGAAGATGACCCTTACAAATTAACTTAAAAAATGAGGGCGCAGTTAACATCCTGGCCGCTTATGAAAGAACAATTGTTCATCATGTCCATCTCTCCTGCTGCTTTAACTAGCTTTAAAGAAGAATACAGTCATATACTACCATTGGCATACCACAAGTGGCAAATGGATCACCATGCCCTTTCCAGGAAATACCACCATCATACGTCACACAAGGATTTCCAAATAATATAGACTATGGAGCTAAAGGATAACATTGTCTCAATTCAATAAATAATTTTAACCATCTGGAAGGTGGCACATCGATCAATATTGCAAAATAGATTAGATACAATGCATAAAAAAAATCTGATAATATTTACTCAGTGGAGTATGGGCGAGACAATCACAGTAAAAAAAGTGGGTCATGTGTCTTTTCTTGTGGTGGAGATTTCAAGTTCTGTTTTATATGTTTTCCTTGTGTTTTTGTATTTCTCCGGAGTTTGGGCGAGACAATCACTTTAAGTGAAACAAATAACATATGACAGTGAATGTTCAATGCCAATACGAAATCACAGGGTTCCCAATTCTGTGTTTGTCTGGTATACAAAGTCTCGCAATGTTGCAAGTGACTACCTGTGTTCATCATTCCCCTTGACGCTATATCATAGTCGCTGAACGGAAAGAACTACTGGCTTCTTCATGTTTGTCCTGCATTTACTTCAACTACTTCAGAGTTCTGATAATTGGTTATCGGTGGTATTTGCAGACACTCGCAAAGTTGATCTTGTTATGAATCTTGTCGAGCGCCCTAGTGGTGGTTTTTCTGCAGGTGGTGGCATCTCAAGTGGGTAAGTTGGGATACATGAAAGCATCAGTCTATCTTCTATTTTGAACTGTGGCTACAGACTTGGAGCTAAAGTTGTGCTGATTAGTTTGCGCTTTATGCAGGATAACAAATGGCCCTCTCTCGGGATTGATTGGGAGGTAAGTAGAGAATTTTTTTTTTTCACATTCTATCATGCCAAAATCCAATCATCTGGTCCATATGGCCATTTTGTAAACGTACATTATTCTGCTTCTTTTTTTTACCGCCTATGATCAAATTACATCTGACCACTCTGAAATATAAAATTGTCATGCGGGTCCAACGGCTAAATTCTACTACTGTCGTTATTTGTTGTTAACCTAAGAGGCCCACGAGGGGTTATGGTTTGATTCTTAGCCACGAGTTCATTGAGGAACCTAGGCATTTGCATTCGTTTATCCAGCAGTTCACATTCTCGTAGATGTTCTCACATGCGCGATTATATATGTAGATGTTGTAGTAGTTAGCACATGTTATCTGCTGTTATATTCTGTTTCATAGGCATGTTACTATATATCTTGTTACGTCTCTTTGAGGACCTGGTGATCTCTCCAGGTATAGCCGGTCTGCAGTATTCTGAGAAGTGCAGACCTGGAACAGTCGATTCCTTAGCAGACGAGGAGGTCTTACCCTCTAAGTTTCCTTGATATCAATCAGTCGATAAACCTTCTACTGTAGGTTTCATTGTTTGGTTTCACCTGTGCTGCATATGGAAATACCAGATGTCTCCATTTATGTGGGAAACTTCCTTCAGACCCTTCCTTGACTATGCCAGTATTATGGGGCTCCAAGTATCCTTTGGGACAACATCCCAGAAGCCAGTACCCCAAATGCAGTGGGTTCCGATTTGGATTTTAAAACTTGGAAGTTCATTTATTTTTCGGAAAAGATGTCTATCAACAACATTAGAAAAGTGGATAAACTAAATAATTGCTGAGATAAAGCTTATAGGAGCATATTGCTGTAGGATACAGTATGAATTCTTTCCTAATGGAGACACATACATACACACAAACTGCTCGCTCTTATTCGAATTCGGGAGCCCAAATAGTATACCGGGTAAGCATATCCCCTCATGTCACATACCAGGAAAGTAGCGTACCAGTGTAGTGTGTATCCTATATTGCAGGGACAGGAAGACCGATACGACACAATGCGGGCATGTCGACAGGAGCACACAACATTGTTTTGGTGGTCCTAGTGTATTTGCAGTGTTGTGTTGTGCCCGATACATGTCAGACAGGAGGCACCGATTTACTTTGTAGCTGTGTGTGGAATCTAACCACGATTGACATAACGATAGCTATAATAATGCATGCAAAATACCTGTCTTTAGCTGAATCACGTTACACTAGCTTAGTGAGCATGGGCACATCCAAAGGGAACCATATGTTTGTGTGTGTCATATATCGCACAATACTTGTGCGCGTGATGGGTAGCCTCTGTTTAGGTTTTGCATAGTTGCAAGCATGGTTAGAAATGTGTTCTGAATGGGAATACTTGGGGCCAAAAGTTATTTATAGAGTTCTTAAGCTTGTGAAAGGCGCTAGTCGGGTGGGCACTTGCCGCGTAGCGCCTAGCCCGCCTAGATCTAGGCGGTCGCCCCCCCCCCCCTCCCGCCCAAAAAAAATGGAAATAAAATCGTAGATCTGTTTTTTTTGATGCAAAATGCCACCTAGGCCCGCTCCACACTGCCTAGGCCCGATTTTGGCAGAATTCTTGGCGGGGCATGGCCACCTAGCGTAGGCCGATTTTTAGAACAATGATAGTTCTAGACTTGAGAAAGCAATATTACTTTCGTCATGGTCCATTGTAGGTTATATTATGAGGTGACTATATATGCATGTTATAATAGACATGTATCTATTCTTTAACTTGGACAAGGCAAATATTGTTGCTTCTCTGATTGAAGATCACTAGTTATGGCTCCCGCTTACGCAGTGTCTAGAGAGGGTCAAGATGTACGCACCCTTACCCCCAATATAGGTTACTGTCAATAAAATGTTCTACAACAAGGAGCTTATTTTTGGTGTGGAAGTTCTTGGAATACAACCAAGTCGTACATGATAATGCATGTATTTACCTGATTTTGTTTATTAGCCTAGCCTGATCATGGAAAATCTATTATTCTTGTTCTTGGAACCCAATCTTTAACTGGGAGTAGTAAACATCACAAAAATCACAGAAAGAATAATCCATGACAACCCTAACCCTAATTCCATACTAATACCCTATCATATAAACAACAATTTTGTATTAATCCTTGGGCGAATTTAGGAAGCTATAGTAGAAAATTATGATGAAATTGAGAAAGAGTGGAATTGGTTAAGATGGAGAACATAGTGAAAAAATGAGGGATTTTTAAAAACTTAAATGTGGAGTTTTCTAGCCCTAAACAAAGGCAAAAGTGTCCAAAACAATATTGTCTGAAACTCACTTGGACTCCCATGAAACACTTTTGAGTTAAGTTGTTGTACTAACCATGCAAAGATACTAATGGTAGAGCTACCTGTGAATGGAGAAAACATTAGAGGGATTTATTGCAATTTATCCTATTCATGTATCTTTCTTTAGAGATATCTAGTAATTGATGAAAAGGTGTCCGTTGTTTTCTACACGAGTATTTAGTCATGATAGTTTAACTTGGACAAGGCAAATATTGTTGCTTCTCTTATTGAAGATCACTAGTTATGAGTACATGATGTAAAACGGGCATCCTAGTGCCTCGAGACTCTCCACTTATGCATGGTCTAAAGAGGATCGAGATGTACGCATCATTACCTACATATATAGGTTATTGCCTACATATATAGGGCTACATGTAAATGGAGAAAACATTAGAGGGGTTTATTGCAATTTATCCTATTCGTGTATCTTTCTTTAGAGAAATCTAGTAATTGATAAAAAGGTGTCCGTTGTTTTCTACACGAGTATTTAGTTATGATAGTTTAACTTGGACAAGGCAAATATTGTTGCTTCTCTTATTGAAGATCACTAGTTATGAGTACATGATGTAAAACGGGCATCCTAGTGCCTCGAGACTCCCCACTTATGCATGGTCTAAAGAGGGCCGAGATGTACGCATCATTACCTACATATATAGGTTATTGTCAATAAAATGTTCTACAACAAGGAGCTTATTTTTGGTGTGGAAGTTCTTAGAAAACAACCAAGTGGTCCTTGATAATGCATATATTTGTATGATTTTGTTTATTAGCCTCTACGAGAACAACTACTATTGCTGTTTTTCTTGAGTTTGCTCATTATTTTAGTGTTTGTATGACCAATAAAGCAAGGTTCGTAGTATCGGCCAAAACCAATATATTGTTTTGGCTTGCGCCTGCTGATACCAGCCAATATTGGTTGCTACCGACATTGTGACTCTCTTTCATGGTCAGTTCACCAAATAAATAAACTGTAAGAGAACACGAAAATAAATGTCAACACAATGATTCGGTTGTGTCGAAGACCTACATGATATTGTGCCGACGATATTAATTATCGGCAGACATTACCATCACCATCTATTGATGTTGTATATTTATAAATTGACTACATTTTTCCTACATTCCATTCGAAACTATTTGTCGGGGGTGTACTTTGTATAAAAGCAACTAAACAAAAAATAGTATCTATTGCGGGTGTAGGATTCAATAATGCCGAATACTAAAGCTAACATCAATCAACAAATAATACATAAAATTATGCATAAATGTTTCAAATATTTTTCTAGATTTTTTACACAAAATTTATTATTATTTGAATTTGAAATCAAAATCTCCGAAAGTCTGATAAAAACCCATTGAATCATACTGCTGATATCGATACTCCTGATACTGACACCGGAATCTTGCTATAAGGTTACTAAGAATAGTTTTGCTCGATTGAGGAACACATGTTTGGCAATGTCATAAAAACTGGTCCGGTTGGTCCATGAACCGGTAACTTGCCGGGTTAGTTCACATGTTCAGACCGTTTTAATGGCTGAATCCGGTTCAAACCTTTAGAACTGCATGAACCGAGCGACCTGGTCACGGTTCAACCAAACCGGTCGCTCGATCACAGTTCATCCAAACCGGCCAGTTCTCGAAAGCGTAAAGAACTATCGGCTTTTGACAAAATTGTGATGGCCAGTGTTCTAAAAATCGGCCTAGGCGCTAGGCGCCCGCCCACCGCACCGAAAACCCCCTAGGCGGTGGGCTAGGCGGCTAGGCGGGCCTAGGCGGGCCCTAGGCGGGCCTAGGCGCCCCTAGGCGGCGGGTTTTTTGAATTTTTTGATTTTTTTTTGATTTTTTTTGATTTTGTTTATTCTTAGTTGTATTTTGGATATTTGTTTGGGTTTTAAGATAGTATTTGGATTTTAGAACATTGAAATTTCAAATTTCAAAATTCAAAATTTCAAAAATTTCAAAATTTTTTTTTTTCTAGGCGGCCGCCTAGGCGGGCTAGGCGCTAGGCGGACCTCCGCCGCACCGAGTCCGCCTAGCGCTTTTTAGAACATTGGTGATGGCAACAAAACACGAAAAGATAAACAGTATAGTTACCAATGTTCTAACCAATAAGCGACATGCCTTGTTCTGCTCGATTTATATTCCGTTTATATTTGTGCAGCTATAGTAACATATTCTATCCAATTGCTATTTCTATCTTCCAACCATTATATACTTTTCCTTTCCTTTTTCTAAAAAAATGCAAGAGGACTCGAGCTAATGTAGTAAGTTTGTACATACAACTTAGTAAGAAGTCTATGTATAGTTCTATATTTTTCATTAATAGGTCACAAAATTATATATATATATATATATATATATATATATATATATATATATTTCTCTCACACACACACACACTGTAATGAATGATATAGTAACTTCCCTTCTACAACTTAAGTATTACACTACTTTACAATATAAAATGTAAATATTAAAACATAGTTTATATAATTTTGCGTCTTTGAACTGAAGAGTTCAAGCGGTCGGACCATTTCAACCGTTGGAAGTTTGAGTTTACCGGTTCAATGGTTGAACCTGTTTTCCAAACAATGACTTTTGGTATGTAAGTTCTAGGTACTGTTCTAGTCCATACCAGCAGGTATATCATTTTGAAAGGGAGATGAATATGATGCGACTGACAATATGAAAAAAAATTGGTTGTGACCCATATTGATGGTTAAAACAATGATTTTTTTGGTATGTAAATTCTGCCCTGTTACAGATATCAGTCATACTGGCCAGTATATTATTTTCAAAGGGAGATCGATACGATATGACGGATGGTATGAGAAAGTTGGTCATGACCCGTATCGACGGTATTCATGCTAATCCGGCAGATATATCAATCACATCAATATTTTGGCTGAACCTACAAATTTATCGGCCTAACTCAGTGTGGGTTGGATCATTTGGTTTTAAATCCAGTTACAAAAAAGAAAAAAGAGAAAAACCTGCTTTAGAGTACGAATGCTTCATTAGTGTTTAGTGTGACTTAGAATATGTACATGTGGGTAGAGCCATAGTCTAAAATCTAAATGACACTCGACTAATTCTACTATATTTTTATTAATATTGTGAAATTTGTCATACATGTCGTATATGAAGTGAAGTATTATTCTATACCACCACGAAGTCATATCTCCCCGGTATATTATCTGTTAACCGGTTTTCTGTATGGCGACCCCAACCTTATGGGTCTGATATCCAATATCCAGAACCTTGGTTCTGGGACCTTAACCAAGTGGTTCTTGATAATGTGCTTTCTTGATTTTGGATGCTGATCTCTTTTGGTATTTTTTTATTACGGTTGTTTGTCTTTGCAATTAATATTTTATTTGTTGCAGTTGTATTTTGGTTTTATAAAAAAAAACATGCTCGAGTCTATGACACCACGATATTTACTTGCTATAAAAGAGTCCTCTCTTTGATCATAGTGCGTAGTCGATGAATCTGGCCAAAAGCTGTGGAGTGTTGAAGATAGGTTATCAGCTTGTATAGAACATCATGTGGAGCTTTCCTGACACTTAGCCATGATCTAAAGTTGACGTTATTCTGAAACGAAGTATCTTAGATAATGATGTTGATTAGTTAGTTGAAGAGTTCACATTATCCTGTGATACTAGTGCTAATCAAGACTGGTTTCAAGATTCTTTATTATTGCCTTTCTGATGATATGTAATCTGAATATAACATCAATATAATTGAGCTTACACGTGTTGTTTCTGTTAATGTCTCAAAGTTGGTCTGTTTATGAAAGAGTCATTTGTTGTTTAGCTCATACTAGATATATTCTTGCAGCTTTGCTTATTCCCATAGGAATGTTTTTGGGAGGAACCAAAAACTTAATCTTTCATTAGAAAGAGGGCAAATTGATTCCATATTTCGGATAAATTATACGGACCCATGGATTGAAGGCGATGATAAGAGGACATCTAGATCAATTATGATTCAGGTAGTCTTAAACCTTGATACAGCTAATCCTGTCTTAATATAATCCATAATACATATTTATGGTCTGTTTTCTTTCCTGTGCCAGAATTCAAGAACGCCAGGAACGCTTGTTCATGGGTACCAGCAGGGTGGTGTAACGATCGGACGAGTCACAGCTGGAATTGAATTCAGTCGGCCTTTCAGACCCAAGTGGAGTGGAACAGCTGGACTCATATTCCATGTACTGATTCTCATGATCTTTTATCGAACTTCCATATGCTTGTTGCCTTGTAACATGTGGAAGTATTGGGATCTTTTTTTGTGTCTCCGAAAGTTTTGTTTGCTGTACATGTGGAACTTGTCATGATATATGTAAACTATGCCATCAATTTTGTGTTCACGGTGTGCATTCAAGCTCTTCTGCTGAAGTTTCTAGAAATTTCTCATACTTCTTTATTTTGACCTGCTTTCCATTTCTGAAATGTCCTAACTCAATTTAGTAACTTCTAGCATGCTGGGGCTCGTGACGATAAAGGAACTCCCATCATCAGAGATTTCTACAACAGCCCGTTAACCGCTAGGTCTGTTAGATTTTTCTCCTTGGTTGACATTCTCTTAATCTTGTGCTATTTATTAAGATTTTCATCTTTCATATTTGGTTATGTTGGTTAAAATGCAGTGGCAACACTCATGATGACATGCTGATCGCAAAACTAGAAGGTGTTTACACCGGTTCAGGAGATCATGGATCCCCAATGGTCAGTTCTTTGATCCTGTCCTTTTTACATGAGTACTTTCTGTAGAATTCATTTCCCCATCTCATTACACTGTTACAACCACCATATTGTAGCTTGTGGTCAACATGGAACAAGGACTACCTATTTTGCCTGAGTGGCTATGTTTCAACAGAGTGACTGCACGTGCTCGGCAAGGTGTAGAAGTTGGTCCTGTCCGACTGCTAACAAGGTACAGTATATAGTGATTTTTCTGCTATGGAGAGATTTCTTGGTGTCCAACTTCTATAAATATAGCAATGTTGTATCTAATATCAGATATGAGCTAGGTATTCGTCTGTGAAAATAATAACTCTTTTTGTAGTTTTGAAAGTGAAACTTAGACGCATCAGTTCTTTCGTTCTAAAGGGAATCATCAATATTTTTTTACTTGGATGAGTCTACCGTGAAATTTCAGTATCAAGGGAAGCATTTGCTGAGTTATACAATAGTCATGGACTCATGATGTTGAAGCAAGACAACTTTCTTGAGCAGAAAATCACATGCTGAGCTTATTGTATTTAAATATCATTAATTCATGCACGGTTACCAGAATGCTTGGAGATACGAAAATAAATAGTATTTTTTTATCTTCTTTCTGATACAATGTTTTTTGGTGAATGGTGATTTGTCCAGGTTCTTGTCTAAAACAAAATGTTTTCAGGAAGCATGGACACTCCAAAAATGTGGGCATGTCGTGTCGGTCACGTATCGGACACTCCGTGGACATGTATCAAACACCACTGACACTCCAAAATACACCAGGACACTCCAATATAGTTCCTATCCATGTCGTCGTGTCCTTACCATGTCGTATCCATGTCCGACAACATAGGTTTTCATTATTTTTAGCAAACGAGTCGGGAATTTTCAAACATGGTGAATTTCCCTAGATCCCTTGAAGTTTTGACAGGGAAACAAACAAAGCATTTATCCCAATGTTTTCGGGGGTGGGTTGTTTTTGATTCCTTTTCTTCCATTCATCTCTATTAAGGACCATGTTTTATGTGAGACTTACAAAAATAATATCCTTTAAATCTTCAATCTATGTTCGATTAGGCCTACCTGTAGTCCTAGTGGCTCCTTCAACTACAATATTATCAGTCCTTACAAAAATCAATTAGTTTGCGTTGCACATACATAAATCAGTTGAAGGATTTTATCTCATCTTTGCCTTAATTAGGGCCACCTCTAACTTCCAATAAGTATGCTTATTCTTTTCGTATCTTTAGATGTATTGTCTCTCATCTGTCTTATCATCTCATTACGACTACACTAATTTTCTTTATGTTTCTTAATTGTCTATGATCCTCTGACCCATAAAGCATGGCTGGTCTTATAGTAGTCTTATAGAACAACTTCAAAGATAACATGTGATCATAAAGTACTCTACTTCAGCATCATGTTTTAATTCTATGAATGATTTCCTTCTCAGCTATCACGAAAAATGATGATTCCTAACACTTAGCTGCCTTCATTTTTGTTATGAAGTTGACTCAAATAATGGTCTTTATTTTTGGAAAGAATGAGCACGATACACAGGAGGGAGTATGTCTCCCTTCTTAGAATTTTTTGATGTGAGACTAAAACTAAGGCTAATAATGATACAGTAAACTATATACGAAGAGAGCTTTCCCCTACATTGCCTTGGAGAGAAAGTAGAGGGAGGGTGATGAGACAAAGCCTTAGTGAAGTATGTATGCCAAATGAGTAGTAGTTGAAACTTAGTGAAGCTGGAGATCGAGATGCTTGACCTTGTCCCAAATAAAATGACAATCCAACTCAATATGCTTGGTGCTTTCATAGAAAGACTAGTTCTCAACAACGTGAATCGCAACCTTGGAGAGCCACCGAGGAAGTACATGCTACACCAAGATTGGAGAGAAGGTTTTTAGCTAAATAAGCTTGAAAACTACATGGACCATCGATCGATACTTGACTTTAGTTGAGGGATGAGCTACTATTTTTTTTTTCTGCTTCACTAGGTGACTATGCTACCTCCAAAAAATTACAAAATTCACTAGTTATATCACCAATGGACTCAATATAGTGGCATCATCATATGCCGTAAGAGGAAGAGGGAGAGAGAGAGGGAGAGGGAGAGGACTGGTAGACGAGTCCTTGGCCAGGGGACGCCGATAACGAAAAATTACGCTCAAGGTGAGAGATTCGTGGTGACTGCTGACGATGCTAACAGCAAAGAAGATATCAGATAAATATTAAAATGTCTGACATTCCTATTGGGATATTCTTATATATTATACCAAATGTCTTATCTAAATGCACTAAAGCTAACAATTAATATGACACCTAATATTTAATACTCTTAAGACAATAAGTACAAATATAAAAACCTACTTACATGTGCACTCTTTGTCACTTTTAATAAAAACATGTCTAATAAAATAATTCTTGAAATAGAATTTCTTTACCTGAAGGTGTTAGTAGTGATCAAAGTGGTGGTGGTGGCTCATGAAGTATACATTGGTAGTGTGGCAAAGGGGGTTTCAGAGGAGGAAGGCTCTGATTTTGCTGGAAGAGGGAGCTTTGGTTGTGGCGATTGTTGGAGGTAGCGCTCTGGTGGTGCGACGACTGCTGGAGTTGCAGCGATGAGAGAGCACGGGAAAGGAGATCGAGAGAAGAGGAGAAAGTTTGACTAATGGTTTGAACAACTTCACCCGTTATACTTAAAATCCTGATCACATGTTATTTGACATTTCCGGTTCAGCCTATAAATAAAATGAAACATTAATAATAAAAATGAATGGTTGGGGCTGTGCATCAACGGTCAATCCATGCAAAAACAACACATACGAGATGTTTGGAATCAATGTCATTTTCCTTGGAAACCAGCATATCCTACATGTTGGCTTACATCTACAACAATGATACAAATGATTGATCAATACATTCACCGACTCCTGGATATGGATGGGGGAATAAATCATGTATGTTCACACTGGGGCTGCTTACGGATCAGTTAGAAATCGTTATGACGTGGGACTGATGTTGCTTATGCCCTTCCATTCAATATGTTCTGGCTTCCTTTGGTCCATGATATGGCATGAAATTTGACTTAATAAAAGTGAAGAACCAAGCTAATGGGAATATTGGGACATCTCGGTAATATCTAACGTTTTTCAAAATTAATTGCTAAGTTTAACAAGTGTAGTCTCCCCTGAAACTACACCTAACATCCTTATCGAAATCAGCTTCAAAGTATAAGCATTATTTTGCAATAATTGTTTCTAGTATCGACATTTTGAAATTCAGGACATGTTAGTTTATTAGATGTACATTTTTGTGTGAACTGTATGGTTCTTTTCATAATTAGGTCATCATCCTAAATTTCAACTTTACTAATTTGTCCCGAGCATTTATTCTAATTGACATTGTTATTTTCTGTAGCTTATGTGGCGGTCATGTGGTCGGAAATTTTTCTCCGCATGAAGCTTTTACAATTGGTGGAACCAATAGCGTTAGGGGTTATGAAGAAGGTGCAGTGGGTTCAGGGCGCTCGTATGCTGTTGGGAGCGGAGAAATGTCATTTCCTGTGGTATGTTCCATATTTTTGTCTTCTCTTATTTTCCTGTTCCTCCTTTTGCCAAAAAAATATTTTTCAATTACAGTACAAAAAACATGTATTCCATTGTTCTCGAATTTGGAAATTTCTGTCCGCTTCCTGTAGCTCGCGCCTTGATGCGCCCCATTGGCAACGTTCGTATTTACGAGGAACTAGTAAAGGTTTCATTCATCTTATTCAGTGGTAGTGCTAACTGGACTTGTGTAGTATTGTTAGCGTAACCTGTTCATCCTTAAATTTCCCTTGATGACTTCTTTTATTCTGAGGCAGAAGCTCTTGAGGTCTTGTATGTTTTATCTTCAGTTGAGACATCCTGGAGCATTGGTTATTCAGCTTCAACTGTCAAGTTGTGTGGATATATCAATTTTCCATGTTAATTTCCCATATTCTTTGTTGTTAGAATCTAGCAGGGATGGTGTAAATTATATCCTAATACATGTAAATTATAAATAGTAGAAATTGATGATAATAAATAATGTCGTCGAAGATATATATTGTACCAATAAATTCTTAGCTGCTTCTATGGAATGATTGTTGGGAATTTTCTAAATAAACATTTGTTTTGGGTTTGTTTTCTTTTAAATAATATGTAGAGAACTTGTAAATAATATGTAGAGATGCGACTTTTGGATGATGTCACTTGGTGAATAGGTCTGTCCATTCATAAGGGGTGTATTCATTCATATTTGAATGATAAGTCATGTTTGTTGACTTGTTCATGAACAAGATTCTAAACAGCGGTAGGCCGTTCGCGGCAGAGAGGGTCCGCCTAGGCGCCTAATACATCTTGTCTATGTGTGTATGGCATCGTGCTTAACACTAAATAAAATTTTCAAGATGCTTTGGTTAGTTCTTCGTAATTTTGAGGATTTCAAGTTTATTGAGACTGACAATGTCTTTGGTGCAAAATATGGAGTTGGGTTTCCCCAACTACATTAGTTATAATTAGAATAAAGAGCGTCCAGAGTCCATAAACTGTGACATTCCCTCTTCTTTTAGCTTTTTTTTAATATAAAATCTGTAGTTTTTTCTTTTCGAGATAGGCGGTCGCCTACGCCGCCAAACCGTCGTCGGCCGCCTACTCCATCGCCTATGACAATAGCGTTGCGGAGAGCGGCCGCCTCACGCGTAGGAGCTGCCTACACGGTCGCCTTGACAGCCATTTAGAATCCTGTTCATGAAAGTTTACAACCCATTTGGATGGGTGCCATGGAAATCTATAAATATGCTAGTTAGTCATTTGAAGTATCCAACATTCAACATAATTTTCTCTACATTCTTATCCTCTCTAATATTCAACTGCTGCAGGATTGAATATTAGTTATCTTGTCTAGGTCAAAGACATTTCGGTCTACCTTTGTTAGTGCAGACGCAAGTAGACGGTCTTTAGACCAAGCTTCATTGTATCCTAAGGTAGGTCCTAAGGTAGATCTGCTCTAACCCGGTGCACACTATTTGGTGGTGGCAAATACTGTTTTTAGGAAAGCAACTTAGTAACACGACTTGAAGCTCTCTATCAAAGTTCTACATCAATTTTAGATGAGAATTTCTTGAAGACCGAAGATTTTATCCAACAATCTAAAGACACTATTATCTATGGCTCGTTCTCTGTAACAGTTGTGATATGACTTGTGAAGCTTGTCCCTTTTGATGGAAGCAACTTTTGTCGGAAAGTCCAATTCTTACTCACTACTCTTAAGGTAGTGTAGGTTGTCACCAAGGCATATCCACAAGAACAAGAAAATGAGACGACTCAAACTATTGCAAGGACAAAGTGAGAGATGGATGACTACATTTGTAAATGGTACATTTTGAATGCGCTATCAGATAATTTATTTGATGTGTATCAATAAGTGGAGACTGCTAAGGAACTCTGGGAATCACTGGAGGCCAAATATCTTGCTGAAGATGCTACAAGTAAGAAATTTTTGGTTAGTCAGTTTATGCGTTATAATATGGTTGATAATAAACCAATCATGAATCAATTCCATGAAATACAACATATACTTAACCAATTCAAGCAAGAAGGTACGAAAATGGACGAGTCAATTGTCGTATCCTCTATCATTGAGAAGTTACCCCCTTCTTCAAAGACTATAAAATGGGTCTTAATCACAAGAAGGAAGACATTATCCTTGAAGAACTAGCCCATCACCTTCGTGTAGAAGAGGGTACTAGGCTTTAAGAGGTTAAGGATTCTCAAGGTGATGAAACAACTAAAGTCCACATAGTGGAGGAGAAAAATCTTCCAAACAACGAAAGCGCAAGCACAACTCCCAGAAAAGCAAAGACCCAAAGAAAAAATCTTTTGCTACATTCGTCGACGATTATTCTAAATTCTATCATGTTTATCTTTTGCATTCAAAAGATGAAGTACTTGATAATGTTGTAATATCAAATGGATTTAGGATACATGAATCTGATAAATGTGTGTATAGTAAATTCTATGGTAAGAAATGTGTGATTCTATGCTTATATGTCGGTGCCATACTTATTTTCGGTACTGATTTAGATGTTATTAAAAGTACTAAAAGTTTTTTATCTTCCAATTTTAATATGAAAGATATGGGTGTAGCTGATGTTATTTTAGGCCTAAAGATAAAGAAACAAGATAATAATTTGATTCTTACACTGTCACAGTACATAGAGAATATTCTCAAAAAGTTTAATCATTATGATTGTACACCTCTATCTACACCATTTGATCTACAAATTAAATTGTGTCCTAACACTGGAAGAGTTGTAGCACAATTAGAATATTCTAAGATGATTGGTAGTCTTATGTATGCTATCACCTGCACTAGACCCGATATTGCATTTGCCGGTTAGTCATAGAGGATCGCTTGTTTAAAGATATTCACTATGCCATCCTGATTAACTTTGATGTATTCCACTAAATGAATGGTTCAAGTCGTGAGACAATATATATCTATGCATAAGTATGTCAAGTAAGACTAGACTTCATATTTATTTCGAAAATGGTGAGGGATTATTGGGAATTTTCTAAATAACAATTTGTTTTGGGTTTGTTTTCTTTTAAATAATATGTAGAGATGTGACTTTTGGATGGTGTCACTTGGTGAATGGGTGTGTCCATTCATAAGGGGTGTGTGCTTTCATATTTGATGAAAAGTCATGTTTCATCATGAAAGGTTACAACCCATTTGAATTGGTGCCATGGAAATCTATAAATAGGCTAGTTGTGTAGCCATTTGAAGTATCCAACGTTCAACATAATTCTCTCCCCATCGTTCTTCTTTCTAATACTCAATTGCTGCAGAATTGAATATTTATCTCGTCTTCCTTGTCTAGATCAAAGGCTTTATGGTCTACCTTCGTTAATGCAGACGGAAGTAGACTCTCATTATAGAGCTTCATTGTATCCCAAGGTAGATCTTCTGTAACCCAGTGCACACTGTTTGGTGGGGGCAATTACTGTCTTTAAGAAAGCGACTTAGTAACACGATTTGAAGCTGTCTCTATCAAAGTTCTGTCTCAATTTTGGACGAGCATTTCTTGAAGACCGAAGATTATCCAACAATTATCTCTCAAATTTTGAAAAATCACTACCTTTTGAAGTACAGATAAGATGGAATTTTGAGTTTCATTTGTAGATTTGGCATCTTTCTGTGTTCGGTTATAATGGTCATGAAATCTTAATGACTTGTATGCCTAAGTGTGCCAGTGGTATGAGAAGATAGAGAGAATAGTTCACATGGAAGGCCAAGGAGTAGCTAAAAGTAATTGTTTTTCTAGATACATGTGACCTGTTTTTTTTATATAGATTTAATGATTCATCATGTAAGGCTAAACTAATGAGTGATTTATAGAGTTAGATCAGGATGGTTAAAAAAGTGATGCTTCTGGAAAACTGCTTGACCATGGACTTTTGAAGTTTGAAGTAATTTTTTTTTCTGACACATGCAAGTTGTTAAGCTCGGTCGTGCTTAATGGGTTACGATTTTAGGTAGTCCAGGAATTTGATGTCAAGAGGAACTACAGTAGTGGAACTTAGAATGCTGAGATGGATGAGAAGTGTAGAATATAATGAAACCCTTAACTTTTTAGAGAGGGTTTGGACTCGTATATATATAGAAGTAGGAATGTCACATTTACATATAGGTCCACATTTATTGAGATATTTTGTAATAGTACTAATATCTTAATGCCCTCCCTCAAGCTGGAGTATAGATGTCAATCATGTCGAGCTTGTTACAAAGAAATCGAATGCGAGGGCCTAAAAACACTTAGGGTGTGTTTGATTGCAAGGTGAAAAATGTGGAAAAGAAATTAATTCCATGGAATTATTTTCCTAGGAAAAAAGTTCCATGGAATTTTAAAAAATTTCTATGGAAAACTTAATTTTGGTGTTTGATTGTCATTATTTGCCACATAAAATAGTTATTTTCCATGGATTAGATGAGTTTCATTTTCCACTGTTTTAGAAGAAAATATGGAAAATGATAGTTTTTTGGAAAATAATTCCATGGAAAATATAAGCTATCAAACACTACAATTGGTGGAAAATTTGTGATGGAAATATTTTCTGTGGAAAAAAAAGCCCAATTAAACACAACCTTAGTAAAGATGAAGGTTCTAAATGGCGGTAGGCGGGTGCGTGGCGGAGAGAGTCTGCCTACCGCCTAGGCCGCCTAGACGGTCGATACATTTTGAATATTTTTTACTATTTTACCACTGTTTTTGTGTGTGCATAATATGCATATTTTAAGGGTGTTCCATGCATAACTAAGTTGTAGAACGAAGTATAAAGTTTTAGTTTTGTAAAAGTGAATCATAGGCCCATAATACTTACAAAATCTTTTTGGCCAAAATATCTTGTTAGGTATTGCTCCGCCTAGGCGTCCGCCTACGCCGCCTCACCTCCGCATATGCCGCCAACCTCCGTTGACCGCTTACTTCACCGCCTACCGAAAAGCGGTGCCAAGGGAGACCGTCCGCCGCCTAGGTGCCGTCGCCATTTAGAACACTGGTAAAGATATGTGCTATCTGATCTTCGTTTCTCACATAGTGAAATGCCTTTTGGTATTCATCACGGACGAAGTCGATGTCGATCTCAATGTGTTTCGTCATTTCATATAATATGGGATTTGTAGCAATGTGAATTGCTGATTGGTTATCACAACACATCTGTTGCATCCAATGTTGCTTCTTGTTCCAGCTCCTTTAGAAGATGCTATGTCACTTTCCGTTCCCGGAATACGTATTCTAAATACATGTACTTCTGGAATGTATTATTCTGTATTTAAATCCCTTTAATATCATGTTAATTAATTTTCTGCAATTTTATTTCTGTATTTTACTTTCTGCTTTTATACTCTGCTTTAGCTTTGTTTCGGGTTCGGCTTGGATTGGTTTAATTATGTTGGTTCAACATGAACCCAACTCCCCACCTACCACCACTCCTTTATTTAAAAGCCTCATCCCCTTTCTCTCTTTTCATTATTTCTTCACCATTAATCTTCTTCTTCCTCATAACTCCTCCAGCTACCAGCCGCCAAGGCAAGTGCCAACTTGCTTCTTGATGGATCACCATTATTATTGTTCCATCATCTTCCTTACTTGATTTTGACTTGATTTTGAGCCTCTTTAGTACTTAATATTTTCAATTTCCATGGTTCATTTCTTGTAGATCTAAGTTTTGTGCATTTTCGAATCTTAGGTTTTGATCTAGTAACTTTGTTATTTCCAAGTTTTGATGGTTCCAGGTTGTAGAGAATTTCGTTCTACCCCATTTTGACCTATGGAAGTCCAGATTTGGGCTTGGAATGAAGGATTTATGGAGCTTGGAAGTAAGGTCTTCATGGTTGTTCTTCTCGGAATAGTGGAGAAGAAGTGCAGTATTTAGTCGCATGTGTTTTCATGCGGCAAGTCATTCTTGAGCCGCATGCAGTATCTGGCCGCATGGAATGTTTCGGCCGCATGCAGCGCCTGGCCGCATGTTACATTTCGAGCCGCATAAGCTTAGGCTTATTAGCCGCATGACCCGTCGACGTTTCGACCGCATGAAGTTTATATATATATATATATATATATATATATATATATATATATATATCCTGGCCGCACGACTTATTTAGCCGCATGGACTCAGGTTGACCCGCAGCCGCATAAGGCCAGTCATCCGCAGCCGCATGAACACCCATCGTTTCTTAGCCGCATAAAGTTTATTTGCATCCAGCCGCATAAGGCCTAGCTTACCCCCAGCCGCGTATGCATATTTCTTAGCCGCATATAGGTTTATCATTTCCAGCCGCATGTGAATTGTCATTGAGCCGCATAGGCTTGTTCTTTGAGCCCCATATGAATTGTTATTCCCAGACCGCATAGATGGAGTCCGACCTGCCTAGCCGCATAAATAGGCATCTGCCTATGGCTGCCCATAATGCCCTTTTGGCTGATTCTGTCCCGAGTTGGCCTTAATTAAACATAAATTGTTATTTTGGCATTAATTGACATTGATTGACATTTATTACCATTGATTGATTGACTTGGCATTTATTAACATTAATTATTATCTTGTCATTAATAAACAGGGATTGTCGTCTTAATTTAATAATAGATCATGCGTTCCCAGTTGGAACTAAGAGGCTGGCTAGTCGTCTTATTGAATTAAATAAATGAGACCCGAACTATGGTAATCGACTGGCCGATCCCGAATATTGGCATACAGGCACATGCAGGCTTCAATTTATTCATCTATTTATCTTATCAAAGCAGCATGTGTACTTTATGGTCAAGGTATGATTATTCCGTGGTTAGTTTTGATTGTTGCATTACGCTATGTAAGACCTACAACCTAACCGTACGGGTATCGTTGTAGAGTTGTGCATATCGTACCCCGTACGAAAGTACTCATTTGAATGACCATGATCCACGGCATGGGACTTCACTCAACGTAGAGACTATTAAGTTAAATAAAATAATGATTGCATGGAGAGAATGGATTCTCGAGTTCTTACATGGCAGCCCTCTTGGGACTATTAAGTGTCCAACAGGCCGGCTGGTTCCCACAGATACTGCAAATCTGCCACACGGACATGGAGCGGTATCTGCTTATATTATTTAATTGTACATGGTATACTAACGACGATCGTCCCGCCGTGACTCGTCTAATTCATGATTGGCGCAATTGATCGACTGGATAGACTAGCCTTGCTTGCACATAGTAAGAACTGAGGAATCCTTTATCGCATAATTCCAAGATAACTTGGAACTCACAGTAGCAAGCCGTAGTAGTTGCATGGCCGTTTAAATTGATTTGTTTGTGTATTGTACCTACTCTGTTACTTAACTGAGATGATCAGAATGTCAGGACATGACGGACCAACTTCTGTCCTTGTTTGGTTGAGAGGTTGGTTCGAAGTGTCGTGATGTTATGTGAATCCTAGTAGATAGCAGAGATCTATTTTATCATATTTTCTTATCACTGGCTTCATTCCTCATATCGTGTTTCCTTGCGGTACTTGCTATTAGAGGTCTAACCTCTCTGGTTTTGCATGGCCAGATTTAGAGCCGGTCCCCGAGGATCCAGCTTACTTCTACCTCCAAGATGGTCAATACTAGAGGGATGATCGCAGGAGGACTCGAGTGGGTTTCTTACTTCCCCGCTCGTTTTGTGAATTACTTTATACTTTGCCGTTTAACACCGACATGTTAGTCGGATTATCTTGTACTTATTTTTACATAATTGTAACTAAAGTCAGGCTGCAGCTGATAAACAATTGTGTATACTTTTCTACATCATCTGGCTGTGTTTTGTAAAGCCAGATATCAAGAATATTTTGACTGAGCGTTTGGGACGCCTTACTGCTTTATCTCACATGTTCTCTATTTCTGTTTCTTGTTTGAATGATTGAGACAGTAGATGTGAAGTGACCATAGTAAGACTTTATGTAGTATGCACCCCCCTCGTCTTATTAGACAGTATTGATCGTATTATACGGTATTCATCTACCCGTAATACGTAGCTGGCTGAGTCATTCCCCCGCTCTCCAGTATTCTGGTTCTGGGACGTGACATGCTACAAGTATAACCTCTGTTATGCCATGAGCAATGGCTCGTTATTTCGCTTCTGAATTCGATCGTGACACCACACTCTGTTTCTTGCTCTTCCACGACACTAAGTTTATGCAATAAATACTGAATAGCCGGATGTAGATCGTCGATATGTAAGACTTGCACCCCAGTTAGCATCTGCGAAACACTCAAGACGAGTATGTTTCTGATTTTTCATTCAAATTTCTTTTTCTGGATTCTGAGCTAGATAGTGCAAGATCCTGATAACTGTCTGCCAATGCGGAACTCGTGGAGAAACCATAAACCTACTCACTAACAAAAAAAAAAGTCCGGACGAGTCATAATCGCCAAGGAATTGAGTTTTTCAACCAGACAACATGTGTAAATCGACCAAATCAAGCACAAGGTGATTGTTCAAGGCGGTAGAGTGTCTTATGCAGATAACACACTTTACCATCCCTTTCAACGAACCAGGAGGTGCACCACATAAACTTTCTCTTCAAGGTCCCCATAAAGAAAGACATTCTTCATATCTAATTGAAGTAAGGGCCAATCGTATCAGACGACTAACGACATGAGCAATGGCACAGAGGCCATCCTGGCAACCGGGGAGAAGGTCTCAGGATAATCCACGCCATAAGTTTGAAAATACCCTTTTGTCACAAGACGAACCTTCAGGCGATCAAGAGTAAGGTTTGTAAAAATCGCTAGCCGGCTGTTAGTCGGTTCGCGGGAACTGAAAATTAATCGGGGACTAGTCGGATATATTATATTATATTAATCGTTTTGATATATATATATATATATAATATAATATATATACATATATATATAATATAATATAATATATATAAAATATAAAAATATAATATATAATATATATATATATATATATATATATTATATTATATTATATATATGTATATATATTATATTATATATATATATTTATATATCAAAACGATTAATATTATATATATATATATATATATATATATATTTTAATAATATTATATATATATATATATATATATATATATATATATATATAACATACAAACTTAAAAAAAAAAAAAAAAAAAAAAAAAAAAAAAAATATATATAACATACAAACTTAACAAGGGTCTAAATAGATATATACAAAGAAAATTTTCAGGTGTCATCTTCCTAATGCAATAATTAACCCACGTGTATATATACAAAGAAGGCGACCAAATTTTCAAGGTTTTTTGAGTTTCTGTAATCGAACGTATATATACAAATGAAATATCCAGGGGTTTAAGGTCTGGACATTAAACCAATACCTAATACTAACCTAACTATATAAGACTCGAGACGTTTCTTTTTCAGGAGAGAAAACTCCGCTACCTCCATATTTCTTCTCTAAGAGCGAGGTTTCTTCTCCAGGGAAGAGAAAACTCCTACTCCCTTGTCGTCGTCCCCGTCGCTTGTGCTTCCGCCGCCGGCGCCAACGAGCAGCCACCGATTCCATCCGCTTTCGGCCTCGACAACGACTTCAACATCCCTCCCTCCCCCCAATACCTACAGCTTCTGCTCTGCCCCGCTTAGTGACTTATTCTCATAGAATAGCGCAAGTACGATTTCAATTCCAGATCCGTTTCTTTTTTTATTTTTTCCGTCCATGCGTAGATTGATAGCTAATTTGTCCGATTAGGCGGGCGCCTAGGCCGACTAGGTTGATTTGGCACCCAATTTTGGCCTGCACCGATTTCTTGGTCGCCTAGGTCCGTCGAGTCGGCGGAGACCGACTACCGACTAGTCGAATTTTTGCAAAACTGATCAAGGGTGCCATTCGATTTCACCTTGATTGTGAACACCCATTTGCTACTTACCGCATTCTTAGTAGAAGGCAAATCCATCAAGTTCCATGTACGATTCTTCCGTAGCGCCTGTATCTCCTCTTCCATAGCGGCGTGCCAACCAGGATGTTGGAGTTCCTTTTCGGTAGATTATGGGATCTGAATCCCATCAATAGTAGCTACCAAGGACTGAGTGTGACACATGAGCCCTTGGTAGTTGTCAACTTACAAAGGATGGTCATGACATGCACCACGAGAGCAAGTCGGTAAATCAGGCGGTGATAAATCTGTGGAGCCGGAGGAGGACTCTAGTGACGACACCGGCTCTGCGGTTTTGGTCATCTCAGATGATTCATGTTTTGACAAAGCTGGTGTTCGCGAACCGTAGGATGGTTAGACTGACTCGATAAGGGATGACACCCTTACGGGAAGCTGCTGTGTTTGAACCGGATAAAGAAGAAATTTTTTATCCAGGTAATTTGGGAAACAAATTCTTTAACTAGAGAGGATGAGGGAAATTCAACCTCGACAAAGGTAACATCCCGAGACACAATATACCTCTTCGAAGTCGGAAAAAATAACGATGCCCTTTATGATCCTTAGGATACCCAAGAAAAATACACTTGAGTGCCTTCTGATCCAATTTAGAAAGAGTAGTGCTAGTATTACGAACGTAACACAAGCACCCAAAAATTTTGTGAGGTAGAGAAAATGGCATACGATTGGGATATAACTTAGAAAAAGTAGTGTCATTGAAGACAAAATATGTCGTACGATTAATCAGATAACAAGCCATAAGAACATCATCCGGCCAAAATTTTGCTAGGTGTACTGGCATGAAATATAAGTGCTCGAGTTGTTTTCATTAGGTGACGTTTCTTACGTTCTGCCACCATTATGTTGTGGTGTGTAAGGACAAGAAGTTTGGTAGATAATCCCATGTTTAGCAAGATGGGAAGTGAACTCTCGAGACATACGTCCATTAATAGAAACTCCAAATTGGATTTTTATTTCAGTATAAAAATTGTACCATATATCAAAAAATTTGGAACAATTTTCATTAAGTTGACAAAAGTGACACGCAAGTAGTCATCAACAAAGGAAAGAAAATATTTGAAACCCAACACAGATTCAATAGGGCATGATCTAATGATGGACACATTTTCTGGAGAGCTTGGATATGTGGGTGACCTAGCCGACAATGCAAGTCAAACGGATTGAGGGATATGTCGGCACAGACAACAAACAAATTCAATTCAAACAGGTACAAGCCTCCAGTCACATGTCTCCTACCAATAATCTTTTCAGGCTTCAGGTCCTAAAAAACACAATTATCAGAAAAGAATGTTACTGTTCAGTGCAAGTCACGAGTAATTCGATTAATGAATAATAAACTTAATGAGTTTTCAAATGTATGTCAAACTAAAGTGAGTGGCAGGTTGAAAGAAAATCAGGTACTTCTTTTACTACAGACTTTCAGAGAACTGTCATTCACAACAGTAATATATGTCACACGATCCACATATGCATAATCAGGCAACATACCTACATCGCCTGTCTTTGGTTTAACTGCACACGTCGTTGAGTATCCGACTGTGGATCCAGATGTAGAGGCTCAACCATTACGCCGAGCTTATAATTTAGCAAATTTTGCATAGGTCTCTGCAGTCATCTTCACGGATCGCTCTTCATCATGAGCATCTGATGCAACATTGGCGGTAGGAGCTTAGGATACTGCCATGAAAATGTCCTGGTTGACCATAATTGAAGTATGTGTGCTGTTGTCCTCCATCACGACCGCCACTACCTCGTCCACCATTACGGCTAGCATTTCGGCCAATACGTCTACCACTACGATCTCCACGAAATCCACCACGAACAACACCCAAGGCAGATCGATCAGCAGGTACATCGCTCGTATCCGTCCCAACTACTTTCGTTGTCCGTATGACACAAAAGTAGGCTTCCATCAGAGTTGGAACCTCAGTCCCAGCAATAATATGAGACCGTGCAGAATCTGCATCAGGACGAAGTGAGGCTAGATATGCCATGACATAGAATTGTTGACGTTCAGTCTCGTCTCATTGATATCCGTCGTTAAAGGTAACACGTGATCCACCTTATCAGTCAGGGCCTTAAAGGTTCGGAAGTGATCCTTATATGACTCGTCTCCTTGATCAACTCGGTAGATGCTGACAACTGAGTCATAAATACGAGACAAATCGCACTTTCCATCATACGCAACCGCTAGTACCTCCCATAATTTTTTCATTGAAACCATATTTTGAATCATATCCTCGACTGATGGTTCCGTCGGGTTCATCAACTGTGTAAACAGTCTGCTATCATCCGTCTCCTATTGCTTGTATGTGGGATCATCTGCCTCCGGAGGGTTGTCAGTGAGATGCTTTCACAACCACATTCCCCAAAGGGTCCTCTCAACATTCTTGCGCCACGTGGAGTAGCCATCCGGACCACCCAGCCTCTGTTGTCAAGTCGAATTGATGAAACCGTTGTATCAGTGCTCGATATCCCTGCCCCTGTGTTCCTGACACTAGTGTTGTCAGCACTGCTGTTCACATCAGTGTTCGACATCCTGCAGGTTCTTGATTCGACTATAGTTGTTCGACACAGCTCGACATTTACATCAACTCTACCAATGTGCGATGGTCACATCAACTTCACCAATACTGGCGCGCGCATTCTTGACAAAAAATGGAAGATGGATCGCACAAGCCGTGAACAGAGATTCACGCAAAACTAGTTTGTTCTCTGTTAAATTCTGATGTGGATACCGAGCCAGCAACAAAGATTCACACAAACTATCATAGTTTGCTCTCTGTTAAATCGTGATGTTGTTGTCGAGGTCCAGAGATTCACACAAAACTAGTTTTCTCTCTAAAGAAACACAACTCCGGGGGGAGGGGGGGGGGGGGGCGTAGGGGTTAGGGGGGTTGGCGGCGGCTAGGGTTAGGGTTTGGTGGCGGGTAGGCTAGGGTTGAGTGAGAGAGAGGGGGACGAGGCGGCGGCTAGGACTAGGGTTTTGGTTCTGATACCATGGAGAATATAATGAACCCCTCAACTCGTTAGAGAGGGTTTGGGCTCATATATATAGAAGTAGGAATGTTAGATTTACACATAGGTCCACACTTATTGAGATATTAGATAATAATACTAATATCTTAACAAGATGCAACTGAGATGTAAGGAAAAAACTAATGTTTCCATTGAAATCATACTGATTTTATATTTTGAATTATATCAATATTCACACATTTGTCCATTATTGAAAGAACATTCAATCTTCTTCATGAGAACATTCTGTAGAAGGGACCCACACACCAAAAGTTTGTGATTCAAATAATAACCTTAAGTGCAATGCTTTTGGTTGCATGTGCAAATTAAGAACATTTGAGCAAGGATGCATATGGTCATTTTGTTATTTCATCTTTACTTGCATGTTAATTTGTCTAGTACATATATATTTCTTATTTAATTGTAGACCAATTTGGAGGAAAAATGTTATGGAGAGAATATGTAATAAAGACCATGTCCATTCGATGTATATCATTAATTTAAACTTGGGTTATGTGAAGTGGAAGATAGTAAATCTATATCAAGTGGACACTGTGATGATTAGGCGGTATAAAGTGCCTATTCTTGCATCTCCAAGGATGTAAAATGTTATTGAGAACTTTGTTAAGGTTTTCTTCTCATTCATTATAGGGTTCTTTGCCCATACAAGATGAAATTACAAACCTCATGTCGAAACTAAAAGGATTTTTTTTATATTTTAATAGTAAATAAACTCGTTGCTTATTTTTAAATAATTTGGCTAGTATTGGCTGGTGCATAATAATCAATTATTGAGGAATATGTGGTTTCATTCACCAGCAGAATGCTAACATTTTTTTGAAGACCTTCTTGTTAAGGTTGAGGAAATATTGTAAATTTGAAAGGAACGTAAGATTATTACTTTACCCTTTTTTGAATGGATGTAGTTTCGACATAGATGTAGGAATATTATTTTACATGTGTAGAGTTGGAATAATGAGAATTAATGAAGGAGAGCTACATATATATAGGAGAGACTAACCCCTTTCACTATTGTTCTAGGCATTGTGGGGTCTAAGATTTGGCTACAACGTAGACACCGTGCTTCGGCACGAGATGTGGCGTCGAGTCTTAAGTTGTTGGCATAGAGTTGCACACGTTGGATTTGAGCAGTTGCGAGTTTAAGTCAGGATTCTTCGCAAGGCAAAGTTGGTTAGGTGACACTAAGTTCACAAGTCTTGATTTGGTCAGTTGGTGATTAAAGCAGCAAGGGTCGCGAGACGGCAATATGGTTAAGTCATACTGAGCTGCAAGGCACGACCTCAATATGGACACACTAATAGGTCTCATGATACGACCACATTGACGACACAATGGACTTGTAGCACGGTCACATGGAAATTGGGTACTATCGTGTAGTTGCGTCTCTTAGTATGGGCCGAAAGGTAAACACGACTTGATAAGTTGACGTTGTTAAGGCACGAGATGGTCTAGAGACACAAAATAGGCCGAGAGTTTGTCCTAAAACTGATCCTAAGGCAAGGGTAGAAAGACAATCGTAAAGGAATTTTGTTACACAAAGTAAATGAACGTGTTGGTTTTGTATGGGTGGACGAGGAGCTCACACCATCAATATAGTTGAGTACTGACACATACACAGTTTTTATGTGCAGGAACAGGTAGAAGCTCGTTTGCGCGGAGCTCGCTTGGATGCGTCGAGGCATGGAGTTTCTTGGTGTTTCGAGACGCGCGGCCGCATGGAGTCTGGACTTATACGGGACATAATGTATGGACATCGCCTATCTAAAGCTTCCGATGGCCTACTCAAATTGTACTGAGAGATGAGAGAAAGCAGAGTGACTTGTAATGTGAGGAGAGTGAGCTTGAGTGATTGTAATTTTGGCCTCGTGTCCCCTATGTAATCTTTGTTTCAATATCAATAAAAGAGTATTTTGTATGACTTGTGTTTTGCTTCAAATTTTCGCTGCTGTATCAATGTTTCCGCTCGGGACTTCTGTGCTACGATCCCGTCGCTTAGCCTGTAATCGGCCGTTATGGAACCCACCTTGCGTGGGCGCAATTTAGGCTCACGCGGTATCACGCCTTAGCGAGGACGATCGCTCCTACGGGAGCAGGGCGTGACAATTCGGTTGATGAACATTGAGTTGGGACATGATGCCATTGAACATTGAAATGAAGTATATAATCTGAGAACATAGAAAGTTAATGTGAGAAATACGAGATGATACGAGTCTGAGTCACGGACTCGAGATATGGTTGGTTTTTTGAATAAGACGCGCGTTACATGGTCGAATGGACTTGAGATATTGTCTGTGCACGGGTGGGATATGAATTCCCTCGAACGAGTTATATTTGTCGGGGCACCGGGACCGTTCGGCCTAGGAGGAATGAATAATCATTGTTGGTGCACATCTTTTGGGTATGACTTGCGATCTGCTACTGATGTGATAAGCCACAATTGATGGTAAGTTCGGCGTCCTTCGGATACTGGGCCAGCAAGTCCGTACGGGGAGGACGCCGGGTTATCTAATTTGAGAAAAAAAGAAAGAGAAACAAGTTAGTCCATTCCGCGCGGATACGCCAATGACCTTCATATAGTTAAGGAACGGTAGGCCAAAAGTGCAGGAATACAGAGCTCCTGCACGGAGCACTTATAACATGACAAGGAAGGAACGAGGCGTATTCACCTTGCGTCGGTGCAAGGGCGAGTGCGTCAATGTTTGGTAAGAAGTCACGAAACAACACGAGATTGCTATTGGTTGCCTACTTGCTTATACGAATCAAATAACATGCTTGCCATGATAACATGTTTTACTATTTTCGAATATGCTATGAAACTGATCCTAAGGAGAACATAGAAAGATAACTAAATTGTATGTTGTATGAATCAATACATTACTAAATGTCGGTTTAGTTAAGTGGGTATTTGATCAATACAACGAGGACGAAAGTACTAATCCCCCACTAGTTTGCTAGCAGGTTCAGAGAATGATCTGCTCGCGGCGGAGTTTCGCTTGATCGCGCTGAGTAGGGGTGAGCAAACAACGGTTTAAACCGAAAAAACCGACCGAACCGAACCGAAATCTACATGCGGTTCGGTTTTTTCTAAATTCGGTTCGAAATTCGGTTCTAGATTTTAGGAAGTTCGGATTTCGGGTCGGTTTTCGGTTTTTGGTTTCGGTTGCCGACCCGAACCGAAAACCGAATTGTATATTTACATCTGTACCCTTCCATGCCTACATATACAAAAAATTAGCCCTAACAGCTCACTTTCTCTCTCCTTTTTCTATCTGAGCCGCCGCTCTCTCTTCTTATTCTCTCTAGAGAGCTCTCTAAGGCTAAGGCCCACTCTCCAAAACTAAACTCACGGAAGGAGAAGCTCTCCAAAACTAAACTCACAGAAGAAGGAGAAGGATAAGGATGTGAAAGAAGGTTCGAGAAGGCGCACGAGTCTAGGGCGGCTACGCCGGCCAGATCTAGATCTGGGGCGGTTGCGGCCTCTTGCGGCTGTGGCGACCTGCTCGAGGAGATGCACGACTACTGGCGGTGGGGATCAGGTGCTTTGAGTCCTAATCTCTTTTCAAGTTTACGCTAGCTTGGGCCTTGGGCGGTGAGCCGGTTGTAGGAGAGGTCAAGCACCATGAAGTAGGACCTCTCCCCGAACACGTTCGGGAGCAGCCCCGCCAGGACGTTCCGGCTGAGGTTGAGCATCCCGAGCCCGGAGAGACTGTAAAGTTTGAAGTTCTGTTGTGAAGTTGTATAATGATGTATAATGGGTTGATGCTGTAAAGTTGGTGATTTTTGGCAAAAGATGTGGGTTGATGCTATAAAGTTGTATAATGTTGTAAAGTTGTGTAATTTTTGTGTGAATTTACTGATAGTTGTGAATTGTGATAGAATGATAATAATTGTTGTGTGATTTTTTTTGTGAATTTTTGTATAATTTTAATGATTGTGATTTCTATTTGATAATACACAACTTGCTTTGGAATATTGATAAATATGGTATACTCCTATTAGTTATGTTTTGGTAAAGAAGTTATTTTTTTGGTAAAGAAATTTGTTTTTTAAAGAAATTTTTTAAAACAACCCACCCATCGAAAAAGCCCACCCAACCGAAATAAACCGAACCGAACCGAAATTTTATATGGTTCGGTTCGGTTCGGCTAGTGTAAAAAACGGTTCGGTTCGGTTCGGCTAGTGTAAAAAACGGTTCGGTTCGGTTGAATTTTAAACAAGTTCGGTTTTATTCGGTTGTCTAGAAGTCGGTTCGGTTTGAACCGAACCGAACCGATGCTCACCCCTAGCGCTGAGGCATGGAATGCCGTAGCGTTTGAAGCGTGCGATCGCATTGACGCTCGGACTTGCAACATGATTGATGCTGTCGAGATATAGAAGGTATGATGTATGGAACGGTAAAATCCTTTGTGGGCAAGAGAGAACCTGAGTGTTATAAGCTAATCTAGCAAATTCAGTTGGGCTATTAAAAGCCTTTGTAACCTCAGTTCATTTATCAATAAAGAGAATTGTTTCGTATACTCTGTTTGTTTCCGTTGCTAATATCAAATCAAAGATAACCATTTGAGAACTTGTCATCTTGCCTTGTACGAGTGCAACTCCCGACTCGTACGACATCACGCCCCAGCGAGGACGATGATTCGGATAAATCGATGCGAGGACGAGCAGTTTTCCAGGTCGGGGCGTGACAATGTCTGTTGGTAGAATACCGAATGATCATTCTTTGATTGACACATGCCAAACTGAGTAACATGTGTAAATCGACCAAACCACGCACGAGGTGATTGTTTTAAGACCATAGAAGGTCTTCCGCAGATGACACACTTTACCACCTTGCAACGAATCCGGAAGGTTGCATCACATACACTTCTTCATCAAGATCTCCATGGAGGAAAGTATTCTTGATATCCAGTTGAAGCAATGGGCCAGTTATAGCGAACAACAAGGCCAAAAGTACATGAACATATGTCATTCTAGCAATTAGAGAGGTCTCAATATAATTCTCACCATTGGTCTAAGAATATCCTTTAGCTACCAGACGAACCTTTAGGCGATTAAGAGAGCCATCCGGTTTCACCTTGATTGGGAAGACCCATTTGCAACCTACTGCCTGTTTACCGGGAGGTAAATCGACTAAGTCCCAAGTATGATTCTTTCGGAGAGTTATCATCTCTTCGTTCATACCAGCACGCCAACCGGGATGTTTGAGACCCTCCTCAGTGTTTTTGGGAATCTGAATCCCATTGATAGTAGCCACCAAAGACTGAGTGTGGCTGGTAAGTCCTTTGTAGTTGTGAACATATAAGGAATGATCACGACAGACACGACGAGGGCGAGCTGCTGGCAGAATAGACGAAGCTGCTGGCGGAACAAGTGGAGTTGCTGGTGGAACAGGCGGAGGCGAATTAGTGGAGCCAGAGGAGGATGACTCTGTGTGCATCATTGGCGATGTTTGTGCGGGTGACGTCGGCACTGACTGAATCGATGTATGCGGACCATCGGACCGGGTGGCTAGCTCGCTAAGGGAGGGCACCCATATGGGGGGCTATTGTGTTTGAGTAGGAAATATCAAAAATCCTCTACCGGATAATCATAGGGAACCTGATCCGTTGTTTGTAGAAAGGAAGAAAATTCGGTTTCAACAAAGGTAACATTCTGAGTGAAAAATTATCTCTTCAAGACAGGAAAAAAAATGACGATACCCTATCTGATCTTTAGGATACCCAAGGAAAATACATTGTATTGCTTTAGGATCTAATTTAGAAAGAGTTGGTCGGGTATTCAGAACATAAGCAACCAAAAATTCTGAGAGGTGGAGGAAACGGCTCGTCCAGAGTATAGCCTAGAAAAAGGAGTATCACCATTGAAAACTGAGGATGGCATGCGATTAATAAGATAACAAGCGGTAAGAACTGCATCCGACCAAAATTTCTTGGGAGTACGTGCTTGAAACATAAGAGCACGCGTTATTTCCAAGAGATGGCGATTTTTGCGCTCAGCCATACCATTCTGTTGTGGTGTGTAATAACGTGAAGTTTGGTGGATGTTGCCATTGCGGGCTAGATGAGTATTGAGCTCACGAGGTAAATACTCACGACCATTGTCACTTCGAAATCTTTTAATTGGAACATCAAATTGTGTTTTGATTTTAGCATAAAAATTGCACCAAATGTTAAACAATTCGGAGCGATTTTTCATCAGATAAACAAATGTGACACGAGAGTAGTCATCAACGAATGTAACAAAGTATTTGAAATCCATGGTTGATTCCACTGGACGAGGTCTCCATATATCAGAATGCACCAACTCAAAAGGTGCGGAAGCAATTTTATTATGACTTACCAGATAGGAAACTCGATAATGTTTAGCGAAATGACACGACGTACAATTAAAGGAAATATGAATATCTAAAGATGGGTATATTTTCTGGAGAGCTTGGATTGATGGATGGCCTAACTGACAATGTAACTCGAAAGGATCGAGTTTCACGTCGGTACAGACAACCGAAGAAGATACGTCAAACAAGTACAAGCCTCCAGCCACACGTCCCTTACCAATCAGTCTGTAGATCCTGAAAAACACAACCATCAGAAAAAGTTACCGAGCAATGAAGTTCATGAATAATTTGAGTAATTGAAATAAACTGAATGAGTTTCCAGGTGTAAGCAATACAGAATTAAGTGACAGTCCGGAAGAAAGACTGGCACTTCCACGTGTTCGGACTGTCAAGGAACCGCCATTGGCAACAGTAATGCCATAAATACGACCTAGAGGGACATAATTACATAACATACCTACGTTACCGGTCATGTGAGCGGACGCACTAGAGTCAATTATCCACTGCTTTGGCTTTACGAAACATGCTACTGAGTATCCGGCTGTGGATTCAGATGTGAAAGCTTCATCATGACGTTGAGCTTGGAAATCAATGAACTCTGTATATGACTCCGAAGTCATCTGTACAGATCGAACACCATCATCAGGAGCATCAGTTGTAATATTAGCGACATGGGCTTTAGTACAATGCCAGCAGAAATGGCCAAGCTGACCACAATTAAAGCATGTGCGTGGTCGTCCTCCATTGCGACCACCATTACCACAACCCCTATTACGACCAATATTGCGGCCACCACGTCGTCCACTACGACCACCACGAATGCCTGTATGAGCAGCACCAAGAGCAGAGCGATCAACATGAGCATCATCCGGAGTGGTCTCTATGACTTTTTCTGCTCGAAGGACACGATAATGTGCTTCCATTAAAGATGGAACGTCAGATCCAGCAATGATCAGATCGAGCAGAGCCTGCATCTGGACCCATAGAGGCAAGATATGCCATAACATGAAGTTATTCTATGTTGAGCCCTAGCTTCATTGATGTCTGTTGTAAGGGGCAATATACGATCAACCTCATCAGTCATAGCCTTAAACGTCCTGAAGTTATACTTATGAGATTTTTTTTCTTGATTAGCTCTGTATATGCCAACGACTGAGTCGTAGATACGAGACAAATCGTATTTGCTATCAAAAGTCGATGCTAGGACCTCCCATAATTTCTTAACGGAGTCCGTATTCTGAACCATGTCTTCCACCGATGGTTCCATGGAGTTCATCTAATGCGTAAACAACCAGCTATCATCTGTCTCCCATTGCTCAAAGATAAGATCAGTCTTTGCTGGGGGTCGTCAGTCAAATGTTTGGATAACCGCATCCCTCGAAGCGTCTTCTCGACCATCTTTCGCCAGGTCGAGTAGCCTTCTGGTCCCCGTCTAACCGTCGATCGACAAGTCGAATCGGAAAAATCGTTACGCCAGTATCCGTTGGTCTCGTCATTGCGTTTCCGACACTAGTGTCTGTAGCACTGCTATTCGTCCTAGTGCTAGTCATCTCGCAATATTGCCGATTTGACCGTCGATTGATCTTTTGAACTTGATAATCACATCAACTCTACCAATGCGCTAGTAATGTGGCCAGAACCGGCACGCGCATAGGAAGTAGAGAGGAAAGTGAATCACACAAGCTAGGATAGAGCGGAAAGAAATGAAGATTCATGCAAGACAAGCACCTTGTTTGATCTTTGTTAAATTCCTGATACCAACATTGGAAGTCAGAGGTTCCTGCAAATAAACTTGTTGTTTACCCTCTGATTATCCCAAGCCAATGTTTAGGGCAGAGGTTCCTGCAAACAAACTTGTTGTTTATCCTCTGTGGATCCCAAAAAGTGAATGTTGGAAAGTCAGAGGTTCCTGCAAACAAACTATTGTTTACCCTCTGAAGATCGCAACATTTTTCTTTTTTTTCTTTTTTATTTTATTTTTTTATTTTAAACTAGGTTAGGGTTGGAGGGGTTGGGCGGCGGCTGGTGGTGCTAGGGGGAGCAACAGCAGCAGGAGCGGGGAGTAGAGGGTGTCGGCTATGGTTTTTTTCTTTTCTTTTCTTTAGGGGAGCGAGAAGAAGGGTATTGGCTCTGATACCATGTAGAGCTACATATATATAGGAGAGGCTAACCCGTCTCACTATTGTTCTAGGCAATGTGGGACTAAAGCCCATTAATACTAATACTAATATGACTAATATATAATACTTAACTTTTTCTGAAAGGGTTTAGTTTTAAAGGAATTGCAAGAATTCATTCTTTTTTGAATGGATGCTGTTCTGGTATTATTTTAGACACATGAAATGCAAATTCAATCAGGGCATTTTAGATGCAAAAGTCTTGTTAATTTTAAAATATAATTTTGGAAAGGCTGTCAATCTCATTTTCAAAACACCTTCCTTGGGTGTATTCTGACCGACTTTTATCTTCCCTTCATTTCTTCCAACCTTATCTTCCTTTATTTCTCTCCTCTCTAGCCGTGCCATGGATGAACTTTCACCTTCATCTTTCTATGGCAGGACCTTAGCCATTCCTGCCATCCAACCTTTGCTCTCCACTTCCTCACTGTTAACAGGCATACAATGACTAATTCAACCTAACTCAATCAGGAACTTATCATAGCTGCAGCTGAACAGACCATTACTTAATCCATATATTCCATACACTGAACTTGAGCACAAGCTCTTCCCTCACAAATTGCATGTTAGCGTCAACCACTCTCCCTTTATTTCAATCTCGAAATTGAACCACTACCTCCTCCTTGCCGCAGCTGTCACTGACTAGATCAAGCTCTAACCTCCCTGCACCTGTTGATTCGATCCTGACCACGTCACAATTAACTGACCTCTCTTTCTCTCTCTCTCCATATATATATATATATATATATTGATCAGAAGGTCTTGCAAATAATATATATAGCTGTGCTTCAAAGGTACACTGCTTTCTAAACACAAGCTTTGAAGTGGTTCTGGTGCCTAGGCTGACTGCCCATTCCTTCCATACCCACCCCCACAGGTTGATTCTATTATAAAATATTACAATCTTATGTAATCTAGGAATTTGGGTGATCTGTTATTTACTGTTACATGGTGATCCTTGAGAAAGTGCAATGTGTATTTGTTTCATTCCTCTATGCTTTCCGTTTATAATTTGGTAAGCTCTGCTGTTTTGGATGATATACACATAATTTTTTTTCCTTGTTAAGTCTCTTTTCAATAGGAAATGGAAAAGAAATGGTGATTACTAAACTACCATATTATTATTACCTAAATGATAGCAGTTTCGGCAATTTTGTTGTGGTACCCTCTGAAGGAGTAGTACTTGCTGCTTGTTATTTGAAAGAAGTCGAGAACCAGTAAAGTCACTGCTACTCTTTCACTTTTATATGGTATTTCTTAGGATGAGATGATTCCTTGCGGCAGCTTGGGTAAGTGTAAACTTTTGTGGTTAATCATAATCCAAGCTGATTATGCAGTAAGGTCATATTGATGTTTTGCTTCTGTGGTAAGCAGGTTGAAATACAGTTGTTTAGTAAAATGACATACACTGCTTATTTTTGATTTTATCTATTCTTCTCTATTTCAATTTGTAGTACGGGCCAGTGGGAGGCGTCTTGTTTGCTGACTACGGAAGTGATCTTGGTTCAGGCCCAACTGTACCGGGTAAGCCTTATGCAGTGTGTTGTGCTCTTTATTCGCAGTTATATCGAATAAGATCAAAAGTAGTTAGCAAGGTTCTAAACAGCAGTAGGCGGATGCCCGGCGGAGAGAGTCCGCCTACCCCCTAGGCACCGCGTAGGCGCGCCTAGGTGGTCGATACATTTTGAACATATTTTACTGTTTTACTACTGTGTTTTGCATAATATGCATATTTTAAGGGTTTTTCATGCATAACTAAGTTGTCGAACGAAGATTTATAAAATTTTAGTTTTGTAAAAGTGAACCATAGGTCCATAATGCTTACAAAACCTTTTTGGCTAAAATATCTTGTTAGATATTGCTCCGTCTAGGCGCCCGCCTATGCCGTCTCACCTTCGCCTATGCCGCCAACCTCCGTTGGCCGCCTACTCCACCGCCTACTGAAAAGCGGTGCGGAGAGAGACCGCCTACCGCCTAGGCGGCCGCCATTTAGAACAGTGGTAGTTAGGGCCACCCGAGATAAATATAAGGCTATTGGATTACTTTGAGTATGTGTTCTAATTTTAAGGTTAATATTTGCTTGTAAGGTGCTGGTCATGGATCTGATCCATTACTTGTATATATCTGTTCTGGAGTAAGCCATTTAACATGTGGTAACGTAAAGAAAGCTTCTTTGTTGGGTATATGATCCATACTTATGTGAACCCTCCTGCATAGAAGTACTATAGTTGTTGCGCAGGAGACTTTCCCAAAGAGATGATTATACTAACATCCATATTCACGCATACATATACCTAAAATGCATATATACTTAGCAGAAGTCTGTGAAATTTGTATGTAATATGGCATGGGCAGCTATCATCCTTTTCAGACATTTTCTATTTTTATGTTTCCTCGTGTACTTTTTTTTTCTTCTTTTGGTTCCCATGTTTTCTTATCGAAAAACCCACACTACGTAAATACTTCCAAGTGGAGGATTTCAGAGTTTTGATATATATTCTATGTTTGGCTATCATAACATTCCCGTCTATTAGTATCTTAAGATACACACTAGTACACTACCTTATACTACCATTTTGTTACATATCCACTACAAAAAACAAGAGATTTAGCAACAAAAAAAATTAGTTGCTAAAAACTAAAACTTCGTTGCTAAAGGTTTTAGCAACGGAAAAGTTTCGTTGCTACTTTCGTTATTGTAGGCGCGTGGCCTAGCAACGACCTTAAGAATTCGTTGTTAAAAGTCATTACCTTTATCAATGCGAATCACTTTTAGTTGTAGAATTACTTGACCCAAATATCGTTGCCAAAAAGGTAACTCTTTTGCAACACAAGAGTTTTCGTTGCTATACATATCTTTTAGCAACACAAATGACTTTTCGTTGCAGAATTACTGGACCCAAATATCGTTGCTAAAAGGTAACTATTTTGCAACACAAGAGTTTTTTGTTGCTATACACATCTTTTAGCAACGAAAATATAGTATTGGCAAAATTTTGTACGTCACTCAAGACCTATGGCAACAGGTTCATGTGTTGCTATAAGTTTCTTCTTTTTTTTTCCCAAAAAACACCTTGTTTTTAGTAATCATGATTATTCATACACATCATCACGTATATCACAACTATAAAACTAAAAATATAATTTTTATTTCTTTCCATAACAAAACTCCATAAAGTACATCTAATTTGGATTAAAAACTTTCATCAAAAGACACGTTTGCAAGAAAAAAAGGAGAGAGAGAGAAGAAGAAGAATCTGTAAAACCAAAATAAAATAGAAGAAGTTGTAAACCGATTCCTCGTGCTCATGGTTTCAGATCTTTGATGCTTCCTTGACCCAACCTTCAGAGTTTGGACTGCTTCCTTCATCCTCAGCCGTCAATCATGTCTCATGGGTGCCATATTCCACCCTCACCACCAGCTCTTCGGAACTTGAATTACCTCCTGGACAATCGGACACATTTTCATCCAGAATAGTAAAGAAAACACAAGTTCCAGCTCAAAAACAGGCACCAATTTTCGAGGTGCAAATATGCAAGTTAACAATATGTGAAGGGAGGAAGCAAGTACCTACAATAAGGAAAGCTTTCAAAAACTATAGTTCTACTGATAATAGAGCTCCAGAAAATGATTCAAGTGTGCTGCAACAGACCAGATACTAGAGCTCCAGAAAATGATTCAAGCGTGCTGCAACAGACCAGATACCAATATGAGTCTTTTAGATCCTACTTCTTCGCATAATCCACACAAGTAAAGAATACATAAACAGTAAGCATCCAAAGATGTTCATTTTTGGAGCAACAAATATAAGGAGAATCATATTATAGCAAATAGGGGATAAACCAATATTTAACCATAATAAACGAGTTCTTTTTGGTACAAGGCACTGCACTTTTAAATTGCTAAGTGGTTTTACTATACAAGTAAACACATCCTACTACCAATGAGTAATAGAATTGAAGATACCTGATAAAGGAAGCTTAATTTTTTTTACAGTTGTCAAACCTTATCATTAAGTAGTAAAAAGATGCTGCTTTCTGAAGAAATAAGAACACTGAGCCAGTCGTTTGTGAAATTTAAAATTGGCCCACATAGAACAAGGTAAAACATATATAATAGAATTACAAATTGTATATAGACAAAAAAGTTTTGCTTAAAGTAGTTTGGCCTTCTGTACGATAGGCCAGAAATGGCTATCAATTGTTGGGTCTTGAAATCAAGAGAAAAGAGGACGACCATCAGAGGCTTGCTAATGTAAACTAAGGATATGACACTTATAGACAATTTGACTAAATGCATTACATAGCCAATCCCAAACCTATGGACAGTCGATATGTTGTTACAAGCTTACAAATTATTTAATGTGATCCCCAGTTAGAAAAAAATGATCAAATAGAGCTGAATCAAAGAAAAGGAATTATGTATGTTGGTCATGCATGTCTTGCAGGATTAACAATAAAAGTGAATCATAGAAAGATTTGCTTCATCTTTAAACAATAACCACCAAAACTTCATAATAATCACTTCAATTTGCGCAGATGGATCAGAACTACTAACTAGCAGAACAAACAAGCAACAAATGATATAAAAAAGATGAAAACACTATATCTATAAATATATTATGTGCCCAACTCCTGAGAACTCATGTGATAAATAGGCAAGAAATTATCAATAGGAACCGCAACATTAAATGTCAATAACACAAAACTGAAACAAATAATAAAGAAAGAAATGTACCTGATCAAAGGAAAAGGATCATTAATTCATCCACTAAGGATATATGTTGCTAGTGAAAAAGGTAAATAAAAGAGTAAGCTGCAATATGTTCTTCTTTCCTTTTCTTCTGATAGGGTTTTGGTTAACTAGATGGTTAGAGTAATTTATTTATCCTTTTAAGTAAAAGTCATGGGTGCAACAGGAAAAAGACATCCACATTGAATATACAAGGGAAAAAACGTTGTTATGAGCAGTCGAGTTAGAAAGGGTGAAGATTGCTATGGACAGCAATTGCTATATGCTTTCTATGACACAGTTGTAACTCTCAGATTTTGTTAGAAAGATCGGAGAAAGAAAGAAACACACTAAGATGCCAATCCTTTCAAGGTCAAACTGTTCCCGACCTGGTTGGATCCTAGCACAACAATCAATACTAACATCAATATTGTTTAATATAACAATATAATTGATACCGAGAACAATGAGAAATTAGGTTTTAAGTAACACAAAACTCACTTGATTACAAATTAAAAAACTGAAATTAGTTACACTAAAAAACAATACTCAGATGCTAGCAAATCATTGGAGAGAGCCAAATCCACAAGGAGAGAATATGTGTGTGTGTGTGTGTCAGAGAAGATGCTAAAAGAAACTATGGCAATTAGTGAAAGCATTGATAAAACGAAGCCTGTATTTGAAAATGAAAATATATAGGAAACAGAAGCTGTGAACAAAAATAAATAAATAAATGCAATGAAGAGCTCAGAATTGGAAAGGTAGCTACCTGGTATTCCAACAAATGATGCATCAGCTCCTCTGGAGTTCATCACTGAATTCATCTGTCTTTATCACCTGTCAAACATTTCAGTTACACCAGTAACAACTGAGTACAGAACACAAAATGCACTCCTGTAGAAATTTACCTGAGCTGATCCAGCAAGCTGCTGGTTCCTGGCCTGAACATGCTGCAATGTCCCAGACAAACCACCTGCTGATCCATGCAAAATTTGCCTGCTTAAAACAAAATACGGCAAGGCATCAAAGTCAGTAATTATACGTTCCAATGCTCCACAACACATACACAAACTCAACCTTATAACAGAGATAGATTTTGATCTTTTGATACAGACAACTAAAATATCTGATGAGTATCCAAAATTAACCATATAATATGCACATAAACTCGATAACTTGGTAATATGTAGAATATAAATTCCCTAAACATGTAACAAAGAACAACATAATAGATACCCTGAAACAAAGTGTCACCCCCAAAGCATTCCCACAGTACCAAACAAATGTTGTGCTAAACTCAAGAGATTCTTCAAATTCGTGGTTGCATAAGATATTGCAACTGCACCAGAAGCCAGCCATTCATCCTTGAGAGAAGACACAAACATCTACCAACTGACCAAATACAAGATAATGGGTTGGGTCAATGGAATCCCTTCGATAGACATCCCTAGTTACAAGAAAATGAATATGCCTTTCCCTCAATAGTTCTGTCTGAAGAACACTGCATAGCATATCAAGATGTTTACAAATCAAAATAGTATGTGTTAAGATAGCTCCAATTAAAATGATCATTATGTACCTGGGGAACAATAACTCATGGAAGCCTGGGGACACATGGGAAGGCGTTGGCCTGCCACTCAAGCGAGTGGGTGCCAAGGAGCAAGAATGGAGCTGGTGCCACCGAGGCTAGGGCACTTGACACTTGAGTTCGTGGTCGGCACACGACTGTCCTGGCGGGTCGAGGGCGAAGAATTGGGCATAACAACATGTTTCCCTCGCTCATTAAACGCCTTAACCACAGTCGGGTTCAACCGGAGCAGAGGGAGGGAAAAGGAGTTTGACCTAGTTATGGAGGCGCGGACGTGCGGACGACGATGGTGGGGAGGCGTGTCAGTCCTGGACAGTAGGCCGGTCTATCATGAGGAACAAGCTGGAGGAACAAGACTCGACACAGTGGTGTTGGCCGTGCCAGCCAAAATAGGGGAAACTCGAGTGGGTTTATCGAGGCGGAGTCGTTGGAGGGGTCGACAACGAGGCTACCAGAAAAGTGGGCGACAGCGTCAACCAGTTCGTCATCGCCTGTACTAGAGAAGATGAGGATGGTCGGGAGAGAGAAGCTAGGGAACCCTTGGTCACTACGGGATCGACGCCTTGCCCTGAGGTGATCGGAGGAGAAGCTCGGGCAAAGGGGGCACCATCATGAATGATGGGCTCTGCTAGATCTGGAAGGGTGGAGGTGGACCTTTTAGCAACGGGGAAATTCTTGCATTGCTAAAAAATTCGTTGCTATATAGGATATTTCTTGTAGTGTATCGATTGATCGAATACGATAAATATAGGCTAATAAGAATATGAAATCTGGAACTAGATAAACCTGTAAAGATGAAACAAATAAAAGGTTCATGAGAAAATTATATTTCCTATATGAATTTAGTAGTATAGATCTAAACTTTCTAGTACTAATGTATCATAGGATACACGATACATGGTATGTGTAAGCAAATCGATACACGAAACGATATGTGAGTTAACAGCCTAGATTTCCAGTTAGTTTAAACTAATGATTAGTGCACAAAAAATAGGGAACCCATGTGACTATAGATTCAATAGCCAACATATAAGTGCATGCACAACGTCTCATTTGGTGCCTTGTATGTCAGAGAGAGAACAGAGTACATGAAATTGTTGTTCAGTTGAGCTGGGTAAGAATTTTGTTTTTAGCATACACATGCTCTATTATTTCTGAAACATGCTTGTTAGTAGCCACCTTTGATGACGTCCTAGCCATTTCAGATGGCATGATGCCTAGGTAACAAGTATTCAGGCAGTTAAGGTGATTACCTTGACACAGGAGGTAGGCGCCTCAAAGCCCCTTAGCCTGACTAGACGGAATGTGAACCCGCCCATGCCTAACAAGATATAGATATTAAAGGTGAAAGGAGAGTCACCTACCGAAATTATCTACCAATTCCCTTCTGCTTCTGGTTTGCACCCTATTCTCCTCTCACCTCAACTTTTCCGTCGATCCAAACATGCAACTACTCTGCATCTCTCTCTCTCTCTCTCTCTCTCTCTCTCTCTCTATATATATATATATATATATATATATATATATATATATATATATACCCAAGTTGTTCAAACCCGACGACACTTTGCACTTTATGACTTCAAGTAGTATGAAAAGATTTGAGCACCACAACATAAAGTCCGAACGATAAACCACAAGTTTGTGTGGACTTTAGCTATTGCATGCCCACAATTTAGTTTTGAGGTCCCTCCGCCTAGGCCTTTTGGTGTCTGCCATCTAGCAAGGTTGTCTTAATAAGACTTGTTCAAAAATGAAACTGTCAATTTAATTTGGTTCCTACCGTGTTTTTCTACTTTGCTAGAATAATTTTATTTGGAAAAATATCTCATATGGTATATTCTTAGACACCGACCTAAAAAACTAGGATAGAGGCTTTGTTGTTGTATATTCTTAGATACTGCTAGATAATGCTACTTGTCCATTTTCTTATTTGGTTTCCCGTCTTCTTTTAATTCGTTTTATCAACTTGCATCTCAAATATCATTACCACAAGTTTCTCCTTGCGCATCAACTGTAAAAAGATAAAACCACTAGGAGGTATTAAGTTTATATGAATCCTTAATCCATCCTTCCTCGTAACATACTTTCTCATTTTGAATAAAGTTCAATTTTGTCTTTGTGTGTCATTGGTGCCCTTTGAAAACAGATACACCACTCTCTTTTTAATAAAGAAGATCACAACATTTTTTCATTCTGATCCATACCATACGTCCATATACAATCACTCAATCAATTGTCGTAGCAAGAGCACTTTACAACTCAACTTGATTGATCGACATGCTCTTTGTCCATCACACTGTTCCATTTAGGGTGTCTTGTCTTGATGTTTGCTTGTTTGGTTTTTAATGTGATTGATATTCTCGTATTCTTATTAAATAAACCTCATCTTTGTGCCGAGACGATCATTTTGGATTTTTTTTGGAAACACTTGTCCTTGAAAGTGAATGGCTGTAATGATCATCTTGATTGTGTTTTGGTTAGGTGATCCTGCTGGAGCCAGGGGGAAACCTGGTAGCGGTTATGGATATGGAATTGGAGTTCGTGTGGACTCTCCCTTGGGCCCTCTTCGTTTAGAATATGCATTCAATGATAGACATGCAAGAAGGTTTCATTTTGGAGTCGGACATCGCAACTGATCTGATCCTCTCCCCCCGAAAATGTCACACCTTCAAGAGGTTCGCTTCTTTATTATTCCGGTTTCTTATTGTTCTTACCAATTCAGGCCAGGCCACCATAGGTAGATGTCATGATTTTTCGTTTTTTTTTCTCCACAGCCTTGCCATGTGTGAAATACGTTATTTCTATCATCAGCTTTTGTATGAAGATGCGCAAAAGCATTTTTGAAGATTCTGAAGAATGTTGTTAAGCTGCGCAACAAGGTAAACGAGGTGTATCTGTAAGCCATGTAACGCTGCAGAGGTGCTTCAATTTTTCTTCTGTTTAATGTAACAATTTTCGAGGCTGGAGCAATTACTCATGCAGTAATAATTCGGATGGACACAAGGAATTAGTGGTTATTCAATATCTATTTTTCAATGCAAAATCTTGTTCATCTGAGTTCAGGTCGTATTCCCTGTACAGTCCGTGTGTAAATACCGGCAACAGAAAGCTTTGAAGGCTATAAATGGTGAAGTGTCTTAACAAAACTTTTCCTGTTGGGAATAAAAGCATAAACTACCGCAAGATGACCAACAATACCTAACACGGTTGTTGATTCATGCAGTAAAATGAAGACCATTTTAGGCAAGACAAATCTAAGTGGATCTACGACCACCTCTTTGTCGATTTATGCAGTAAAATGAGACCATTTTAGGCAGACACAAATATAAGTGGATCTACGACCACCTCTTTCCTTCCCTCTTTATATAATTGTTTATGAGAAATAAAATTGTTTTATATTCTGCTACAATCTGTCTCCCCTTTATTTTATAACACGTTATCAGCACGATGCTCTTGAGGAGTTTCAGAACCACCAGAGAAAATGAATGATCAAGGAATTGCATTGAACAATCCATATAGTACTTTTTTTTTTCTCTCTCCTGATAATTAAGAAGTATGTGATATGATCTGAACCTAGTTATTAATGACAACATGCTTAAATATAGATATAATTAAGATCTATGTATTTAAATATGTATAATGTGTTCATGTGTATATCCAGTGTCAGTATGTATTGTCTTTGGCTTTTCGAGAACATATTCTAAGCTTGTGATGATGTGCTTACAATATCTGGCACTTGTTATATATCCCCAAAGCGCTTCTGTACAAAATCCTAGATAAAGAGTAACTATTTAGTTGAAAACTATTTGATCTATAACTCGTTGATAGCATAAACTCATATGAGATTTACTTGTTTTCAGATGAATGGTTAGAATAATATTCATTATATTGGTAGAAGTTATTATTATTATTTTTTGTTTCTTAATCAAGAGGATAGCTCACTTTATTAATATGCTATATTTCGAATCATGGCATTTCATGATTTATTTGATTAATGCGGAATAAAAGTAAATGGAGTTGCTCTCAAGTGAGTTAAACTAAACACTTTCATGATTTTTTTTTTGGTATCTATGAAAGGTCACTGAAGCCGGTGAAAGAGTATCGTTAAGAAAATAAAACTACTGACATAAATTATGATTTTTTTTGTCATATACAAATAGGCAATTAAGATATGCTTTGGTTTCAAATTTAAACCAATTTTTCGTAAACATGTTATGTTACAGACAAACAACCGCGCTGGTTCCTGTTGTTGCTAGCTGTTTAGTTGCAGCTGATGTTGCTTACTTTCCTGTTGCTAGCTGGCTTTGAGTTGCTTTCTGTCCTGTTGTTAGCAGTTGAAGCGGGTAGTTGTTGCTAGCAAGTGCAATGAGGTAAGCAGGGTTGCTGACCGAATGCAACGTTCAGTGAAAGTGCTGGGAGGTAATTCAGAGGGAAAGTGCTAATATGCTAACACAAATAAATCTTAGGGCAAATGGATTAAATATTATTTTATTTTTTAAGATAATATTTGAACAAAGTGCCGGAGGTAATTCAGAAGGAAAGTGCTAATACACATGGATTTTTGTGCTCATTAAGATGGTAATTTATCTATTAGATATTTTGAACAAATCATATTATTGTTAAGATAATATTTTTAATTTACACTATCCAAGTAATGAACTACAAAAACTTAACAAATGAATTATATTGTAGTTTGAGCCTTTATGTAGTCAAAGTTATGTTGCTATAGTACAAAACTAAAAAAGGAATAAAAGTGATAGGTTTTAAATTGGTGTATGTAGGAAATGAAAAAAAAATGAGATCCAAATGTATACAGCAGTATTAGTCGCTCAGATTTTTCAAATGACCATGAATAGAAACAAATTTCCCAGTCATGATAACCTAGACAATAGAATATACATTAAATCTCCAAAGGATTAATTATCAGGATATCTTCTAAGGATTTGCAAAATGAGTCATATATGAACTAAAACCATCCGAAAGAACGTGATATTATAGGCTCATTGAGTATCTATCTAGAAAAGGATGTCATGATTAGATGTCAGTACATTCATAAAGAAAATTCCTGAATGGATTAATCAAAGCGATCATCAATATATATGACAGTATCTCCTGAAGAGATTGAAAATAGCTCTGAAGAGAAGATCTCCCGAATAGATACTCTCCAGAAGAGAATCTCTAAAAAAAATGTCCAAAAGAGAGAATTTTCAGAAGAGATAATCACCAGAAGAAGGAATAATCTTACGAAGAGATAATCTCCCGAAATAAAATTTTCTTAAGAGATTTAATATGAGTGTCATTCACTCATTACAATAGAGTGGTCTAGTCAAAGGGACCTATTTTAGCCTAAAGAAGAAAAAAAGAATATGTTCTGGGTCATGAAGTACCATATTTAAATAAGATAAGTGCAAATTCTTTATTGTCATTCACTCAGCACAAATCTTTTATGTGAACATGTTGATATGCACCTCCTACACGTAGACACTGGAATGATATAAAACACATTCTTAAATATATTAAAGAAATTATTCTTGATTTAAATTCATATGAATGTGTTAATCTTAAGGGAATATCGCAAACATGATATTTTTTTCCAAACAATGTTGCAGGTATTTCGGAGATCAATCAAGCAAATCACTCGAACAACCTCATCCAATCATTCTTGCACTTAATGAAACTTACAGATAATGTGCATGACTATGGTTTCACCATTTCAGCATATCAGGGAGAGTTACGAGCTTCCCGGAATTACAAACAAACATACAACTCTTGATGAAAATATGAGGAGAATGCATATGAACGTACAGGTAAATAAAATATTGGGGTGAGATGTAATATTCAAATGTATTAATTGGGGGTTGATTTTCTATTTGAATGATATAAAAACTAAATGGGAGCATCATGTAGATGCAACCATCATGAAGATGTTAATGGAGACATCTTGAAACGTGTCTTTGCACTTGTACTCTTTTTCTTCGATGAAGTTTTTGCCTACTAGATTTTTCTTTTGAAATGTTTTTAACGAGGCAGTGTAAGTTGCACCCACTTGGATTCCTGAAGAATCATATTCCAGAAGAATATTATTGTACTATTTTTTTACTATAAATTTTTCTTGAAGATGGGTTTTCTTTTTAGAAAAGTGACGCAACGGGATAGCGGAACGGGCTTACCTTCGTGCTTGGCAATGGCCAAGTCGATCGGTGATGACGATAACTGGACCACCGTTGCTTGGTGAGAGCGAAGCGGTGCCGCAAAAACTCCGACAGAGGGCCTTGTCAGGGGTCCGCACGAAGGTTGCTTGAAAATCTCAAGCGAGGGGCTTCCGAATCCACGGAACAGTAGAGTCCACGACCAAGAAAATAAGAGAACAAATCTCAAACTTTAAAGAAGAATTTTATTGATTAAAAGTTATTTTTAATTGCATACAAAAGGTGCCTATTTATAGGACTTTTGTGGCAACCTAATCCTAATAAAATAAAATAAAATCTATCCTAATAAAATAAAGATAAAATACATCCTAATAAAAGATAAATTCAAAATAAGAATTCTAACATAAATAGGATTATAAAAAAAGAAAAGAAAAATAAAGAGGAATCCAGGAGGGAAGAGGAAAAAGAAAAGAAATCCTATATGGACTAGAATTCTACGCTACATCAGTCTCCCATGCTTCAAGAGAACTCGTCCCTAAGTTCTTCTCAGAAATAAAGTGGTTCGTCAGATGAAAAGTATTCGTAAAGATCGACGACATTGAAGGTTGGAGAGGTATGTGTGTCTTAATGCTGAAGTTGCAGATGAGAGTTGGCGAGACCATAGAAGATTTAAACTTCAATTATTATCTTTGGTGTAGGTCAGTCGCGGCTTGCTCGAATCTTTCCTCCATCAACGCTGCGGCCATCGATGCTAGTCACAAATTCCAAGAAGATGAGTTGGTTAGTAAATAATCTACACTTCTTAATTTGAAGAAGGTTGAGAAGTTCCCTGAGGTGTTTCAAATAATCAGCTTGACTCTTGCTATAAATCAGGATATCGTCAAAGTAGATGACTACGAACTTTCTTGTTAATGGCTTAAAAATATGATTCTTGATGGCCATGAAGGTCTTTGACGTATTCAAAAGTCCGAAGGGCAAAAATAGTCATTCGAGTAGTTCTCGGATCTTGAAAATAGTCTTCCACTCATCATCAGGTTGGATCCAGATTTGAAAGCAGCTGATGGTGATGTGGTTGATAGCCCGATTGTCGATGTACATACGCCGCGAGCCATCCTTCTTTGTCACAAGCTCACATCCATGAGCTTTCGTCTCTTTGGCATTAAGAGCTTTCAATATTGGTAAATTCTTCAATACTCCGTCGCAGGAGAAATTCTCTTGCTGAGTCGTACACTCAAGTGAAAAGAACGACGAACATGACGATGAAAATGATGATAATAATAATGTCTTGGTTGACTCCACTGAAATTCTCTGTTTGTCGTGTAAACTTTTGCTGATACTTCTTTTCAGAATTTTCTGTAGAGATCCTGCACCATGTTCTTGATCGTCATCTTCGGGAAGGATCTTGTCTTCTTTTGGGCAATTTTCTTGATTAGAAACCTTCAAATTCATATCTTCTTGAAGCATTGAAGATTTCAATTCAGCATCTACAATGGATTCATCCGACTTTGATATATTCTTCGTAATCTTGTTGTCTTCATAGTTAACAATGACAACTGGTGCTATGAGGGAACAATTGTTGTGGGAATGCTCGAGCCCTTTTGTGGTTGTGGACTGGTCTTAGGAATATCATCCGATGCTAATGGAAGGAGAGTGAGACGTCGTCCATCTTGAAGGAAGGAATATGTGTTGCCTCTTCCCCGGTAACTGACATTTTTCTCAAATTGCCACGGCCGACCGACGATGATGTGGCAATAGTCCATGTCGACAATATCGAACGTGACTTCATCCTTGTAGGTCTTTTCGATGGAGAAGGGTATGCGACAAACTTCTGAGATGACCATATTGTGGCCCTGTTGAATTCAGCTAATTTTATATGGAGCCGGGTGTGCTTCTTTGGTCAGTCCCAACTTCTCTACCATTGCTCTTGAAACAATGTTCTCCATACACCCGTTGTCAATGATGATGTCACATAACTTGTCTTTGACCTTGCATCGGGTTCGGAAGACATTGTGGTGCTGGGGTGATTCTTCAATCTTTGGGGCTAACAGTAGTCGCCTAACGATACATACTGGATGTCTAAACTCCTCGTGCGTTACTGGTTTCGCCATTGTTGTTTTGAAAAAGAAAGATTCCCAAAGGTTTCTAAAATAAATTGGAATCCTCGTTCTGTGGGGCTCTGATACCACTTGATGCAGCGGGATAGTGGAACGGGCTTACCTTTGTACTTGGCAATGGCCAAGTCGATCGGTGATGACGATAACTGGACCACCGTTGCTTGGTGAGAGCGAAGCGGTGCCGCAAAAACTCCGACGGAGGGCCTTGTGAGGGGTCCGTACGAAGGTTGCTTGAAAACCTCAAGCGAGGGGCTTCCGAATCCACGGAACAGTCGAGTCCACGACCAAGAAAATAAGAGAACAAATCTCAAACTTTAAAGAAGAATTTTATTGATTAAAAGTTGTTTTTAATTGCATACAAAAGGTGCCTATTTATAGGACTTTTGTGGCAACCTAATCCTAATAAAATAAAATAAAATCTATCCTAATAAAATAAAGATAAAATACATCCTAATAAAAGATAAATTCAAAATAAGAATCCTAACATAAATAGGATTATAAAAAAAGAAAAGAAAAATAAAGAGGAATCCAAGAGGGAAGAGGAAAAAGAAAAGAAATCCTATATGGACTAGAATTCTACGCTACATCAAAAAGTTTTTAATGAGGTAATGATTAAAGTTGGCATCCAGGAGGGAGTGTTATAATATATGGATAAATCCAAATATGGATGCCCTTATCTCTATCTACAAAAATCTCTGACCTGTTTCCTCTTTATATAAATTGTTAATGAGAAAAGCAGAAATATTTTCTATTCGATCGGCTACAATCTTTCACTCTCCTTTATTTTATAACTGTGGAAAAAATTTAATCGGTAAAAATTTTATCGAAAAAGCGAGATCACTACTAAAGAAGATTTAATGTTTTACAACATCGTTACATCTTCATAACCCACTACTAGAGAAGGTAGAAAAAAAGAACCCAATAAATTTTTTATAGACATCCAAGAAGATATAAAAGTTCAATTTCTCTCTTCTTCAATCTCTCAACTTTTATCATTTTTTCTTCTCTCAATCTATTTGTGGCTACCATACATCTCTTTCGAGCATAATGGTCTATCTCACAAGGAATAATAAGCCCTTTTATATAACATGTTAAGCGTCCACACATAGAAATCTAATCCTAAGTTGGCATGACATAAGTCTCCATATTTAGAAACTCATTGAATAGGTACATAGATAGAAATCCAATCATAAATTAGCTTGACATAAGTCTCCATATTTAGAAACTCGTTGACTAAGTAGGGTTATGACTTTGCCCTAATCATATTACTATTATGATTACTAAATATGAGCCAAATTCTAACTATCAGTATCTTGGATCATACTCATCATCCAACTCAACAAGCATCTAGCAACCTTCTCATGTAATATTCAAACAATAGTCCTAATCTCCCCCCTTTTACTGGGCATAAGTTGTCTAGTTGCAATTCGACTCCGAACTCGAGCTGGGAATTTGTGCTTCATCTTTACAACATTGCCCACTTCAGAGCATTCAAAAATAAATGTCATTGAATCAATTACAAATCTGACTCGTCCTCCTCGAGTTCAGGAAGGTTGACCTACAATGAACAAATCATCCTGAATATCCATCCTTTTCGTTGTAGAAATAATAGGAGCACTGTCATGCCCCAGATCTGTTAAGCCGATCGTCCTCGCATGGGCGTGATGAGGTGCAAGCCTAAGTTGCACCCACACAAGACAAGCACTGAAACAACCGATTGAACATCTAAGTAATCAAGCAGAAAAGTTGAATCAGCACAAAGACATGTACAAGAATGGTTCTATTTATGATATTAAAATAAAAGATTATAACGGCTCGAAACCAAGGTTACAACCACTCAAGCTCTCTTTCTTTCTCTCTCTCTCTCTCAGACTAATTGAAATCATGCCATGAGGCTTACATTTGAAGAATAATACAATAGGTGATGTCTGTACATTATGTCCCATATACAAGCCATTTCAAGGTCCGGTTGCCGCGCATCCAAGACGCTAAAGCATTTTCCAACGCCTCGGCACGCCAATCGAACTTCGCAACGAAGGAGTTACTCCATGCACCCTGCAAACAATTTGGTAGGGTATCAGTACATAGAATGCACTGGTGGGGAGGCCTCTTGCCCACTCAACAAAACTAGCACGTACATTATGTGAGTGCACACTATTAAACATAGTCTTTTTAATCTTGCATCAGGATCAGTTTTATGGCATATACTAGCAAAGCCTACTTGTTTCGTAAAATCATAACCATGCCACGCAATAGAAATTAAACTTACCCATACATACCATCATTTCTTTTCTGTAAATACAAAGACATCGTACTTATAATGACAAAAGATCAATATGATGCTAACACGTGCTATAAACCATAATAGTGTCTCTGCAGAAGAAAAATGTTAGGCTCAAAATGTGTATCGTATCGTGCATCCACTTCCTTGCTCAACTAATGGCCTGCATGCTGCTACTAGCATGTCGATTTAGCCTAGATGAGGGTCACTGGCATGACTAACCATCCTGAACTATAGCTTGGTATAGACGGTGATCCTTCTAGTACGGGTAACGAGCCCCGCTGAAGTTCCTGAACTACCCGTGCTGGGATCCAGTACAACTATTGTGGTTCCTCATAGCCAGAATCAGTCCCGTAGCCCCGGGATACCATTCGAGAAACCAAACCCTTGTTCACAAGTTGTCCATGACCATGCAAGTTTCTACTTGACTACTTTAACCATTTCTTTATGTCAGACTTCCGTCTCTATACAACTTCCAGTCCAGGGACTGTCTTGGCGACCCAAAGATCCTGAAACTTCCCATTTTTAATCTTTGAAATCAGTAACGACTACTTGATAGCCTTTCTGACCAAATTAAAAAAATTATATTCCACGAAGTACTCCGACCAGTGCCATAATCTATATGACAAGCAATGCAATTTTGCCTGTATATACTATAGCAGTAGAATGATAATTTATGTGACAACATAAAAACTCTACTTTGTACGAGACGTGAATACATGGTGTGAATTATTTTCCTCAGCTATGTGGGTTTGACAATTTTATTGGCATGCATCAATTATTGACTAACGAAACAAGCACGTGACATCCATTTTATTAAGTGTGGAGTCAAGGCAGCGATGAGTTCAACAAAGCCACCCACATGAACGAGGACTTGCCTCTACTGAGCGGGACTCCGAGCAAGTCACTACATAGCCAAGTTCGAACATCGTTTCACCAAAGATTCATCTTACTGAACTGAGCAAAGCGGGGCACTACAATACATCACTCAGAAAAAGTTTCGTCCTTGAAACTCCCCAAGTACAACTAATTCATCATTGACATCATCTTGGGAATGAATTGGCTCGACGCTTACTCAACCACCATCGATTGCATAAGAAAGAAAGTCGTGTTCCACCTGGAGAGACTGAATTCTGCTATTTGTGTGGTCAAGTGTCGACGACATGTTTGGTAATTTCAACGATGTCTGCTCGATGGATGCTGCATTCCAACTACAAAGGATACTTGGCATTTGTTCGAGACACACGAAATGATAGTGCAAACGTAGGTCAAACTAACGTTGTAGTAGAATTTTTCGACGTATTTCCATACGAGCTACCCGGTATGCCACCCGATCTAAAAATTGTGTTCATCATCGACACCTTTCCCAACAACTGACCAATTTCCAAAGTCCCGTACAGAATGGCTCCTGCAGAATTGAAGGTGCTCAAAGTCCATTTGCAAGGTTATTCGACCGGGGATTCCTTGGGCCTAGCGTCTCGCCATGGGGATCTAGTGTTGTTCATTAAGAAGAAAGGAGGTTCGATGCGCATGTGTATTGGCTATCGAGAGCTGAACAAGGCTACCATTTGGAACAAATATCCATTGCCTAGAATCGGCGACATGTTTGATCAGCTACAAGCTGCCTCAGTATTCTCTAAGACATGCCTTTTCTCGGGGTACCATCAGCTCAAAATCATACCGAACGACATGCCAAAGTCTGTATTTCGCATAAGATATGACCACTATTAGTTTTTGGTAATGTCGTTCGGCTTGACAAATGCCCTGTCGCATTCATAGATCTAATGAATCGGGTGTTTCGACCGTTTCTCGACAAGTTCATGGTAGTCTTCATCGACGACATCCTCGTCTACTCGAATAGAAAATAGAATATGCAGAGCACCAAATGGCTGCACTTCAGACCCTTCGAGACAACCGGTTGTATGCGAAGCTGGGCAAATATGAATTCTGGTTGAGCAGTGTATCATTTCTTGGGCACGTCAATTTTGCGAAAGGCATTTCAATCGACCCAAAGAAAGTCGAAGCTGTTGTTGATTGGAAAAGACCCATGTCAGCTAGTGAAATTCGAAGCTTCCTCGTCTTAGTAGGATTCTACAGATGGTTAGTAAAAGGATTTTACAAGATTTCATCACCTTTCACTCGTCTCATTCAGAAGGGAATCGCATTCGAGTGGTCAAACGACTACGAGGCTTGCTTTCAGGAGCTAAAGCAGCGGCTTATTTCGACCCCAATACTTCTACTTTCGGACGGGACTAAGGCATTTCAAATCTTCACCAATGCTTGAGGCTAGGGCTTGGGATGTGTGCTCATGCAAGGGACAAGGTGATATCCTTCGCTTCAAGACAGTTGAAGTCGCACGAAAAGAACTATCCCGTACGATTTGGAGTTAGCGACGATTGTGTTCGTATTAAAATTGTGGCGATACTACCTCTATGGTATTGTAAACCCCCTAAAAAACTAGAAAGAATTTATTTAGTTATCTAAATTTTTATTTATATTGGTCAATTTATTTCATTGAAATAGTTTTTGATAAATTATTTATAAATAGATAACATAGAATATAAGAGTTTAAATAAATAAATATACAAAATACTTTTACATAAATAGGAAACTAGGTTACAAAATTATGTTATATTTTTATAAAATTTTAGAATTTCTTTTATAAATATTTTGGGGTTTACTACATATATATAAGTATATGTCATTACAAGTGTTTTTTAAAAAAGAAAAAGAATAAAAACTAACTGAATAGTGCCAGCGACACTGTTCCTCTTTCTTTAAAACCCGACCTCCCATGCGGTGAAACAGAGAGAAATTTTTTAAACCTTTGGTGAATCCAAAGCTAGATCAGATTGAAGCAATTTGAATCAAAATCTTCCTTGCATTATACTTATCACATCCTCTACCGAATGAGTAAAATTCTATTCAAAATCAAACCCAATAACGATCAGGATTTGGGTTTGAAAACATTAATATATATATATATATATATATATATATATATATATATATATATATATATATATATATATATATAAGCGGATCAAAAGCCCCCCTTAGAAAACCCCCTAAAAAACCCCTCACTCTAATCCGTAATTTAATGTTAATATTAATGTTAATGTTAATATTAATGTTAATATTAACATTAAATACTAAAATTAACATTAAACTTAATATTAAAATTAATATTAACATTAACATTAACATTAACATTAACATTAATATTAACATTAACATTAATATAAAAAAATAAAAAAATTAATATTAACATTAACATTAATATTAAAATTGATATTAACATTAATATTAATATTAACATTTTAACATTAATATTACGAATTAGAGTGAGGGAGGTTTTTAGAGGGTTTTCTAAGGGGGGCTTTTGATCCGCTCCCATATATATATATATATATATATATATATATATATATATATATTAAAATATATATATATATATATATATATATATATATATATATATATATATATATATATATATATATTAAAAAATATATATATATATATATATATATATATATATATATATATATTTTAATATATATATATATATATATATATATATATATATATATATATATATATATATATATATATATATATATATATATATATATATACCTCAACTAAAATCAACCCTCGACCCTAGCGACCAAATCCTCGATCCTCCGACCACCTGAGCGCCGCCCTGAGCCGCCGGACGGCTGCCGAACCGCTGCATACGCTCCAATAACATAGTCGCACGCACACAGCAAAGTAGTAGCGATAGTAGAAGTAGCATCCGCACACAGATTTTTGGGTCACGATTTCTTTGCCACCTTGCTATCATTTTGCAGTCCGATTTTGTAGGTTGGATCACAACCTGACCCTCTTCTACTCCCTTCAAATAGTTTGATTTAATTTGCATCGTACGCATCATAAATCGAACCCAAAGTTGGCAAAAATCATGTTCGAATTAGGTAGTTGTATAGTTCAAACCCTCAGATTGGAAGGCTAATAATTGCCAGGTTTTTCAATATTTTGGAAATCTATTTGAACAAAGTTGTTGTCTACATGACCTAGATTAAAAGCCATAAATTAGTGTAATTATTTTTATATAAAATTTCTATTTTATTTTCGGCTGAAATAAAAAAAATCAGTTTCGAAAACCGCAAAAACCCTGATACGGAGTCCATTCCGACAAATCAGATGATTTGGTCGCGAACCAGTCACTTCGAAAGGTGTGTATGGACTTTGTGCACGTGTGGGCTTTGGCAAAATTCGAATTGGTTGCGTGTGCGCGACGAATTCGACCCATATCCGTCGAAGAATATCGTATCAGTCATTTTTCAAAATTTTTGATTACTTCATGCACGTTCGTTACATCGTGACAAAACTTGCGCCATTGGACTCGTATCGTTTAGATATTTCTCTTATTCCAAAAACATTGGTGATATTTGTTTGAGCATTCGGAGACGTTTACGGAAGTCCCATCTTTGTTTCTCTTGTCGGCTTGTCGTGTTTGCCTTTTGGAAGTTGTCAGATCACCACACCACCAACAGAAAAGTATACCTTGCCACTTTATTCTGGTTATGTGCACTTTATTTTAGCATATTTATTTCTGTTATTTATTTAGTTACTTATTTATTTTATTTAAGCTGTGCTTCCAAGTCAACTTGAGTGCAAGCGACTGTATTAGTCGTTCTCATTATTTTCTTTCTTTTATGCATGCCAACTTAGTTTTAGAAGATCATCCTATTATTGTGATATATTTTTCTGTTAGTAACCGAGGAACATGGTCTGTCGTGGTACGTGGTCCAGTCCATGTCCTTGTTTGGTTGTTGGGCTGAGCTATCGTGCTTTATAGGCTATGAACTGAGGTTGCGAAGCAGAACTCATTATTGTGAGATATCGATATATCACCATTAGCTATGACACTTGTGTTACATGAGTTGTGAGTCCCATATAGGTCTCGGACTTGCGTAGTCGGCTGGCCACCGGTACGTAAAGGACGTGTGATAGGGTATAACTGCTAATAGAATTGCATGCTAGAAGACTTAGCAGTTATTAGTTGTACTATATAGGACATTGGGCACGGAGAATATGATTGTACGTTGACTACCTCCCTATCTACTGTAGACTCGCTCGCTACTGAGGAACAATCGGTAGACTATATGCTGTAGACTCGTTCGATACTGAAAAATGGTATATAGTATTTAGACTCGCTATTGAGGTATTGTATTTATTATTGACTTGACTTGGTGGACATGCACTATTCTCAAATTATATAACACATAGAACGGTTAGGTGTCCCTTAGATTTCATGCATTTTATATTTGGTTGTCTATTTCTACTTTTAGTCATTTACATATAATTAGTATATCGTGGCATATTTTTTTCCTTCTTTTGTATCTTATTACGTCCCTCTGAGGACCTGGTGATCTCTCCATGTATAGACGATTAGGAATACTAACAAGAGTACGGAGTCGGGTCAGCTTCTTCATTTTCGGTCAAGAAAATCTTACCCTCTGCTGATGCTTGATTCTTATGTTTACTTGTTTTCTTTCATTTATTTCTAGTAGGTCAGACTCCATTCTCATTCTAGCTTGGTAGTGAATTTGTCTCCACCCGGCTATCATTTCTTTTGACTATTTATTTATTTATGTTGACTATTTCTTTTATTACTCTTATGATTGATATATAGATAATGCCTGTGCTATGTGATATTGTTATGAACTGGTGTTCATATAATACAACTTGCGTATATATTCAGAGTTTCCATATATTGGAGTATACTTCGTATGTATACAGCCAGCATGTTATGTATACCTAGTCTTACGTATATTGGGACTGGGATGTATATATTTTTGTGGTGGCCCATGCAGGTCGAGAAAATATTATTTCGGTGACGTTACTGTACCGAGCAAACTTGTGTATAGGATTAGAAATTAGGAATCTCATCCACATGCTTGATACCTTCCTTGATTCCTCTCCGAACTCTTATTTGACTGATTGACTTGCATCTAGCTTGAAACAGTTCTAACATAATTCTTATATCTCGTGCCAGAAAATGAATCTTAGTAGCGGTCGTGTTGCCTCTCTTACCATCACCTATGGTGACTCAGCAGCCCATAAAGAGCAAGTTTCTTCGTAACCTCCGACAGTAACCTCAACCACACCTCTTCAGCAAGGACATACATCTCAGCCACATCAGACGACCCCATATACTCATCAGCATCCCCAAACCTCTAAACCCCATTTAGGATAGCCTGATCAATAAACCTCAACATACCATAAAGGATCTATTCCTCTACCTCTTCATCAGAACCTACCTCAAACTGGACCGTCGATGCCTATGCCTCCAACCGATGGAGATGAGACCACCCACTTCCTTTATTTCTTGTTGCAAGCTCAATGGTAGCAAAATGAGTTATTGAGACAAAACATGATGTTCCTACTAAATAGACCCCTATCTCCACCACCAGTACCTGTACCAGAGCCCCAACCATACTTAGGTATTATTCCAGATTTTATCCAAATGAACCCGGAGACTTTTAAGGGTATCAAAAGTCCATTAGAAGTCTCTTCGTGGCTTATTAGCACCAAGAAGTTATTAAAGGCGTCACAATTTCCTAAGGAGGATTGGATGGCAGCCATTGATTTACTACGTGAGGACAATGCCCATAATTGGTGGAAGACAGATGAGAGACACTTGGGTATCAATCAGTCTTGGGAAGAATTTTATAAGCTCTTCAACGAAAGGTACTTTCCAGCAACTGTTCGTGATATACTATACGATCAGTTCCTCCACCTCAAGCAGAGGGATATGACGGTGGATGAGTATGATGCAAAATTTAGCCGACTGAGCAAATTCGATGAAAAATTGATACCGACGAAGAAAGAGACAGCTAAGAGGTTTCATAATGGATTAAGACATGAGATTAAGACACAAACCACTGTTCAATCCAGAGTTCCGCACGCAGCAGTGTTAAAAGAAGTTAGAAGTTAGGAGCTCATACTCAGGGAAGCACAACAAACCCAAAAATACTATGCTCCAGCAGATTTTCAGGTGCAACTTGATTTATGAGGCCCTGACCGATGACTTTCGGCATAATACCAACAATGAGTAGCACCCTACCAAATCCTAAATGCACAAACTTGACAGTTTTGTAGAAAGAGAAGGCACCAACAGAGAGATTGTTGTCGACGGTTAAAGTATTGCTTCAATTGCGGCTCTAGTGAGCATAAATTTTAAGATTTCCCTGATCGACACACCTCGCACAGTTTGGCTCCAACACCAGCTCAACAATAGTGGTAAGGGCCAGTAGCTCTAGGACCAGTTGTACCACAGCCACCTGTACTAGAAGGATACCAGGAAGGACCAACCTTGATTGACCAGATAGCACAGTTTAGGCCTACTAGAGAAGAGATAAATAATCTGAGGCACGGACGAGCATTCACCATGGCATTGATAGACACTCATCCTGAGATTAAGGATATTAGAGCCGCACCTCTACTCGAATGGTATTCATGCATAGTATAGTTATCTCACTTTTGCTTAGACACATTTGGGTTGTTAGTTACCTTCAACACCTTTAGTAGTCTTACAATTGTAGACTAGATAGACTTGTTTAGAATAGAAATTAAGAATTTAGTCATGAGAAGTTTTAGGACAGGCCTTAGTGTTTGTTACCCTCATCTATAACCCTTGTATACTATAGAAGAGTGAATCGGTCTTTTTTTTCGGTTCGTGTGTCATCGTAGCATCATTTGTCATACTTGGGAGCGCAAATATGACATAACAATCATTACTTCCATCTGTTTGGAAATCATGGTACGATCTTCGTACTTGACTCTTTTCTTCCGTTCTGTATTGCATTACCTATTTTGATAGTACGTCCCGATAATCGTGGTAAGATATCGTGATCTTGATCCTTCTAACTTCGTTTAGTCATTGATCGTGCTTCAGTTTTAATTTCGAGAATAAAATTTCTGATGTGTATAGATTGTAAGCCTCTCTAAAATTTAGGTCTCCTTGAATTAGGAGTGATTGGGGTAAATTGGTTCCAATTAGGCTAATAGATCAGTGGTTCATAACGACCATTTCTATTAGTATCATTTGATGCCCTCTACCGTGACTTTGATATTTGGAGCACAATACTAGCCTTTTTCTCCCAACAAATTTTGCACTCATGACGTAGACGAGCCAATCAACATGTATGACATATATGTCTCATCCAAACACATCTTTACGTGCTTCATTTTAATTTCACAACATTCATGACACCTTTTCACTTTGAACAGACACTCGATGCCCATTCTTATTCCATTTGATTTCAATCATGCAACATCAACCCATACTCCCAAACCAATTGAATATCCATGATCCATGCATGACACAACACCCATGACATTTACATCCCATCCAATCAAGCCCCTAATGCCTCCTACACAAAATCAAACCCCAACACCAACCTCTATACACACTAGACATATTGACCGAATTATCCATGCATCTACCTAATCTTGCCTCGTCTTCAAACTGAATTCTATAAAATGATTCATGCACCTATTATGAAGTCATATATCTTGGCCTACAAATTACCTTTTCCCTAAATTCTTCGATCCTACCTCTTTGTCACATATGTTCTACGATAAATGATATGCCTCTGTAGCATTTCGTCCCAGTTATATTTCGACCAAGACATTTTCTATTGTCTTGTTGGAGCACGACTATATAGGAGCAATTTTAAATCGGTAATAATATCCTTTATAGTGTTATTGACCAAGTACAAGATGGTGGTACCTGGCTCCGTAGAGTCTATGACTTCGGTCAGAAGTGCCCAACAATCTCGTACCATTCTATAGAACTTGACATTCTTAGAAGTCTTGTAACTGCAATTTCCACATCTAACCAATTTCTATAAGTTGGATAGAGTCTTCAATCAACTAAGTGTACCCTACCATTTAGAATGTGACGTTGAATTAGGATTCCATTCGTAATCGTCTCTTACATCTTTCTGGAAACCGAGGTATGGCTTGAGATGCTTAACCCTTTATTTCAAATTTAAATCTCTCTATCTTTCATATTAAATTTTATTTTAATTTCGAGGACAAACTTTTTGTAAGTTGGGTAGGATGTAACCCCCTAAAATTCTAGGAATTTGATTATCTAAATTTTTATTTATATTGGTCAATTTATTTCCTTGAAATAGTTTTGATATATTACTTATAAATAGATAACATAGAATATAAGGGTTTAAATAAACAAACATATAAAATATTTTTACATAAATAGGAAACCATGTTACAAAAATGCGTTATACTTTTATAAAAAATTTAGAATTTCATTTATAAATATTTTAGGGTTTACCTCATATTTTTATATAAGTATATGTAGAGACGGGTATTAAAAGAAAAGAAAGGATAAAACCTAACTGAATAGTGTCAGTGACACTGTTCCTCTTTCTTTAAAAACTCGATCTCCCCTGCGGTGAAACATAGATCAAAACTTCAAACCTTTAGTGAATCCAAAGTTGGATCAGATTGAAGCAATTTGAATCAAAATCTTACCTGCATGATACTTGTCACATACTCTACTAAATGAATCAAACTCTATTCAAAGTCAAACCCAAAAACTATTAGGATTCGTGTTTGAAAACATCGATATATATATATATATATATATATATATATATATATATATATATATATATATATATATATATATATATATATATATATATATCTATCTCGATCGATGATACCTTTTCAATACCTCAACTAAAATCAACCCTCGACCCTAGCGACAAAATTCTCGACCCTTTGTCCACGTGAGCGCCACCCTGAGCCACCGGACGGCCGCCCAACCGCTGCACAAGCGCTAATAACAGAGCCGCACGCACACATCAGAGCAGTAGCGACAATAGCAACAGCAGCCGCACACCAATTTTTGCATCGCGATTACCACCTTATTATCTTCTTGCAATCCAATTTTGCATGTTCGATCACAACATGACCCTCTTCTACTCCCTTCAAATAGTTCGATTAATTTGCATTGTACCCATCATAAATCGAGCCCAAAGTTGCAAAAATCATGTTCGAAGCAAGGCAGTTGTATAGTTCAGGCCAATAATTGCCCAGTTTTTTAATATTTTGGAAATCTACTTGAACAAAGTTGTTGTCTACATGAACTAGATTAGAAACCATAAATTAGTGTAATTATTATATATAATTTCTATTTTATTTCCTGCTGAAATCCCTAAAAAATTAGTTTCAAAAACACAAAAACCCCAATATGGAGTCCATCTCGACAAATCGGACGATTTGGTCGCGAACCAGTTGCTTCAAAAGGTGTGTATGGACTTTGTGCACATGTGGGCTTTGACGAAATTCGAATTGGTTGTGTGTGCACGATAAATTTGACCCGTATCCATCGAAGAACATCGTATCAGTCATTTTCCAAAATTTCCAATTACTTCATGCACGCTCGTTACATCGTGATGAAACTTACGCCAATGGACTTGTATAATTTGTTTGGTCATGTGATCCAAGTTTGGTCCGATTCTGAGAAGGTTGATCGGATCGCTATTTGGCAGGCCCATCCGATTTAATAGGCAATTTTGTGCATGGCCCATCGTAATTCTGAATTGGACATACCATTGAGTTCGTATAAAAAATGGACCCATGGACATATAACTTGTTGACTTTAAAACCAAAGGCTTTGGCACACTTTTTTTCAAAGCGGGTGCAACGACGGACATCGTTTTGACCCAAAATTATGAGTTTGCCCTTTTGTCCAGAATTGGACTTATTCTAGATGATCGTAGATATTTTTTTTATTTTGAAAATGTTGTTGATGTTTATTTCAGCATCAGGAGACGTTTTCGGAAGTCCGATCGTTGTTGCTTTTGTTGGCTTGTCGTGTTTGCCTTCTAGAAGTTGTCAGATCACCACACCAACACTAGGCAATTATACCTTGCCACTTTATTCTGATTATGTGCTCTTTATTTTAGCATATTTATTTTAGTTATTTATTTAGTTGCTTATTTATTATATTTAAACTATGCTTCCAAGTCAACTTGAGTGCAAGCGACTGTATTAGTCGTTTTCATTATTTTTTTCTTTTATGCGTGCCAACTTAGTTTTAGGAGACCATGCTATTCTTGTGATATATTTTTTTGTTAGTAGCTGAGGAACATGGTATGTCGTGGTACATGGTCTAGTTCATGTCCTTGTTTGGTTGTTGGGCTGGGCTATCGTGCTTCGATAGACTATGAACTGAGGTTGCAAAGCAGAACTAATTATTGTGAGATATCAGTATATCACCTTTGGTTATGACACTTGTGTTACATGAGTTGTAAGTCTCATATAGGTCTCAGACTTGCATAGTCGGCTGGCCACCGGTACGTAAAGAACGTGCAATAGGGTATAACTGTGTAAAGCCCCCTATTTTTTTATTATAAATTTTTAGTATATATTTTAGTTTTAAAATTTTCCTAGTTAGAAAAGAGATTTTATTTTAATTCTATAAAAAATATTTTGGACGACAAAGAGATTTGTCGAATCATTTTAAAAATAAATAAATTTTGTATTTGTAGAAATATATTCTAGAATTGTTTGGTATATTATTTTACAATTTGATAATTATGATAATATACTTGAAGAATAATTTGGTTTATTATTATTAATTATTTTAAGATTTGAGTTATAAAATATGTTTCAAATATTATTTGATAATATTGAGTATTATTTCAAAATATTATTTTAAAGTATTATTTTAAAGCCTTATTGTTACCAAGTATTAAATTTAGATTTGGCTAAATGTCTTTTTAAATATTTTTAATAATATCTAGTATTAATTTTTTATTATGGATTGATTTTGATTAATTTAGAATTTATTGGATTAAATATTTATTTGATTTAAACCTTGAAATGATTTGGTTTACTAAATAGTTTTAAAAATCATAAGTATTTTGAACAAGAAAAGGATTTGCCAATTTATTTTCAAAATTGATCTTTTTACTTTAAGGACTGATAATTACATTTTTCTATCATGGTCCACTTGTTGAATTTCTAGAAGCTCTTTTGAAATTCTTATGGATATAGTTGGAATAATTTTGATGACTTACAATAGCAAGGTAGATCCGTACTGTCGCTATTTATTTGAATTAGGGAGACCGCGGGTTCACTGCAGCCAGCAGCGCACTGGCGAGACATGACCCATAAGTTGAAGTAATTTTAAGTAAGCATAGGTTATTAAATATTATTAAAATTATGTCTTTGGTTGTCCTATTTAATCCTTGAGTTATTATGTCAATAATGGATAAGAGTTGATAGAGTATTCGATACCGTATTCTTATTTGAGTCATGGAACCAAGAGTTTACTGCAACCAGATGTACACTGGCGAGGCATAAATTCTCGGTAAAATGACTTTGGATTCTTACGATTTTTGTATACTATAGGGACTATATCTTTTATTGGCATATGACTATTAATTTTTGAAATTGATTTTATGCCGTATTTCTTGTTACCATCTTCCTATTTTTGAATCATCATCCTTTAAAACTATTTTGATTTCCTTCTACTAGATTCCTAAACGTATCTAGATTTTGAGACTAAACTCGTGCCTAAATGATTTTGGTTAAACAATTAATTGTATCGAAACGATTTCGATTTGATCATTCTTAAATGATTTTGATCGCGACTAGACTACTTTGATTATATTTCGATCGAGCCAATTCATATCTTTTCCTAGATTTTGACTCTGTAATCGTGCCCAAATGATTTCTGCTAAATAGTTGATCGTGCCAAAACTACTTTGATTTTTTTATCGTTCCTAAGTAAATTTTTGGTCGAGACTAGACCATTTTGACTATAAATTGATCGTGCCAATCACAACTTAGGTTTCAATTCTATCAACGATTATGCTTATATAATTTTGATCATTAATTGTATCATTTTCTTGATTATATTCTTAGTCGTGTCTAATCATCCCCTTTGAAATTTCAAGGACGAATTTTTTTTAAGGTGAGTAGATTTGTAAGCTCACTTCCTGAATTTAAAAAAAAATATATTTTATATTCTAGTTTTAAATTTTTTCTAGTTAGAAAATATATTTTATTTTAATTCTATAAAATATTTTGGACAACAAAGAGATATGTCAAATTATTTAAAAATAAATAAATTTTGTATTTGTAGAAATATATTCTAGAATTGTTTGATTTATTATTTTACAATTTGATAATTATGATAATATACATGTAGAATTATTTGGTTTATTATTATTAATTATTTCAAGATTTGAGTCATAAAATATGTTTCAAATATTATTTGATAATATTGAGTATTATTTCAAAATATTATTTTAAAGTATTATTTTAAAGTCTTATTGTTATCAAGTATTAAAGTTAGATTTGGTTAAATGTATTTTTAAATATTATCAATAATATCTAGTATTAATTTTTTTTCATTATGGATTGATTTTGATTAATTTAGAATTTATTGGATTCAATATTTGTATGATTTAAACCTTGAAAAGATTTGGTTTCGTAAATGGTTTTAAAAATCATAAGTATTTTGAACAAGAAAAGGATTTGCCAATTAATTTTCAAATAAGGTTCTTTTAGATTAATAAAAATATACTCTAAATTATTTTGATGTTATCAACTATTATATTTAAATACAATGACTATTACTAGAATTACGATTTGGATTTTACTAATATGTTTTAAATTATTTTGATAGTAACAAAATAGTACCTTAAATTATTATGTTGATCAATTATAGGATAATATTACATGATGAGAAGATTGTTATAGATTAAATATTTTTGAACAAATATCCTAGTTTATAATTATTTAAACCTTATTTTCCTTTAAATTCTAATCTTTATATAATTCTTCCTAAACAAATTCTTATCTCTACATGTAGTATATATATATATATATATATATATATATATATACATATATATATATATATATATATATATATACATCTCCCTCTCTCGTCGCTATAATCTCTCGTCTCCCTAACCGAAGCCTCTCCCCCAAACAGTTATAAAATAATTTACAGCCATCATCATCATCATCATCATCATCATCATCATCGTCAGCACAACCATTCTAACTGTGTCGTGTATCGTGTCCGTGTCTATCTATTTTTCTTCTACTTTCTATTACAGTTACACTAATTTCTCGTGTCCTGATATTTGGACACAACCACCAAATATATGAATCCATCCTACTATGTCCGACACATCGACACAGTACCAAAAATATTAAAGCCTAAATCCTAACTACCGTGGCCGTCACCAGGTCTTCGATCAGCCACCAGCCTCCGGCCAGGCTTCCACCCGCATCTCCTATTACCACCGAGCCTCCGTGCTAGCAAGCCAACTTCGGCCGACGGCCAGCCACACCAGGGCCACCGCTCTATCCCCATCATCTTTATCATCATCTCTACCACCATACACCCACCATGATCACCGCGACCATCACCACACCGCGACTTCTCCATTCCTCCTCCGCCTACCACCGTCACAAACTTACCATCACCATCGTCGCCACCATCTGAATCCGTCGTCGACACTAGCGGCCGTCACCCGCTTTGTCCAGTGATCTCACGCCACCGCAGAGCCGTACCGGAGCAGCACAAAGTTTTTCGCTGCACGTGTCCAAAGCCGCCAGAGTCGCCAGATCTAGGTCTCCCCGCGGCCGAGCACAGCCACACCGTGCTGCCTCGACGAGCAGTCCACGGTGAGCGCGCCTCTCGATCATTCCCTCCTCACTTACTCTGTAAGCTCTCGATCTCTCTCTCACTATTTCTCTTCCCTCGTTTTCTCTCTTCTGCTCACTCTCTCTCATTTCTTTTCTCTACTCGAGAAATAGGAGCACAAACTCTCTCCATCCCTTAATAGCTAAGGAAGCTCCAGTAATAATTTGGTAGCTAGGCTTTTGTTTTATTTTATTAATGGGAGCGGATCAAAAGCCCCCCTTAGAAAGCCCTCCAAAAAACCCCCTCACTCTAATTCGTAATATTAATGTTAATATTAATATTAATCCGTAATTTAATGTTAATATTAATGTTAATGTTAATATTAATTTTTTTTAATTTTTTTAATTTTTTTATATTATTGTTAATGTTAATGTTAATATTAATTTTAATGTTAATATTAATGTTAATTTTAGTATTTAATGTTAATATTAACATTAATATTAACATTAACATTAATATTAACATTAAATTACGGATTAGAGTGATGGGGGTTTTTGGGGGGCTTTCTAAGGGGGGCTTTTGATCCGCTTCCTTTATTAATATATGGTGTATATGTATGAATGAATTAATATCCATGTATATATGTATAGTATAGTACAATGATTTATATTATTGTTATTAGTTATTTAGTTTATTTAGTTTATTAAGTTTTATTTATTTTGATTAATTAATATATTGTTAATATGGAAATTATGACTAGTTAGTCATTATCTTATAATTAATATTATTTTTATTGGTTTCACTAATATCAATATTGTTATTTATTATTAATACACTATAATATTCCTAATATATTATTATATAGTTTTTGAATTAAAACTAAGGCTTAACAAAATTATGATTTTTATATCTATATTGTAAATGTAGAATTGGGCTTGGCCAGCATATTAATGATTTTCATAATAAGATATGGGTTTGATATAAATATTTTTCTAAATGGCTTATTATATAAGATATAGATATTTCTAAAATATATATACTGTAATTATGAAAAGGATAGTTTTAAAATATTATAAGTATTTTTCTATATATATATTTCCTTATTAAGGATTTTCTTTTTATTAGATGAATTTTCTTCGACTATCGAATCTTGACCGTGACTAATCGATCATTTCCTATTTCTTTACAAATTCTGACTACTTCATATCGACCCTAGGTTAATTGGACTATCCCGGACCCCTAGTGGCACGATTTGTTCCATCACTTGGGGCCATCTTGCGTAGTTTTGACATCTGAGACTATTCTGTGCCAACAAGATCATATCGCACACGTCAAATCCAATCAAATCGAGGCAAGTATATTACACTGGTTATTTTCAACTCTTAATAATTTTTATGATACATGTTTTAGATATGCATTACATGACTCTTGACATGTTGTCCACACGAGTAGTATGGATTCATATTATGATTATAGAGTTTCATGTTTTAGATTATTTATCGTATTTTGTGACTATTGCATTCCGTGATTATCGTGTACCATGATTTTTGTGTCATGACATGAATCCATGAGTCAGGCAGAAAAATACACTAGTAGACATGTAAATCACCCAAAAATATTTTATGGTCTTTCATGACGAATAATAGCCGTACACGACACGTGCAGTTGGCCAGATCATACACCTAGCTGTTTACATGTCGAAAGTAGTATTTCAAAACATGTAGATAGATGTCTTGATTATCGTGTTTACATGTTCCACTTTACATACCATGATAGTCATGTTTACATGTTTTCTTTCTAGTTGTCGTGCCATGATTGTCTTGTTTACCTGTTTTTCCCTACTTCTCATACCATGTTTCAAGTTGACATGTTTACCATGTATATCATATGCTATTTCTGTTTTATGGTTTCTATTATGTCTTAAATTGTTTGCCATGTATGTACTTGTTCCATTTCTGACTGGAAACCATTTTTTCAGATTTGTTGCTTACTATGCATTGGATCATTAGAAAAGATATGGGTATATGCCGAGGTCGACTCTAAAGGACTAGTTAGATAGATATAATCATCAAGTTTAAATTTGTTGTATTAGATTTTGTGAGATAGTGTATTTTATTCAAATGTAATCCTGAAGTTGTAAATTGATTTAGTATGTGAATGAGCAAATAGAGAGATTATTTTATGAACAAATATTGTGTACTTTGATCAATGAGATCTAGACAGCATACTATACCGATATCGCTGTAGGGTGGACTTGGGCACGCACTTGCATCCCCAAAAGCGAGAGCGGGTCGTGACATATAGGTCTCAGACTTGCGTAGTCGGCTGACCACCGGTACGTAAAGGACGTGCAATAGGGTATAACTGTGTAAACCCCACATTTCTATAATATTTTATTATATATATTATGGCATTTTTTATATTTATTAATAGTTTAGTAAATAAATGATATGATTTTATATGGAAATACTAACTAGTAGTTATTATTATATAAATAAATATTGAAGTATATTGGACAAGTTAATTTTTTCTCTATCAAAATATTGCTAGCTATTTTTATGTTGGAAATCTTATTTTTATATTTATTTGGATTTTTTTTTTGCATTCACAAATATTCATATTCTTGTGTATAGGTATACACACACACACACAAACGTACACACACACACACACACACACACACACACACACACATATATATAAATATAGATGTTATCAAAAAAGATGAGTCTTCTCTTTTGCTGCTCTCGCCCGGGGCGACCCTAGGGTCCCCGTCGTCCGGCTCACCGGCGCTGATGGCATCCCCTGGCCCGCCGACTGCTTGGCCTTGGTCGGCCATCCTCCTTCCTCCTCTCCCCTTCCCTCCGGACCCGCCCTCTCACCCTTCTCCCCCCTTTTCTCCCTCTCCCCCCTCCTGGAGCTCCCCCCATCCGTCGGTATTCCCCGGAAGCTCCGGCTTCTCCCCCCTTTGAGATGGAGTGGCCCCTCGCCCCGACCCTTTGCTCTGCTCCCGAAGGTTCCCGTATTCCCGCTTTCTGGTCCGAAAAGCCCCCGGAGCTCGGTTTTCGGCAGCAGCCCCCTCCATTTTTTCAAATCTCCTCTGGGATAGCTGTCCCATCGGGTGAGGAGCCCCCCTATGGTGTAGGTCTCGGGCCCCTCAACTCCCGTCCCCTCGGGTCTGCGGCCCCCGGCTCTACTCTCGAGGCGGCCCATCATTATTTTCCACCCACCTTCAAGCATTACGCAGCTTCACCATCAGTTTTCCCGGGCGGGCCCCACCAGCCTTCTGTCGGTGCGGAGCGTTATGCATCAGTGCCTTACGCCAACATTGGCGGGCCCCACCATCCTTCTTCCAGTCCGGTTCTTTACGCAGGTCTAGCGAACACTCAGCTCTACGCCCCATACTTCCCCTCCCATCAGCTCTAAGCTCCCACCCTTGCGTACGCTGAGGGGCCCGTCGACCCTCAGCTCTACGCGGCCTCACCTCTTCACTCCCACCAGCCTTACGCTCTCCCTTCTTTACGCATCCGCCTGCGCCCCTCCCGACCACCCCACAACCCCCTACCCTCGATTCGCTCCCTGCTGGCTCCCTCGCAGTCCCCCCAGCCTCCGTCCTTCGCCCCCGTCCCTCCTTTCCATCTTCGTGCGCCCCTCTGGTGCCCCCAGGGCTTCCTGTTCCAGCAGCCCTTCCTGTGCCTATTTTGCCCTCCCTCGTGGTAGTCCCTGACCCCCCTCGTGGCGGCCCCTGTCCCCCCTTCCCCTCCGGCCGCGGAGGTCTCCGTCGCCCCTCCCTCTACCCTCCCAGTCGCGGTGTATCCGCTGGTGGTGCTTTTCCCTGTGCGTGGTAAGGGCGCAACTTTGTCCTTCCCCGTTTCCTCGGCGGGCCTCCCCTTCCACTCCCCCTGGCAGGCCTAACCTGGCCGACCCTGCCGCCCCGCCCTCTCGCCTCGTGCAGAGCTCCTCCGTGTCTCAGCCCCTGCCCCCCGGGGGCGAGACCCAGGATCCTTCTTCTCCAGGTACAGCTCTACGGTTATTCGCCGTCGCGCTACGCCCGGACTTAGCATCCCCGAAGGGTCTTCTTTTCCCTGACGTCATTCTTCCGGACATTGAGTACCCCACGGACTCCCCCGTCCCTTTGGTCCCCTTTTTCGACCTTGAATTGAACTCTCTGTCATCATCCTTCCTCCATATATTTATCCTCAAATTTTCCACTGGCTGTCCCAAACTCTCCAGGGTGCAGGAGGCGATAGCCGGCTGGAGACTCTCGGCGGATTACCGTGTCGCCCCCCTCGACCCCATATATATTCTTCTCTACCTCTCCTCTGACATCGACCACAAGTCTGTGTGGTACAAAGACACTTGCATGATCGATTCCTACCAGATGAAGATCATCAAGTGGTCACCAGGTTTTACCACCAAAGAAGACTCAGCGAGGGTCGCCGCTTGGATAACCCTGCCTAATCTACCTCTCATTTGCTTCGTCCCTGCGGCTCCAAGGCGCATCGCCAACTCTTTCGGAACGTTTGTGGCCGCGGCTCCTGAGACCAGCAATCTGACCAAGGCTCACTATGCCAAAATCTGTGTGGAACTTGACCTCACTTCTGAACCCCCAAATTTCATCACCATCGAGCTAGGTAACCAGACCCATACACAACAAGTCCTCTACAGCAACCACATCATGTACTGTAACCACTGCCATTTAATAGGTCACCTCCCAAGCACTGCCACCATCTTCACCCAGAACTCAAGAAGAAAACAACCCGAAAAGACTACGTGCCAGCTGAAGTGAGGACACCCTTGCCACCTCTTCTTCCACGTCCGAACTCGCACACACGATTCGGATCCAGTGAAGGCAAGACAGACCTAAACGAATCTCCTAGCAAAGGCCTGAGCCGAGCTCTGATCCCTTTCAACAGCCAAGATCTCTCTCTCCAACCAATTCGACGTTCTAGATTCGGGAGACGCAGAACCACCATCGGAGTCTAAGTGCCCCCTTGCTGATCTAACACACACCGAGTCAGTAACAAACCCCCTATCTCAGAGGCCGTAGAGGCCATCCCTGACACTGGCAATGCAGATCAACAACGCACCAACGTAGATCCTGTTGAAGAAGTCCTTGCTATCCTCGGGCCAGACCAAGTGAGGAGAGGACTTCAGGTTCTAGCCGCTCGGTATCCCCTCCAGCATACTATCCCCTGAGTGGGAGCGTCAGTGACTCCCTGGTCATTCCCTCTGAGGACCCCATCCTGGACGCCGTCGGGGAATTGGTGGGTCCTCCCACGGGCCCAGACGAGCAACCCACTAACGACTCTTCCACCTCGACAAAGGCAGAAGCATCATCATCGTGCGGGGACTATGCCAAGAAAGGGACCGATGAAACCACAACCATCCAAACCAGATTTGCCACGAGACGGAACAAAACCCCCCCACAACTTCATTAATGCTGAACATCCTTTCGTGGAACGTCCGCGGTCTGGCGAATAAACTTACTATAAAAAGAATTTCCGGCCTTCGAAAAATCCACAAGGTTAATATCCTCATTATTCTAGAGCCCAAAATCCCCCCCAACAGATTAAAATCTATCCAGTTGCAGCTGGGCTTCCCCAAGGCCATAGCAGGCAGACACGATATTTGGATCTTCTGTATGAAGGACGTAAATATAGGGGTCATTCAGGACTCTAAGCAGGCCCTCTCGTGCTGGTAGGAACACCCCTTGCTCCCACAGCACACCATCCTTTCTGCGGCCACGACAGCTGTGAGATCGCTGAGTGGAAACACCTCTGGAACGATCTCCTTGACATCCATTTCCACCACATCAACTTTCATTGGCTTTGCATAGGGGACTTCAATGCGATCACGTGCACAGAAGAGAAAATCAGAGGACGGGCCCCTCCCACATCGGCCATACAAGACTTCAACAACTTCATCTTCAATGCTCATCTCGACACCCTCCAGTTTACAGGCAATGCTTTCACATGGTGCAACATGCAGGAAGGAGACCGTCGTCAATACTCTCGCCTGGACAGGGCCCTCACGAATGCTCTCTAGTACGGAATGGGGATCACTACCAACCTGTCTCACCTCAACTCCTCCGAATCCGACCACGCACCCCTGCTGGTTGAAATTAAAAACAAGACTAATCCATTCACAAAGAACTTCCAATTCCTCGACTTCTGGACCGATCATCCCCAATTTTTGGGGAACGTCGTGGATGCTTGAAATCGGGATGATTCTCCCAACCCCTATCGCGAGTGAGCAACAAGCTCAAAGCCACGAGGAAGGCTCTGTCCAATTGGAGCAAACTCGCATACGGGGACATCTTTCAAGCCGTACGGGTTGCGGAGGATGATGTCACCCGTGCCGAAGCCAAATTTGCTTCGGATCGTTCTGTGGCGGCCAGAAAAGCCATGAACCTCACCAAGGCAATTCTCAAATTCAGGCTCAAAGTGGAGACCAATTTTTGGAAGCAGAAAGTGAGGTTGAAATGGGACAGCGAGGGGGACAAAAACTCGAAATACTTCCATGCTTGCGTCAACGGCCGCATTTAGAAGCTCTCGATCAACCACACTGTAGACGACAATGGGAACATAATCACAGACCATAATAGCATCCAAGAGGCGGCTGCAGACTTCTACTCTAAATTATTCTCCAAAGAGATGGTTCACAAAGATAGTCCCTTTCTGGACCAAATTCCCCGTCTCATTAATGACACCGACAACATCCAGTTGGAACGTCCCCCGACTGTCCAGGAAGTAAAAGAGGCGGTGTGGGCCCTGAACGAGCACAGTGCTCTCGGGCCGGACGACTTTTCTGGGTCTTCTTCCGTACCTGCGGAGATATTATCAAGAAAGACAACCCGGAGTTCTTTCGAGATTATCGACCCATCAGTCTTTGTACTTTTACCAACAAGATCATATCCAAGATCATCGCTACAAGAATGGCAGGCATTCTCCCCAAAATCATTTTTGAGGAACAAAGCGGCTTTGTTCGCGGAAGAAACATTTAGGACAATATTATGCTGGCCCAAGAGTTAACCACCTGCATGAAGTTTCCTGCAAGAGGGGACAACATCGCCGTCAAGATCGACATGGATAAAGCTTATGACAGATTGGATTGACAATTTATGATCTGGGTCTTTAGGGCTTTCTGATTATCGAAAACTTGGACCAACACGGTGTGGGGATCCATCTGCAACTCGTGGTTTTCTACGGTTATCAACGGTCAAGTCGAAGGATTTTTCAAATCCAGTCGTGGAGTTAGACACGGCGACCCTCTATCTTCCATCGTCTTTATCATAGCAGAAGATGCCCTGAGTAGAAACCTTAACAACATGGTCGGCACCCTGAACTTCCAATATTACCACACATCCAGTGGATGCCCTTCCATCGCCGACCTGGCATTTGCCGACGATGGACTCATCTTCTCTTTCGGGGACGTTGGAGCGGTGGAAGTGGTCCACAACACGCTACAGAGGTACTCTAGATGCTCCGGCCAGAAGATCAATCCTTCCAAGAGCGTAATCTATGCCCACCATAACATCAAAAGAGAGCACGCTATCAATCTCTCCAACTTAACATCCTTCTCTGTTGCTCATCCCCCGTTCAACTACCTCGGTTTCCCTCTTGTATACGGAAAATCTAACGCTCGCATCTTTGAGAACCTGATCGCGAGAATCAGGGATAAAATCGGAGGGTGGCATAATGCCACTTTATCCCCGGGCGGCAAGATGATCCTCATCAATCACGTACTCACCTCCGTTCCCATCCATACCCTGGCTGCGTGTTCCCCGCCCAAGAAGGTTATTATTCGATTGAATAGATCTTTTGTAATTTTTTCTGGGGGCATTGCAACGGCCAGGACAAACATCACTGGGCTAGCTGGGAATCCATGACCCATCTTACTGAGGAATGGGGTATGGGATTTACTAAACTCACCCACATCGTTAAATCCTTCTCTACGAAATTGTGGTGGAAACTGCGCACGAGCAAGAACTTATGGACCAGATTTATGAAGGCCAGGTACTTCAAGCACATCCACCCATCAGTGGCCATTGCCAACAGCAGATCCTCTGCAGCTTGGCATCGTATCCTTATCGGCCGTGATCTCGCACAGCCTGTGATGAGACTCCGTTTGGGCATCGAATATTCGGATCTATTCCTGGAGCGATGGACCGGGGACAGCCTTATTCCGAGTCTCACGGAGACCCCGAGAGACAGTAGGATCAGAGACTTGTGGAACCCTATTACTAACGACTAGAACTGGGACAAAATTCACGAATGGTCCGGTTTCGAAGCAGTAGACAGCATAAGACGGATCGGATTAAGTCTCGGGAGCGACGTCGACGAGCTTTGGTGGACACTCAAGGCCTCCGGGGAATTCTCGTTGAAGTCGACGAGGATCACTGTCCAAGGGATCGGGCAGGCGCAGCGCACCCTTGCGTACTTCTGGCACACCTGCATCCCAAGAAAGTGGTCCTTCCTTATGTGGAGAGTCACTAGAAAGAAGCTGCCAACCGACGACATCCTAAACACCATGGGGATTAGCTTAGCGTCGGCCTACACCTGCTGCCCAGAACACCAAATGGAGACTATCGACCACACATTCTGTCAGGGGACCCTGCCAGGCAGTATTTGGAGGACCCTTAACCAGCACTACAATATGGTGCCGAGAAGTGGACGCTTCCACGATCTAGCGGCCTCATGGGGTTCTGCCTTCCATGGCAACCAAATCGTCGCAGCGGCTGCCACGTGGGTGATTTGGAAGAACCGCAACAAGGCGAGATACGAAGGTCACCAATACTCTTTCGACCAGCTCATTAGGGAAGTCTTTCGCCAATATCGTAAACGGAGCACCTAGTGTGTCCACAGTCCGAGAGCATTCTGGTCTCCGACCCACCCCTAGCTTTGGTAGTTGTGTCGTGGGTCCCTCTCTTCGTTCCTTTTTGGGTATACTTGTATAGGCTTTGTCATTTTGCGTCTTGTATACGTGGTCAGGCTTCGATATTTTGAGGCTTGATTAATAAAACAAAGGGTCTTTTTCAAATATATATATATATATATATATATATATATATATAGGAACAATACTTTCTAGAATACGATAGTCCCCTGCGAACACACTACCAAAATTTGTCGATTTAGCGACGGCCAGATCCGTCGCCAGTTCGACGGGAATTTAGCGACCGATCACTGACGGGTCTTGGCCAAAATAATTCGTCAGCAATCAGCTCGTCGCTAATAAAGGTCCGTCGCTATGTAGTCGTCAAGCGACGGAATAGCGACGGCTTTTCGACTTCACAATACGAAGCATGAGCGACTACTTTTCGACGGACTTTCGTCCATTACAAGTATTAAATATTGAACTGTGTAGACAATAGCGACGTAATGGTCCATCGGTAAACCGTCGTAATAGCGTATCAGAGTGTATCATTCCGTCGCTATTCCGTCGATTGCCGTCGATAACAAGGGACGGATTAGCGACGGCTAACTGACGGATTATCCGTCGACCATGTTCTGGAAATGCTTTGCATTTCCAGAACCATGGCGACGGATGAGTCGTCGCTATACCGTCGATCACCGTCGCTAACAAAGGACGGACTAGCGACGGAATATGGACGGATTATCTGTCGACCATGTTCTGGAAATTCTTGCTACTTCCAGAACCATGGCGACGAATAAGTCGTCGCCATGCCGTCGAACTATATACCACCAGATCGTTTTCGACGGATATTCCGTCGAACATCCGTCGCTACCTGCAAACATTTTTAAATCTCCAGTTAGCGACGGATATGCCGTCGAACAGTAGTCAAAAACTTGAAATATCCGTCGCTAACCGGTCACTAGTCCGTCGCTATATGAGATTTTTTTGAAAAAAATTGCAGTACTTTCCCTGTTCGCAAAAATATGCATAAACCAAACCAATATATAATGCACACCAATTATCCAACAATCACATAGACCAAATATATAATGCACACCAATTATCCAAGAATCACTTAGACCAAATATGCACATACGAATTTAATGCACACCAATTATCCAAGAATCATATAGACCAAACCAAATTAATATAAAATAGACATCAATTATCCTGAAGAGTAACCTAATATCCGTCGTTATAATCTGATCATAGCACAAAATGTTCCAAAATTCCCACAAATATTCTAAAATTTCCACAAATATTCTAAAATTCCAAAACACAGGAAAATCGACTTTAGCCTCAGCAAAGACCGCAAGTCAGACGATGAATTCTCACAGCCAGGGATCATAGTTGCGTTGAGGCATGTACCATTCTATCAGCCACTTTGCATACGAAGGCTCAATCTGGTTGAGGTCTTCTGTAGGGACAGGAGGGTCGGTCCTGATGCTACTACTCTCTGACGGTGTCTCCTCCTTAACTTCAACCTTGGGAGCAATCTCTTCCCTGATGGTCATCGGTTCTTCCTTGACCTCGACCTTTGGTAACACCTCCTCCTTAACAGTCACCGGGTCTTGTTTGACGACGGGAACTTCCTCCGTGTCGACCTCCAAGGGTTTCTTGCCTCGGCCCCTTCCTCGACTAGCAGCACCATCTCGACGAGTCCTAGGAGCCATCTCTCTGATAACAAAAATTTTCATATAGGGTAAAGAAATTTACTCAAATTATAAAAGTTGTGACGTTGGTAGCATGAGAGAGTAAAAATCTGTATCACAAGACTAACAGAATTACTATGTAATCATGTACTCACCAATAACCGGATATAACTGAAGTCGTTGGGCCTATCGTATAGTAATTGGTGGATCCGCTGGTATAGGCCGGATGTACTTAGTATCTAGTATATCAGATTAGTATCGGTCTATCGGTTTGGTATAGGACGTATCATATTGGTATTGGCCTTAACAAATTGGTATCGTCCTATATCCGATATGTACATGTATCGGCTGTATAGCTAGGATTTATATTGGCCTTATCGATTTGGTATCAGTCATATCCGATAGGTATCGGCCGTGTTGGATTAGTATAGACCATTTCGAATTAGTATCGTGAAAGGTTTAGTAACAACTGTACTTGGATGTTCTGTAACTGGCCAGCTACGCTCTCGTGACTCTCTTGCAATGGTAATCTAGCTCTAGAAGAGAGAAATCTAAGTACAGTTGTTACTAAACCTTCCACGATACTAATCCGGAATGGTCTATACTAATCCAACACGGCCGATACCTATCGGGTATGACCGATACCAAATCGATAAGGCCAATATGAATCCTAGCTATACGGCCGATACATATCGGATAGGACGATACCAATTTGCTAAGACCAATACCAACCGATACGGCCCATACCAAAATAATAGATCGATACTAACCCGATACGGTCAATACTTATAAGTACCTACGGTCCAGGAGGTTGATCCGCTAGTACATCCATGTACGATCAACGAAGTAACGATCCATTTCAATTTGGATGTGAAAATCTGTATCGTAAGACAAACTAAACATAATCAGTTCTATTTCACATGCTTAATTGCCAAGTATGGGAACGAATGGCTCAGAACACAACCCAAAATTTATTCTAGCATACATTAGTGTGAATCATCTATGTTCTGTACATATGGTGTAGTATATGTTCTTATCGTATCTAGTATCTGAAGAATGTAACAGAATCAAGATAAACTCACATAATGTAATACTAAGACATCATCTACTACTATATAAGATATAGTGATAGGTTGTCATATCATCATTGCCGAGGGATGAGGGTCGGAGGACAAATACAGCTCGAGTGAGCCAAAGGCATGCAGCCACTTCCCTTCCTCCATTCACCCTCTCCCTCTCTCATGCTATCAACGTCATAACTTTTCCACCTCAAGTTCTGATCAAGCATCTTCCTTCTCCTCTCCTCCAACATGGCTCTGGACCCATCTGTTCCTCCCTACTTTCCTTCTTCTTATTTGACTCTCTCAGCCACATATGATATCCACCTCAAGTGTAGAGTCGGGAGAGAAGAAGTAGGCAGAAAGAGGAGGGGAAAGCAGTACAGCCGACGGTATGACCCGGAGGAAGTACAGAGGTTTTCTTTAACATCCGTAGGAGAACTATAAGGATATATCTTTTCATAACATATCACCTTGTCAAAGACCCTTAATGTGACAACCATGTTACTGCGGTGTCGGAAGACTAACATGTCATAATTTTCTAAGCCGTGTGTTTTGACATAATCCTCCAAACTCTTTCCTGCTATGTAGTAATACAAGATTACTACATAGGAGGAAAGAGTTGGGAGGATTATGTCAAAACACACGGCTTAAAAAATTATGACATGTTAGTCTTCCGACACCGCGGTAACATGATATTCACATTAAGGGTCTTTGACAAGGTGACATGTTATGAAAAGATATATCCTTATAGTTCTCCTACGGATGTTGAAGAAAACGTCTGTACTTCCTCCAGGATATACCGCCGACTGTGCTGCTTCCCCCTCCTCTTCCTGTCCACTTCTTCTCCTCTGACTCTACACTTGAGGTGGATATCATATGTGGCTGAGAGAGTCAAATAGAAAGAAGAAAAGTAGAAAGGAGAAGATGGGTCCAGAGCCATGGTGGAGAAGAGGAGAAGGAAAATGCTTGATCAGAATGGATGGCTCAGAACACAACCCAAAATTCATTCTAGCATACATTAGTGTGAATCATCTATGTTCTGTACATATGGTGTAGTATATGTTCTTATCGTATCTAGTATCTGAAGGATATAACAGAATCAAGATGAACTCACATAATGTAATACTAAAACATCATCTACTACTATATAAGATATAGTGATAGGTCATCGTATCATCATTGCCGAGGGATGAGGGTCGAAGGACAGTCAACTTTATCTACGGCTACATAGTTTCTGCCTCGCCAGTCGAATGGCTGCAGGGACTATGTCTTGATTACCATGTCGTACCGTAGATTAATACAAATGGAGCTGAAAATATCCGTCGCTAATCGGTCACTAGTCCGTCGCTAACTGAGATTTTTTTGGAAATAAATTGCAGCACTTTCCCTGTTCACAAAAATATGCATAAACCAAACCAATATATAATGTACACCAATTATCCAACAATCACATAGACCAAATATATAATGCATACCAATTATCCAAGAATCACATAGACCAAATATGCACATACGAATTTAATGCACACCAATTATCCAAGAATCATATAGACCAAACCAAATTAATATAAAATAGACATCAATTATCCTGAAGAGTAACCTAATATCCATCGTTATAATTCGATGTATCTCCAAGTGTGAGAACGGATGGCTCAGAACACAACCCAAGATTCATTCTAGCATACATTAGTGTGAATCAACTATGTTCTGTACATATGGTGTAGTATATGTTCTTATCGTATCTAGTATCTGAAGAATGTAACAGAATCAAGATGAACTCACATAATGTAATACTAAAACATCATCTACCACTATATAAGATATTGTGATAGGTTGTCGTATCATCATTGTCGAGGGATGAGGGTCGGAGGACAGTCAACTTTATCTACGGCTACATAGTTTCTGCCTCGCCAGTCGAATGGCTGCAGGGACTATGTCCTGATCACCATGTCGTACCGTAGATTAATGCAAATGGAGCTGGAGCCAAAATACAGAAACCAAAATACAAAATACAGAATCAAATCCCTGGGTTCACCGAAAATACAAAACACAGTTCTAATTCATATGTATTTTAAGTGTGAGAACGGATGGCTCAGAACACAACCCAACCGGAGAGGATACTCTGAGAGATCTATCTAAGTAGGACGTATACTCTGAGAGATCACCTTTACAAGAATGATATCAGTAGTAGGATTGAGTGTTGGAGGAGACATTATCAGAGTATACGTCATACTCAGATGGGTCTCTTACCGTTATAATTTTTTTCTGACAGCATGGTGGATGTGCTCCGTCAACAGATTCTTGCTCCGAGCCAAAACTTTGCCCCGGAGCTCAAGTGGACATCCTTCGTGTAGAGCTCGAGTGAGAGGTTCCTGACAGCATGGTGGTCTCCTTTGTTAAAGTATCCGTGCTCGTCCCATAACCAATGTGGGATGAGCACGGATACTTTGACAAAGGAGACCACCATGCTGTCAGGAACCTCTCACTCGAGCTCTACACGAAGGATGTCTACTTGAGCTCCGGGGTAAAGTTTTAGCTCGGAGCAAGAATCTGTTGACGGAGCACATCCACCATGCTGTCAGAAAAAAATTATAACGGTGAGAGACCCATCTGAGTAGGACGTATACTCTGATAATATCTCCTCCAACACTCAATCCCATTACTGATATCATTCTTGTAAAGGTGATCTCTCAGAGTATACGTCCTACTCAGATGGATCTCTCAGAGTATCCTCTCTGGTTGGTTGTCGTATCATCATTGTCGAGGAATGAGGGTCGTAGGACAGTCAACTTCATCTATGGATACATAGTTTTTGCCTCGCCAGTCGAATGGCTGCAGGGACTATGTCCTGATCACCATGTCGTTGTCCAATACAATCCAGAGATTAACACAGTACTAATTCATATATATAGTCCAATACAAATAGTCTAATACAAAAACAACCCAATATAAATAGTCCAATACAAATAAGTACTAATAGCTAATGAGAACCACGCAGCTCACGTAAACGCTCAGTGATACGATCACGCAACCACCTCGAATAAGCGAGATCTTTGGCGTGAGAAGAGATATAGTCCCTTGCAAGTGCTGCATGAATAGAACTCCCGGTCTCACTAGCTACCGGTGCTGGATGAATAGAACTCCCGGTCTCACTAGCTACCGGTGCCACTTTCTCCTTAACTGTAGAAGGAGCCACCTCAGCATTCACTATTTCCCTCAAATGACGTACCGCTCCTCGGGTCATGGGTGCCATCTGATAAGATCGATATTCACAAATAATATAATTGTAACATAAGCAAGCTAACTAAAGGAACCATCATGTAATTTGAGTACATTTTCGAAAGCAAATAAAGTACAGAAAATTTGATTTTTTGCCAAGTGTGAGAACGGATGGCTCAGAACACAACCCAAGATTCATTCTAGCATACATTAGTGTGAATCATCTATGTTCTGTACATATGGTGTAGTATATGTTCTTATCGTATCTAGTATCTGAAGAATGTAACAGAATCAAGATGAACTCACATAATGTAATACTAAAACATCATCTGCTACTATATAAGATATAGTGATAGGTTGTCGTATCATCATTACCGAGGGATGAGGGTCGGAGGACAGTCAGCTTTATCTACGGCTATATAATTTTTGCCTCGCCAGTCGAATGGCTGCAGGGACTATGTCCTGATCACCATGTCGTACCGTAGATTAATGCAAATGGAGCTGGAACTGGAGCCAAAATACAGTACTACTTCCCCATGTCGTACCATTTTACTCTCTCTCTCTCTCCTCCCCCCCTCCGGCGCTCTCACTCTCTCCGACGCTCTCACACTACTAATTCCTATGAGTTTTAAGTGTGAGAACGGATGGCTCAGAACACAACCCAAAATTTATTCTAGCATACATTAGTGTGAATCATCTATATTCTGTATACATATGGTGTAGTATATGTTCTTATCGTATCTAGTATCTGAAGGATATAACAGAATCAAGATGAACTCACATAATGTAATAATAAGACATCATCTACTACTATATAAGATATAGTGATAGGTTGTCGTATCATCATTGTCGAGGGATGAGGGTCGGAGGACAGTCAACTTTATCTATGGCTACATAGTTTCTGCCTCGCCATTCGAATGGCTGCAGGGACTATGTCCTGATCACCATGTCGTACCGTAGATTAATGCAAATGGAGCTGGAAATATCCGTCGCTAACCGGTCACTAGTCCGTCGCTAACTGAGATTGTCACATACACATATGTATATCACAGTTAGATGTATAGATATATGCATCTATATAGAAGCACACAATTGATACACTCTAAGGGTCAATTTTCCAGAAACATTTCACTTATTCAGTGACTTTGGTGAAGTGAATGTCCCAAGGATATTCTTAACAAAGAACGCAGATGAAGAACTCGCACTGTCCTTGAGACAGTGAACATATACACCATGAACCCAAACCCCATATTTACATTTACTAATCCAAACACCACCAAACTAATGGATAACACCCAATATGGATAACACATTATTTAGCCAATATATAAACTCAGATGAATTTGAGAAGCAAAGCCCCCCGCCGCCCCCGACCAAAGCCCGCCGCCCCAAGCCTGCCGCCCAGCCCCCGATGCCCCCGCCCCAAGCCCGCCTCCCAGCCCCCGACGTCCCCGCCCCAAGCCCGCCGCCCAGCCCCCGATGCCCCCGCACCAAGCCAGCCGCCCAGCCCCCGACGCCCCGTCCCAAGCCCGCCGCCCAGCCCCCGACGCCCCCGTCCCAAGCCCGCCGCCCAGCCCACGACGCCCCCGCCCCAAGCCCGCCGCCCAGCCCACGACGCCCCTGCCCCAAGCCCGCCGCCCAGCCCCCGACGCCCAGCCCACGACGCCCCCGCCCCAAGCCCGCCTCCCAGCCCCCGACGCCCCCGTCCCAAGCCCGCCGCCCAGCCCCCGACGCCCCCGCCACAAGCCAGCCGCCCAGCCCCCGACGCCCCCGCCCCAAGGCCGCCGCCCAGCCCCTGCCGCCCCCGCCCCAAGCCAGCCGCCCAGCCCCCGACGCCCCCGTCCCAAGCCCGCCGCCCAGCCCTCGACGCCCCCGCCCCAAGCCCGTCGCCCAGCCCCCGACGCCTCCGCCCCAAGCCAGCCGTCCAGCCCCCGACGCCCCTGCCCCAAGCCCACCGCCCAGCCCCCGACGCCCCCGCCCCAAGCCCGCCGCCCAGCCCCCGATGCCCCCCCCAAGCCCGCCGCCCCCGCTGCCCCTACGACACCGCGAGAGAGAGAGAGAGATCGAGAGAGAGAGAGAGAGGGGATTACCATCGGAGAGAGAAAGGAGAGGACGCCGACGCCGACGCCGATCACCAAAGCCGCGGGTAAGAGAGAGAGGGGAAGGAGAGAGAGTGAATTTGGGAGGAATGCAATAAGTTCTCCCTGCCGTTTCATTTTAAGTCTGGAACGTGTATTTTGCGACGGACTAGCGACGGATTATAATCCGTCTCCCGTTAGTCGCTATGTTTGATACTTGCCGACTGAATGTCCGTCGCTACGTCATCGACGAATTGTTCCGCCAATTCTCCACATAATTCCTACCAAATAATCGACTGCATAGCGACGGCTGACTATCCGTCGCTATATCTCCGACGCCCTAGCGACGGATGTGCGACCTTTTCTTCCCCTAAAAGTAAAATAAAAAATGTAACGGCTTGTCGTCGGTAATCCATCGGCTAGCTGCCACAAAGCCGTCGCGAACGCCGACGAAAAATTTCCGTCGCTAATTATCCGTCGCTAATTTACTGTATTTTGGTAGTGACAGAACGTTGATGAGAGATTTGATACCATTAAATTTTAAACAAATCTTTCTCCCAAATTTTCCCTAAATCCTTCCCAATCCAAATCCCAGATAGACTGCAAAATCCAAATCCAAAATTCAATTTAAATCAAATTTAATTCAGATTTTTAAACCGTATATAAATATGCAGCTGTGTCGAAGCTATGAGAGAAAACCCTATCGAAAATCTATTCGAGAGAGTGTTTGCCATGAACAAAACTTATACGAACTTTTTGTATTACAAATGAGAAAAAGTACACAAGAGATGCTAAACAGGAAATCTAAGTACAATTTAATTCTGGAGAAGTATGACGATAGAGATCGAACACTGTAATGGTTTCTTTACTCCGTTGACGATCTCATAAGAAGAACTTGCTTTGACTCTCTGGATGCCTGTGAGTGGATGATTTGGGTTTGTTAATCAAGAAGCAGTCAAAGATCTTGAATGAAGAAAGACTTCTTCTATTTATAGGCAGGCACATATGCGATGTGCGCAGGGTTTTTGGCGTACAGGAGCGCTGCACACATGAGAATATCGTCGAATCTGTTGTAACTATACTGTTGGGGCTGCTGATGAGTTGACACGTGGCAGTTATTGAAATTTGTTTGTTGCTGAGATATTGGATTGTTGGGACTTGTTCATAAACATGACAGAGCCAATGACACATATCGTGTGCACGTTGCTCAAAGATCTTGTTTTGTTTAAACAGAATGGACTTGATCGTATCTAAAAGATATGTTTTCTTTATTGGCCATGTGGCGTCTTTCAGAAATGCTATAAGAGCTTCACTGTGAGCGAGCTACGCGTCGTAGAGGCTGTACTTTCTAGGCACTGTAGAAGCTGCGCTTTCTGGGTGTCCTTAAAGATACCCTTTATGGATGTCCTGAAGGCTATATTTTTTTGAGCATCAAAGTAGTTACGCTTTTAGGAACGCCAGAGTAGCTACAATTTTGAGGCACATTGGATGTCGTACTTTCGACTGACAGCTAATATCTGATATCTGACATATACTATTTGATAGTTGGCCTAATGCTATCTGAAAGCTGACAATTAATAGTTGTCCCCTGTTATTTATGTCAGCATGTTATAAATGCTGAAGTGATGACCTAGGGTCCAAGCGCTGCACTTTTGGAATCTTCCAAGGTGCTACGCTTTTGGCTGAGGCGCTGTGCTTTTGGCAATCTCTAGAGCGCTGTACTTTTAAGGTTTCTTGGGTCAAAGCTCCTTAATTTCTACCGCTTTGTGGGGCTCGAGAAGAAATGACTAAAGACTTAGTAAGAAATCTCATAAATGAGATTAATTATGATGAATACGAGGTTCATCCAATTAACTCGGAGCCTTTAACTAGTTGCCACTTGTCATATGGGTTTGACCACATACAACCTATAAATTGGGGTATTTTTAAGGGCACAACTCATTCGTGCTTCCTTCTCTTCTACTTCCTGTCAGAGACAATGTTGTACTCCGATCACTGCAAGTCTAATCTTTGTCAAGCTTGCAAAACTTATGCCCGTCGGGGGCTAGTATTACAGAACTCTTTATTTACAGAAGTAGAAAGTTTGATGAAGGAGTCTTTTAGAAGAACCCTGCTGACAGTGGAAGGAGTTTGAATAAGTTATCCTTATTTACGCAGCACGCTAGCTGTGCTTTGGTTCAAGACGACGCCGAATGCTAAGATGTTGAACACACGGGCTTGGATTTACTGCCAACCCACGTTCTGCTCAATAACTACTTCATTCGGAATGGATGTGCCTGTGTCGCGGCGAGGAAGTGATGTGCTCCTGACGAGGAAGTGATTCGCTCGTGAAAGGTACTTTCCTCGGCGTACAATGTGAAATGCTTGTTAGGCTTTCATTTTGTGTGCTGTACTTTTATATAAGCTGTGCTTTTGTATTCTGAGTAGACAACGATGCGCTTTTGCTGCGTAGCAATACTGCACTTTTGTACGCTGAGTACACAACGTCGCACTTTTGTACGCTGTGTTTTATGCACTGAGTACATAACAATGCACTTCTGTACGCTGAGTAGACAACGCTGTGCTTTTGTACGCTGAGTAGATGGCTTTATATGTAGTCATAAAGAATCAGTAATAGACTTTTATAATCATGACTATTTTTAATAAAGAATCTCTTTCATGCACTTTTTTTTTCAAATTGCCTTGTGCTTTTCTCGATGTTGTTTTCTGACGTGTGCAGCAATTCTGTGATTTTTTATTGCGCTTGTAGATGCGCTTTCATGCTTCTACAAGATCCCCTTCAAAGTTTTCAAACTTGGAAAACTTTGAAATACTTTGAAAAGTAGCATAAAAATGACATGTGGTATAGGAAGTACGCAACACACTACTGAGAGGCTATCATCATTTAAGAGAGCTTTAGTAACTGTCAACAATTAGTGCTTTAGCCGTCATTTCATTAAATGATAATGACTCGTTATTTTTCGAAAGAGATCAGAAATGATTTTATTCCACCTTTGCACGCGTTTCGAAACGTTTCTTAAAGTCCGAAGCATTTTTTGGCCTCATATGTTTTGACACGTGTCCTCTCCTATACGAGTTTTCCAGAAGTGAGAGAACTTTATTTATTTGCTTCCTCAAAGAAAAGACTTCCTTTTTCTTCCTTCGAACAAAAAACCCTAAGTTTTCTTCGTGGCCCCCAAGACTCAAAAAGCTCCCAAATCCTCCAAGGCCGCTAAGGCTAGTGCCGCAAGTACTATAAAGGACAAAGAGAAGAGGCCAGCGACCGAACACTACAAAACTTTTTCATATTAGCGACGTTCCAAAACGTTGCTAATCTCGGCCAAAACGTCGCTAACCTAAATTAGCGACATTTTGGAAAAAAAAAAAAGCGTGTCGCTAATCGAGAAAACGTTGCAAAATGTCGCTATGGCGATGTTAGTTAGCGACGTTGATAACATCGCTAATTAGCGACGTTATTTGCGACGTTCTCACGTGGCCGCTAATTAGCGACGCAATTTGTGACGTTATTGTGTGGTCGTCGTTTAGCGACAATTTTGCGACGTTTTGGCGACGACGTGCTGACATCAGATTCGGTGACACGTGTTGCCACGTCAGCAATATAGCGACGCTTTTAGCGACATTTATTAACGTCGCAAAAATTTAGCGACGCTTATTAACGTCGCTAAAAATGTCGCTAAGTTAAAAAAATAGAATCTAGAATGCAAATGGAGCTGGAGCTTGAGCCAAAATACAGAATCCAAAATACAAAATACAGAATCCAGTCCCTGGGTTCGTCGACCCCCTCGGTGGAACACTCAACACCGGCACGCACAATACATTCCAGAATATACAAAAAATATAAAGAAAAATTAATATACTCAACGAACAAAGTCAATATCCTCAAATACGTACAAAGTCAATCGCCTCAACGAACAAAGTCAATATCCCCAAATACGTACAAAGTAAAAAATATAGTACGAAGTTCGAAAATGCAAAAATAAAACTACTGATCGCCTGGAGCTGGAGCTGGACCCGGAGCTGGAGCCGGAGCTGGAGGAGGAGCGCCACCAGATGACTGTCGTCGCAACGCCAGGATCGTCTGATACTCCTTCGGTGACAACAGGTGGACGAGCATGTCCTCCCGTGCACCGTCGAATATATACGATGCTTCCGGCGTACCAGCAGATGGTCGCTCCGTAGCCATCTTTTAGAACTACTACATCTGCTCGGCCAACCGCTGTGTAGCCTCCTGCATAGCGCGGGTCATTTGTTGCAGTGCCTCAGCAGTCTCCTCAAGCCTCTCAAAGCGTGAGATGAGCGCAGAATCATCTGTATGCGGTGCCACAATCCTCTGCAGCATCTCGTCAGACAGAGCTGCGATCTGCGCATCGACACTCTGTTGGTGGCGGAGCGACTCCTCAGTCTGTGCGGGGCCGGGCACACTAGTGGCGGTCGTAGAGGAATATGACACAATGAAGGCACCATAGGAGCCTGTACTATAGTACGTACCCCTATGCATGCCACCAACAGCCCTCATCCACAGCTCGTCATCTGACTGAGCTACGGCGGCCGGGGGCTGCTGGGAAGTGCTAGCACCAGCTCCCTCTGATCGTGTCCGCCCGATATCCCTAAGCCTCAAAAACTTGGCCTAGAAATAACATCTATATGAATTCTCTACGTAACTAAAAATTAATATTAATGAACTAGCATTAAGTAAAACTTTAAAAAGTTGCCCTAGAAATAACATCTATATGAATTCTCTACGTAACTAAAAATTAATATTAATTAACTAGCATTAAGTAAAACTTACGTAGGTGTCCCGGGCCTCGTCGTCAACGAACCGCTCCCCCTTCGTGTGCGTGGCAAGGAACAAGGTTACCATATTCGGGTCCTTTTCCGATTCAACCTGTTACGAAATTATTATATGATTTGTCAGTTAAGTTGAAAAATATATATTATTTTAAAGTATTAATTATGTGTATACGCAAGATATGTACCATATGAGGGAAGAAATCCATGATGGACCGTGACCCACCACACCACTGCGACCCCGGCTATCGTGCTCTTTTAGACTTCGCGGACTTCTCCTTGTAGGTTTCCTCCTCGAATCTCCTCTTCATTGCTGCCCAGTCGGCAGTAGAGATCCAACCCTGAATAGGCTCTCCCCGGCGCTCGCGATCCTTTTGGTCGAGGATCGCATCCCTAATGAGCTTGCTAGCGACGCTAAAAAAATAGACTCGACAGCAACGACACGGTAGGGTGGGAAGAATTAAGTCCGCTGAAAAAATCATAGAAGTACGTAAGTTATAACATAACATACTAAATGTTAAAAGGAAATAAACTTTTACGTACCGAGAAGTGCTCAAACCAGAAGGCCTTCTTGTCGGCCGGGACATCCCTCCAGTTGATCCAGGGCCCCCCGTAGTTCTGTCGCAGGAATGTACCCAGCGGTCGGTGTATGGAGGAGGGATGATACCTGTAAAATACAAATTAAAATTTATTAAAAAAGTTTATAATAAATTTAAACAAATTAAATGCAACAATTTTACTTACCGCCTGGTCTGAGTACAGGTCCAAATATCCAACCTCAGATCTCCCTCCAGGCGATACGGAGGATCTGTCTCAAATGTTAGCTGCAGCCTGTCCCTGTCCCCCTGTCCCTAGCCCTGTCCCTGCCCGCAGCCTTCCCCTCGGCCTCGGCCTCGCCCTCGGCGTGGGCCTCTCCCTCAGTGTGGGCCTCGCCCTCGTCCTCGGTGTGGGCCTCGACCTCGGCCTGCTCCTCAGTAGTGGGGTCGGCCTCTGGAATACTCGACGGTACTGGCTGCGTAGAAGAAGAAGGCCATAGCCTCGAACTTCTAGAGCCTGGTATGGAGACATTGCAAGCGACTAGACCGCTAGTGTATACTGGAGTGCGGGGGGATGAGGAGTCGGTAGGAGGAGTGGTAGATGGAGACTGTCGGCCTCGTCGACTCCCACCAGCACCGGAACCAAAGGATCTACGTCGAGCCATATCTGAAAAAATATAGAAGTAAACCATACTACATCTGAAAAAAAAGTAAACCATACTACATCTGAAAAATAACAAAAGTAAACCATATTACATCTAAAAATTAAACATATTCAATCCTTTTCTGAAAATTCATCTTGTTCCTCTTCCTCTTCCTCTTCACTTCTATCAACTTCCCCTTCCTCTTCTGATACTTCTACCTCTTCCAATTGATGAAACATGTCATGAGGAACTTTCGTTGAGTCCACATCGATAATATTTGTAATAAGAGGTAGTTCGTCTTCCTGATAAGCTATCTCGTCGACATCTAAGGTATTCCAAGCTTTAGTCTTACAGACTGTCCACCAATCTGATCTCCCGGCTCCTCGTTTTGGATAGCTGGTAAAGTAAACTAGCTGAGCCTGGCTTGCTAGAATAAACGGCTCATAAGCTTGATATCGACGACGATAATTTATGTCAACAAGGCCATGTTTGTCAACTCTCCAACCTCGACCTTGGATCGGATTGAACCAGTCACATCTGAACAAGACGATCTTACAAGGTTCTATAGCATAATTGTATGTCAGTTCCACAATCTCCCGTAAGACGCCAAAGAAGTCATTACCTGGGTCGATGTCTTTGTAGTTTGAAGATTTTATGCACAAACAGCTATTCTTCATAGAATCCAAATCCAAGAAGTTGTCTATTATTCGAGCATTTGTTGACTGGAACCTGAATCCATTTACGCAGTAACTTGGCCAGGTCTTCACTTGATAAATTGGTCCCTTGGCTAGAGTTTTAATACTCATTCTCAAGGATTGCCTCCGGACGATCAACCTAAATACCAAATAAACGATGCTAACTTAATTATTATGTGCAAGTATATACGTACAGAAAAAGTAAATTGTGAATATATCCGTACATATGCTCTCAACCAAAAAAGAAAACAAAGTCTCATTTGCTGTTCTACTTCCTCCTCGGTTGCGTATGGATTGTTGGACGTTACCTCATCCTTAAACATGCTGAAAAGTAACGAAGCATAGGTATATTAGTTATATTGAGAAGCAACGAGGCACGCAAAATAATTTTACTAACCCCTCTAGCTTGTCCACTTCTTCCTCGTCGCAGTTGAGCAATACATATAATATTGCAGCGCTAACCTCGTTGTCATTTAGATATCTTTTTTTCATTTTACCAGATGGTTTTTCGTAAGCAGTAAATACTTTCAGCTCTGTCTTAATACTAACTTCATAGCCGTCGTCATTTTTGGGAGCTCTTGTTCTGTTTGTAGCAATATGAGGCTAAAAATACATGGAACAAAAGTTTGAAATCTCCTCTAGGACATATGCTTCACAAATAGAACGGGTACATCCAATGATAACCGACAGGTCCAGCAACAAGAGCCTCATGGATAAGATGAATCGCCAAATGCTCCATTGAGTCTAAGAATGCAGGAGGAAAAACTCTCTCAAGTTTGCAAAGTGTTACCACAATGTCCTTCTCTTGCTTCTCTAAACGATCGACGAGCAACTTGCAAGAACAAAGATCTCTGAAGAATATGCTAAGCTCTGTTAATGGATCCCAGACTACCGGCGGTAATAGTTCCCGAAATACGACAGGAATTAACCTCTCTATGAATACGTAGCAATCTTGGCTCTTCATTCCGGTCAATTTACACTCCTTTATGTTGACACATCTTCTTAGATTGGAGACGTATCCATCCAGAAATTTCAAGTCCTGGATCTATCTACAAAGTCTCACTTTGTCCTCCTTGTCCAGCGAGAAGATTGTCTTAGGCTGCAAAAGCTTTCCCTTTCTCTTGTCTATCATGTGCAATGTAGGGCATCTGCATATTTCGGCTAAGTCCAATCTAGCCTTCTGATTGTCTTTTGTCTTTTCCTTGATGTCCATTACAGTATTAATTATGTTATCAAACACGTTGTTCTCGATATGCATGACGTCAAGGTTATGTCTAATCAGATTTGTGCTCCAATATGACAGATCCCAGAATATACTCCTTTTGGTCCAGTTATGCCAAATCCCTCGCAACGACTGCTCGTTGTAGGGTCTTCAATAGCACTTGGGATTTCTTTTAGTTGCTCCCATGTGTCCTCTCCGGACCACATTGGCGGTGGATCGCCCTTCTCCATAGCTCCGGCATGGAAAGCAGTTTTGTTTCTACGGTACGGATGGTCTTTCGCCAAGAACTGCCAGTGATAATCAAAGAAGCATGGCTTTCCTCCGTGTCTCAAACGATAAGCCTTAGAACAGTCCATACAATACGGACATGAAAGCCGACCATGAGTGCTCCATCCAGATAACATTCCATAAGCCGAAAAGTCGTTGATTGTCCACATTAGTGCTGCCCGTATCTGAAAATTCTATTTTTTGAAGCATCATACATGTATGCCCCTGTTTTCCATAGCTGCTTCAGCTCATCTATCAATGACTGTAAGTACACATCGATATTTCTCTTCGGGTTGTTCGGATCGGGGATGATAATAGTTAAGAACATGTAAGGTGTCTTCATGCACATCCAAGGCGGTAGGTTATACGGAGTGAGGATTACCGGCCAGCATGAATATTGGGAGCGTGAAAGACCAAATGGGTTAAAACCATCAGAGCAGAGCCCCAACCTTACATTACGCGTATCAGAAGCGAAATTAGGATATTGTCGATCGAAGTGCTTCCACGCTTCTCCATCAGATGGGTGATCCAACACTCCTTAGGTTTGTTATCGCTTGTGCCAACTCATATTTTTGGCAGTCTCTTTCACTATGAACAACCTCTGCAACCGCGGCGTCAACGGCAAGTAGTGCATTGAAGCAGTCGGTTTTCTAGACTTGCCTGCAGCAGTTGGCTTGTAGCGATCAGCACCACAGAATCTGCACACTTCTGCGTCCTTGTGATCTTTGTCGTAAAGCATGCATCCGTTCTGACAGCAATCGATCTCGTCGTATCCCATCCAAAGGGATCTCACCATCCTCTTAGAGCGGTAGAAATCTTTCGGTAACTTGGCACCCTCCGACAAGATATCGGTAATCAACTCGAGCACTCTATTGTAGCATTCTTGTGACATGTTAAAGCCAGACTTTATGCTCAAGAGCCGAGTGATCACCTCTAACGTTGAATGGTCCTCACAACCAGGGTACAAAGGAGTCCTTGCATTCTCTAGCAACTCTATGAACTTCGCGGCATCGGCATTCGGTGCCTCCTAGCTGCGTCACGTTTGTATGGATCGAAACTAGGCCCCGCAGCGTCGAAAACCATGTTCACGTACTCGTTGTCGACACCAGTTCGGTTGTGGAGATTCATATAAGGCTCCATATAAGGCTCAACTTAAGGCTCCACTTAGGGCTCCACATAAGGCTCCGCTTGGAATGCTAAAGGTACAAGCTCTCCGTGTGCGGTCCATTGGTAGTAATTCGGAAGGAAACCTTTTGTGTATAAGTGATACGTCACATCCAATTCTGGTTGAAACTTTATGTTCCGATATTTTGCACACGGGCACTTAATGTCCATGCCGTCCATGGATTGAGGAAACGCCTTCGTAAATTGGAGAAATTGTTCTACTCCGACGATGTATTCATCTCGTACACCGCACCTGTCATCTCGAATGCGGTTGTACATCCACGAATGGTCTAGCAGATACATGGATATAGCCATTTCTAGATATCTGCAAATATGAATAAATTTTAAAACTAAAACGAATATACTACATACTACATACATACATATATACTACGAGCCCCTAGGGAACCTACCCCGAGCAGTAGACCCCCCAACCCCACGAGCAGCAAGAAGGTCCTAACCCGACGTACGGCCGTGACTCGGGACTATTCCTATGAGTATCGGGATCAAGGAAAATAGACGACGTCATTAACCAACCAACAAAACTTCGTGTTATAAATATCGGCACTATCGGTGGTTTCGAATCGGAGTATCAGATTTTTTGGTGTCGGAAAACAAATAACTATTACTAAATTATCAAATTTTTTGGCTGGTGCCCCTGACCCAGCCCCCCCGCACCCCTCCCCTACACCACCCCTAACCCTAACCCGAACCCTATCCCTAACCCCTCCCCTACCAGCCCCCCTCCCCTTTCCAGCCCCCCTTACCCCCCCTGCTCCCCTCCCCTACCAACCGCTCCTAACCCTAACCCGAACCCTAACCATAACCCCCCTCCCCTTAACCCCCCGACCTCACCCCCAGCCGCCCTCACCCCCCCGCCCCTCCTACCTCACACACCCACCCCTAACCCGAACCCTAACCCTCCCCTCTCTCCAGCCCCCCTCCTCATCCCCAGCCGCCCTCACCCCCCTGCCCCACGCCCCAGCCACCCCCAACCATTCCTAACCCCCAACCATCCGTACCCCCACCTGTCCCTCCCCCAGAGCCACCAGCACCCTCCATAACCACCAACAACCAAAAAATATATATAGAGAGAGAGGGAGTCACGTACCGGAGATGGAGGAGAGTCACCGGAGAGAGTGAGAGTCGTCGGAGAGAGTGAAAGCGCCGGAGAGAGTGAGAGTGAGAGCGCCGGAGGGAGAGAGTAAGAGAGTAAAATGGGGGGGAGAATGAATCGGGGGGGGGGAGGAATTTAATTTAATTAGAATTTAGCGACATTCATACTGACGTCGCTAAACGAGTCACTATTAGCGACGTCATAGCGACGTTTTGTGACGACTAGCTCATGTATGTAATATACGTTGTTGTCACATCGCTATTTTCGTCGCTAGTAGCGACTATTAGCGACATTTTAATTATACGTCGCTAATGTCCACAATTTAGCGACATTTTACGAACGTCGCTAAATTTACGTCGCTAATTGAGCAGATTTTAGTAGTGGAAGTTGACATCACTGAAGACACTCCGGTCATCGATGCTGACACGCACGCTGATGTGCGAAATGCTATTGCGAGTAGGTCTTCCTGTCTTCGTTTTGACAGAGATGGCCTAAGATGGGTGTCTATGCATAAGTGTTTGCTTTCTGAGCAACACTTTGAAATATGTATCGATGCCTTATTTGCTGATGCGCATGGGCATTACTTTTCGAAGTAGTGTCCGGAAGATGCGCTGGTGCTTCTTTTGCTGATGCGTACGGGTGCTACTTTTTGAAGTAGCATCTAGAAGATTTGCTGACGCTCCTTTCACAGATGCGCATGGGCGCTACTTTTCAAAGTAGCATCTAGAAGATGTGCTGATGCTTTTGCTAATGCATAGGGTTACTGAATAGTGCCGGCACTGAAGCTTGCTGGCTTGATGTGCAGGGCCACTAAACACTGCCTGCACTGAAGCTTGTTCGCTGATGCGCATGGCTAGTAAACAGTGCCTGCGCTTTAAGCTTGCTTTTTCTATTTCTTTGCAAAAAAATATTTTTTAGGAATTTTTCTTTTTTTTTTGTTTTATGTGAAGTTTCTGTGGTCATCACCCGATTCGATGAGATCATCTTCGACTCGTCGGTCTGTTCACTGGGTATGGATTTCAATGAAGAGGTAGTTAATCATGCGAAAGAGTTAATCGCTCGATGCCAACCTCAACATCGATTAACTATGATAGACCTCCAGCATTACGCTTACTTCTGACGTATGATGAATCGAGGCAAGCTATCGTTCGAGGGTGACGCCGGTAGTAAGATGTTGCAGCCTCAATTTCTTTTCGGCGACAAGCTGGTCCTAAAAAAGGCTAAGATTTTGAGGCCGAAGAAGGAGTGGTACTTCAATAATTATGACCTTAGTCTATATGTGCCATCGACTGATCGACACCTTCCGTTTTTGGTTTTCTTCTGTTTTGTCGAGAAGCGACATATGGAGTAGGATTTGACCCCTTCTTAGGAAGGAGTGTTGGCAGGATATTTTAAACTGGATTGTCGTTCCAGAAAGAGGGATGCCTCCATCTATGTCCGTGATGGCCCGTCCTATTCTTTGAGGGTTTTGTATCCGAGCACCTGTACAATGATTTGACCCCCGGGTATTCATCCGTTTAGTGCTTCCCTTTTGCCAATCGACTTCTTGAGGCGGAGGTCTCATACCCGAAGGGGGCTTTCCGGGTTGAAGGTTGGGTCCATCCTAACGCAAAATGGCGTAACTTGACTTTGTGGATACTAGCCCGGTACGAGAAGGAGCTGAAAGATATTGGCTTGTACCATGTTGTCAGAGCCATTGAGTATGGGATGAAGATCAACCAGCACATGTTCTTAGCTATACTGGAATTATACAACCACTATACTGGAACATTCTACACTTCTGGGGAAGAGTTGGGTCCGGCTCTTCACGAGACATTCGCAATCTTAAGGCTGCCATAGGGATAGGAGCCATACGAAGAATATACTCCTTGCAAGGAGTTCATAGGGCTGGAAGCATGACAGCCCGAGATGATGAATGTTTACAAAGAGCTGTTGTATCATCACCAGGTGTGCATGTGTCAGGATGCTCAGAAGATTCATCCTCACGTTCCTACCTAGAGAGATTATGTTTTCACGGAACATCCCTTTGGACCGAGGCAAGTTTATATCACCACTCGCAGGGAGTATACTGCTACGAAGGTGGAAGTGTTGATGGAAAAAGCGAAGGAGACAAACCCTAGGGTGGATGCTGAGGAGAAACCTTCTTTTGTCCATAATTATTTCTATAGAAATCTGAGCGCCATGACCCCGAAGGCGGTGCTGGCTTTTTTTTTCTTTTTTCTGATGATATGGCTGCGAAATTGTATAACGCCTGGTGGTTCCGGGTCCGTCGGGCGAGTGAGTAGGAACCTCATTATGTCGACCGTGAAGCTGGTGTTTGGAGATAAGATGGACCTTCTATTTGCCATGGTCTGCAACACTCTGCGAGTCTTGCAAGAGCTTTTGAAGAGGATAATTAAGTACGGCGGGAAGAAAGGTGAATTTCTTCGGGTGGAGCTTCCTTACCACTACTTGATGGCTTGGTTGGTGCTACACCTCCCCGATTTAATGGACCTCAGTCCGGAAGGTCATATGGACGGGGATGCCTCCATCCGTAGCTATCGTCGAATGAAGTGGGCTTACCACAGTGTCCCTATTTGCAGATGGGTACTGGGGCACTTGGCCAAGTTCGACTTCTTTAGGATCCCGCCCACCTACACAAGCTTGCACGCGGGAGATGTACTGGTGGACGAAGGTGACCGAGGGAGAATTTTGACGCGTGGAGCCTTCCATTGGCTTCAATCTATCCGGCCGTCGCATTTGGTGTATTATGACCAGAACCATTTCAGGAGCCTTATCTGCCGAGTCGATTCGCGCGTCAATTCGGCTACAGCCAAATAATGATGGATAACCCAAGCACTTGCTTGAGTTATGAGGAGAGTTTGTTGGACGGTGCGTACGCATGGCATCACTACAATATCAGGTGTACTGGGGCGAGCTTTACAGTACCCGCAATCTGTCCCAAGATGCACATTTTATACTCCATCGTGAAGGTTTACTGCTCGACGAACAACTTTTCTGCGGACTACAATCGGAGCGAAGCTTTATTATCGGGACCAAGATGAAGGCTTCACAGGTCGTCTTTAAGCGCCTCCGAGATTATGTACCGTCAGAGGGCAAGACATTAGAGGGATCCAGTGCCTCCCGAAAGGAAAAGGCAAAAGAGGTGCCCGTAGTCCCGCCTTTAAAGCGCCAAGCCCCTGTGGAGGTGAGTTCTCCAGCCTCTAAGAGGTTCAAGTGGATTGTTTATAAGCAAACCGTATCGGAGTAACGATCCTCACCTCCTACGGAGCGGAAGAAAACTCCGCCTGCTGCATCCTCTTCATAGGTATTTGGTATACTTTTAATTTGTCCACTTTAGGATTTTTGCTTATTTCTATTTTGTTTGTTAAGTTTGTGACGAAGAAGTCAAAACGGTCAAAGAAGGACTTGACCGATTGCGAGTTTGAACTCCTCGGGATTCTTTACGAGGCACCTGCTGCCAGGGTGCCCCCTCGGGTGCCAACATATCTGGCAGTTAGGGTTGAGACTACTATACCATCGGAAGGCCCTCCATCAGTGAGGGTTAAAGGAACTACTCCAGCTGAGGGGCCTTCAATGGTTGAGGTGCCCACAACTGCAAAGACCGAGAAGGCCACTGTCCCGGAAGAGGTTCCGATGACCGATACTGCTAGAGCAAAAGAGGTGCCTCCTCCTTCTCCGATCGCCTATTATGATTACGAGCAAAGAGATTTCTCAGAATTGTTGGAGGCATATCAAAAGGAGGCCCCTGTGGGGGTGATGGCCAATGAGCCTGTCGTGACGCCTAGGTCCAATCTTGTGGTAATCGAAAACCAAACTAGGGAATTCATCTCTGGGACAGATAAGACAATCAGGGACACTGAGAGTGCAGCCCAGGATACCATGATAGAGCCTTATTCCCATACTGATGATGCCTCCGGAGGAGCCATTGAGGATCGGGCTGATAAGGTGGATAAAGAGGCGCCTGCGAAAGGCCGAAAGAATAAAATGGCTGATGGGGCGGCCAAGGAAGCTATCGTGGATCAAGCCTATGAGTCAGCCAAGGAGACTATTGAAGAGTCAGCCAAGGATGCTATTGATGATCATGCTAACGAGTCAGCCAAGGAAGCGCCGGTTGACTTTACCGCATTGGAGAAGGTGATTGCCGAGGTGGTAGATCAACCTTTGCCTGTTGGAGAGCCAGGGATGGACCCTGGGATGGGGAAGTCTCCTGTTCTGGAGTTGGATCATGTAGCGTCAGGGGGTGGTATAGCTATTCCGGTGACGGCCTCTGTTTCTGGGACGGTCAAGATTGCTTCTATCGCTGAGACAACCTCCAGTTCTATAGTGGCTACGACTGCTCCTGCTCGTACTCATCCTCCACTTGGACCTTCTACCGTGCTACCTCTGATGACTCCAAAGACCCTGGCTGATACCGATTATAATGTCGGGCTGATCATCGGACCATTTATACTACTTTGAGATGAGGTATTGCCAACGTCTTGGAGCATGTGGAATTTTTATGCTAACTCGATCTTCGGTGGCACTCTAGCTTGCAGCGTTACGAGATCATACCGAATATAAGGCGACAACTGATGATCTGGCTTTGATGGTGGAGTTGGAGTCTAATCTCTTAGAGCTTCAAGGCCTCGAACGTGATCTCTCACCCTTAGTGGACGAGGAGTTGGGAAAGCTAACCACCGAGATATCCCAGTGCCAATCAGGTCAGGAAACCTTTACACGTGAGACAGCTGAGATAGAGACAAGAGTGGCGGAGCTGCCAAGGAAGTCCAAAACTGTCTCCAAGAGACCATGGTAGAGCAGTATAAAAAATACAGCGAGCATATCCGACTTCTGGAAGAGAAATTGGCGAATGCGGAGAGTGAACTGGAGAAGGCGACCAACGAGAAGACATCTCTTCGTCGTCAGTCTGAGGCCCTGTCCCAGGCCACTGAGAGTGTGAGCTCACGTCAGACGGAGCTAAAGGATGCTTTGCAGAGCATGTCTCAATTTGAAGAGGAGGCAATGAGGCATCAAGAAGCAGAGCGCCGGACCAAAGAATATGTTGGGCCAAGGATTGCCTTCCTGAGGAGTCGGATCGGTGACCTTTCGTGTGGACCATCTTGAATAGTAGCTTCCTTGTTTTCTCATTTTGTGCCCTTTTAGAGAGGCTTTTTATTTTGCTATAGCCAAACTTTTTCTTTTCCTTAATTATGAAAGAAATACAAGTCTTTACTTGCTTTCTTGTATGTTTATTTAGAAACTTTGTGGTAGTAGAAATCCTTTCAGAGGTAGTTTTAACATGATAGGGTGGAAGTAACTCCGCTAGGGATGTTTTTGTAGAAATGTTTACTCAGATGTAATATGTACATGGTAAACATTAATTTGATGACATGATTGACTTTCTCAGAGGTTGTACGAATATAGAAAGGAAAAATTGGTGGGTACATAAAAATAATTCAGTGGTCATGCGAACGTAGATGTTTTTATGCAGGGTTGGTAGCGTCGCAGGGGTTGCTATAGTAAGAATATTTACTTATATGTAATATGAACATGGCAAACATAACATATCGCTCAGAGGTTTAAACAAACATAGTGAGACATAATTATAGAGAGCAATTCAGAAGTAATATGAACATGATCGCCTACTGAGGAGTTATTTTGTAAGAGAAATACACGTTCAAAACTAAACATAGTATTTCTTTAGAAATTTGCCATTGATTGGCATCAATAGAAAATCTCCATTAGGTTTAGCGAGTCGGTAAGCACCGTTAGAGTACACCATTTCTATGACGAAGGGGCCTTCCTACTTGGGATCAAATTTCCCGGCCGACTTATGAGTCATTACCATTGGCCTTCGAACTGATAACACAAGGTCGCCAACTTGAAACATCTTTTCATTGTCCTTTTTGTTGAAGGCTCCAAAAATTCGAGCTTGATACAACTCGATATGTTGCTAGCTAGTAGATGCTTTTCATCAAACGCTTCCAATTCTTACAGTCGACGATGTTGGTTGTCTTTGTCTTCTAGCTGGTTAGTGATAGATACCCGTAGGGATGGAATCTGAATCTCTAAGGGGAGTACATCTTCACTCCTGTAAACTTTAGAAGCGTAAAAATCAATCTTCACTCCCGTAAACTATAAAAGCCTAAAAATCAATGGGCTCCCCTTTCAACAAGGCGTCAGTATCAAGTGGCGCCAGATCGCTAGGTTGCACCTAAGCCAGGGTGTGTGAGCTACATATGGCAAGCTTCCTCGAGAAACTGTAACGACTGCCATCATTACTGACAGCTCGTCAGTCGAAAGAAATGCATTAGAATCCCTTACAATGCGGCACTTGAGGAGATTTTGTCAGCATGCAATTAATGCTGACAGCTAGCTCCCACAAGTTATCAAGAAGTGTGAGGATCAATCATCATAGCACAGAAGACCCAGTGAAAGGTGTCAAACATCAAGTTGCGCGCTCGCGCCACCTAGTGTGTTGGCACCACCCGATCAACTTTTGTTCAGAAGCAGGATGACGTGGCACGCATGCCACTAATTTTGAAGAACGTGTCCACTACACTACCCACGACCACACGCATTTTACTCACAGAATGCCATGCGTCCCTAGCAGTTCAAGTAACCGTTCGTGCAACTGGATAGAAGGCACACAACCTGAAGTACGCGTAACTCAAAAAATAGTTATTTCAGAACTCTATAAATTGAGTTTCAAATCAGTTCTAAAGCATCACTAGTGATCATAATCTCCTGCTAAAGTGCTGCTGTATTCTCCAGAGGCTTGTGTCTTCAATATCACATCATCCAAGGGATAAAGTGGTTGTCTTCTGATCAGATTCCTATAGTTGTACTTCCCCAAAAATTATTGTACTCTTGTACTTTCTTTCTTAGTTTGTAAAATTCAAACATTTGTTTTTGGAAACATTAAATGGTGACTCTGCTGGGGACGACTTTCTCCTCCGATGAGAAAGTGACAACTCAATGTGATACCGCATCGATCGGCAAGACGCAGAAGACCTTGGTCGTGCAAGTCGACTAAACAACCTACGAAGCCATGATTAGTGATGGGGTTATTAGGCGCACAATTGTGGCTGCCAAGAATAAGGCGCGCATCGTACGGACTCCTAAGTACTCAACAACTGCTTCTGCTCAACCTACGCATGTTGCCTCTCTGATACAAATCAAAGGGTAATGCCCTTTGGCTATTCCCTCTTCTTCTCTAGTTCTGAACTCAGAGAACAGTTTATCTAGTGTCACACCCCGCTCCCATAGGAGCGATCGTCCTCGCTAAGGCGTGATGCCGCACGAGCCTAGATTACGCTCGTGCAAGGCAAGTTCCATAACGGCCGATTACAGCGGCTACGACGGGGTCGTCGCACGGAAGTCCCAAGCAGAGACATTGACCACGCAGCAAAAATTTAAGGCAAGACACAAGTCATTCAAATAAAGCTCTTTTATTGATATTGAAACAAAGATTACAATGGGTGCAAGGCCAAGATTACAAGTCACTCAAGCTCACTCTTCTCACGTTACAAGTCACTCAGCTCTCTCTCATCTCTCAATACAAGTCTTGAACCAGCGGATGCTTCGGAGAGGCATTGTCCATACATTATGTCCCATATAAGTCTTGACTCCATGCGGCCATACGCTTTGAATCGCCAAGGAACTCCGTGCCTCGATGCATCCAAGTGAGCTCTGCGCCACGAGCTTCTACCTGTGCCTGCACATGAAAACTATGTGGGTGTCAGTACTCAACTGTACTGGTGGAATGAGCTCCTCGCCCACTTGTACAAAACTGACACGTTCATTTACTTTGTGCAACGTAAACCCTTTATGATTGTCTTTCTACTCTTGCCTTATGATCCTTTTTAGGACATAAACTCTCGACCTATTTAGTGCCTTTAGACCGTTCTCTTGCTTGCAACGTCAATGCACTGACTCGTACTTGTCTTTCGTGCCATAATCTAGAACGTAACAACTCGGTCGTGCCATAAACACGATTCGTGCTTCAATATCTCTGAGGCAGTACCTCCGCTTAGTCTTTCCTATACTTGTGCTGTGACAACACGACCGTACCTCACATTTCGAGGTCGTGTCCTGCAACTCAACAAAATTTAACCAAACTTGCCTTACGGCCCTTCCAGACTTAACTCGAAAAGTCTAACCCAACTTGTGGAACCGGTGTTGAGAACTCAAGTACGATCCTATATCGTATACCGAAGCACGGGCCTTTACTTAGCCAAACCGTAGTCTCCTGAATCATGGTGCAAACCGTGCACACATATCTTCTCAATACAACTTGTGCTGTGCTTACATTTCCTTGGGATCGACTGACACCGTGCATGCGGATTCGTCGGTTAGTACGCCAATTATCTATATAAAAGGCCACTAGCACGACAACCCATCTTGGACATACCTTGGGTAGGCGGCGGATCCTTCAATGCAAGGTAGCTAGCCCCATGAAAAGCCTCCGACTACCCACGCGGTAAGTTCCAGCGCTGCTATAACGTCTTCCCCCTAGGTCGACTGGCCCCGGTGCCCCGACATAATACCAGTCGAAGAAGAAATCCTTGTCGACAAGTTGTTCATGACCACGCACCTACGAGACATCTAGACTCACATAAATGCATGGCCTAATTTGTGTTATAACTGGAACTATACTTAGCATCTCGTACTCTAAACCACACTTTGCATAACGTACATCGGAATCGTGAGACTCCCAACCAAGGGACCACCTCATACTTTGAAAATGTGCATAGGAACTGTAAGACTCCCAAACGAGGGACCACCTCAGCGACAAACGGTCGCATAAACTTACTTCTTCAAAATCGAGGGAACGGCTACTGCATAGCCAACTTAACTTGAACAAAACGTGTTCCTTAAGTGCCATAGACCGTGGCTAACTTTATATCGTGCCAACCGTAGCTCGTGCCTTAAACCGACTTACATTCTGTGCAACACTATCGCTCAAGTCATACTTTATATGACGAGCCTTGAGATCGTAGGACTGATTAACTTGGCAAACGTAGAGAGAGCGGAATAGTACTTAGAATGACTTAGGTCGACCGGCATAACTTTGCCTAACATTACTCAAGCCTACAACTTAACCCGAGGGACGAGCAAAGGCTATGCAAAGCCTTGCATTGTGGAAGCGTGCATGCTTTATCGAGCAATCATGCGGGCGACGCCTATGACTGAGGCTAACTCATAGTTTGCATCGAATACCAATTTTCCTTCTCCCAGGCCACGGAGCGAAGGACCGAGTGTCATTTTCAAAGCACGTCGTGCACCAACTCTAAGCCGACCATTGGACCTTTCCATATTCTAACTCAATTCGAAACGTCGGGATTATTCCCTTAACTATGTGGATTCGTCTCTTTATTATCAAGCCTACTTGTGCAAGTTGAAAAATGTGCAATTTATTATGTGAAGGCTAAGATGAGACGAGTTCACCGAAACTACCCCACCTGAACGAGGATTTGCCTCGACCGTACGAGCCTCCGAGCAAGCCATTGCAAGGCTAAGTTCGAACGTCGTCGACATTTTGATTTCTCGGATTGACTGAGCAGGACGAGGCACTACATCATACACCACTTAGAAAAAGTTTTGTCCTCGAAACTAACAGAGTACACTTATCGGCTTATAACTTGAGTCAACATCCTACGTTTCTTGCACACACTACTCCTATGCGTTCCCTCAATCCGAGCCACACTCGTGCTTATCGTTAACTTAGTTGTAAGGCACACCAACTGATCAACCAACATTCAAACTCGTCTCAATTCAATGATCGCATTACCATCAACATTTTTTCGAAACTTACGATCTCAAAATCCTCGATACTTTCCCGTTCCTCAAGTCTCACATGATTCAACATATCACTTAGTTGGATCGTACACATATTCCAGGTATCCCCAAAATACGTGCATTTCAGCCAAGCCTCGTGATAGAGAATTTGCCATCACCACTCGTGTCGGATTGTGCACATATTTGGGCGTCCCTGATATACGTGCATATCAACCGAGCCTCACGAGTGGTGCCTCCACAAATCCTACCACTTCACACTCGGACGTCTGCCTAACCGCTTGGCTATGTCTTTCTGTCAGTATTGGAATCTTAGTTTCCAAACAACAATATCAACGCTTACCCCATCCTAAGGTCAAACCAAATTGATAGTACGGGGTTTTCTACCCAAGCTCGCACTACTCCGATTTTTAAATTTCGAGCATAGATTCCCTATACACGTCCCAACATCCGTCGCATGGGGTCTGAGTCATTCAGCAAAGCCATCCTACGATAACTCACGTTCAACCAATCCTACGACGTATCACTATCGCTAATTCAACAAACCTTCTTGTATAGTCATCCCTTCAAACACGTTCGATATAGTTCGCCTATCAATCCTTCTCAAATTAAGCACGCTATGACACAATTTTTCGCTAACCAAAATTTTACATTCCCTAAGTCATCTATTCCAATTCACGTAATCGATCACAACGTCGTCTAGCTTAACAATATGTTGCGCCCCGATCTCACGCGAGTTAGACTATCCACGGTGGGCATGAATCACCATGCACGCTCCCGCGGGATAATCATCCTCGTCGGGACGTAACTCTTATCCGAGTCTAGACTAATTCATTCTCGATAAGCGGAGTAGACCTACTCAATCCTCAAGTTTATTCAATCATCAATCGTAAGTCCTAACATCCTCGAATTTTCCTTCACATCAAACCAATAGGTTAAGACAATCAAAGTTGTCGTGTCCTGATTTTCCGAGTTTGATCATTTTCGCGACATGAATCCCCATGTCAGCGCTCACGCGGAACGATCGCCTCAAATCCGATGCGACACATGTACAAGGCTAGTGTTGCACTCACACAAGACAAGAATATCGATGCTATGGTTATCCGCGTAACCATCAAGATACTTCTGTTTTCATCCAACATTCATCTCAGTCAAATCCTAAGTATAGTATCCGTCAGAACAATAACACTTGCTTGATCGTCATTCCTCGTATTAGAGTGCCCTCGAGTTATCATATATCAATCTTTGATATGCCTCAATACCATCGATGATATGCGTAACCTGACGATCTTCTTTTGTAACAAATTTTGAGTCCTGCGAATGATGCTATCGTCCGACTGGATAATCTTCTCGACATTCAAATTCAAATTCGATCATTACCCCTCGAATCGTTCACAACATCAATTTTCTTAAACCCAAATTCACGTATCGTTCATCCGTCTATCTTAAGTCATCGACCAACGTATTTCCTTCAAATCACATCATTCCTTGCTAACTCAAATTATCTAGCAACATCAATTCCAATCCTCAGAGTCATTTAAGTAACTTCAAAATCAAATCTTTCATGCACGCTATCTTCCCATCATGCTAACTTTTCGTATACGATCCGTATCAATTTCTTTAATCAAGTCATCCATTTATTTTATCGTTTAGAATCTCTATTCAACCATTTCGTAACTCACATTACCATTCACAAATCGTCCGAACGATATCTCGTTTGCGACTCTCGAATCATGACCAACTAAACGCTACTCGTTCTAAGGCTTTGCGATATCATCGCTTGTCGACATACTCGTACTATCCGTAAATCCTTAAGTTTTGCTCGAACAATTTCTATAACATCCATACACCACTCAGGGTTCGAGCCACTCGACTAGTCGTCGACACTCACTCTTACTTTTCTTCGAAGCTATCACATACACCACTCGGTGTCAAGTCATTCTCTAAATCCTCAAAAAGGTCATACGATTCACAATCGACATGTTCAATTGTGCGTTCGCCCGTTCCTCAAGGTCTATGAACCATTTCTCGTGTTCGCTTTTGCGTTGGTCAAGTAGCATCTCTATCTATATACGTTCTAAGTCTCACTTATTCTCATCCGAACGATAGTCAATCTCCCTCGCAACTCGTTCGCACCAGAAGGTCGACGTATGCGATACTCGGTACAACTTAGCCAAAAGGCTGTGTGCATAACCATCCCATTCGAACTATACTTCGGTCACGTGTACTCGTTCGCTATTGTCAGCGTAAGGTTATTCAAGCACGTACTGTGTTTGCTAACTCTTAGCATCTGTTTTCTTTCAACTCAAGTCCGTCGTAGTTTGGCACAAAGGCCTTCGCCTATCGATCCCGTTCAACCGAGCACTCGTACGAGCTTTTGAAAGTATTAGACTTATTGTATGGACATCCCGTGGGACAATTGAGAGAGAGCACACCAACGATATCAACTTGCGGAAGCAACACTTCAGAGTTTGCGGAAACAACGGAGTTAAAGAATTCAATCGATAGTCCAAGGACGTAAAGCCGTGCTCTGATACCATTACGTCACGCCCCGCTCCTATAGGAGTGATCGTCCTCGCTAAGACGTGATACCGCACGAGCCTAGATTGCGCTCATACAAGTCAAGTTCCATAACGGCCGATTACAGCGGCTGCGACGGGTCGTCGTACGGAAGTCCCAAGCAAAGATATTGAACACGCAACAGAAATTTAAGGCAAAACACAAGTCATTCAAAAGAAGCTCTTTTATTGATATTGAAATAAAGATTACAATGGGCGCAAGGCCAAGATTACAAGTCATTCAAGCTCACTCTTCTCACGTTACAAGTCACTCAGCTCTCTCTTATCTCTCAAGACAAGTCTTGAACCAACGGATGCTTCAGAGAGACGATGTCTATACATTATGTCCCGTATAAGTCTTGACTCCATACGGCCACACGCTTCGAATCGCCAAGGAACTCCGTACCTCGACGCATCCAAGCGAGCTCCGCACCACGAGCTTCTACCTGTGCCTGCACATGAAAACTATGTGGGGGTCAGTACTCAACTGTACTGGAGGAATGAGCTCTTCGCCCACCCATACAAAACTGACACGTTCATTTACTTTGTGCAACGTAAGCCCTTTACGATTGTCTTTCTACTCTTGCCTTAGGATTCATTTTAGGACATAGACTCTCGGCCTATTTAGTACCTCTAGACCGTTCTCGTGCTTGCAACGTCAATGCACTGACTCGTACTTGTCTTTCGTGCCATAATCCGGGACATAACGACTTGGTCGTGCCATAAACTCGATTCATGATTTAATATATCTGAGACAGTGCCTCCGCTTAGTCTTTTCTATACTTGTGCTGTGACAACGTGGCCGTGCCTCACATTTCGAAGTCGTTCCCTGCAACTCAACATAATTTAACAAAACTTGCCTTACGACCCTTCCAGACTTAACTCGAAATATCTAACCCAACTTGTGGAACCGGTGTTGAGAACTCAAGTACAATGCCACATCGTATACTGAAGTACGGGCCTTTACTTAGCCAAACCGTAGTCTTCTGAATCATGGTGCAGACCATGCATATATATCTTTTTTACACAAACTCGTGCCGTGCTTACATTTCTTTGGGATCGACTGACACCGTGCATGCAGATTCGTCGCTTAGCACACCAATTATTTATATAAAAGGCTACTAGCACGACAAGCCATCGTGGACATAGCTCGGGTAGGCGGCGGGTCCTTCAATGCAAGGTAGCTAGCCCCATGGAAAGCCCCCGACTACCCACGTGTTAAGTTCCAGCGCTGCTATAACGTCTTCCCCCTAGGTCGACTGGCCCCGGTGCCCCGGCGTAATACCAGTCGAGGAAAAAAATCTTTGTCGACAAGTTGTCCATGACCATGCACCTACGAGACATCTAGACTCACGTAAATGCATGGCCTAATTTGTGGTATAACTGGAACTATACTTAGTATCTCGTACTCTAAACCACACTTTGCATAACGCACATCGGAACCATGAGACTCCCAACCGAGGGACCGTCTTATACTTTGAAAACGTGCATAGGAACCTTGAGACTCCCAAACTAGGGACCGCCTCAGCAAAAAACGGTTGCATGAACTTACTTCTTCGAAACCGAGGGAACGACTACTGCATAGCCTTCCAACTTAACTTGAACAAAACGTGTTCCTTAAGTGCCATAGTCCGTGGCTAACTTTACATCGTGCCAACCGTGGCTCATGCCTTAAATCGACTTACGTTCTGTGCAATACTATCGCTCAAGTCATATTTTATATGACGAGCCTTGAGATCGTGGGACTGAATAACTTGGTAAACGTAGAGAGAGCGGAACAGTACTTAGAGTGACTTAGGTCGACTGGCATAACTTTGCCTAACATTACTCAAGCCTACAACTTAACCCGAGGGACGAGCAAAGGCTATGTCAAGCCTTGCATTGTGGAAGCGTGCATGCTTTATCGAGCATTCACGTGGGTGATGCCTATGACTGAGGCTAACTCATAGTTTGTGTCGAATACCAATTTTCCTTCTCCTAGGCCATGGGGCGAAGGACCGAGTGTCATTTTCAAAGCACGCTGTGCACCAACTCTAAGCCGACCATTGGACCTTTCTATATTCTAACTCAATTCGACACGTCGGGATTATTCACTTAACTATATGGATTCGTCTCTTTATTATCAATCCTACTTGTGCAAGTTGAAAAATGTACGATTTATTATGTGAAGGCTAAGATGTGACGAGTTCACTGAAACTACCCTACCTGAACGAGGATTCGCCTCGACCGTGCGAGCCTCCGAGCAAGCCGTTGCAAGGCTAAGTCCGAACGCCATCGACGTTTTGATTCCTCCGATTTACTGAGCGGGACAGGGCACTACATCTAGTAAGGCTACTAATCAGAATAAAGGAAAGCGCCTTTTGGCCTTTTTCCATTCTGCGCAAGCTGCACCTATTTCTGTCCTAGCGCAAAACAAGGGGAAACACTTTTTAGCTAATCCCTCTTCATTCCCAAGTCTGCAACTTACTAGAAATATACCTATTTCTGCCTTGGCGCAGACCAAAGGAAAGTGCCCTTTGGCCTTTTTTCATTCTTCTCCAGTCTTTGACTCGACAAAAAATACTTTTGGTTGCGCCCTTGCGGCAATCAATACAAAAACTCTTTTGGGCAGAAACTCTACTCATATTGACAAAGACAATAAAATCTCTGACGAGAAAGTTCTGTTCATAATGAACTTTCTGCTACTCGGTTGTGCCATGCTAAGCGCACAAGAACAGGTGCGTAGCACAAACAGGCATTCTGCCTACTCCCAATCATTCAAGTCAGGATCTGCCAATCCTACGCATCTCAAGGTCCAAACAAGGGAAGTTGTTGGTGTCTCAAATAGACACACAAATGGCACACCTATCTGACTTGCGTGCCCATCTAAATAGGTGCCAGTCAGGAGCAACTTCAGCAAGTCATAATGCACGCCAACTACAGTCTATGCCGGCAGCAAACTTGTGCCAGAAGAAGATTCCTAAAGTCAAGAATCCTTTTACCTATGCCAATCAACTCAGCACCTCCTTGTACACTCAAGGTATAGGACATTTCAAGAACCGAAATCATGTTCCTACTGTCATCAAGGAATACATCCCTTCGACTTCTTCTCGTCCTGTCGTTGTAACCGATCTCCGTAAACTTCTTGCACAGAAGCAAAAGATTGTAAGGCCGTCTCATCCACTTGTCGCTCCACAACAAGAACATCACTGCAATCATCACCACGAGGTAGTCATCAAATGTTGCTGCCAGTCAGCTAAGCGGTCTGTCTTCGACCGTTTAAATTATGCTCAGACTCCTGAACCAGTGATAGTGGACGAAGATGAATTATTGTACGCTTCTGTCAACATGACATCCCTAAGCACTGGGGGTAGAAAGCGTCCGAGATGTAACGTATCCCACAACCCCAGTCAATAATACTTGGATCGGATCTATAATTCCAGTGAAGGGGGTCTACTGACACACCAGATCAAAAAGTCGAGATACAATCGGTCAAAGGAATCTTTCTTCTGACCGAGATACAATCGGTCAAAGAAATCTTCCCTTTGACCAAGAAACAATCGGTCAAAGGAATCTTTCTGACTCTCATCGAGATTCCCTCAGTCAAAGGAATCTTTCTATCCCTTGTCCTGGGAGTAGTTCCTTGTATGACTTGGATTTCGACAGTGAAAGTTCTGAACAGACCATCTTTTCTACCAGTTCCTCTTCAGTGGCCAGAGAAGTGACAGCATATGTCACTAATGAGGAATAAGACATATCTAGCTCTAAAAGTCATGAGCAGAGAATTTCTGTCATGGAGGCTGGTTTGAAGAGCATGGCTGAAATGATGACAGATATACATGCTGTTATCATGGCACAACACATGGTTCCACTGGTTGTGAATCTGATTCCGACCCAAGAACCTGTAATGATATCTGCTCCCGTCAACATTGGTCTGGGGGTACAGTCTCCTTATACTTCTTCAGTACCAGTTCAGGCTACTCTAAGTTAGTCTGGTGCTGGGGGTGGTACTTATCATGCAGTCCCTCCTCCTAACACACCAAATCAGTCCATTGCTCCATAACTAGTAGGAGATGCTAACGAGACCGTAAAACTTTTGCCTACTCAGTTTGAAGCCGTCAAACAGAAACATGGCCTACAGAAGCTTGGGATTAAACAACTTTATCCCATAGAGTAGAAGGAAGTCCAGTTTCCCCAAATATAAACCTCCTACCATTATGCTGTTTGATGGCAGTATATCCCCAAGCTAGTACCTCAACCATTTTGAGGTAATAACTGATCAACTTCAGCCAAACGATGCACTACTCACTAGAGTATTTGTAGGATGCTTAGCTGGTGCAGCTTATGACTGGTACCGCAGTTTGCCAGACAGTTACATAACCTCCTTTTCTGGATTCAAACAAATATTTCTGGAATGATTTTATGAGGGAACAAATGACATGACTATGTCAGCCCTCATCAAAATCAAACAACGGAATAATGAAACTACTGAACGTTTCATTGAACGATTTCGCCCTGAGGCACTTAAAATGCCTCTGGGAACTCCAGATGCTCTGACTATAGACACATGCAAATAAAACTTGTTGCCTATAATCAGCATGTGGACTGGCTCTACACAGTTTCAATATTGGCATTCCTTTATAGTAAATGCCAAGGCAGCAGAAGAAAGTGCCGACAAGTTCAAACAATTAGGCATTCAGATGCCTAATCTTGACAGAGATAAACATACTACATCCAACGGCGATGGCTGTCAGAATAATCGCAAAGGCAAAATACTTTGGCTATCAATGTTAAAGGTAAAGAGGCTCTAGCCGTCAATATAGGTCAGTCTCAGTCAACACGTACTCCAACGGCACTACCACAAAGGGCACCATATCCTAAAGAAGAATACTCCTTCGACAAAGATGATGTCATGAGCATCTTTGATTGCTTAATTCAGAGCAATAAACTTCAGCTGCCGGCCGCAAAGAGGCCAAAAAAATGGGTAAAACTGATCATCCTAAATATTGTGTGTATTACATTTTTATTGGACCCGACTCGAGCATGCTATATGCTCAAAGGGAAAAATCTAAGAGATGGTCAAATCCGGCACAATCACTCTTCAACAAGATGAGAAGACCGTAACTGCTAATGTCGTTTATATACAGTTTGGCAATTTTTCTGCTCAACTTGTGTAGGATGGAGTCATACCTATTCCGAAAGCTACTCCGGAGATTGTCAATCTCCCACCTGCACGAACTTATGGTCTTGTTCTTTTGTCAACCGATAAAGGAGAGATTATGTAGATCCATCCTGATTTGGTAGCTGACTTTGAAGTACCTTTTTCATCCACAAAGTCTAAGAAAGCAGCCAAATATAAGTCATATCGTATGACTTCATTGGCTGAACATTGTCTTCCATCTTTAACTGCTACCTTCACCTCGGCGGCAGATTCTTCTTCTTCTTCTGAGATAACATTGCCAAAGCTAGAGGCCAATTACCAACCAGCCTTCCATCTATATAGTCAACAATCTCGTGAACTCATGACGAAGATGGACTATGATCTACAAAAGGCTCCTGGCCTGAATCATGGAAAAGGATCTCATGTGCCTCTTTCTCTATACCTTTCACACAACCAATCTCGTGTTGGTTTGGGTTTCTAGACAGACTCCTCATACTGTCAAAGAAAGTTGTCCAAAAGCAAGATCCGCACAAAGAGTTGCAATATGGTGTCCTTCGAACCTATATATGAAGAAGAAGCCTTAACTGGTACCAGGTTTGGGAGATTTTACCTGAGAGACTATTCAGAAGGTCAAGAGAGCCCTGCTCCAGCTCCGGAGGCTCCTTCAGCATCATCTGCTCCTAATGTTAATATTCCATCGGCTTTATCACCTCCAGTGGAACTAACTCCTTCCAAACTGACGGCGACCGACAAAGGAAAATAACCTGTCAGCTTCGATAAAGTATTAAAGAAGATTCTACCTCTTGTACTTGAGAAGCCTTACAACTTTGATATATTGGCTCAACTGGCTAATACTCCAGCAAGGTTATCAATCTTTGAATTTCTGCATCTCTCAAGGAAACTCGAGAAACATTGAGTGAAGCTTTGATACAAGCCGACACTTGTCTGACACTACTTAAGAAGCCAGACGTGGAACCTGTGACCTGCTTTCATTGTCATAGTGTGATGGAGCTGATACCCAATAACACCTATACACAAGATGATATGCTGCTGGAAGACAATCGACATGGCCGTCCTTTCTATTTTACGGGATATGTCGATACAATGAAGGTTGACCGCATCCTGATCGATCCTAGGTCTGCACACAGTATTATGCCAAAGACTCTACTAGATGCTCTGAAGATCCCTGTGCATAATCTTTCCACAACTATCACGACAATCCTAGGATTTAATTTTGGTAGAAGTGAACCCCTGGAAAGATTCGCCTGAATGTACAAATCGGCAACCTCTGTACAAAGGTCACCTTCTATGTGATCAACAATCACGGCACCTATAATGCCTTTCTAGAAAGACCATTTCTGCATGAGCATAATATCGTGCCATCAACTCTTCATCAATGCTTCAAGTATATGGACGTTAATGGAGAGGTCCAAAAAGAGATGGCTGATCTTAACCCCTTTTGAGGTATCGAAGCTTATTGTACTGACCCTAGGATACACAAAAAGGAGTTCATGAACATCGTACTGGCCATGGACACTGAAGAAGATCAGAAGGATAATATAGATGATGTCCTTGTGATTCCGGTCAATGGACGTACTTTTCGTCCTTCATCCTCTCAGACATTGACCATTCATCTTCCTTCTCATGCTAAGCATCCTCTTGCTGAAACGACGGAGCATAGGGAGCTCACTACTTCTGAGCCACTTGTTATTGACCTTCATCGTAACAAGCTTCCTCCTTCTCCTTCTCTACCTCTGGTCATCAATCTTAGCAAGCCATCGGCTAAGGCCAAAAACTCTGTTGTAAATGATGATGTACAAATCAATAAAATAGCATCTCCTTTACAGTATACTGATGTCTTTTATTATACTCGATGTTACTTAGAAATGCTAGATAACTTCGAACCACTTATAATAGGAGTAGTTCAACCTTTCCAAGATGTAGTATTGTTGAATCGGTGCAAGACTCCTTCTTCTTAGTTCCTTCCAGGAAGAAAGATGAACTTCCTATACTTTTTAGTAAAGGAATAAAGCAGAAGACTACGCCCGAAAGCGAGGAAGAAAATGACTATAATGGGAGACTCCAACTACGTCGTTATAGTCAACAATCAAAAGATATCATTCAAAAGATGGGCTACAATTTTAAAGCTGGCCTCAATAGCGGTAAAGGAAGGCGAACTCCTATTCGTATTCCTGCTCCAAAAGGAAAGTCACTACAATATTATGGCAAAACGAAGCATGGATTGGGTTATACCTCACCGATTCTGACCCTAGAAGCCTCCGAATCTGATAAAGAGGAGCGATCTAACTCTTATGATTCTGTTTCATGGGATTCTGATACCAGTGTAGGCCACGTCCATCGGGTAACACTATCTTCTAATATGGTGTCCGCTGAATTCTTAGAAGACGATGATGATTTTATTGAAGCTCCTGAAGCAGATCCTTGGACACAAAAGATGGACACTCAATAGGAACTTCGCTTTGAACAACGAGAACACCTAGTGAAGATCAGTTAATTCTGATTGATGTTGGAGAAGAAGGCTCGCCAAGACCTATCTTCATCAGCAAAAGGCTCCCAGAAGCAGATAAAAATTAATTCAGCTTATTCAGGAATACATTGACGTCTTCGTCTGGGGATATGTCGGGACTGGATCCTCAAATTGCTACCCATAGGCTCAACATCTTGCCCAATGCAAGGCCGGTCAAACAATAATAGCGTCGATTCCGAACTGACATGATGGATGCTATAGAAACTGAAGTCAAGAAGCTTATCTCTTGTGGTTTTGTCAGAGAAGAACAACATCCAGATTGGGTTGCCAATGTTGTCACAATTATAAAGAAAATAGAAAAGGTCAGAGTCTGCATTAACTTTATAGATCTCAATGATGCTTGTCCCAAGGATGAGTTTCATCTTTCCATCACTGATGGCATGATCGACAATACTTGCGGATTCGAACGAAAGCACTTTATGGATGGATTCTCAGGATAAAATCAAATCAAGATGCATCCAGAAGATGAGAAACATACATCTTTCTGTACTCCTCTAAGAGTCTATTGCTACACTGTCGTGCCATTCGGTCTTAAAAACGATGGTGCAACATATCAGCGGGCTTTGAGTACTATCTTCTGTGATCATTTATGCAAGACGGTTGAATGCTATGTCGATAATATTTCTGTCAAAAGTCGTCTAAAGGAAGACCACATCCAAGACTTAAGAACTATCTTCGATCTAATGCGCCAGCATCAACTCAAGATGAATCCCACCAAGTCATTCCTGGGAGTCACTAGTGGCAAATTTCTTGGATTCGTTATTACCTCTAACGGTATATACGTTGACCTTGAAAAAATCAAAGCCATTCAAGAGATGCATCCTCCACGCAACCTAAATGAGTTACGAGAATTTCAGGGACGGCTTGCGTACATCAAGAGATTTATCTCAAATCTCTCTGGACGCTGTAGATCGTTGACTCAACTCATGAAGAAAGGTGTGTCTTTCATCTGAACTAAAGAATGCCAGCAAGCATGAAGACATAAAGCGGTACTTGATGAACCCTCCAGTTCTAGTGCCTCCAGTCTCAGGAATACCCTTTCTGATGTATGTTCGGGCAATGGATCATTCATTGGGTGCTTTACTAGCTCAGAAGAACAAAGAAGGTCACGAGCAAGCTATCTATTATCTCAGCCGCATAATGATCGGGCTGAACATCGATACAGCCCGGTGGCAAAAGAGTGCATAGCTTTGATGTTTGCTGTTCAGAAAATCGGACATTATATTACAGGCCAGACTATTCATGTTATCGCCAGAGTTAACCTTCTCTGGGTCTTAATGAAGAAGCCCAATACACTCAATTCCATACTTCAAACATGGGCCATATTGTTAACACAATATGATATGGTCTATGTCCCACAAAAGTCTGATAAGGGTCAAGCCTTAGCTGACTTCCTCGCGGCTCATCCAATTTCGGAGACGTCTAAACTCTATAACGAGATTCCGAATGAAACTTTATAATCTAACATAATTTTAGAAGAAATTCTTGCATGGCGTATATTCTTTGACGGTGCATCCAGAATTGGACCAAAAGGTGCCATTGTCGCTGGAGTTGGAATCGTCCTTGTATTGCCAAAAGGATTAGCTATTGAAAGAGCTTATTCTTTAGATGTGTCATGTTCTAACAACATGGCTGAATACAACGCTCTACTCATTGGTCTCCAATTGGCTAAACAGTTAGATATTGAATATCTTAAAGTATATGGAGACTCTAAGCTGATTGTCAATCAGGTTAGAGACACGTATGAAGTTTGGCACCAGGATCTCGTCCCATATCATGAAGCGACAGTTAAACTGGCTACATCATTCAAGGGCTTCTTCATTGAACATGTATGTAGGGCATACAATACGGAGGCTGATGCATTGGCTAATCAGGCAGCTGTATTAGTAGTCCCAGTGAGAAGACAACAGATGATTGTCATCATTAATAGAGAGTTATTGTACATCGAGAATAACTCAAATATTGAGTCCAGTAATTCAACTGAAATCAACGTCATTAGTGAAAACTGGAGAGCTCCTTTCATCGACTTCGTGGTACATGACATTTTACCTGAAGATCCTAAGGAAACTACAACAGTCCGTCGACAATCATTTAGGTTTTATTACAATCATACCTCCAAGACCCTCTATCGGCGAACATTTGATGGTCTACTTTTACGTTGTCTTGCGGGAGATGAAGCAAAACAAATACTACGTAAAGCTCACGATGGTGTATGTGGTGCACATCAGCCCGGTCCTAAGTTACAGGATCGTATGTGACGTATGGGCTACTATTAGCCTACTATGGTATCAGATGCCATTGAATATGCAAGGAAATGCCGAGCCTGTCAAATTTATGCAGATTTCATCCATCAACCGTCGGAGTTCCTTCACCCGACTACTGCATCATGGCCCTTTGAAGCTTGGGACATAGATATCATTGGTCCTATCAATCCACCGTCATCTAGAGGACATCGGTTTATATTAGCTATAACCGATTACTTCTCCAAATGGGCGAAAGCCATACCTTTATCTGAAGTTAAGACCAGCAGCATCATCAACTTCATCAAACATCATGTGATATATAGATACGACATTCCTCGACGAATCATTCATGATAATGGACCACAATTCATTAGTCAAAAGTTTACTTGATTTTGTGATGACAACAAAATCAACAATATTGCTTCCACGGCCTACAATCCTGCGGCTAACGGTATAGCTGAAGCATTCAACAAAACTATCATCAAGCTTCTCAAGAAATTCATTTCTACTAATAAGAGAAACTAGAGTGAAAAGCTTGGAAAATATCTATGGGCTTATCGTACTACTATACGCATTCCAACCGGTTGCACACCTTTCTCCTTGGTGTATATATGCGAAGCTGTTTTACCATTGAAAATTCAAATCCCCTCCTTAAGGATTGCAATTGCTAATGAGCTCACAACATAAAATAATGATTGTCTTTGACTTCAGGAGCTTGAAGCACTTGACAAAAAGCGGCTATTAGCTCAATAGTATATTTAGCTATATCAGGCTCGTATCTCAAAAGCTTTCAACCGTAAAGTTAAAGTACGAGCATTCCAAAAAGGTGAATTAGTCCTTACCGTCAGACATCCTATGACTATGACACACATAAGCAAGGGAAAATTCAAAGCAAAATAGAAAGGTCCCTATGTTGTAAGCAAGGTTTTCTCAAACGGAGCTTATCAACTGACCGAGATGGATGGCCGGGTCACTATGATGCCTATCAACGACAAATTCTTAAAAAAGTACTATGTCTGAAGGAAATATAAGATATCCTCTAAATGTTGTACATACTAAAAAACATTGAGTTATTGTCTTTTATACACTCTTCTGATAAACGCTTAAAATCCCGAGCGAAGTATATCCACATAATATCATCTGATTATAAACCCTATCTTTTAGAACCCAGTCATTTTAAAAGATATCTTATTTTTGAATCCCAGCTGATCTGAAGATAATCAATGGATACATGAATTCATGTCCACATTACCTATGAATTCTATTATCTACATCAGCGACCTATTACGTCCATATTACCCCTGGTAAAGTCGTCTTTTGAAATGACAATATTCTGAGAATTATATTCTATCATGTGCACATTACCTCTGAACAGATATAATTAGTATTATTATTTTCTAAGAAGATATGTCATATCTGGTACCTCTTAACATATTTTCCTATTTTTTTAACAATGAGTAATGGAACCACAAAAAGATTGTTAACTTTTATTGATGATTCAAAATATCAAAATACATCATATAAAAGATAACAAAAGGACAAAGTTGTTGTAAACAGTTTCATTGGGGAGGTTGGAAACTGAGATCGGCAATCAACTTCTTCAGATTTTTAGCTTTCTTTATTCTGGAGTCGAATACCCTCTGCCTAGTTAGAGCTCTCCCAGACTCTGGATCAAATGGTTGCAGTGAGTCAGCTCGGTGTTCCAGTTCTGTACCTTCAGTTTGGATAAGTGCATCATGTTGCCTTCTCAAGTCATCTAATTGGCTCACAGCAATTTGATGCATTTCCAATACCTCCTTTCCACATCGTCGAGCCGCTTTGAGTGCTTCTTGGTGTTGGGCCATTTCAATTTCTAAATTCCGGAGGCGAGCTTGACATTCAGTAGCTTCTTTCTCTTTCTCTGCAGCTTCAGTCTTATGACGCTCAACAAAAGAAGTTGTCTCGATAATGCGAGATTCCAACTCTGCAGAGTGCTATGAGAAAGCTACCATAGAAGCTTTGAAATCTGTTTTCGTATTACAGCCTCACGAGCCATCGCCTTGCATTCAATATCTACATGTTTCAGGATGTTTCCTCTTATTAGATCTTTATAAGACTTAATGGATTCTTCAAGTTCATTCAAAATATGATCTAAATAGTTGACTCTGTCTAGATCACCAATCTTGTGGATAGCTCCAATGATGAAGGAGGAAGGGCCCCTAACTGACTCATAAGGTTGATCCTTTTCCATGACCATTTGAATTAAAGGCTTCATAGAAGTGAAGAAAGCATTAGTATAAGCTTCAACGACGGCTCTATTCATCATTGAGATACCTAGAGTAGCCACTTCTGTTTGAATTCTTCCTTCTACAGTAGCTGGAGGAATTACAGATTGTACACCAGGAGACCCGAGTACTGGCATCATAGAAGAACTTCCCTCTCTAGTTTGGATTCCTATATCCAGGAGAGCCATGGTTGAGCTAAAACTGAATGTGGTTGACACAGCTGTTGCAAGCGTCTCCATATGACCTACTGTAATTAAGATACACAGTTATTATATATCATTAAAGGAATTAGGGTAAATAAAAGTCAAAAATTTTACCTAATCCTGGAATTACGTATGGGGTCTCACGGGGCATGTCCAGATCTGAACGGAGCCTGGCCATGGTAGTTTCAGATGCGGCTGCCTAACTACTTCCAGCTTCGGAGCCGCCTGATAGGAAATGGCTGCTTTCGGCCCCTGATTCTACTTGTTCAGTTGGGGCAATCACTTCTGCATCCTTGACTGTAACACCCAGTTTTCCATATGAGGGTAATTTTGAAATTTTGTAATTATAATTATTATTTATTATATTTAATTCCTATTATGATTTTTGGTGATTTTTAATCTTTTTAAACTATTTAAATCATGACTTATGATTTTGGTATTTTGATAGTGTAACCTTGGAGACTGGTTGACCTAGAGCCTAGCCTTGTGGTTAGGGTATTTTGTTTATTATTTCTAGTTTGAGGGTATTTTTGTTATTTTTGGGGTTATTTGAATTTATTAGAATTTATTTGAATTTATGGGAATTTTTAGGATTTATTTTAGAATTGTTTGAATGAGGGTTGACTAGGTTGACTTTGACTAGCCTTGACTTGGTAACCTAACCCTAGTGGAGTTTGGACTTGGTTAGATTATGAGACCCTAGGTTAAGTTAAGTTAACCATACTCTAGTTATTTGAATCAATTAGGAATATAGAGTTAGAATAGAAGACATTAGACACAAGTCATGACTTGTGATTGAACATTGATTAATGACTAGCCAATCCATTAGCCATGTGAACCTAGCCCTAACCCAATCCCTAGTTGGCCGGCCACTTAACCTAGTCCTAGGGATTCCCCTATAAATATTCTCCTAGAAATTAGGGCTAGCCTCTTAGGAAGAATAAAGCTTTGGAAAGAGGTGAGTTTCCATCTTCACAAATCCCTAGAAATTCCATTTTAGCTTCATTTCCCCTCAAACAAATTGCAATGGATTTTAAATGAGGTGTTCTTGCTGTTGTTATTTATTTTTCTCAGATTCTTACTAATTTGGAGAAGTTTGCTAGCAAGAGGAACCCCCCATTTGAGGCTTTTCTTGTATTTGGTCACCTATAGGTAAATCAATGTAAACTCCATTAAATTTTTAGTTTTTTTGCATATTTGGAAAGCCCTAGGTCTACCCTAACTGTAGGTATGCCTAGACCTAGGTTTTGTGTCCATTTCGTGTCCTAAGTGGACACGTATCAGTCCCTTTCTCTAAGTGTTTGATGAAATGCCCCAATGGGCATTTCGTTTGATTTTTAGGAATCTATTTGAATAGGAAAATAGGGTTTGATGTCGCTTACACTTTTGTAATTGACTGAGGTGATTTTGGTCTGGTGTCATGTCTGTTTGGATACAGAGACACATCCGCGCGCGCTCGAGACTGCCTGCCCTTCTGTTCGGGGGCTGTACCGGATACGACACGTGGCCACTGGATACGAGTTCTGGCAGACCCCATGGGGTAGTGACTGACACGCCATGTGTCAAGTTTCAGGGGCCCACGTGGCGTATCGAGGGAGTAATCCTCATTGTACTGGGTTTGGACTGACAGTTTAGTCAAGTTTATTCGACACTGATATGCTGTTCGTATCTCCTCTGGACACGTCAAGGACACAATTCAGGGTGCCCTAGTCCTAGCCCTAGTCCTACTCGACATTGGGATACGAGCACAGAGTCTGTGTCGTGTCGTGTCACGTGCACGAGCTCTAGGAACACGTGTACGAGGATTGGTTTTGTGATTTCACTGTTTAGTGTTTAATTTGTTTGGACACATTTGTGTCCACTTGGGTGGACACAAACACATTGTAGGACACGGGTACACTCTAAATGTTTATTACCAACCATTATTTGTGCAAATTAGTTTGATTTTAATTTCGAATTCTCAGTTTACCCTAATATCATGATACACATATTTCAGAACATTTTTCTAATTTTTCAAACTGTGATTTGATAATTAAATTTACCTATTTTTATGCTGTTAATTATTGGGTTGAGTCCCTAAATTGATTCTTCTATACTTGATCTAATTGTGTGTCGATTTTTGGGTTGTTTGGTGAATATTTGATTTCAAAATGTGGCTTTTGAGTAGGACTGAAAACTGGGTTCAGTTTTCATTGAACTGTTGAGTATGGTTCCTTATTTCTAAACCTGGAATCTGATTTGCCATGAATTGGTTTTCCTTTACTTCCCTGTTAGCTGAACTGACAGTCCCTCTCTCACTCACTTCACTGATACACCCTCTAGTTCTGTCACACATAAATTCCCTCACAGTCTAGTTCACACACCCTCACACTGTTTGCACTCTCTTCTCTCTCACTCATCACTCACTCTCTACACACATACACATCCCTCACTCAATGACACACACACACACACACACAGGTTTTAAGAGACTCATACACTGTTGTGCACACCACAGTGACCCCCTGTCACCCCCGTTTCCCGTATTTCGTATTAATACTCGTAATTGGATTTTGGCATACATTTTTATTTTTCTCGACATGTGGAATTTTGGGTTTTTCTCGTATTTTGGGTTTCGGCTCGGCTCGGTCTTAGTTGGCTTGGTTTTATTTCGTGGAGAAGGATTGGTTTGGTTTGGTTCAACATGCATTTGGAACACCTTAGCTAACCTCCACCCTCAACACAACATATCCTCTACCATTAAATCCCACCTAACTTTTCTCTCTCCTCTTTACTTTCATTTACTTCTCCATCTCCTTCTTCTTCCTCTACACAACACCAACACCATAGGCAAGTGCACCTTGCCAACAAATAAGCACCATATTTTATTTGTCCATTAGCTAGATTAGGATATGGAGATCAACATTAGAACTTGATATTTTTGGATTTGGAGCTTCCATTTTCCTAGATCTAAGTTTTGATTATTTTTGGATTTTCTTGATTTTGATCTATTAAACTTTGATTTTTGCTTGTTTTGATGCTTCCATGTGGAAGAGAATTCAATTTTACTCAAGTTAGGCCTTTGAAAATCTAGATTTGGTTTTGATTTGGCCAAGATACGAAGATTGGAAGTTTTTAGTGTTCTTGGACTTGCTCTCGGCCTGGAGAAGAAGACTTCAGCCTGCGCTCTTTAGCGCAGTGCTGAACCATGCATCATCCCCTCGGCCAGCGCTCTTTAGCACAGTGCCGACCGCGCGGCTCGCCCTTTGGCGAACCGCGCTCACCCCCAGCGCGCTTGGCTCTTGCGCAATCCGCTTTTGCGCCTTCCATCCCCGCGCACTTCGCTCCGTGCGCAATCTGACTTAGCGCTGTCTAACCCCGCGCACTTGAACCCTGCGCAGCTCAACCCAGCGCCATCTAATCCTGGCGCAGTCCAACCCAACCCTCTGACACCCTGCGCAACCTAACCCCCTGATCTCCTGCGCCATCTATCCCCTGCGCCAACCATTCCTGCGCCATCCACCCCTGCACAACCCACTTGCCCATGGTGATTTGGTTTTATTTCTTGAACTTGGCTTCTCTTTTGTGGATTAGGTTTTGAGATCTTGTTCCACACAGTACGACCACCATGACCCAACACAGCCTGACACGAGTTTCAGTACTTGCTATGACTAGTTCGGTTTTCGTGATTTCTTTGAATTATGATCCTGGTACTTCTAATTTTTTAGAAAATGACCCGATGGGGTGCATTCTTGACTTACAACCTGATAACTTGATAGTGTCCTGTGGCGGCGCACTCATGACTCGTAACTTGTAACTTGTAACTTGACTTGATGCTGTTGCGACGGCTAACTTGACTTGCATAACCAACTTGACACCGTAGGTGTTCCTGCTTGCTTGCTTGTGAAATCCACCTGTCTTATTTTGCATCATGTCTAGGACGTGACTTCCTGGTTCCCACGGTCAGGGATTTACATTGAATATGGATTAGGCTAATGACTAGATGTAACTATAGTTCATGGAGAATTTCCAGTCACAGGCAATCTCGTTATCTGGGCACCTTAATTAGACTTGTAGCTTGCCGACGAGTAGAGCACATTTCCAGCACACTGTCATGTGTTGCACCCTCTAAGTCACCTAAGGGTATATCGTCTCCTGGGCGATGTACCCAACCATACTCTCAACCCGCGGAAGGATAACTAGATAGTCTGCAGGGCTTGGAACTGGGAAATTCTCATTGCATCTTGTTAGTAACTAGGCCTGTGATAACCCTAGTTAGTTAAAATAGTAAGCCGTAGTAATTGCTTGGCCGCTTGTGAATGGATGTTGCCTATCCCTGTTTAAGCCTTGTCTAGTTCTAGTACCTGGTTTCCTCCTGAGCATGTTTATTTTACTTATCAGTAATAATAAATGGACAGAGACAAGTGCTATTCAGGCGAAGGATTACAACCCAGGTCCTTGTTTGGTTTACGGGTTGTAATCTGGCTCCCGGAGTAGTCCCATGTCCCTAGTCGTTTATTGTCCTGCTGTACTTTTATTACTTGTACCTCTTCTATTTTCTTATGTTCTGATATGCTGGCTTTTGTTCTTATTTTGTGGCCTCCTTTGTGGCACTTGCTCTTTCTGGGGTTTGACCCCGCTGATTTTATGTGGCCAGATTTCGGAGCAGCACCTGAGGATCTACCGAACCTCCAGCCCGATGGTGGCGACTAGAAGGAATCCGGGCTACGAGTGGGTTTTCTATTTTGTTTCGCTCACTCTATTGTAAATTTATTCTTTTGAGGCGTTTAGCCGACGAGCACCTGTTAGCTCGATGCACCTTTACTTACTGTCTGCCTACGGGCTGTAACATGATTAACAAATCCTAGGGTTGATCATGTATGACTAAACTCTTGCTAGTCCTCGCATTTGTACGACTAGCTTCATGATCAACTGAATATGTAATATTTGGGACGCCTTTTATTGTATATTTGGTGGTCTAACATCTTGTAATTATATTACTTGCTTGAGATTGAGACAATAGGCTTGACCTTAAGAGACCGTTGGCTTGTAGTAAACCCTCATATCTAGACAGCCGTGACCGTATAGCGAGGTGGTTTTCCATTTCAATATACGTAGCTGGCTATGTTCTCCCCCGCTCTCCAGTATTCTGGTTCTGGGGCGTGACACCCCCCCTCACACACATTGTTTTATGACACACACACAGACCTTGACACACACATACACACCCTCACTCTCTAAAACACAGCTACTCTCTCACACTCACTGTCCAGTTCACACACACACACACTCATTGCACATACACTTGCCCTTCCTATATACATATGTATGTATATACAAAACGGGTAGCGTACACATATGTGTATATTGTTTTGAGTCTATAAATATATATGGATGTGGTGTTCCTAATAAATATAAACTATAACCTAATATGTGTGAATATAATATATGTATGTATATAGACTATGTGTAAATCTATTTATGTATATATTATATGTGAGTTCTATATAATGTAATGTATATATATATATATATATGTGCATATGTATATTAGGTAATGTGTATATATCCATGTATATGGCTACCCTATGTGTATAGACTTGTAGTGACTTGGTTTGAGGGTATGTACTAGCTAGTATAGGTCGTAAGAACTTGGTATGCTAGCATAAGCTAGTTTAGCCTTGTTTAGACTAGTATGGACTAGTTAGGCCTAGAATAGACTATTTAGACTTGTTTGACCTAGTTTAGACTTGTTGGACCTAGTTTGACCATAGTTGACCTAGTTTGACTTCTAGGGTTGACCAGAGTTGACCAAGAGTTGACTTTGGCCTAGATTGACCTAGACTTATGTAGAATGCATAGTAGGACTTCATTATATCATTTTAGACTTGTTGTGACTTGTGCTGTTCTGATTAGGAGCTAGACACATCTCGTCGGACAGTACATTTCATCCGGACACTCAGATACATGCGAGTACATTCTCTGATCATTTCATATCCTGCTTAGAATTATTTTCCTGCATTAAATTACTTTACTTGATACTGTCACGTTGGTCACACGGATTAGTACTATATGGATCCCTTCTTGAGATGTTATCCCTTCAGGGAGCATCGGGTACTACAAGTTCTGTGCGTTTCACTTACATGGCGTATCACTATGCTTCATTTGGTTCTTTGATCACTTGTGACGTATACTCTTATGATCACAGAGTCTTCTTTGAATCCTTATCCCATTTATTGGATTTTCCAGATCACCCATTTATGGGCTTACCATGTATCACCCCTTGTGGGCCATTACATGGAATCATAACATAACCTGGTTGGATCCTTGTGTATTGATTGGGGGTACGGGGGAGTAGAAGTAGACATGTGAATAATATCCAAGTAGTGTAATTCCCAGATCACTCTATAGTATAATTCCCAGAATCTCCTATGCCATTCACATGTTTATGTTGTACTCTGACTCACTAGCCACTGATAGTTCTCTATTATAGTATATATATTTCTATTACAGCTTTCTCTGTTTACATACTGCATTTTCTTCAGTATCTATATCTTACTTTACTGCATAATTATATTTTCTAACCTGCTATGAACTGTTGAGATGTATTGTACTCGCTCCTGTCCTGACTGGACCTGTTGAAAATATTACCGAAGACGAGGAGGAGGCTGGTGTGGATACCTATTACGGTGCTACCTTAGATGAGTGCCTGGACCTGGACCAGCAGCAGGTCCCACTAGCTGTGGATGACACACCCTTAGATTAGGATATTTTCATTTACAGTATTCTATGGATGATTGTATATATTTGATACTTGGGATATGGGATTATGTATTTATCTTAGACACTTAGACTCTCTGTTGTTCTTGGGATTTCCTTTCTGTTCAGCAGTTTTATCTATCTATCTATCTGCTATCTTATCATCTGCCTTAGTTGTGATTGAGTTTACTTTCTACTATGTCACCCCCATTCGGGGAGTATAAACTGCTTAGCTTTATATTGTTAGATATTGTGACCTAGGACAGCGTTCTACCGCCGACACTGCGGCGTAGGCTGGACGTACCCACTTCTCGTGCCCTTACTCTAGGGTGCGGATCATGACACGTTTTTAGTGGTGGCCCATGCAGGTTGAGTTTGTGTAGTGGTATTCGAACTAGAGTACCACTACAGCCTGCAGTAGGATTAGGATTATTTTTGGAGGTACTCAATCACATTAGAAAAAACTCTTAATCAGATTCCTTTTGTCTAAAATTGTTGCTTATTGACTTCCCTTTGAATATAAACTGTCCTCCTTTGAATTTTTGCTTCATTCTCAGAAATTGCTTCTTGTTTTGATCTGTTTTCATGATGGTTATGAAGGCACGATCTCATCACTTTGGTTCGGGGGATACTATCGAGAGGATGGCCACCTCTCGTCCTGTTCATCAGGGCCCCGAGACCGCAGCTTCTGTTGTGCCAACTCAGGTTGGCGTTTCTGCTACATTGGAGGTGCACCTCTGCCTGTACAGAGACATTTTCCCGTCATTTCCGATTTCTCTCAGCAGCAGCGGTTCATGCAGCATCAGTAACAGGCTAGAGGAAACCAGCAGGACGAGCTATCGTCAGGACTGTCGAGGATACACAGACCATTAGAGATCTTGCTGCAAGTTCCGTTCTTCTCAATTCCATTTCCGAAATTGTCTTTTATAACTACCTTGAAATCCGATTCCATCTGTTCCTTGCTGATTGATTAATTTTGTCATGTTGTTCTTTTGTTATGTTGGTTTTTCTTCAAAAAATCATATGGGCTAGGTCACCTAAATCATGGGATCTAGAATCTTCAATAGTCGTGTTAGTTGGCATAGTGAGGACATGTAGTCAGATTTTGGATGTATCTCTCGGGTATGGGAATTTAAGGTTTTTGCCGTCGCATGCGGCAATACGAAAATTTTAAATACCATGAACCTAGAGGTACGTACCTTAGTCAAGGACTCTGTGATTATCGTAGCCTTGCTCACTAGCATGATGAAGACTCTGGACAACATAATTTTGGACAGACGCATATGATTAACAGATTGTATCTTGAGGAGGTTTTAAACATCATACCCTTTTGATTGTTATAAATGATTTAAGAGTAGGGATATTTAGTTTGTAGAGCTTGTTCATAGATAGATCTTCATAGTAAAATAATATGACGACTAGTAGAGTGTCTGTACCCTAGAGATGATGGTTAGCATTGGTATTAGAATAGTAACCTATTGTAGATGATTTTCCTGTTATTTAGAATACCAACCAGTTTATATATAGGATGTTAGTATGCCTTACAGCCTTCATGTTTGTTATTATTTTCCCTTACCCTTCCCAGAGAGGCACCCATGACTAGAGCCTGTCCTTGAGTATAGTTGTAGCTGCACCTAAGACTGAGACGTCTATATACATAGATAGATTACAGAGGGTATTGGCATATGGGATATGAGTTTGGTTAGTATCTATAGGTCATGGTTGTATAGGATTATTGACATGTTGTTTAGCCTATATTTGGTTCAGTTTTCTATTTTGGTTAAGTTCTCTTTGTGTTGAGTTCAGTCATGTTAGATCAACCTTTACAGGTAGTATGCGGACCCTTGCCTGATACGTATGCATGCTACACTTTGATTACCAACCTATCTAAATACATATTAATATGTTGTTGATGTTTAAATTCTCAAAACCGCAATATTCTGATACAGTACAGTATCAGAGACTAGTTCTCTGCTTTTTCATATTTAAATTCGTAAATTAAATATAAATTTCATGTTATTAGTTATGTTTACATCACTGCACATGTATGCTATACATAGGGTTTCAATTCAAAAAAATTTGGTTGAGTTTTGTGTTTGAATTTGTCAAATCTAAGACTGTGTGCATATTAACCCTTAATACTGGATTCCAAATGTTTAGTTCAATTTGCTATTTTTTTTTAAAAAAAAGATGTAATATTTTGAGCTATATACATTGTTGTATGTAGGGATATAATGTTAGGTTTCATATTCTTACATGTTAGGTTGTGATAAACATTGGGTTGGTTTGATGTTCGAATTTCTCCAAAATCCTAAAACTGAATACATGATTACATTTTTATATTGATTTCAAATATTTAGTTCGATTTTAGATTTAATATGTAATATTGAACTGTGTGCATAGATAAATGTATGGATAGTATGTTAGGGTTCATCTCCATCATGTTAGGATGTGTTGGGAGCATTGAGTTAGTTGTGATGTTTCAAATCCCTAAAAATCTGAAACTGCATTATGTTAATATTACATTAGTTTAAATGTTAGCTTATTTTCAGATTTTGTATGTAAATGCTGAACTAAAACTGGGTTTAACCTTTCAATACTAAACTATAACCATGTACAAGGACACACACACACCCTAACTTAGTATACACTGCCATGTAAACGTAACCTTTCCTCTCTATGTTATGTTCATATACCTATATAGATATATATAGAGTTTATGCGTACATGTTATAATATATATAGATACATAACTAAATCTCTAACTCTTTATATATATAGATATGGTTAGCCATGCATGTTATGAGTAAATAGGTTGTGCATTGTAGATTGTTTAACCAATATGCCATGAGTAGTGTAACTTGATAGCTATTGTTTTGAAATCCAAATCCTCCCATACTTTCATGTATATTTCACAATACACACATGCCTACTATCAAACCACATGAACATGTCCACATACACCCATACACACACGAACCCCATAACCTTTACATAATGCTAGCTTTTCCCTCTCTAACGCTATATATATAAATATATTGTGATTGGATTTCAATGCAATTGACTTTCATTTTTTTCTTTTGATTGTGATATTTTTTCTTGAATGGTATCCCTTAATAGAAAATTTATGGTTATCCTTATTTTATTTTTGAATAGTACCAGTTTTATATAGGATGGTAGACAGCCTTACAGTTTTGATGATTTGTTATTCTGTATCTTTCTAGTTTAGCACCTTAGATTGCTTGTGTGTTTTGATACCCTATGACCGTTTTGGTTAGCATGACTAGTATACCTAGATGAGACTTCACTACCACCGTATGCCATGACCTTGTATGCCGTCCTTTTTAATCGTATGTTTTATTTAAGTTCCGAGACTTGATTGTGGGGGTTTGACCTAGAAGGAGTAGGAACATTTTAATTTCGAGGAAAAAATTTTTATAAGGTGGGTAGGATTGTAACACCCAGTTTTTCAGATGAGGGTAATTTTGAAATTTTGTAATTATAATTATTATTTATTATATTTAATTTCTATTATGATTCTTGGTGATTTTTAATCTTTTTAAACTATTTAAATCATGACTTATGTTTTTGGTGTTTTGATAGCGTAACCTTGGAGACTGGTTGACCTAGAGCCTAGCCTTGTGATTAGAATATTTTATTTATTATTTCTAGTTTGAGGGTATTTTTGTCATTTTTGTGGTAATTTGAATTTATTAGAATTTATTTGAATTTATGGGAATTTTTAGGATTTATTTTAGAATTGTTTGAATGAGGGTTGACTAGGTTGACTTTGACTAGCCTTGACTTGGTAACCTAACCCTAGTGGAGTTTGGACTTGGTTAGATTATGAGACCCTAGGTTAAGTTAAGTTAACCATACTCTAGTTATTAGAATCAATTAGGAATTTAGAGTTAGAATAGAAGACATTAGACACAAGTCATGACTTGTGATTGAACATTGATTAATGACTAGCCAATCCATTAGCCATGTGAACCTAGCCCTAACCCAATCCCTAGTTGGCCGGCCACTTAACCTAGTCCTAGGGATTCCCCCTATAAATATTCTCCTAGAAATTAGGCTAGCCTCTTAGGAAGAACAAAGCATTGGAAAGAGGTGAGTTTCCATCTTCACAAATCCCTAGAAATTCCATTTTAGCTCCATTTTCCCTCAAACAAATTACAATGGGTTTTAAATGAGGTGTTCTTGCTGTTGTTATTTATTTTTCTCAGATTCTTACCAATTTGGAGAAGTTTGCTAGCAAGAGGAACCCCCCATTTGAGGCTTTTCTTGTATTTGGTCACCTATAGGTAAATCAATGTAAACTCCATTAAATTTCTAGTTTTTTTGCATATTTGGAAAGCCCTTGGTCTACCCTATCTGTAGGTATGCCTAGACCTAGGTTTTGTGTCCATTTCGTGTCCTAAATGGACACGTATCAGTCCCTTTCTCTAAGTGTTCGATGAAATGCCCCAATGGGTATTTCGTTTGATTTTTAGGAATCTATTTGAATAGGAAAATAGGGTTTGATGTCGCTTACATGTTTGTAATTGACTGAGGTGATTTTGGTCTGGTGTCGTGTCTGTTTGGATATAGGGACACATCCGCGCGCGCTCGGGACTGCCTGCCCTGCTGTTCGAGGGCTGTACCGGACACGACAAGCGGCCACTGGACACGAGTTCTGATACACCCTATGGGGCAGTGACTGACACACCACGTGTCAAGTTTCAGGGGCCCACGTGGCGTGTCGAGGGAGTAATCCTCATTGCACTGGGTTTGGACTGACAGTTCAGTCGAGTTTATTCGACACTGATACGCTGTTCGTATCTCCTCTGGACACGTCGAGGACACGATTCAGGGGGCCCTAGTCCAAGCCCTAGTCCTACTTGACACTGGGATACGAGCACAGAGTCTGTGTCGTATCGTGTCACGTGTACGAGCTCTAGGAACACGTATACGAGGATTGGTTCTGTGATTTCACTGTTTAGTGTATAATTTGTTTGGACACGTTTGTGTCCACTTGGGTGGACACAAACACATTGTAGGACACGTGTACACTCTAAATGTTTATTACCAACCATTGTTTATGCAAATTAGTTTGATTTTAATTTCGAATTCTCAGTTTACCCTAATATCCTGATACACACATTTCAGAACATTTTTCCAGTTTTTCAAACTGTGATTTGATAATTAAATTCACCTATTTTTATGCTGTTAATTATTGGGTTGAGTCCCTAAATTGATTCTCCTATACTTGATATAGTTGTGTGTCAATTTTTGGGTTGTTTGGTGAATATTTGATTTCGAAATGTGGCTTTTGAGTAGGACTGAAAACTGGGTTCAGTTTTCATTGAACTGTTGAGTATGGTTCCTTATTTCTAAACCTGGAATTTGATTTGCCATGAATTGGTTTTCCTTTCCTTCCCTGTTAGCTGAACTGACAGTCCCTCTCTCACTCATTTCACTGATACACCATCTAGTTCTGTCACACATAAATTCCCTCACAGTCTAGTTCACACACCCTCACACTGTTTGCAATCTCTTCTCTCTCACTCATCACTCACTCTCTACACACATACACATCCCTCACTCAATAACACACACACACAAAGGTTTTAAGAGACTCATACACTGTTGTGTACACCACAGTGACCCCCCCTCACACACATTGTTTTATGACACACACACAGACCTTGACACACACATACACACCCTCACTCTCTAAAACACAGCTACTCTCTCACACTCACTGTCCAGTTCACACACACACACACACGCACACACACACACACACACACTCATTGCACACACTTGCCCTTCCTATATACATATGTATGTATATACAAAATGGGTAGCCTACACATATGTGTATATTGTTTTGAGTCTATAAATATATATGGATGTGGTGTTCCTAATAAATATAAACTATAACCTAATATGTGTGAATATAATATATGTATGTATATAGACTATGTGTAAATCTATTTATGTATATATTATATGTGAGTTCTATATAATGTAATGTATATATATGTATATGTATATTAGGTAATGTGTATGTATCCATGTATATGGCTACCCTATGTGTATAGACTTGTAGTGACTTGGTTTGAGTTGTGGTATGTACTAGTTAGTATAGGTTGTAAGGACTTGGTATGCTAGCATAAGCTAGTTTAGCCTTGTTTAGACTAGTATGGACTAGTTAGGCCTAGAATAGACTATTTAGACTTGTTTGACCTAGTTTAGACTTGTTGGACCTAGTTTGACCATAGTTGACCTAGTTTGACTTCTAGGGTTGACCAGAGTTGACCAAGAGTTAACTTTGGCCTAGATTGACCTAGACTCATGTAGAATGCATAGTAGGACTTCATTATATCATTTTAGACTTGTTGTGACTTGTGCTGTTCTGATTAGGAGCCAGACACCTCTCATCGGACAGTATATTTCATCCGGACACTTAGATACAGGCGAGTACATTCTCTGATCATTTCATATCCTGCTTAGAAATATTTTCCTGCATTAAATTACTTTACTTGATACTGTCACGTTGGTCACACGGATTAGTACTATATGGATCCCTTCTTGAGATGTTATCCCTTCAGGGAGCATCGGGTACTACATGTTCTGTGCGTTTCACTTACATGGCGTATCACTATGCTTTATTTGCTTCTTTGATCACTTGTGACATATACTCTTATGATCACAGAGTCTTCTTTGAATCCTTATCCCATTTATTGGATTTCCCAGATCACCTATTTATGGGCTTACCATGTATCACCCCTTGTGGGCCATTACATGGAATCATAACATAACCTGGTTGGATCCTTGTGTATTGATTGGGGGTACGGGGGAGTAGAAGTAGACATAAATAATATCCAAGTAGTGTAATTCCCAGATCACTCTATAGTATAATTCCCAGAATCTCCTATGCCATTCACATGTTTATGTTGTACTCTGACTCACTAGCCACTGATAGTTCTCTATTTTCTATTACAGCATTCTCTGTTTACATACTGCATTTTCTTTAGTATCTATATCTTACTTTACTGCATGATTATATTTTCTAACCTGCTATGAACTGTTGAGATGTATTGTACTCGCTCATGTCCTGACTGGACCTATTGAAAATATTACAGAGGACGAGGAGGAGGCTGGGGTGGATACCTATTACGGTGCTACCTTAGATGAGTACCTAGACCTGGACCAGCAGCAGGTCCCACTAGCTGTGGATAACACACCCTTAGATTAGGATGTTTTCATTTACAGTATTCTATGGATGATGGTATATATTTGATACTTGGGATCTGGGATTATGTATTTATCTTAGACACTTAGACTCTCTGTTGTACTTGGGATTTCCTTTCTGTTCAGCAGTTTTATCTATCTATCTATTTGCTATCTTATCATCTGCCTTAGTTGTGATTGAGTTTACTTTCTACTATGTTCCCCCCATTCGGGGAGTATAAACTTCTTAGCTTTATATTGTTAGATATTGTGACCTAGGACAGCGTTCTACCGCCGACACTGCGGCGTAGGCTGGACGTACCCACTTCTCGTACCCTTACTCTAGGGTGCGGGTCGTGACATTGACCTCAAAAGCTTGGTTGGTAGGGGTTTGAGTCTCCGCAATATTAGTGTTGGGATTTTCATCGATCCCAGCATCTTTAGGATCCATAGTCTGATTTTCATTCATTCTTTCATGATGATCAGAATTGTTGTTGTTTTTAAGTTCAACAGTTCTTGGACTTGGGAGCCCCTTTTCAACAATGGAGTGCTCCTCACCCTCAGCAGTTGTATGGCCTTCTTCGGCCGGTAGTTCTGGATTCAGTAGGACTTTTACTGAAGCTTGCTCTCCTTCAGCAGTGCTTGTGGAATCATCTCCGATTGAGATATCGCATTAGTCGCAGCCATCGAGGGCTGCTATTATTTATCGATCTTCTTGAGAAAGAGTGGGAGTTTGGGCAGCCGGAGGATCTGCAACCTCGGTATAAGATTCTGTAGGATACATCTCCTTCTCGAGAAGTGTGGTCTGTGGGACTTCGGGAGTTAGAAATGATAGCATTACTCCTACTACAGCCAGTACAGTCACAGGAACGGTCAATTGCATAACCCTGTATCCTGGGATCTCCTCTGTAGTGACTAAGGCTGGAGTGTTGATTACTGTAGCCTCTGCAGATGTAAAAGAATAATCTCAATATATTATTTAAATCATGATTATACTTAAAAAGTACCAGAGATTACCTTTTTGAGGTAGCAGATCTTTCTGCGAGGGTAATGAAGTATCAGGTCGACTCGAAGATTCTCTTGGTCTGGAAGGAGTGGGTAAAGCATCAATTTCTTGATGATCCTCTTGAGTCACCATCAATTTCCTTCTGGCCTACCGCAACAAAGGTGCTACAGGTTCTTCTTCAATCTCATCAAGGTTGTATTGTATTATAGGAACCATGGTCACCTCTTCTTGGACAGCTCGGTTGCTTCTTGGAAATGAAGAAGGAGTTGCCTCTCCTCCTACAGGGGATGCCCCAATATGTATTTGCTTTGACTGAGACCGCGTTGTCCTGGTGGTGGGCTGCTCAGTAATGGCCAACGTGGTCTTCTTTTTCTTCCCTGTAGCCTTAGGAGAAGAAGGGAGATCACCAGGGTGTGAAGGAGCAGATGACTCTCCAGTTTTTCTTTTCTTTCCAAGTCCCTTTGTAGGGGACTTCTCCTTCCTTATCTTCAGTGACACATCTAGTGGATCATTAACTTAACCTTGGAAGCCCACAAGAGAAGCCTCTATAGGTTCATCGGCGGGGTCTCGATCTTTCGTATCCCTGAATGATTGTGCAGTATGGACTCCAGCCCTTGATCATTTATCACTAGCAAAGCTATGGGCTAGGTGGAAGTTTTCGGCGAAAGTGTTGGCCGATATAAAAATTTGCGTATATATAAAACATACGCGAGCCTGCCTGGTAGACATTGGGCATCGAAAATATGGCCTTGGTGCCTCTTACATTGTTATATCTCCAAGCCCTGGCACCATCTATTAGGTAACCCTTAGCCTGTAAACAGGTGGTGGCATTACCCAAGTATAGTTGATCATAGCCGAACTATCGAGCAAATCGGCTTGGTAAATACGGTTCCAGAAAGCACTCGCCCTCAAACCGGTACACTAGATATGATGGTCGGATCGTCTTCAACCATGTGAACTCATCCGAAGATAGACAGAGAGATGCTGCTTCTAGATCCATGAGTTGTATAGGCATCATCTCATATCCTGGAGGAGGGGGAACACATTGAAATATCCATCCAGACCCTCAGTTCAAAGCTCTTCGGCATTCTGATAGTGCGTTTATATTCCATCGAGCATTGGAATAACGCCTGATAAAATCGCCTCTGACTTCATCCATATCGGAGTCCATCAAGCCAGGGTAGTGCAACAACAACCACCCAGATAGATATGTGTACAATATTTTGGTACGCGGGAAGTTGTCCCGAGAATTCTTATCATACACCATGGTGTTAACGAAAGAATGCAAGCCTGCATTCAAACGGCAGGTCATCGCCGAGAGAAGATCCATCTTGTGGCCAAACATTAGACGTACTGCGATGAATAACACACCTCGATGGAATCGGTCGACGACACAGGCTCCAGGTACCAAAAATCGTCGTAGCTATAAAGAGAGAAAACCCGCCAGCTGGGCTTCTCGAGACATGGGTCTGTAACCCTGTCTAAGATAACTTTGAATTGGGGCACCAACAGTGAATGGGTACCAATCTACATCCGTGATGTTATCGTAATGCTTAGATTTATCTATCAATTTTTCTACATCGCTGCGGCTGAGCGGTTTAAAGAAACAAGGATCACAAGCTTGACTCTCGACGATCTTCTCTTCATGAGCATGCCCCAGAAACAAGTATGGCAACCATTTGGTGGTGTAGCAAGTCACTTTAGAAGCACTCTTGTGGTAAAGGGAACAGATCATATAGTGGCATAACAAGTCTTCAGACACAGCCAACATTCGAGGGTTCTTTGCTGATAGGGTATCCAGTTCCTCTTTTGTGGGCACATATTCTTCATATGGGTTTTAAACCATTGGCAAGTATGAAAGATACTTCATTTTATGAAGTACGAAACCGATTTCTCCATGAGGAGTCATGAAGGTACCGGTCCTCTCGTTGTATCTTTCAACTAAAGCCAAAAACATGTGAGCATTCGGATGAAAGCCGTGAGCAGTGGTCCAGATCGGATTATAAAGCTCTAGTTCGAGGAGTTTATCTTAAAATGATCCAAAACCCAACCACTATGCTGTTCCAGCATTTCATGTCAGGGTTCACTAAGTCTGTTAAGCGCATGGTTTGGTCTAGGTATCTCCCGTCAGTCTCTGCAAATATGTTCGCGAAGATAGGTACCCTGACGGGAAGTAGCATTGGTGAATCTTCAGGAGGTATACAACTTGGTCTCAAACCTCTCAAATGGGAACTGTATCTCTCCAAAGTGCTGTAAAAATCCTTGTTCTGTGGACCCAATTTGTAGCATATCTTCCCAACTTTGGCTTGTTGAATCGGGGTCAGATCCCATGCCATACGTCGGGGATAACTGGAAAATGCATAACGATACAGGGACAGGTGTCTCAACATTTCTATGAGGTACATGATTTTGTCCTCGTATTGATAAAGTCTGTATTCTCTCTTCTCTTTGGGCTGAGATGTCTTCTTGATCGCCTCTCCAAACAAGAAAGCTAGCTTCTTATGAACGATATTGTCCAGACTTTCCAAAGGTTCACCGTTGATCAAGCATAACAAGGTGGAGTTCTCTTGAGCTGCGAGCATAGCCCTTCGGGACTCAGGAAGATCATATTAAGGATATTGTACGTAGGATAAGTCTTCTCGATATTCTGACATATTGAAGGCCGAAGCATATCTTTCAGCATCAGGGTCTCCTCTGAGATCTACTGCAAAAAATGAGAAGAGAGTAAAAGATCAATTATAAAGTCTGTAAAACAGTATCTAAATTTAAAGCAGGGTGCGCGAGGTCATAGGTTGTGCGAGCATCTAAAAAATAATCTAAAAAATATAATCTAAGCATCTAAAAAATATAATCTAAGTTGCGCAGGCCTACAGAGTGCGCCTAATTTCAGCTCAAGACTAATATGAACTCAAGTTCTGCATTGCGCAAGTTATCAAGTTGTGCCCAGTGCAAACTCGAAGTGCGCATGTTTGAAGTGCGCATTCGTGCAAGTTCAAAAGGCACAAGTTTAAAACTTGCACAACACAGTTCATAAAAACGAAACAGTATATTTTGACGTAGCCAATACTCTTAAAAGAGGAGGCACGAGTAATAAAGTGTGCCTATACTCTAAAAAAAGTGAGGCACGCATTACAGAATGCGCAGATCAATCAGAGCTCTAAAAAGAGATGATCAACTCTGGCATAGTAAATTTTTGTTCACTGGCACCTAAGTGATGGTCGATTTGTTCTACAAAGATCACCTTCGAGAGGTGGGTTGGCTTGTTCAGTTCTCCATGATGGAGGCGCATAGCGAGGTGCCCTCGGCGGTGATGCACGCGATGAAGGCCCAACAATCGCCTTTCCCTTGTCAGCGACGGACTTTTTTTGTGCTATTGACGATCGTTGGAGGAGCTTCGGGAGTTAGGAGGAAGAAGATAAAGGGTTTGAAGAAAATAACTTTTAGTAAAAAGTTAAAATTCCTCTTTGAACGACTATTTATAACCTAAAGGATATTTTGAAACTGTTGCGCAACTTGCGCTTAAAAAGCAGAGTCGGTTAAACATTGACTGGCACAACTTGTGTCAAATTTTTCTAATTCAAAGTATTTCAAATTTTGAAATCTTTTAAACTTCGAAGGGGGTCTTGTAGAAACCTAAAAATCAATGGACGCCCCTCTCAATAAGGCGCCAACATCAAGTGGCGCAAGATCGCTAGGTTGTTCCAGTCTCAGGTTGTGCGAGCTCCATGTGGCAAGCTTCTTCGAGAAACTATAATGGCTGCCATCATTATTGACAACTTTGACAGCTCGTTAGTCGAAACAAATCCATTCGAATCCTGCACAACACGGCACTCGAGAAGATTTTGTCAGTATGCAATTAATGCTGACATCTAGCTCGTGCAAGTTATCAAGAAGCGCGAGGATCAATCATCATACCACAGAAGACCCAGTCAAAGGATCCAAACATCAAATTGCGCGCTTGTGCCACCTAGTATGTTCATGCCACTCGATCAACTTTTGTTCAGAAGCAGGATTACGTGGCGAGCATGCCACTAATTTCAAAGAACGTGTCCACTATACTGCCCATGACCACACATATTTCACTTACAGAATGCACGCGTCCCCAGCAATTCAAGTAACCGTTCGCGCAACTGGATAGAAGGCGCGTAACCTGAAGTACGCACAACTCAGAAAACAGTTATTTTATAACTCTATAAATAGAGTTTCAAATCAGTTCTAAAGCATCACTAATGATCATAATCTCCTGCTAAAGTGCTGCTGCATTCTCCAGAGGCTTGTGTCTTCAATATCACATCATCCAAGGGATAAAGTGATCGTCTTCTGATCAGATTCCTATAGTTGTACTCCCCTAGAAATCATTGTACTCTTGTACATTTTTTTTCTAAGTTTGTAAAATTCAAACTTTTGTTTTTGCAAACATAAACGAGAGAGAATGGCGTGTTACTAGTGGGTGTCCGGATGATTTTTCAGTGAGCCCATAGACATTCGTCTAGCTTTTTATTCCAGTCATATTTATTGGATGATACGACCTTCTTGAGTAGCTTAACGATTGTCTTATTAAATGATTCTGCTAGTCTATTCGTCGCTGGATTGTAGGCTGTCGATGCTATATTATGTATTCAATTTTTATCACAAACCAATGGAAAGCATGGCTCACAAATCGGGGGCCATTGTCGTGAATAGTTCTTCGGGGAACTCCAAAGCGGTAGATAACGTGGTGCTTAATGAAGCTGATCACGTTCGAGGTTTTTACCTCCACCAGTGGTATCACCTCCGCCCACTTAGGGAAGTAGTTGGTAATGGCAAGGATAAACCGATGTCCTTTAGAGGATGGGGGGCTAATCGACCCATTAATGTCTATTCCCCATGCTATGAATGGCCAAGATGCCGCTGTGAGGTATAGGAATTTGGAGGGTTGAGGGATGAAGTCAGCATACAGCTGACATACTCGACACTTCTTAGTGTAATCAACATCATCTGCCATCATGGTGGGCCAATAGTAGCCCATACGCCATAGTCGATCATGTAACTTAGGACCGGGTTGATGAGCTCCGCAAGTGCCATCATGCGCCTCCCGGAGTGCTTCTTTTGCTTTGGCATTAGATAGACACCAAAGGAGGAGCCCGTCGTACGAACGATAATATAGCATTTTAGTAGCTATATCATAATAGAACCAGAGCGAGCGTCTTTTAATAGAAGTAGCTTCTTTCGAGTCCTCCGGTAGAATTCCATAAACCACATACTCTATGAATGGGAATCGCCAGTCTCTAATGTCAACATTAGCATTTGTCTATATAGAGTAGCTTAGACACATGCATAGGTTATTCTTTGGACGAACCAATTTTCAACCTTTGCGGCCAGACCAGTGAGAGCATCAACTTCCAGATTCTACAATCGAGATACATGTTCTATAAAGAACCTTATAAAGGTAGAGAAGATGTCAATTTTTGCTTGACGATAAGGGACCATACCCTCATGTCGGACCTCGTATTGGCCTCTAACTTGATTTATTATCAGCTTTGAGTCACCATAAGCCTCTAGGTAGTCGACTCTAATTGCTTAGCGAGCTGGAGTACAATGACAAGGGCATTGTACTCAACGACGTTGTTGGTGCATGATTCCATGAGAGAATATGCACAATAAATGATTAGGCCCTCGGGAGTGACCAGGACCACTCATACTCCTGCAATAATTTTGCTTTTGGGACCTGTTCTTGAAGCACCGTCAAAGAACATCCGTCAAATGGGATCTCTCGTAATCGTGTTGGACTCCAAAACCTCGTATGGAATACAGTCGTAAAGTTTTGATATTTCCAGAATAGGATGCGCTGCCAAGAAATCGGCCAATGCTTGACTCTTAACTGCCTTCTGTGGGATGAACATTATGTCATAGGGCGATAACAAGATTGCCCACTTAGCTAACTGCAGGTTTAGCGCTCCTGGCTTAGTCATGAGGACTCCGATGGGGTTGACCCTAGAGATAACGTAGATCGTTTGCCCAGCTATATAATGGCGCATCTTTTGGACAACAAAGACTAAAGCGAGACACTATTTTTCAACAGGATTATACCGATATTCGGCTCCAATCATGGTCCTGCTCAGATTATAGATGGCTTGCTCATGTCATGCGTTGCTATTCTGGGCTAGCAAGGCACCAAGAGAATGGTTCATAGCACGAACATATAGTAAGAAGGGACTTCCTACGACTGGGGCTACCAAGACTGGGGTACTGGTGTGTTATTTCTTAATACCATTAAACGCTTGTTGGCATTCTTTAGTCCAGACATAAAAAACTCCCATCTTCATCAGTTTGGTGAAAGGTAGGCATCGTTCGAAAAGATTTGCTATGAATCTTCAGATGTATGCCAAGTGTCCTTGCAGACCACGAAGCTTACAGAGGTTTTTGGGAGGAGCCACGTCTAGGATGACATTGGTTTTCTCAAGATCAATGTGAATGCCCATGGCTGTAACGATGAAGCCTAAGAATTTTCAATTAGAGACTCCTAGGAAAGACTTGGTTGGGTTCTTCTTTAGCTGATGCGCCCGTATTAAGTCAAACACCACCTTCAGGTCCTCCAAATGGTCAACCTTCCTCCGGGTTTTAACAGCAATGTCATCAACATCATATTCTATCATTTTTCAGAGGTGTTCGCGAGATATAGTGCTCATGGCCTGCTGATATGTTGTCCCAACCTTATTCAAACCGAAAGGCATTATTGTGTAACAGTACATTCTTTTTGGTGTTCTGAATGAAGTGTGCTTTTCATCTTCCGAAAGCATTTTGATCTGGTTGTAGCCCAAAAACTCGTACACAAAAGACATACGTTCGAAGCCACATGTATTATCGATCATTACGTCAGTAAATGGGAGGGAACTCGTCTTTTTGACAAGTCAAGTTGAGATTCCTGAAGTTTATGCAGACTAGAATCCTCCCATTTTTCTTGGTGACAAGAACAACATTAGCTACCAAATCTTGATATTGCTCCTCATGAATGAAGCCGTTGGTGATAAGCTTGTTCATCTCGATTTTATTAGCGTCCATAACATGAGGGTAAAAATATTATTGTTGCTGTTTGACCAGTTTAGCGTCTAGCCGAATGTTAAGTTTATGCATTACGACGTGTGGGTCTAGTCTTGGCATATCTTCATAGCTCCAGGAGAAGCCATCGATATACTCTTAGATAAGTTGTATCAGAGATTCTTTGTCTTCTCCTGTCAAACTCTTGCTAATGAAGATGGGCTTAGGTGAAGATTCATCCCCTAAGTCAATTTGTATAACTTCGTCTTCAGTGGGAGGTTCTCGTTGCTTGAATGCCACTCCCACTTAGATCCCAAGTACTGAGCCCAGGGTTCTTTTTTGAAGAATTCCAGCATTTGGTCTTTATCTTCTATTGGAGGATTTTGGTGGTCATATTGACCGACAATACCTTCTAGAAGGCCCGACCGATGCTGGTATCAGAGTCCCAAGTTAAGGAATCTGATGAGTGAGAGTGCATCTTGACTTTAGTTTTCAAACTCTCTGGAGTTGTCGGGGGATGTAACATAACCCAATCCCCAACGAGTATGTTGGTAGTAATCTTGAAGCTTTCCTTTTGGAGTAGGAAGTCGTAAGAGAAGGCATCGACCCTTACCGTAGTTTAAATCTTTACCGTTGGTCAAGTCGTAACCCATCTTTTGGATGAGGTGTTTGGCCTGAGCAGTATAACGGTTGATTTGCATCTTGCCGTTATCGGGTTCTGGTTCGGCAGGGGTAAGTCTTTGGGGGCGTTCTACCCGACCAAAGATGATGGGCTCATGGTCCTTCTTTTTTGCCGGGACCACGAAGTAAGCATCTTGGGAAGGGATAATTCAGTTTGTAGTATTGGCGGTTGTTACTTGTGTTTGTAATATATCTAAAGCATTATCCAAGACAAACATAATATTCCATTGTGCACAAGAATAATTCAAAGATAGCTTCTTATTAATGAAGTACGAAATTTTGTCCCGAAAGATTATATCATCTAAAGAGGGTACCTTAGTATGGGCAGATATACAATCCCCTAACCCTTTATTCGTGAGGACCGGGGCAGCTACAGGAGGAGACAATGGGGCATTTTGTTGTAATTTAACTACTAAGGGAGCTAAGGCAGGAGGATCCTGCAATCTTGGAGATGCTTCTGGGGTCCTCCTTAGCAACTTGACCCTGATGGGTTCTTGGGTTCCTGCCGACAACTTGACAATCATGTGGGCAGGAGCCTTTCTGTGAAGTTTGGCCACGAGAGGAGCTGACGTTTAAGGAGGCTTCCTTTTCAGTCGGACTCTTAACGGTTCTTCAGTCACAACTGTAGTTTCGCTTCATTGTCCGCATAATTGGCATCATCATCCAAGTGGACTAACTTATACAAATCAGCATCAGTGCAGTATGCCTCGAGTCCTTAAAAAGGATCAATGTCAGCAAACTCTATTTTAATGACCACGTTGTTGGCTACATACTTCATGCATTGATGGAGTATGGAGGGCACGATCTTGTATTCATGTATCTACGGACGTCCCAATCAGACATTATAAGATATGTTTGTATTAACGACATAACAGGTCATATCTGTTTGGAGGTCACCTATCTGGCATTTCAGATGGATCTTGCCTAACATATTTCTTTTTTCTGGCATTGAAACCACTGATCGTAGTGTTGGACGAAGTCAATCGGTGCATTAGTATCCCCAAAGTCTGGGGCAAACTCTGGGGGATGATGTTGAGAGAATAGCCATGGTCGATATGTATACGATTGACCTTGATGGAACAATATACCCGTGTAATACAGGGATCTGTTGTGCCTATTATTCTTCAGCAACATGTCTTGGTGAGAGAAAGTGATGTTCAAGATCGTCTCAACCATATTATGGTAACGTGGGCAAGCGGCATGATCTTCTTTAGGTGGCTGGACTTGACCGAGAAAGGAGTCAGTATGTACTAACGCCTTGCTGAGAGCCTCCCACGTCTCTTTGGAGAGGTGGAGAAGTTTAAAGAGCGACAGCCTGGCTGGAGTATTGTCAAGTTGTGCCAATATATCAAAGTTATAGGGCTTGATTGCCTCTACCGATGAGTCTTTTTGCAGAGGTTTGTTGAAAGGAACCTCCTCTACTTCTGTTTATTTGTTGTAGGAGGTTGAAATGGACCTGATTCCAGAGTATCGGGTGTGACAGCCGTAGCAGGTGGAGGTGCATCTTCCGCCGGAGCCTGATTGCCCTCCCGCTGGTAAGAAAGACCAGATCGAGTGCCAACCAGGCTTCATCGGTCGTGGCAGACACCATGCAACACGATTTAGATTTCTTTTCTTTGATAGAGCATATTGTGGGCAACATCATGTCTGGAAAAAGATCCGGATGGACCCACATAACTTTGCCTCGTGACATTATAAGCAGGATCAGGCCCTGAGCATTATCGCGGGCCGGTGGAAGGTTAACAACTTCTATTGTCCACTTAGGGAACGGACGACACCATCTTGGGCTTCCGTCTTCAGGAAGCTACCGAATTGAAGGGTCACCATATTGGCAATAACCGTCTTGTCCTCGTAGTCAAATGAGAGGACCTTGGCATCAATGAGCCTCTGTATCTACTTTTTCAAATGTAGCAGTCACGTGTCGAGTGGTGTACGTACCGATGGTAGTGACGGTACTTGGGGTTGTCCATATTGTCCACTTCGTCGGGACGCTTGAGAGGTGGGAGCTATAGCTTCTCGCCCTTCATCAGTACGTTAAAGAGCTCCAGCATGTCTTCGTCGTTAAAGAAATAAGTTTCCTTTGGCCTTGGCACCTCTGCTGGCTTTTGGTTCACGGATGCTAAACCTTTGGAAATATTGACAATCGGGGCTTGTTTTCCTTTTTTGTCCTTGCTATTGTTGGGGAGGTTGTTGCTAGACAGGCATTTCCCTTTGTCTTTAAGTGTAGGGAAATTCACCCCCAGCAAGCATGCATCCCGAGCATTCCTTTCAGCACTATCGACACTGATAATGAATGTCATCCACTCTGTGTATTGAGGAGCATTGTGCTAGAGTTTGATTGCGTGGAGTATATTTTTGCAACATGAGTCCATTAGTACGGGCTCAGGTACCCCTGAAGGTAATCTCAAGGCCGCTTGGCGGAAGCGCTCTATGTTGGCACGAACGGGCTTCCTTTTCTTCTGAGTAATGTCCATAAGAGCGGACATCGTCATATCCATTCTTCCCTCATAGAACCGAGAGAGGAAGAGTCGTTTCAAATAATCGAGTGATGAGATGTCGAGGAGACTACAAAACCACTCATATGCCACCCCCTGTAATGCCCCAATGAATAGGCTTGTGAGCAGGGCATCATCTTTTGGTAAATGTCCCTTCACAAAGGCGAAGAACGTCAGGTATCAACGGGGAGACTCTTTCCTATCGAATGGTGTTAGCGTCTGTAGTTTGTACTTGGGAGGCTATACCACGTTATCCCACTCAGGAGGATATGGTTGCCGGATCCCCAGTTTTTGGAGTGATTCCCGCTTGTCCTTGGCCTCAAAGTGAGCGTGCAGCTCTCTAAGAGCTTGTTGTATATCCTCTAACATTGGCAGGCTAGATGACCATGGCCGTGCATGGTTCTCAGTTGGGGGTGGCGCGTGAGAAGGTGCATTAGATTCCTCGTTTGTCCCCGGGTCTTGATTTGCTGGATCAGGGGCTCGGAGTGTTAATCTGTCTTTGAGCTCTTAGACTACCTGGGTTAAGGCTTGCATTGATTCGGTCAACGTATGCAGGCCTGTCTCGAGGGCCTCTATACGATACGGGTGGTTTAATTCTTCACTGCTTCCCGTATTGTCACTCCCTGTCATCTATACTGACATTAGGTGGCAGGAATTTGATGGCCCAGTGGATCTTTCGCTATCCGGCTCAGATCCTTGGTTTCACCTTCCTGAGGAAAGACAAGAAAGTTGATGTCATCTTCTGATACAAGGAAGTAACTATCCCCAGTCTGGTGATACCTTGCGCCCCTCAGAGGCATCTGTGTCAGTCTCGTACAAACCCTCGTCTGATTGGAATAACAGGTTGTCCCAGAATGTTGGGGGCTTGCTACCCCTAGCTTATACTGTCGATGAAGTGAAACTTCCCATTGATAAGGACTTGGCCTTGGAGTAAGTGTGTTGGAACACACCCGTCCGCCAGCTTGCTGCCTTGAGGTCGACCCTTAGACTTAGATGCACTAGCCAAAATATGAGGATTCCAGGAAGTTTTCTTGAGGGAGGGTGGGCTCCATATTGCATTGCACGAGGCAACCAAAAGTTCATCCTTGTCTTCCATTGACAATCTCTTGTCGAGCCATTGTCGAATAGGTATCGATGGTTGCAGCCGTTGAAAAACTTAGTGCCTTCTTTGTAGAGATACTGCTGTCTGGTTACAGAAGAAGTTGATGATTATGTTAGCATAATTGTGCCCTGAGGTAGGCACATTATGCATAACATAGGTCTCTCCTGCATTACGCTTATGAGAGATCACATCACGTAAGTCACAGGAATAGGTATTCATATTTACGTCTATTTCACGCGCACAGTCGAGCTGAGCGCATGAGCGTAGATGTGATAAATGTAGAATTAAAAATCAAGGGGTGCCACTCATTAAAGTGTGCCATCATCAAGTGGCACCAAATCATTAGGTTACTCCAGATCATTAGGTTGCGCCTAAGTCAGGGTGTGCGAGCTCCACGTGGCAAGCATCCTCGAGAAGCTGTAACGGTTGCCATCATTACTGACAGCTCTGACAGCTCGTCAGTCGAAGAAAATCCATTCGAATCCCATGCAACACGGTGCTCAAGAAGATTTTGTCAGCATGTAATTAATGCTGATAGCTGGTCCGCATAAGTTGTCAACTGGCACATGAATTAATCAAAATAGTACAAAAGACTTAGTCAAAGGTGCCAGTTGTTGAGTTGCGCCTACGCGCAACCTGGCTAGTTGGCGCCACCTGATCAACTTTTATTCAGAAGCTGGATGATGTGGCACGTATGCCACTAATCTTGAAGAATGTGTCTACTATACTGCCCACGACCACGCACATCTCACTCAAACGATGCCATGCGTCCCCAGTAGTTCAAGTAACTGTTCGCGCAACTGGATAGAAGGCGCGCAACCTGAAGTGCGCGCAACTAAGAAAACAGTTATTTCAAAACTCTATAAATAGAGTTTTAAATCAGTTCTAAAGCAACGCTAACGATCATAATCTACTGACAAAGTGCTGTTGCATCTTCCAGAGGCTCGTGTCTTTGATATCACATCGTCCAAGGGATAAAGTGATCGTCTTCTGATCAGATTCCTACAGTTGTGCTTCCCCAGAAATCAATTGTACTCTTGTACTCTATTCTTAGTTTGTAATCAAACTTATGTTTTTCGCAAACAAAATGGAGACTCTGCTGGGGATGAATTTCTCCTCCGACTAGAAAGTGATAACTCAATGTGGTACCACGTCGATCAGCAAGACGCAGAAGACTTTGGTCGTCCAAGTCGACCAAATTGTTTACGAGGCAATGATCAGTACTGGGGGTACCAGGCGCACCCCTGTTGCTGCTAAGAGCAAAGTGCGCACTATGTAGACTCCTAAATCTTCTCGGCCAACAATGGCTCCTGTGCAACTTGCGCAAACAGCTTATCGGCCAACCATGGCTCCAGCGCAACTTGCATAGACAACTTCTCGTCTAACCATGGCTCCTGCGTAACTTGCGCAGACAGCTTCTCGGCCAACCATGGCTCCTGCGTAACTTGTGGAGATTCCTTCTCTGCCAACCAGAATTCCTGCACAACCTGCGCCTACTGTTTCTTCGACTCTGAATAAAGTAAACGCCTTTTGGCTACTCCCTCATCTTCTCCAGTTCTGAACTCGGAGAAGAACCTATCTGGCGAGAATGCTAGACAAAACAAAGGGAAGTGCCCTTCGGCCTTTCCTCAACCTACACAACCTGTGCTTGCAACCTTTCAGCCACAAAACAGAGGGAAACACTCTTTAGCTACTCCTTCAAATTTGAACTTGGCATGGAATACACCTATTCCAACCTCATTACAGAATAAAGGAAAGCGTCATTTGGCATTTTCTAATTCTTCCCCAGTCCTTGAGTCGGTAGAAAGTATCTCTGAGGTCGCCTATGCAACGGTTAGTATAAAAGCTCTTTTGGGCAGGAACTCTACTCCTCTAAACAGAGAAAATCAAATCTCTGCTAAGAAAGTGAGTTCTGTTCAAACTAAACTTTCTGTTGCTCAGTTGCGCCAGGTCAAACACATGAGAACAGGTTGTGCAACACAAAAAGGACTTCTGCCAAATCCTAAAAATGCAACTACAGATCTTCTAACCCTGCGCATCTCAAGATCCAAGCAGGGAAAGCTGCTAGTATCTCAAACAGATACACAAGTAGCAGATCTACCTGACCTGCGCACCTATCTTAACAGGCGCCAGTCAACACCTACTTCAACAAAATGCAAACAGCCTACGCCATTGGCTAACTTGCACCAGAAATAGACTTCTGAAGTCAAGAACCCCTTTACCTATGCTAATCAACTCAACACTTCCTTCTACACTCAAGGAACAAGAAATCTTAAGTATATGAATCATGTTCCTAACATCATTAAAGAATATGTTCCTTCGGCTTCTTCTCATCCTGATGATGTAGCTGATCTCTGTGAAATTCTTAAACAGAAGCGGAAGACCACAAATCCGTCTCATCCAATATAGCCCCAAGAACATCACCGTAACCATCACCATGAGGTAGCTATCAAATGCTATTGTCAATCAGCTAAACGGTTTGTCTTCGACCGTCTGAATTACTCTCAGGTTCCTCAACCGATGATACTGGATGAAGATGAAATGTTGTATGCCTCTGTCAATATGACGTCTTGAAGCACTGGAGGTGGAAAGCGCCCAAGACACAATGCATCCCGTAATCCCAGTCAACAATACATAGATCGAATTCATGAATTCGGCGAAGGAGTATACCAATATAACAGATTAAGAAGCCGAGACACAATCGGTCAAAGGAATCTTCCTTCCGACCAATAAACAATCGGTCAAAGAAATCTTTCTTCCGACCAAGAAATAATCGGTCAAAAGAATCTTCCTTCCAACCATTAAACAATCGGTCAAAGGAATCTTCCTGATTCCAACCAAGATTCTTTCAGTCAAAAGGACATCCCTATCACTTATTCGGGGGGTAGTTCCTTATATACTTTGATGCTGATAGTGAAAGTTCTGAATGGACCATCTTTTCTACTTGCCCATCTTTAATAGCTAGAGAAGTGACTGCTTATGTCGTCACAAAAGATCAAGATGCTTCCAGTTCTAACAGTCAAGAGCAGCGAATTGCTGCTTTGGAGGCTAGTTTGAAGAGCATGGTTAAGATGATGACAGGCATACATGCTGTAATTATGATGCAGCATACGGTTCTACTAGTCGTGAATCTAATTCCGACCCAAGAACCTGTAACGACATTAGCTCCCGTCAACATTGGACTGGGGGTACAGTCTCCTCACACCGCTTCCATACCTGTACAAGCTATTCCAAGTCAATCTGGTGCTGGAGGTGATACTTATCATGCAGTACCTCCTCCTAACATATCAAATCAATTCGCTGCTCTATAATCATCAGGAGATACCAATGAGGCTGTAAAACTTTTACGTACTCAATTTGAGACTTTCAAATAGAAAGATGGCTTACAGAAGCTTGGGATCAAGCAGCCTTATCCTATAGAGTGGAAAAAAGTCTAATTTCCTTCCAAGTATAAACATCCTACTATTATGCTGTTTGATGGCAGCACATCTCTAAGTCAGTTCGTCAATCACTTTGAGGTAATGACTGATCAACTACAACCAAATGATGCTCTACTCACTAGGGTGTTCGTCGAAAATTTAGCAGGTACAGCTTACGACTGGTACAACAGTTTGCCAGATGGTTGTATAACCTCTTTATCTGGATTCAAACAAATATTCCTGGAATGATTTTATGAGGGAATAAATAGCATAACTATGTTTACTCTTATTAAATTAAACATGGACACATTAAAACAACTGAACGGTTCATTAAATGATTCTGCCGTGAGGCACTCAAAATGCCTCTCGGAACTCCAGATGCTTTGACTATAGACACTTGCAAGTCAAACCTATTGCCTATAATCAGCATGTGGACTGGATCGACACAGTTCCAGGATTGGCCTTCATTTATAGTAAATGCTAAAGCGGCAGAAGAAAGTACTGACAAGTTCAAGCAATTAGGTATTCAGATGCCTAATCTTGACAAAGATGAACATGCTATACCAAATAACGGTGGCCATTAGAACAACCGCAGGGGTAATAAAACTTTGGCTATCAATATCAAAGGTAAGGAAACTCTAGCCGTCAACATAGGTCAATCAACACCTACTCCAACGGCACCACCACAGGGAGCACCACGTCCGAAAGAAGAATACTCTTTTGTCGGATGCAAAATCGACCGAAAAAGTACTAGCGGCACATGTCAATTCCTTGGAAAATCTTTGGCATCCTGGTTTAGTAAGAAACAAAACTCTGTTGCTCTTTCCACCACTGAGGCCGAATATATAGTGGCTGGTTGTTGTTGTGCACAAATTCTTTGGATGTCACAAACACTTATAGATTATGGTATTTCTTCTACTTGTACTTCCATTAAATGTGATAACACTAGCTCAATAAATCTCACGAAAAATCTGATTTGTCACTAACGCACGAAGCACATTAAGATTAGACACCATTTTCTTCGTGACCATCAACAAAAGGGGGATATTCATCTTGATTTTATTGACACTACTTATCAATTGGCTGACATCTTCACTAAGCCCCTCCCGGAGGATCGTTTCACTTTTCTTTGCTAAGAATTAGGCACTATCAATCTTGAGTTTTAGTTCATTACTCAAGCGACATATTGATGGCACACAGCGGTATATCGACGTCATACCAATTTTCCTACAGAATTATGTTCTGTGAACAAAATCGACATACCGTCGGGATCCACCGGTATGCCGTCGGTATGCCGTCTGCGACGGAATGCAACATATCAACTTATTTTTTTGGGGGACCCATCATATCACATCACATTTATTTCTCTCACATCTCTTCACCTCCTCCCTTCTTTTAAAACATCACTTCTCATTTATTATGTGCCTTTTCAAAACCCTCATTCATCTCTCTTTTCAAAACCCCCTATTAATTATCCATCTATTCACCTCCTTTCCTCTCTCTTTAAAATCCTTTCTTTCTCCTCCTCTTCTTCTTCCTCCACAACAATTTTCCTTCTCACCACCGAATTTGAAGATCTTCTCTACATGGCCCACGCCAACGCCCCCGTTCTTCCTCTTTCGCTTCCGCTTCCAACCCCTTCGTACCAGTGCTCCTTCATAACGGTGGTTACGATCCGAAGATCTTTAAATTACATCTTGCTGCCGATGCCTGGTTCCACTACTTTGCCGACTATGTCGTATACAAAGGAAAAACAATCAACTGGAACCTCTTCTCCGGTCATCTATCTTTCTTTAAGACCGCTGGCCTTTCCACTCTTCTCCGTCGCCAAGTTCCCATCTATCCGGCGGCTGTCAGACTCTTCTACTGCAATCTGGTGCCAGACTTGGCCAACAACGCTCTTGAGAATCTTGTCAATGACCGTTACTTTCGTCTCACTGCCCGCGACATTGTAAAGATTCTCGAGATCCCTAATCACGAGGATGCACTCCCGACTTTGGTCGGTCTTTATCCTACCGTTAAAGTATCCTTCGACGAGTTCTGTGCCATCATCTGCAAGGGACCTAACCCTCCAGCTATTCCTGCCCTCTCCAAGCAGCTGGAGTCATTTTACTATGAGCTACATCGTATCATTTGCTACAGCCTTTACCCCAAGTCTGGCAACTACGATGCCATCACCAACGATGCTCTGGTCTGTATGTACTATCTGTACTTAAAGAAGACTTGGTCCTTTGCTAAAACTCTGCTGAATGCATTCTCATCCATCCACTCATCGGGAAGGCAGGCCCTCAACTACGGCATGTTCATCACTCTTATTCTTGAGGCTAAGGGAGTCGACCTCTCTTTTTGCCAGTCGGATGGTGTTTCTCCATTCCTAGCCTTATCCCGCTCTGCATCTAGTGCTTTATCCTCTCGTGCTTCAACCTCTCAGGAGCCACAACCTACTCTACCTGCTATAGCACCATCTGATCCTTCTTCCTCTGCCCGATTCATGCCTCTGACCCAGTAACACTTTGATATGCGCATGGCTCAGGCGGAGGAGCAGATGAGGACCAATACCCGTTGCCTTGGCAATCTAATTCAGAGTCGCTTTCATGACCAAGCCTACTTCATTCAGCGTACTCTTCAAGATCGTAATGCATTTCTCGATATCGATCTTCAGGATCCTCACTTTCAAGGCTCTCGATTCTCTGACCCCAAAGCCTATGGATTCATGTATCCCGATGGTGTTGATCCTTTTGGTGCATTTCACGGGACTCCTGGTGATGGCAGTGATGATCCAGAAGATCAGTAGCTTCGGGCTTCCTTCTGTGTGTTTGGTCCAATAATATGTGGTGTCTATTCTCAGTTTGTCTTTTGAAGTCCTTCGAAGACTAGTGTCATTGTTTGTTGTGTTTATTCTGTTTCAGTGTCTTGTGAGATCCTTCGAGGATCTTATGTTGGTTGTCTTTTCCTCCCGAGAGGGAGCATTATGTTAGTTTGCGCTCTACCTGCATGTACTCTTTAACTTTGTCATTCAATATATGCATGGTTTAGCTATATCTTCCGCTCACTCATCAACTCTGACATGTTAGCTATATTTTTTTTACCATCTTTGATTAAGTAACAAAGGGGGAGAAAACGTATTGAGGGGGAGTCACTTCCCTAAAAGATGCTATCTTCCGGTTTTTGTCAATTATCAAAATGGGGGAGATTGTTGGCACATTTATTTTGATAACATTAACAATATCTTCGTGGTTTAGTTTTCTCTCTATTTCAGCGAACAGATATTTACTAAAAGCCTGCTAAGAGATCCTTTTATTAAAGCTGCTCTTCAAATGAAAGTCTGATGAAGTCTCCTACAAATCAAGACTGAAGAAAAAACCAACGTGCAATCAAAGACTGCTCTCAGATGGTCCAAGATTTCGAGTCTGTACAAGGTTTAGGATTCTCCATTTAACACCTAAGGTGGATAAAAAAATGTAAGCCTTCCTTCTGTCTTTTCACTCAAAAATCAATGTCTACAGAAACAGCATACCGACGGCATACCGCAGTGTACCGACGGTATATCATTTCTGAACAAGAAAAATATTCTGTGACGAAATTCGGCACACCGACGGTATACCACAACGTACCGACGGTGTACCGTTTCTGAGCAAGAAATATGTTCTGTGACGAAACTCGGCCTGACGACGGTATACCGCACTATACCGATGGTATACCTTTTTTGAGCAAAAAATATATTCTGTGACAATAATCGGTATACCGACGGCAAACTACCGTATACCGACGATATACCATGTGTGATCCAGAAATATATCCTGTGACGAAAGTCGGCATACCGACGGTATACCGCAACATACCGCCGATATTCCGATCTCGATATTTTAATTTTGAATGGATAAGATGCTAGCATTAAATGCTTCCAACGGCTTAGATTTATTACCATTACTGTTCAGAATGGTATGCCGACGGAATGTCGGTCAATACCGACGGTATTGCGTCAGCACTAAGTGTTGGAGCATTAACTGCTTTGTTCTCTTGGTTCTATATAAAAAGTGATTGTGTCTTCTCCTTCAAGACTAACCAAGCTATAAATTTTCTCAACAACCAAGAGCTCTCACCATTACTACCCTACCCAAAGCTTTCATTTGTCATCCAACCCAAAAGTGCTAAAGTATTAAAGAGTTGTATTTTTCGATCTTCAAGTGTGGTAGAAGATCAAAAGCCTTCTTTCCCTTTGTGTTGAAGTTGACGAGCCTTCGTAAGAAAACTCGTGTGTAGAAGTTGGCGAGTTCTTCAGATTAAAGCTCGTGTTGAAGTTGGCGAGTTCTTTTAATCCAAACTCGTGTAGAAGTTGACGAGTCTTCGGATCCAAACTCGTGTGTAACTATTTACTCAAATAGTGGATTTAAGTCGGAGATAGTTCCGGGACTGGATTGCCTCTAGGGAGGAGACCAGGTTACATCGAGTGTTTGATTTTCTCTCTCTCTCTCTTTTACTCTCAGTAAAATAGCCTTAAATTATCAGTAATTATTTTATTACCCTATTCAACCCCCCTCTAAGGTTCTTCAGATGGCTCCAATGATGAAGGAGGAAGGGCTTCTTACTGACTCATAAGGTTGGTCTTTTTCCATGACCATTTGGATTAGAGGCTTCAGAGAAGTGAAGAAAGCATTAATATAAGCTTCGACAACAGCTCTGTTCATCGCTAAGGTCCCCGGGGTATCCACTTCTGTTGGAATCCTTATTTCTGCAGTAGCTGGAGGAACTACAGATTATACACCAGGAGACCCGAGTACTGGCATCATAATAGAACTTCTCTCTCCAGTTTGGGTTTTCATATCCAGGGGAGCCATGGTCGAGCTAAAACTGAATGTGGTCGACACAGCCTTTGCAACTGTCCCTACAAGACCTACTGTTACCAAGATACACAGTTATTACATATAAATTACATGAATTAAGGTAAATAAAAGTTGAAATTTTACCTGATCCTGGCAATAAATATGTGGTTTCATGGGGCATGTCCAGATCAGAACGGAGCCTGGCCATGGTAGTTTCAGATACAACTACCTGACTACTTCCATCTTCGGAACCGCATGATAAGAAATGATTGCTTTCGGCCCCTGATTCTGCCTGTTTAACTGGGGCAATCTCCTCTACATCCCTGACTTCAAAAATTTGATCAGTAGGGGTCTGAGTCTCTGCAACAATAGTGTTGGGATTTTTATCACTCCTAGCATCTTCAAGAGCCGTAGTTTGATCTTCATTTTTTTTCAGGCTCATCAGGTTTTGGGCTTGGATGCCCCTCCTCAACAATGATATTTTCTTCACCCTCAACAGTTATATGGCATTCTTCAGTCGATACCAGTGGGACATCTACTGGAACTGGTTCTTCTTCAACAGCACTTGCAAAATTATCTCCGATTGACACATTGCTATAGTTACAATCCAGGAGGGCATCTATCATCTGTTGATCTTCTTGAGAACGAGTAGGAGTTTGAGTGGCCGGAAGATCGGCAGCTCAAGCTTGAGATTCTATAGGAGGCAACTCATCTTCGGGGGATGTAACCTCTGGGACATTTGGAGTCAGGGATGACAGTGTTACTCCTGCTGCAGCCAGGGCAGTTACGAAAAAAGTTGTCCGTACAACCTGATATCCTAGAATTTCTTCGGTAGTAATTGAGACAGGAATATCAATTGTTGTAGTCTCTGTATATGAAAAAGAATAATATCGATTATCATTTATATTTTAAAATTATGCTTAAAAGTATAGAAATTACCTTTTTGAGATGGTAGATCCTTCTGTGAGGATAATGATATATCAAATTCCTTTTGGAGGGTGGAAGTGTCAATTGTTTGACGTTCTGCTCGAGTCGCCAACAATTTTCTTCTGGCCTTCCGTAGCAGAGGTGCTACAGGTTCTTCTTCGACCTCATCAAGGTCATCTGGTATTCTATGCACTTCTTCTCGGACGACTCCACTCTATTTTGGAACCGAAGAAGGAGTTATTTTCCCCGAGAGACCCCACTATGCATCTTCTTCGACTGGGACCGAGTCGTCCTAGTAGTCGGCTGTTCACTAATGACCAAAGTGGTCTTCGCCTTTTTCTTCCCCGGAGCCTTAGGAGAAGAAGGAAGATCATCATGATGCGAAGGAGCCGATGAATCTCCAGTCTTCCTTTTCTTAAGACCCTTGGCAGGAGACTTTTCTTTTTATACTTTTAATGATACGTCCAACGGCTCATTTACTTTATCTAGGAAGCCTACAAAAGAAGCCTCCAGAGGTTCATCGACAGGGTCTCGACCTTCTGCATCCCTGAACAATTGTGCAGTATGAACTCCAACCTTTGATCGCTTATCACTGGCAAAGTTGTGGGCCAGATAAAAGTTTTCGGCAAAAGTGTTTGTCGAAGTATTGAAATTCGCATATGTGTTTAACATACGCGGACCCTGAGCAAGATTATGGGGCATGGAGAATATAGCCTTGGTGCCTCCGGTATTATAATATCTCCAAGCCCTAGAACCATCAATCAAGAAACCTTTGGCTTGAAGGCAAGTAGTGGCATTCTCCACATACAGCTGGTCATAGCCAAATTGCCGAGCGAATCGACTTGGTAAATATGGTTCTAGAAAACACTCTTCCTTAAATCGATATACTAGGTGAGACAGACGGATTGTCTTCAACCACGCAAAAATAGTCGGAGACAGACGGAGAGGTGCTGCTTCTAAATCCATGAGTTGTGGAGGAAGATTCTCATATCCTGGAAGAGGGGGAACACATTGAAATCTCCATCCAGATCCTCGGTTCAAAGCTTTTTTGCATTCTAAAACTGCGTTTGTATTCCAACAAGCATTAGAATAATGCCTGATAAAGTTACCCCCAACTTCGCCTATATCAGGGTCCATCAAGCTGGGATGGTATAGCAATTACCACCAGAACAAATAAGTATATGGAATTTCGGTACGAGAAAAATCCAGTCGAGCAGCCTTATCATACAAAATAGTATCTGTAAAAGAACACAGTCCTGTGTTCAGGCGACATGTCATCACTGAAAGAATGTCCATCTTGTGGCCCAATACTAAACGCACAGCATCAAACAATATGCCGTAGTGAAATCTATCGACTGCACTGGCCCCAGAAACTATGAACCGTCGCAGCCATAAAGAAAAAAAACCCCGCCAATTGGGCTTCTTTTGACATGGGTCTGTAACCCTGCCTGAGATAACTCTCAATAGTAGCACTAGCCTTAAAGGGGTGCCAGTCCACATCCAAGATATCATCGGTATGCTTGGACTTTTCCATCAGTTTTTCTACGTCGCTATGACTGAGCGGTTGGAAAAAAAAGGATCACAAGCCTGACTCTCGATTATCTTGTCTTCAAAGATATGGCCTAAAAACAAATACGGCAACCACTTGGTTGTATAACAAGTCCCTGCGGAAGCGCTTTTGTAATAAAGGGAGCATATCTTATAATGGCATAGAAACTCCTCAAACACAGCCACCATCTAAGAGTTTTCTATAGAAAGGATATCCGGTTCCTCATTAGGGGCACATATTCTTCATATAGGTTGTTACCTATTGGAAGATGTGAGAGATATTTCATCTCATGAAGTGCAAAACCAATTTTCCCGTGAGGGGTCATGAAGGTTCCGGTTCTGTCGTTGTATCTTTCAATCAGAGCCAAGAATATATGAGCATTTAGGCGAAAGCCGTGAACAGTAGTCCAGATAGCCTCATAAAGTTCTAGTTTAAGGAGTTTGTCCTTGAACTGATCCAGAATCCAAATCACTAAGCTACTCCAACGTTTCATGTCTGGGTTCACTTGGCCTGTCAAACGCATGGCCTGATCTGGGTATCTTCCTTCAGCTTTAGCAAATGTGCTTGCAAAGATGGGCACCTTGACGGAAAAAAGCATCGATGAATCTTCTGGAGGTATATAACTCGGCTTCAAACCCTTTAGATAAGAACTGTACCTGTCTGAAGTACTGTAAAATAGGTCCTTGCTTTGCGGACCTAACTTATAACATATTTTTTCGGCTCTGGCTTGCTGAACCGGAGTTATGTCCCATGCCATCCGTCGAGGGTAACTGGAGAATTCATATCGAGACAAGGGCAAATGTCTTGACATCTCAGTGAGATATATAATTCTATCCTTACATTGATAAATCCTATCTTTCTTGGTCTTTGGTTGAGATGTCTTCTTCACTGCATCTCCAAATAAGAAAGCCGATTTCTTATTAACCACATTATCTACACTTTCCAAAGGTTCACCATTCATCAGACATAACAAGTGTTACTTTCTTGAGCAATGAGTATGGCCCTTCTGGATTCAGGTGCATCATATTGTGGATATGAGACATGAGATAAGTCTTCTTTATATTCTGATACATTGAAAGCTGAAGCATATTTCCCAGCATCAAGGTCTTCTCTAAGATCAACTACAAAAAGAAGAAGAACAAACAAAAGTTAGCCTCAAAAAGAGTTTTATTCTATGAAGTAAAACACACAAAATCATAGATTGTGCGACATATGTGTTGCGCGACTTCTGTGTTTTGCGACATCTATGTTGCACGACATCTGGTTGCACGATATATGTGTTGCGCAACACCTGTATTGCGCAACTTCTGTGTTGCGCGACATCTGGTTGCTCAGTATCTGTGTTGCACGACATCTGTATTGTGCGTGATTTCAAGTTGTACTACTTTTGATATATGCATTCGCACAAAATTAGAAAGTACAAATTTGAAACTCTCGCAACACAGTTCGTAAAGATGAACAGTATGTGAATAGCAACCAAACTCTAAAAAGAGAAGGCACAAGTTGTGAAGTATGCCTACACTCTAAAAAGAGGTAGCACACGTTGAGAGACGCACGAATCGTCCAAAACCCTAAAAATAGTCAATCAATCAAATTGACGTACAGTCTGCTCTTGAAGAATCACCTTCAAGTGCCGGGTTGGCTCTTTCAGTTCGTGATGACGGTGGTGCATACTGAGGCGCTCTTATCGACGGTGTATGAGATGAAGGCCCAGCAATAGCCTTTCCCTTGACGGCGATAGACTTCTTTGGGGCCATTGATGATCGCTGGAGGAGCTTCGAGAGTTTGGAAGAAGAAGATAAAAGAGTTTAAGAGAATTAACTTTCGATAAAAGTTAAAAGTTTTCTTTGGACGGCTATTTATAGCCTAAAAAGTCTTTTCGAAACTGTTGCGCAATTGGCGCTTAAAATTCAGAATTTATTTGAACAGTTGACTGGCGCAACCCGTATTAAGTTCCTCTAATTCAAAGTATTTCAAAATTTTGAAATCTTTTAAACTTTGAAAACTTTGAAGGGGGTCTTGTAGAAGTTAAAAATCAAGGGGTGCCACTCATTAAAGGGCGCCATCATCAAGTGGTGCCAAATTATTAGGTTGTGCCAGATCATTAGGTTGTGCCAGTATCAGGTTGTGCCTAAGCCAAGGTGCGCGAGCTCCACGTGGCAAGCATCCTCGAGAAGCTGTAACGGTTGCCATTATTACCGACAGCTCGTCAGTCAAAGAAAATCTATTCGAATCCCACGCAACGCGGCTCTCGAGAAGATTTTGTCAGCAAGTAATTAATGCTGACAGCTGGTCCGTGTAAGTTGTCAAGTAGCGCGTAAATTAATCAAAATAGTACAAAAGACTTAGTCAAAGGTGCCAGTTGTTGAGTTGCACCCACGTGCAACCTGGCTAGTTGGCGCCACCTGATCAACTTTTATTCAGAAGCTGGATGATGTGGCGCGCATGCCACTAATCTCGAAGAACATGTCCACTATACTGCCTACGACCATGCCCATCTCACTCAAACGATGCCACGCGTCCCCAGCAGTTCAAGTAACCATTCACACAACTGGATAAAAGGCGCGCAACCTAAAGTGCACGTAACTCAGAACATAGTTATTTTAAAACTCTATAAATAGAGTTTTAAATCAGTTCTAAAACATCATTAATGATCATAATCTACTGACAAAGTATTGTTGCATCTTCTAGAGGCTCGTGTCTTCGATATCACATCGTCCAAGAAATAAAGTGATCGTCTTCTGATCAGATTCCTACAGTTGTACTTCCCCAAAAATCAATTGTACTCTTGTACTCTTTTCCTAGTTTGTAATCAAACTTTTGTTTATTTGCAAACAATGAATGCACCCCCCGATTCAATTCTTGCGTATGAGACATGCTTAGGTCATGAGTGGGGGCTGCTTATGGGGCAGACTCATTTTACGCTCCCACCCACGCTGTTCATATGAATCTGTTACCACAATATTCTCCTCTTAGCTTGGTTCTGTGTATGAGATACGCCAAAGTGATATGGGGACTTTGTAACTATGTCATTCGAGGCGCAGGAGCACCTGAATAAGTTCTGTATAGCTTGTCGTTAGCTGCTTGTATTACTGTCAGTGCATGCTTTCGACTAGCTGTTGTCATTCAACATGCTTTGGACTTTTTCTTACTAGCCCAAGAAGGCACGTAGTACTCAGTGTCTAATTTGGCCTTACCCAGGGGTCAGACAATTATGTCAAAGGCAGAGGATCTTTCTTGCGCATCCAGCTTCGTGCATAGATGGGATGTTGTGCCTTTCCTCTTACGCTGCACTTTTGTCTAGCAAGTAGCCTGGGAATGGCAGCCTCCGCTGCGCTTCTCAAAAAATGGAGTCGAATGAGGAACTACGACAGTAGTGAGTGTAAGAATAAGGAGTGCGCCTGAGTTCTAGAAAGCTTTGGGCGCGTTCCCTTCATCTATGCTGCTTGGCACAGTGGTCTTCGGCAACCAGGTACGGCGAGTCTTCTTCGACTTTGCTAGCCGATTCGAAGGCCCTAGTAAGTTATGGTCATATTGCATCACGACCTTCTCGTCAGAGGAGAAAGAAGTCTCCAGCAGAGTCGCTATTTTTTTTCATGAACAAAAGTTGTACGAATTTTTTGTATTACAAACGAAAAAAGTACACAAGATATCCTAAATAGGAAATCTAAGTACAATTTGATTCTAGGGAAGTGTGACGATAAAGATCGAACACTGCAGTTGTCACGCCCCAGAACCAGAATACTGGAGAGCGGGGGCAGACATAGCCAGCTACGTATAAGAAATGGGATCCATCTCGCTATACGGTCACGGCTGTCTAGATACATGAGGGTTTATCTACAAGCCAACATTCTCTTAAGGTCATGAACAATCCTAGTGTCTCAATCACAAGCAAGTAAGTAAAAGTTACAAGATGTATGATCATTAAATATACAATAGTAAGGCGTCCCAAACATTACATATCCAGCTGATCATGAAGCTAGTCGTTACAAAATGTTAGGACTAGCAAGAGTTTTAGTCATACATGATCAACCCTAGGATCTATCAATCATGTTACAGCCCGTAGGCAGACAGTAAGTAAAGTACAATTGAGCTAAATAGGTGCTCGTCGGCTAAACGCCCCAAAAGAATATTTTTATAATAGAGTGGGAGAGCCAAAAATAATCCACTCGTTGCCAGGGTTCCGTCTAGTGGCCACCATCTGGCTGGAAGGTCGGTAGATCCTCTGGAGCTGCTCCAAAATCTGGCCATACAAAACCAGCTGGGTCAGATCACAGAAAGAGCAAGTGCCACAAAGGAAGCTTCACTCAGGAACTAAAACCAGCAATCAGCACAAGAGTATAAATAAAGTAAGAACTGGAAATAAAGAAAATACATCAGGATGATATACGACGAGATAACCATGGAACTATTCAGATAACCAGGTTACAACCCGTAAACCAAATAAGGACCGGGGTTGTAACCCTTTGTCTGAACAGAACTTGGAATTTCTCACCATTTATCGATAAATAAATACAAGCATGCTGATCATTCAATAATCTAGAACAGGATCAGGGCAAGACTAGACTGGTTAGACTCCATGCAATCATTTTACGGCCAAGCAAGAATTACGGCTTGATACTTTAACTAACTAGGGTTATCACAGGCCTAGTTACTAACAAGATGCAGTGAGAATCATCCACAGCCACAAGCCCTGCAGTCCATCCAGGTTACCTGGGTTAAAAGAATTAGAGTTGAATTTAGGTGGGTACATCGTCCAGGAAACGAATGTACCCTTAGGTAGCTTGAAGGGTGCAACACATGACAGTGTGCTGGAAATGTGCCCTACTCGACGGCAGGCTACAGATCCCAAGGCGTGCCTAGGTAACGGGATTGCCTGTAGCTGGGAGATCCCTTTATGACTAGTGTATTAATCTAGTTATTAGCCTTAGTCCATTTCAATGGGTACTCCTGACCGTGGTACCCAGGAGTCCCCTCCTAGACATGATGCAAGACAGGACTGGATTATTTGTACAAGCACAATCGCCCACGGTGTCCAGGATTAATTATACAGGTCATGTCATATCAGGTAGCCGTCGTAACAGCTATTCGAGATAATTATGTCAGGTGTACTTGTCAGGAGTGCGCCACGACGGGCCACTATCAGGTCATGTCAGGTTAGTCATGTCAGGAGTGCACCACTACGGGTCACTGTCAGGTCGTGCCCAATTATCAGTTCTAAACATATTAAATAAATTCATGATTTTCAAGTTCATAAAAAAAGGTGTAAGGATATAAAATGGACGTAAAATATCTAATAAAATATCAATATGCAGGGCTATAGAAGAGTCATGCGGCTAAGGCACATGCGGCCATGATGGATCTCATGCGGCTGGGAAGGAAACAACCCATACGGCTGGATGGTATCCGGCGCATACGGCTGATAAGGGAAAAGCCCATGCGGCTAAGAAGGAGTTCAGGTCCATGCGGTTGGAAAGTGTAGTATCATGCGGCTGGGTATAGAAGGAGGCGCATGCGGCTTATAGAAGCCCATGCGGCTGGGTCAACATGGCTGCTTATGCGGCAGGGAGTGAAGGGTGCATATGCGGCTGATAAGGGACTCAACCTCATGCGGCCAAGAGAAGGGCAAGACACATGCGGCTCAATTAGGTGAGCGCATGCGGCCCGGGTCACTAGAACCCATGCGGCAAAGACTAGAGGGGCGCATGCAGCTCAGGAGGACGAGGGTGCATGCGGTTCAGTAGAAGCCCATGCGGCTCAGGAAATAAAGGATGCATATGCGGCTGGGATTAATCAGAGTCATGCGGCCCGGATTAAGAAGTCCATACGGCTGGGTCTGGGGGTTCTCATGTGGCTCGAAGATCAGGGCCTATGCGGTCCGCAAGTGGTAGAGTTCATGCGGCTCAAGAAGATGGGCACATATGCGGCCGATGGGGAATGAGCCCATGCGGCTCAGGAAGTGAGATCCAGCCTATGCGGCTGAGAGTCTCCTGCGGCCGAATCACTTACCGCATGAATTATCATGCGGTCAAGTTAAGTCTAAGCACAGTTCATCTTCTCCAAATTTCTGAGAGGAAGAACACCATGAGAGCCAAGTTCTCAAGCTCCACAACTCCATCATCCGGAGCCCAAATCCGAACTTCCATAGGTCAAAATGGGATAGAACAAAATTCTCTACAACATGGAACCATCAAAACATAAAAATAACAAGATTAAGTAGATCAAAACCCAAGAAATCCGAAAATAAAATAAACTTAGATCTACAAGAATCTAGCCATGGAAATAAGAAATGCCAAGTACTAAAGTGCTTTAGAATGTAGTAAGGAAGAGAATGAAGTAATAAAATTGGAGTTCCTCCATGAAGCAAGTTGCACTTGCCTAGACCTCTCTCTGATAGGTAAGGAAGTAAATGAGGAAGAAGAAGATGATAAATGAAGAGAGAGAGAGAAGAGAAGGGGATAATAAATACAAATGGTGGTGGTAGGTAGGGTGTTCATCCAAGGGTTCATCATGAACCAATAGCAAATCCCAAACCGAACCAAGCCAACCCAAACCAAGAATAAACCAAGCCAGGGAGGAAACTAAGCAAGAAAATCATGTAATACCAGAATAAATACGTATATTTATTCCAGAAATACGTAATACGAACCACATGCATTACAACTCTACCCACCTTAAAAGAATTCCGTCCTCGGAATTTAATCAAGAGGCTAGAGGAGCAATGACAAGCTACATTAATCACATGCAAGGTATAACTAGACAGACAATTACTCATTCAAGCAAGGAATCGAAGGCATGAGGCATAAGAAAGACAATATACCTCACGAGTCAAACAAGTCGGGATATCGTGATCGGATATCATCCTCACGCTCCCACGTTGACTCCCCCAAAGAGTGATGACCCCAAGCAACTCGGACTAACTTGATAGTCTTGTTCTTGAGGATCTTCTCTCTCCGGTCTAATATAGACATGGGCCTCTCCTCATACGAAAGGTTGGTACCAACAACCAATTCCGAATGATCCAGGATGTGGCTCGGGTCCGGGATATACCGTCGTAATTGGGATACATGGAACACGTCATGTACCTCGCTTAGTGACGGCGGAAGAGCGAGATGATAGGACACATCTCCTACTCGCTCTAGAATGTCAAACGGCCCTATATACCTAGGACTAAGCTTTCCCCGTACGCCGAAGTGAATGACGCCACGGTTAGGCAAAATCCTCAGAAATATATGGTCGCCGACCGAAAACTCGAGAGGACGCCGATAAGAATCGGTCCAATAGTGCTGGCGATCATGGGCAATTCGAAGATGATCTCTGACCCTCCTGACCACTTCAACTGTCTGGGCAATCATTTCTGGACCGAGCATCTGTCTCTCTCCAACATCATCCCAAGCTAGCGGGGATCTGCACTTCCTACCATACAGTGCCTCGAACGGTGCCATCTGGATACTGGCCTGGAAACTATTGTTGTACGAGAATTCTACCAGGTACAAGTGATCTTCCTATGAACCACCGAAGTCAAGTGTACAGGACCGCAACATATCTTCAAGAGTCTGGATCGTACGCTCCGACTGGCCATCTGTCTGCGGGTGATATGCTTAACTGAACTGGAGATGAGTCCCCAAACTCTCTTGCAAGCTATGCCAAAAGTGTGACGTAAATCTTGAATCTCGGTCAAAGGTGATACTGACTGGCACACCGTGCAACCTGACAATCTGCCTGAGGTACATCTCTGCTAGCTGAGCCGTCGACTGACCAACTCTGAATGGAAGAAAGTGAGCCACTTTCGTGGGCCGATCAACAATAACCCAGATAGCATCTCTACCAGCTGGGGATCTAGGTAATCCAGTCACAAAATCTATGGTCACATGCTCCCACTTCCATTCTGGAATCGGCAAGGGCTGAAGAAGTCCAGCCGGTCTCTGATGTTCAGCTTTAACTTGTTGGCAAACCAAACACCGAGAGACAAACCGAGCTATCTTCCGCTTCATGCCATTCCACCAGAAATGCTGCCGGATATCACGGTACATCTTCGTACTGCCGGGATGGATGGAATACTGCGAACTGTGCGCTTCTGACATGATCTCCTGCCTGATATCTCCACTGGGTACACAAAGACGCTTACCATGTCGAAGTGTACCATCCTCATGAATGTATTACTTTGGTCTTCTTCCTGCCTCACACTTTGCTCTGAGCCGCTAAAGCTTGAAATCTGCTGACTGCGCCATCTGGATCCTCTCGACTATAGTGGACTGAACTTGCATACTGGCCATCAATGCCACACTGGAAGGGAGAACAACTTCTATACCCATCTTCTGAAGATCTGCTAACAGTTCTGGCTGCGCTGTTAGGAAATAAACTCCGGCTCTCCTGCTCAAAGCATCAGCAACGACGTTGGCCTTTCCGGGATGATACTGCAAGTTGACATCATAATCCACAAGAAGCTCCAGCCACCTTCTCTGACGCATGTTAAGATCCTTCTGGGTGAAAACATACTTCCGGTTCTTGTGGTCGGTGAAAATCTCCACCCTGTCTCCATACAAGTAGTGCCTCCACAACTTAAGTGCAAATACCACTACTGCCAGCTCCAAGTCATGGGTTGGGTAATTCCTCTCATGATCACGAAGTTGTCATGACGCATAAGCTATTACCTTCCCATGCTGTATCAGAACACATCCTAAACCTCTGCCTGAAGCATCACAGTACACTGAGAATCCTCCGGTCCCATCTGGAAGCATGAGAATAGGAGCTGTTATCAGGCCTCGCTTCAACTGCTCAAAAGAACTATGACACTCTGCTGTCCAAGCAAACTGTACATCCTTGCGGGTCAACTGCGCCAATGGCGCTGAAATTCGAGCAAAATCTGAAACAAACCGTCGGTAGTAGCCGACCAATCCAAGAAAACTATGAACCTCTGTAACTGTGCTGGGCACTGGCCATGACTCAATGGCCACAATCTTCTGGGGATCCACTTCTACTTCTCCTCTGGTGATGATATGACCCAAGTACGAAATGCGATCGAGCCAGAACTCGTATTTACTAAACTTGGCATATAACTGGTGCTCCCTGAGGATCTGAAAAACTATACGTTGATGCAGCTCATGCTCCGCCTCACTCTTGCTGTAGACCAGGATGTCGTCCAAGAACACAATCACAAACTAATCCAAATAAGGCATAAAGATGCGATTCATGAGGTCCATGAATACTGCCGGTGCACTGGTCGCTCCAAAAGGCATAACAAGGAACTCCCAATGCCCATATCTCGATCTAAAAGCTGTCTTCGGGATGTCCTGCTCTCTGACCCTAATCTGATGATATCCTGAGCGTAAGTCAATCTTCGAAAATACTGATGCCCCCTTGAGTTGATCAAACAAGTCATCTATCCTCGGGAGAGGGTATCTGTTCTTGATTGTCACTGAGTTCAAGGTACGATAATCAATACATAACCTGGACGTACCATCCTTCTTTTTCATAAGAAGCATCGGGGCTCCCCAAGGCGATCCACTAGCACGAATGAATCCCTTGGTTCTGAGTTCTTCAATCATCTTGTACAATATCTCCAACTCTGACGGTGCCATCCTGTAGACTCTCTCTAACACTGGGGCTGTTCCGGGAATCAAGTCTATAGTGAACTCGATCTCCCGCTCCGGAGGCATACCTGGAAGTTCCTCTGGAAAAATATCTGGAAACTCATCCACTATCCTGGCAACTGAACTGCCGCTACTGCCATCCGCAATACTGGAGGAGAAGGCTCAACCGCTCCTCTGGAAAAGGAAAACTCTGGCTCGCCTGGAATGCTAAAAACAACCCTACCAATGTGGCAGTCTATTCTAGCATACTGGTTCCTCAACCAATCCATCCCTAAGACCACATCATAATCGGCCATCGAGAATTCTATCAATCTAGCGGGGAACTCTCTACCGCTAACTACGATCCGACACGAGGAAAATACTCTATCTACTCCCACAAGTCCGTTACCAGTAAGTATATTGAGCCTTACTGATAATGACTCGGGCTCCAATCCTACCCGTATCGCGAATCGTGCAGACATAAAAGAATGCGATGCACCAGAATCAAATAAAGCTGAAGCTGGAAAGGAGTTAACGAGAATAGTACCTGCCACCATCTCTCCTGGTGCCAATCCTTCCTCTGCGGTCATCACCATAGCCTGACCGTGCCCTAGGGGTGCTGGTCCCCTCTGCTGAAATTCTTGTTGCCTATTCTGATTCTGGGCCTGGGCTTGAATATACTGCTGGGGGTTCTGCTGCTGGAATACCTAGGACTGGGGCGGCAAGGGCCTCGGCAATGGGTACTGCTGCTGCTGCTGGACTGGAACTGGGGCTGGTCCCCTCACCGAAGAGCTAGAAAGGTTGGACGATGATGAACCACCCCTATTCGGGTAGGACCCAACCCTATGGTCTGGTGCTCCACAAGCCAGACACAATCCCTGTGCCCTGCAATATTCTGCCACTATATGGCCTGGCTTCCCACATTAAGAATAACACACTGCGGAAGATTGCTTCTGCTTCTGCTGCTGAGGGTGCGTCGGAGTTGAATGCTGAACCGACGTTACTGAGGCCGCTCGCCTCGGAGCTCCAATAGTCAAAGCCCTGGCTGCCGAGGCCGGTGCTGAAGACTGATTCATCTAGCCGTGAGATCTCTTCCGACCTCCGGTCCTATCCACAATCCTCTGGGAGGTATATTCGTGCCTCCGGGCTGCTCTTAAGACTGCATCAAAAGTCTGATGCTCAAACTGCTCAACTGCCAACAAGATCTCCAGGTGAAGTCCCTGCTGGAACCGCTGGGCTCTATCATACTCGGTTGTCACCAAAGTGGGAGCAAACCGACTGAGTCTGGAAAACTCGGCCGCATATCCGTCGACCGTTCTGCCTCATTGCTTCAAGTTGGTGAACCGGGTCTGTAGATCATACCGAGCTACAGCATCAAAATACTTGGTCTAGAATCTCTTCCTGAATACTGTCCAAGCAATGGGTGCCACTAACCCAACGGCCTGAGCTGCCCACCAGCTGCGGGCAAGATCTAACAACTGCAGGCGCACAACTGCCACCTTCTCGTTCTCTGGGGTCCTGGCTGCTTCTAGAATCACCTCTGTATCCTGAAGCCACGTATCTGCCGCGATAGCATCTTCACTACCGTCGAAGAATGGAGGGTTCAAGCGCTTGAAGCTGTTGGCCGCGCTGTTACCCTGATGACCTCCTCTGGCTAGAGCATCCGTTACTGCCTGGTGCAAGGCATCTCCACGACGATCTTGGGAAGCTATCAAGGACCTGACGAGACCTACCAAAGTACCGTCATCATGTTCTATAGGTTGAACTGGCTGGACTGGTGGCTCTCCGCCAGAAGGCACGACTCTGGAGGCTACTCCGGAATGCTGGGCTTGATCTCCGGGTTGCTGCTGGTCCGCGGGAGGTACTCCGCCTTGCTGGTCGGTAGGACCACGAACAATGCCGCTGAAGAAGACGACATAGGGAACAATAAGGAAGGACCAGGACAGATCAACGATACAAGCATATGATCAGGATAAGAAATCAGGGATTCAGAAGATATGAGCAGAGATCAAGGACGAATACTGATTGAGACCTCTATTCGGTAAACCCTCACATATCTTGATTTACAAGACCTGCATGGGCCACCACTTAAACCATGTCACGCCCCAGAACCAGAATACTGGAGAGCGGGGGCAGACATAGCCAGCTACGTATATGAAATTGGATCTATCTCGCTATACGGTCACGGCTGTCTAGATACATGAGGGTTTATCTACAAGCCAACAGTATCTTAAGGTCATGAACAATCCTAGTATCTCAATCACAAGCAAGTAAGTAAAAGTTACAAGATGTATGATCATTAAATATACAATAGTAAGGCATCCCAAATACTACATATCCAGCTGATCATGAAGCTAGTCGTTACAAAATGTTAGGACTAGCAAGAGTTTTAGTCAAACATGATCAACCCTAGGATCTGTCAATCATGTTACAGCCCGTAGGCAGACAGTAAGTAAAGTGCAATCGAGCTAAACAGGTGCTCGTCGGCTAAACGCCCCAAAAGAATATTTTTACAATAGAGTGGAAGAGCAAAAAATAACCCACTCGTTGCCAGGGTTCCGTCTAGTGGCCACCATCTGGCTGGAAGGTCGGTAGATCCTCTGGAGCTGCTCCGAAATCTGGCCATACAAAACCAGCTGGGTCAGATCACAGAAAGAGCAAGTGCCACAAAGGAAGCTTCACTCAGGAACTAAAACCAGCAATCAGCACAAAAGTATAAATAAAGTAAGAACTAGAAATAAAGAAAATACATCAGGATGATATACGACGAGATAACCATGGAACTATTCAGATAACCAGGTTACAACCCGTAAACCAAACAAGGACCGGGGTTGTAACCCTTCATCTGAACAGAACTTGGAATTTCTCACCATTTATCGATAAATAAATACAAGCATGCTGATCATTCAATAATCTGGAACAGGATCAGGGCAAGACTAGACTGGTTAGACTCTATCCAATTATTTTACGGCCAAGCAAGAATTACGGCTTGATACTTTAACTAACTAGGGTTATCACAGGCCTAGTTACTAACAAGATGCAGTGAGAATCATCCACAGCTACAAGCCCTGCAGTCCATCCAGGTTACCCGGGTTAAAAGAATTAGAGTTGAATTCAGGTGGGTACATCATCCAGGAAATGAATGTACCCTTAGGTAGCTTGAAGGGTGCAACACATGACAGTGTGCTGGAAATGTGCCCTACTCGACGGCAGGCTACAGATCCCAAGGCGTGCCCAGGTAACGGGATTGCCTGTAGCTGGGAGATCCCTTTATGACTAGTGTATTAATCTAGTTATTAGCCTTAGTCCATTTCAATGGGTACTCCTGACCGTGGTACCCAGGAGTCCCCTCCTAGACATGATGCAAGACAGGACTGGATTATTTGTACAAGCACAATCGCCCACGGTGTCCAGGATTAATTATACAGGTCATGTCATGTCAGGTAGCCGTCGTAACAGCTATTCGAGATAATCATGTCAGGTGTACTTGTCAGGAGTACGCCACGATGGGCCACTATCAGGTCATGTCAGGTTAGTCATGTCAGGAGTGCACCACTACGGGTCACTGTCAGGTCGTGCTCAATTATCAGTTCTAAACATAAAATAAATTCATGATTTTCAAGTTCATAAAAAAAGACGTAAGGATATAAAATGGACGTAAAATATCTAATAAAATATCAATATGCAGGGCTATAGAAGAGTCATGCGGCTAAGGCACAGGCGGCCAGGATGGATCTCATACGGCTGGGAAGGGAACAGCCCATGCGGCTGGATGGTATCCGGCGCATGCGGCTGATAAGGGAAAAGCCCATGCGGCTAAGAAGGAGTTCAGGTCCATACAGCTAGAAAGTGTAGTATCATGCGGCTGGGTATAGAAGGAGGCGCATGCGGCTTATAGAAGCCCATGTAGCTGGGTCAACATGGCTGCTTATGCGGCAGGGAGTGAAGGGTGCATATGCGGCTGATAAGGGACTCAACCTTATGCGGCCAAGAGAAGGGCAAACACATGCGGCTCAATTAGGTGAGCGCATGCGGCCCGGGTCACTAGAACCCATGTGGCCAAGACAAGAGGGGCGCATGCGGCTCAGGGAGACGAGGGCGCATACGGTTCAGTAGAAGCCCATGCGGCTCAGAAAATAAAGGATGCATATGCGGCTGGGATTAATCAGAGTCATGCGGCCCGGATTAAGAAGTCTATACGGCTGGGTCTGGGGGTTCTCATGCGGCTCGAAGATCAGGGCCTATACGGTCCGCAAGTGGTAGAGTTCATACGGCTCAAGAAGATGGGCACATATGCGACCGATGGGGAATGAGCCCATGCGGCTCAGGAAGTGAGATCCAGCCTTTGCGGCTGAGAGTCTCCTGCGGCCGAATCACTTGCCGCATGAATTGTCATGCGGTCAAGTCAAGTCTAAGCACAGTTCATCTTCTCCAAATTTCTGAGAGGAAGAACACCATGAGAGCCAAGTTCTCAAGCTCCACAACTCCATCATCCGGAGCCCAAATCCGAACTTCCATAGGTCAAAATAGGGTAGAACGAAATTCTCTACAACATGGAACCATCAAAACATAGAAATAACAAGATTAAGTAGATCAAAACCCAAGAAATCCAAAAATAAAATAAACTTAGATCTACAAGAATCTAGCCATGGAAATGAGAAATGCCAAGTACTAAAGTGCTTTAGAATGTAGTAAGGAAGAGAATAAAGTAATATAATTGGAGTTCCTCCATGAAGCAAGTTGCACTTGCCTAGACCTCTCTCTTCTCTCTCTGATAGGTAAGAAAGTAAATGAGGAAGAAGAAGATGATAAATGAAGAGAGAGAGAGAGAGGAGAAGGGGGTAATAAATACAAATGGTGGTGGTAGGTAGGGGGTTCATCCAAGGGTTCATCATGAACCAATAGCAAATCCCAAACCGAACCAAGCCAACCCAAACCAAGAATAAACCAAGCCAGGGAGGAAACTAAGCAATAAAATCATGCAATACAAGAATAAATACGTACACGTATTCCAGAAATACGTAATACGAACCACAGGCATTACAGCAGTAGTTCCTTTACTCCGTTGACAATCTGACGAGAAGAACTTAGTTTGACTCTCTGAACTCCTATGAGTGGATGATCTGGGTTTGCCAATCAAAAAGTAGTCAAAGATCCTGAATGAAGGAAGACTTCTTCTATTTATAGACGGGCACATACGCGATGTGCGCAAGTATTTTTAGCACACAGGAGCACTGCACGCACGAGAATATCCTCAAATCTGTTGTAACTGTACTGTTGGGGTTGCTGATGAGCTGACATATGGCAGTTGTTATGATTTATTTGTTGATGAGATCTTGGGTGGTTGGCACTCGCTAATAACATGAGTGAGTCAATGACATATGTCGTGTGCACGTTGCTCAAAGTTCTCGTTCTGTTTAAACAGAATGGACTTCATCGTATCTAAAAGATATATTTTCCTTACTAACCATGTGGCACCTTTTAGAAATGCCATGAGAGCTTCGTTGTTAGTGAGCTGCACGACGTAGAGGTTGCGCTTTCTGGGCACTGTAGAAGCAGCACTTTCTGGGTGTCCTTAAGGCTACGCTTTCTAGATGTCCTGAAGGCTGCACTTTTTGGAGCACCAAAGTGGCTACGCTTTTAGAAACGTCAGAGTAGCTGCCCTTTTGAAGCACATTAGATGTCATGCTTTTGACTAATAGCTAATATATGGCATCTGACATCTGCTATTTGAAAGTTGACCTCTGTTATATGACAGCTGACAATTGATAGTTGTCCCCTGTCATTTATGTCAGCGTATCATAAATGCTGAAGTGATGACCCAGGGTCCAAGCACTGTGCTTTTGAATGCTTCCAAGGTGCTATAATGTGAAGCACAGCGCTTTTGGCTGTTTCCCAAGTACAGTGCTTTTGGCAGCCTTTAAGGCACTACACTTTTGGCAATCTCTAGGGCGCTGCGCTTATGAGGTGTCTTGGGTCAAAGCTCCATAATTTTTGGTACTTTATGGGGATCGAGAAGAAATAACTAAAGACTTAGTCAGAAATCTCATAAATGAGATTCATTATGATGAATATGAGCTTCATCCAATTAACTCGGAGCCTTTGACTAGCTGCCACTTGTTGTATGGGTTTGACTACACACAGCCTATACATTGGGGTATTTTTTTAGGGCACAACTCATTTATGCTCCCTTCTTTTCCACTTCCTGTCGGAGACAATGTTGTACTCCGGTTACTGTGAGTCTTCTTTTTGGCAAGCTTGGCAAAACTTATGCCAGTCGGGGGCTAGGATTGCAGTACTCTTTGTTCGCAGAAGTAGCGAGTTTGATGAAGGAGTCTTTGAGAAGAACCCTGCTGACTATAGAAGGAGTTTGAAGGAGTTATCCTTGTTTATGCAGCACGCTAGTTGTGCTTTGGTTCAAGACGACGCCGAATGCCAAAATGTTGAACACAGGGGCTTGGATTTAGTACCAACCCATATTCGGCTCAATAATTGCTTCATTCGGAAGGGATGCGCCTGTGTCACGACGAGGAAGTGATGTGCTCCTGACGAGGAAGTGAGTCGCTCATGGAAGGCACTTTCCTTGGCATACATAGTGAAATGCTTATTAGGCATTCACTTTGTGTGCTGCGCTTTTATGTAAGTTGTGCTTTTGTATTCTGAGTATATAACGCTACGCTTTTGCTGAGCAGTCAACGTTGCACTTTTGTACGCTGAGTAGACAATGTTATGCTTTTCTATGCTGAGTAGACAACGCTATGGTTTTGTACGCTGAGTAGATAGATTTATATGTAATTATAAAAAATCTGTAATAAACTTTTGTAATTATGACTATTTTTAATAAATAATCTCTTTCATGCACTTTTCCTCCATTTTTCTTAGGCTTTTTTTGATGTTGTTTTCTGAGGTACGCAAAAATTCTGTGATTTTTGACCGCTCTTGTAGACGATGCACTTTCATGCTTCTACAGAGAGCCTCCCTCCAACCCAGAGCCTCTCTGACACCCCTATGTGCCCATTCTACCACCTTGACGTAGCCGCTGGCTGCAGCACCGCCAGGAAGATGCGTAAACCTGACCAAAACAGAGGGACCTTATTTTTTGAATACTTCCATGTACCCTCTTTTCTAACCAAAAATTTTCTTCGAGGCTGGATTTTATTTTTGTAAACTTCACTGGAGACCCTATATAACCCTCTGGGAGTCCCAGCAAATAGATTCAAAATTAGTCGAGGTTTCGACTCAGAGAATCGATGGAGAAATCAATGAAAACTACTTATTAAAAACAGGGAATAGGACTACCAACTACCCATATTGGAAGATCAATTCTAGTCAACCTAGTATCAGTTTAGAAATTTTACCTGAACAATGTTTTAGACTATATGTAGCACTTTGAAACCCTTCTGGTAGTTTAATTTTTCATTCATTGTATGTATAGATTTTCGATTCCAAAAATTTGTGAAAAATAGTTTTACCAAACTATAAAATTCAATAATTTTCATCAATGCGTTGTTCACCCTGACAACCTGGTGACGTGGTCACGAACCGAAAGAATCGAAAGGTGCGTATCGACTTCGCGGACGAGTAGGATTCGACGGAACTCGATTTTGTCGTGTGTGCGTAACGAAATCAAGATGTATCGGTCGGGATATCCCGTAACGGTCCCTTTGCAAATTAGCCTACAAATTCATGCATGTTCATCACCTCGAGATGAAACTTGCATCATTGGACTCGTGTCATTTTTTGGGTCATGTGAGCCAAGTTTAGTCTGATTCTGAGAAGGTCGACCGGAACGCTATTTTAGCGGTCCTACAACCTAATCCAACGGGCAAATTAATGCATGGCTCACTAGAATCCAACTTTGGACATACGGTTGAGTTCGTATCATCAAACCAGACCCGTAGATATATAATTTGATGATTTTAGAGACCGTAGGTATTGGCATACTTTTTGGTACAAAGAGGGTCCAACGACAGACACGATTTGGCCCAAATTATGATTTGCCCCTGTGTCCAAAATTGGACTTATGGGTAGGCAATTTTAGACTTTTTTTTATAACGAAGACTTTCGTGATGTTTATTTCACCATCCGAGGACGTTTGCGAGAATAAACTTTTTATTCCTCTCGATTCTAACGATCTGATTGGATGGACTTTGCTATTTCTGCACGCTACCTCCAGGCAAAATATCTTGCCAATATATTTTGTCATTTATTGCTAATTTATTTCTTTTTTTTATTCAATTTTAGTATATACTGCATGTTTCTGTCACATTGTGCGTCCAAGTCGTCCTTGGGTACGAGAGACTGTATTAGTCATTTCATAGCTTTTCTTTATTTTTATGCATGATGACTTAGTACTAGAAGACACCCACTGAAATAAGGTATTGGATTATCTCATATGGCCTTGACACATGCTTTATCATGAGTTATGGGTCACATGTAGGACACGGACTCGCGTAGTCGGCAGGCCACCGATACGTATGAGACATGCGATGGTTAGGAGATAATTGTCAATAGATTTGCATGATTAGTAGACTTGGCAGTTATTAGGGGTTCATATAAGTCATGGAGAAGACATTGCTAAGGCATTGGTGGGGCGAACAGTTCCATAACGTATGGGCCACTATTGTACTTTTTCTTCGCAACCTGAAAGCTCCGTTGGAGATACGGGTGAGCTTACCCCCCAGGCTGGCCACTGACGTTTTTAGAACGTTATACACTTGGCCCCTGGTCCTACGGGGGAACTATGTCGAATCCCATTTAAAGCCAGAAGTTCCCATATGTTGGAGGTTTGTTCTTAACTGCATAATCACAGTAGAATAGTTAGGCACCCTATTGCATGCATCTTTATTTTATTTCACAGTTTATATGGCATGTTGTTTCATGTATCTTGTTACATCCCTCTGAGGGCCTGGTGATTTCTCCAGGTGTGTGCTTTTATGACTTTTTGAAGGTGTTCTAGCCAAGATCGTGATTTTTTCTTTTTTTAGCAAGGATGATTGCTCTTGGATTGTCCTTTACTACTTTTTATAAATTCTTTCCTTTGTATGTATTTCTTCTCATTTGAAATGGTTGGTTGTGGGTTTGTCTCTGCCCAACAACATGTACAATAAAAATTCATAGTTGATTTATGATATCTTTATTCTTTATTTTGTGGATGAGATTTAGTGTGCCATGATTATACTACATTTACGGCTTACGTATATTTATTATACGGCTAGCATGTTTACGTACCTAGTCCTAAGTATTTTAGGCCTAGGACGTTATATGTTTTTTGTGGTGGCTCATGCAGGTCTACAAAAATATTGTATGGTTACATGATTATACCAAGCAAGCCTGCATATAGGATTAGAAAATAGTATCTCATCCACAACTTAACGACTTATTACCTCCTTTGACTTTAAGCTTTTCAAACTCTATTTTGATTGCTTGAATTGCCTCGTGCTTGCATCCGTTCTAATGTTACCCTTACCTTCGTGCCAATAGAATGAAATCTAGTAGCAGTCACGTTGCCCCTCTTACCATCACCTCTAAAGACTCGATAGCCTAAGAGGAGCAAGTTCCTTCACAGCCTCCAACAATAACCTGTACCATATCTCTTCAGCCGGATCATATGTCTCAATCAGATCAGAGGAGCCCACCTACCCAACAGTACCCTCAAGCTGTGGGATCCCAGATAGGACATCCTGATCAGTAGACCCTAGATCCCAGGAAGAACATAGACCACCTCCTCCTCAGTCCCCACCATATCTGCCAGTTCCTTACGCTAATGAGGCCTCGATAGGAAGGTTCTTGCTTAAGTTATTTCAAGTGCAACAACAATATAATGAGTTTGCGAGGAAAATTATCTCAATAGCCCTGAACAGGTCTCTACCTATCCCACTAGCCCTAGTACCAGCTAGAGTGACTCAGGGCGGGCCTATTAGAAGACCCATGGCATAGCTACGGCAGAGAGGCATGCTCAGAGGCCCACCTATAAGTACTGCAAAAAGCAGGGCCATTTTCGAAATGCGTGTCGAATTCGTCTTGGCTTATGCTTGTGATGCGGATTAGGACAACATATGATTAAAGATTGTCCCGAGTTGCGGGCTCAAGGGCATACTCAGCAGACCCCGAGGCCAACAGCTCCAACACTTCTCATACCCCGACCGGTTCAACAGGTGCCAAGGCACATGACACTAGCAGCAGGAGCACCTCGTCCACCATTACCTCTGAAGTCAGTATAGTTCAACAGGGCCCCAGTCAGAAGTACGGACAGTCTTTTTCACCAGCTGTAGAGCATACGGAACACAAAGGAGACATCATAAAAGGTACAGTTTTAGTTGCTACATGCCTACTATTGCATTATTTGACACATGAGCCGCAATCGCACTAGTTAGTCGTCAGCCTAGCATTGCATTTTCATCCTGAGTTAAAAACATAGATCTATTGTCTTTGCTTTCTAAATTGTTTGGAAATAGAGTAAATTCTCCGATTATATGATGACCTCGGAACTAGTATACTATCTTTTCTTAAGGAACTGTGTTGTCCTTAGGAGTGCCTATTTATTTTCATCTTGATTTTCCATAAATCCTTAAATATCTTACGGATTCCTTAAATCATACCATGACCAAAATTTTCTTCACCCTTCAGATTTTGCCACATTCTTCGAATTTAAGGTTACGTAAATATTCTCTTCTTCGAGTAGGGATACAATTGATTATGTTTTACCACCATTCCTAGGATTGATTAAAACTCTTATCTGTTATCATCTAAAATAATCCTTTTTGTTTTCTTTTATTATATTGGGAAATGCTCCATGGATTGGTCCCAAGAAAAGGTTTAAAAAATTATATTTATCCTTGTATTACAGAATCAAAGTTTTTACAGCCAGAGAAATATTGGTGAGGCAGGACTTTAGATAACGGCATCATGGCTACATATGTTTCGTGAATTCTACTGGGACCAAATCATATGTATGTTGGTTCCTTCTCCTATATTGTCATAAAAGTTAAAATTTGAAAACATCTGATGGATTTAGGCCAAAGATAAGTCCAAAAATCTATATTGACTGGCAGGACAGACACACATTGTAGCCATCCATTGAATTACAGATTAAGAAGTTTTACAGTCATATGTGTGCTGGCGAGGCAAACTTTGAATAATGTGATTACAGAGGTATATGGTTCTCTGATTCTATCTAGACTACATCCTATGAATCCAGTTTGGCTTTATACCGTTATTAGAAATATATCGATTATTTCCTGTTTGCTTGATCCTAACCTTGATTGATGATTTGATCAACCCATCCTTAGTACCATATAGAATAATTCGGTGCAGGTCGATTAAACGAATTGTATAATCTCAGTAACAACATAGGACAATCACCTAGATGATCATCTCGAAAGTAGGAACGCAACAAGTATTGGCCTAGATATGCTATTATTGTTAAGACACGAGTTGATATTAGCACAACTCCCTTAATAGCGTAGTTATCATGCTTAATATAGTGGACTCATTATTTCTAGAAATATTATGATTTATTAGTTATCGGTAGTATCGTGAAGTAAGCTTGTTACAAATATGAAGTTAAGTAATTAGTCGTCCAAGGTATTTCTTGATGTACTATAGAAGTCGTTGTCCTTGACTATAATCTTGCATTGGCCATAAGAAGAGCTAAACACGCTACCCCTCGGTTCATATGTCATTATTGAGTGCAAGAATGACATATATAACCATTTCTTTCGATTGCTCAAAATTACGGTACGAGCTTCGTACATGACTTTTCTAACGTATTGCATATTGTTCCATTTTATTGTGCAGTTATTCCAACAAGCAAGATACAAAGATCGCGACCTTGATTTTTCTAGTTTTATTCTATTATGGTCTCGTGTCTTAGTTTTAATTTCGAGAAAGGAATTTTCAGAGAGTATAGATTGTAAGCTCCTCTAAATTTTAAGATTTACTAGGACTACCGATTGATTAGGATAAATTGGTTCCCACTATGATGATAAATTAGTACCTCATGAACACCCACTTTCTACTTAGATCATTTGGTGTCCTCTACCATGACATTAATATTTGGAGCACAAAACTAGCTGTTATTTTTGAACAAATTTTATATGCAAGACCTAGACGAGTCTACCTTCATCTAGGCATAACATGTCCCACTGAAACATATCCCTTTGTACTCTATCTTTATGATACGACTTTTGGGTCAAAAAGGCCAACTATAACCATTACCGTAATATTGATGTACTTTTTGACTTCAATTAGAGGCCCAACCTCGACTCAAATCTTTCGACCCAATATATGATTATGATCTACTCAAAGTCCATTACGCACATGCCACTAGTGTGCCTCTCAATTGAGTTTTCGTGTGCTACTTATGCACAAAAGTCACATAAGGCATATTTTCAGACTTACAACACCTATTTAACCAACCCGACACGAAATTAGTCCAACCACTTGAGTTAGAACCTGTTCTAGGTTACGCTAACCTAGTAAGGATGGTTTAGATTGATTATACGAGATTTTGTCCAGCCAATGTAGATTAAACCCAAGATTAATTCAGTATGAAATCCCTCTGTACCATTTCGTCCCAGTTATATTTCGACCAATAAAATTTCTACTATCTTGCTAGAGCATGACATATTTGAGTAGTATTAAAGTGGTAAAATTATTCTTTATAGTGTTATTGACCAAGAACACCATAGGGATATTGGCTCCTTAGAGTCTGTGACTACGGTCAGAAATACCTAATATTCTCGTACCACTTTTTAGAAATGGTCCTTCTCAGAAGTCTTGTAACGACGATTCTCACAGTTAGCCAAATTCTATAAGTTGGATAGGGCCTCGAACCTAGAATGCCTTATCTTGTAGGATATAGAGCCAAGGTGGTTTCCTTCTATAACTACCCCTCCATCTTTTCAAAAACCGAGTTACGATTCGACGTACCAGCTCTCCTTTGTATTTTATTTTGTATTCTTGATATTAAGATTATTTTTAATTTTGATGACAAAATTTTTATAAATTGGGTAGGACGTAAACCCCCCTATTTTTATAATTTTTTATATATATTATGGCATTTTTTTAATTTATTAATAGTTTAGTAAATAAATGATATGATTTTATATAGAAATGCTAACTAGTAGTTATTATTATATAAATAAATATTGAAGTATTTTGGACAAATTATTTTTTTTCTCTATCAAAATATTGGCAGCTATTTTTATGTTGGAAATCTTTTTTTATTTTTTTTTGCATTCACAAAATATTCATATTCTTGTATATACATTCCTAAAATATTCATATTCTTGTATATATATATATATATATATATATATATATATATATATATATATATTTTATATATATATATATAAAATATATATATATATATATATATATATATATATATATATATATATATATTTTTTAAGGAAACCCTTCATTTTATTGATCAAGGCTCAAAATGCGGAAGCCTATCGCGTATACAAGGAGAAAGTATACCACAAAAGAAAAGACGGGGTAGGAGGACGGACGCAGCCGCCTCCTGGCCCGAATACAAGAAAAAGTAGGTCGCAGAAGAGGGAGGGCGAAGGCTTCTGCCGATACTAAGGGGGGATCGGGTGCCCGAGTGCCGTCGATTGGTGGGAGCAAAGAGAGCTACGTTTGCTACATTGCCTGTAAATTTCCCGGGTAAGCTGGTCGGCGGAGTATTGGTGGCCCTCATATCTCGCTTTGTTGCAATTTTTCCAGATAGCCCAAGTGGCGGCCGCTGCAACGATCTGGTGGCCGTGGGAGAGGGCACCCCAGTGGGCCAGGAGATCGATAAAGCGCCCGTCTCCGGGAAAGGTGTTGTAGTGGAGGTTAAGGGTGCTCCAGATTCGGTCGGGGAGGCTCCCCTCCTGGAAGATGTGATCAATAGATTCTATCTGGCGCTCAGTGCAGCAATTACAAGCTGACGCCATGCTAAAGCCGATAGAGGTGAGGTTGTCGTCGGTTGGCAATTTATTATTCATGACTCTCCACAAGAGGAAAGACCATTTCTTAGGGATGCAGGAATGCCAATACTGCGAAATGAGAGGGTTAGGCCCGATCTCTTGGATCGTGATTCTCACCGACCGTACTGAGAAAGCACCGGAGGCTGCCGGAGACCACCTCAGCTTGTCTTTATCGGGCCCGATGGTCAGGCCAAGCTGACGAATGCTGGTCACAGTGTCGTCGCCTGACCACTCTTGAATCTTGTCCCAATTCCAAACGTTATTGGTGGGGTTCCAAAGGTCTTTGATTTTGCAGTTTTTGGAGATGTAGGTGATGTTCGGGATAAAGTTGTCGCCAGTCCACCTTTCCAGGAAGGGGTTGGCCTCGCCAGAGCCTAGCTGGAGTCTGATCGCGGGCTCAGCCAGCTCGCGACCATGGAGAATACGGCACCAAGCCACGGAAGATTTGCTGTTGGCGGAGGCCGACACTGGGTGATTGTGCTTGAAATACCTGGCCTTCATGAACTTGGTCCAAAGGTTGTGGCCGGTGCGTAATTTCCACCACAGTTTCATCGAGAATGCTTTGACAATGTGGTCCAGTTTGGAGAAGCCTAGCCCTCCCATCACGGTGGGGATGGCCATGGTGTCCCAGCTGGCCCAGTGGTGTTTGTCTTGTCCCTTATTGTGTTCCCAGAAAAAGTTGCAAAAGATCTTCTCAATCGACGCAATAACCTTCTGGGGCGGAGTGCAGGCCGCGAGGGTGTGGATGGGAATGGAGTTGAGAACATGATTGATGAGGATAATTTTCCCTCCTGGGGATAGGGTGGCGTTGTTCCAACCCTCGATTTTGTTCCTGATTTTGGAGATCAAGTTCTCGAAGATGCTGGCGTTAGATCTCCCGTACACCAGAGGGCAACCTAGATAGTTGAAGGGGGGATGGGCCACCGCTATGGAAGTTAGGTTGGTGAGTCTGTTCGCGTTCTCGATTTTGATGCTGTGGTGGGCGTAGATCACGCTCTTGGAGAGGTTGATCTTCTGGCCTGAGTATCTGGAGTACCGTTACAGGGTGTTGTGAACTACCTCCATCGACCCAATGTCCCCAGATGAGAAGATGAGTAAATCGTCTGCAAAGGCTAGGTGGGTGATTGTAGGGCATCCGCTAGCAGTGTGGTAATGCTGGAAGTTAGGGATATTGACCATGTTGTTGAGGTTTCTACTCAGGGCGTCGGCCACAATGATGAAGACCGTGGACGAAAGAGGGTCGCCCTGTCTGATGCCGCGGCTAGATTTGAAAAAGTCGTCCGCCTGGCCGTTAATAACGGTGGAGAACCAAGAGTTGCTGATGGATCTCCAGACGATGTTCGTCCAGTTCTCGGAGAAACCGAAGGCTCTGAAGACCCAAATCATGAATTGCCAGTCCAGTCTGTCGTAAGCTTTTTCTATGTCGATTTTGATTGCTATATTCGCCTCTAGCTAGAAATTTCATACAGGTGATCAGTTCTTGGGCCAGCATGATGTTGTCTTGGATGTTCCTACCACGAACGAAGCCGCTTTGCTCCTCCGAGACGATTTTGGGGAGAGTCTCTGTCATTCTGGTTGCGATAATCTTGGAAATAATTTTGTTGGTGAATGTGCAGAGACTGATGGGTCGGAAATCACGGAAGGAATTGGGGTTGTCTTTTTTTGGAATGAGGATGAGGTTGGCGCTGGATATGGCTTTGGGGAGGGGTGCTCCTTCTAGGAAGGCGGTGGTCGCTTCGGTGATGTCCTGCTTGATGATATCCCAGCAAGTGCAGAAGAAGGTGCCAGAGAATCCATCAGGCCCCGGAGCGCTGTTCGCATTCAAGGCCCACACCGCTTCTTTCATTTCTTGTTCGGATATCGGGCGTTCCAGCAGAGCATTGTCAGGTTCGGTGATGATGGTGGGGATTTGTTCAAGGAAAGAAGTGTCTTTGTGGACCATCTCCTTGGAGAATAGTTTGGTGTAGAAATCTGTGGCCGCCTCTTGGATCCCTTTCTGGTCGGATCTGGTGTTGCCCCGCTCATCCGTAATGTGGTGTATCGAAAGTTTATTTCTTTTACCGTTGACGCAGGCGTGGAAGTACTTGGAGTTTTTGTCCCCATCGCTATCCCACTTCAGCCTGGCTTTCTGCTTCCAAAACTCGGTCTCAACTTTGAGCCTAAATTTGAGCATAGCTTTGGTGAGATTCAAGGCTCTCCTGGCCGCCGGGGAACGGTCGGAAAGGAATAAGGTTTCAGCTCTGGTGACATCGTCCTCGGCAACGCGGATGGCTTGAAAAATGTCCCCAAAAGCCTGCTTGCTCCACTTGGAAAGGGCTTTCCTGGTGGCTTTGAGCTTGATGCTGACCCGCGATAGAGGATGAGGGGAGTCGTGGCTGTTCCACGCTTCGGCTATGATGCTCAGGAATTGCGGGTGGTCGGTCCAAAAGTCGAGGAATTGAAAGTTCTTTTTGGAAGGTTGGGAATTCTTATTAATTTCTATCAGGATGGGGGCGTGGTCGGATTCGGTAGAGTTGAGGTGGGACAGGTTGGAGCTGATCCTCATGTTGTGCCAGCTTGCGTTGGTAAGGGCTCTGTCTAACCGGGAGTATTGGCGACGATCTCCGTCCTGCATGTTGCACCAAGTAAATTCGCTGTCTTTGAACTGGAGAGGAGTGAGGTGAGCGTTGAAAATGAAGTTGTTGAAGTCTTGCATGGCTGAGAGTGGCAGGGGACGTCCTTCGATCTTCTCTTCTCTGCAGGTGATGGCGTTGAAGTCCCCTAAGCAAAGCCAGAGGATGTTGGGGTTGTGGAGATAGGTATCGAGAAGATCTTTCCAGAGGTTTTTTCGTTCTGCGATGACGCAGCTTCCGTGGACCGCAGATAGGATGGCCCGCTCCGGAAGGGTGGGGTGAGCGATCCAGCAAGAGAGAGCCTGCTGGGTGTCCTGGATGATGTCGAGTTTAACGTCCTGCGATCCGAGAATCCAGATGTCGTGCCTGCCAGCAATAGCCGTTGGGAGACCCAGAGCCAACTGGGTGGATTTAAGCCGTTTGGAGGGGATTTTAGGTTCTATGATGATGAAGATTTTGATCTTGTGAATTTTTCGAAGACTGGCAATTCTCCGTAATGTCGATTTGTTAGCCAGGCCTCGAACGTTCCAAGATATGATGTTAAGCATTTGGGGAGTATTTGGGGTGTTTTTTGTTCCGCCTTGCGGCGGATCTAGTAAGTATGGTAACTTTTTTGTCGATGCCCGGTTGGCTCCGGTGGTGGTTGACCGAGTCCAAGATGGGATCCTGCGACAGGGACTTGTGGGTCTCACCTAGGTCTGAGGGACCTATCTGATTGCCGGCTGAGTCGATAGCTGTGTCCTCCGAGGGAATAGTTAGGTAGTCGTGCGTACTCTCGATCATCAGCTGCTGGAGGGGAGCTCCTGCGGCTAAGACCTGAAGACCTCTCCTGACTTGGTCGGGTCCGAGGATGGCGAGGGCGTCTTCTACCGGGATGGAGCTGGAGGATTGGTGGGAGCCAGGGGAGGGGGGTTGGGCTGCGGGGTCGCCCCCCTGGCTGGTGGTGCGGAGTTGGTGGTCTGTAAGACCTGGAGATATATATATATATATATATATATATATATATAATAAAATAAAATTATATATATATATATATATATATATATATATATATTCCCTTCGGAATAGTACTTGCTAGAACCCGATAGTCCCCAGCGAACAGAACGTTGAGGAGAGATTTGATTCCATCAAATCTTGAATAAATCTTTCTCCCATTTTTTTCACAAAATCCTTACTAATCTAAATCCTAGATAGACTTCAAAATCCAAATCCTAAATTCAATTTAAATCGAATTTAATTCAGAATTTTAAATCGTATATAAATATGCGGTTGTGTGGAAGTTTTGGGAGAAAGCCCTATCAAAAATCTACTTGAGAGAGCCTCCCTACAACCCAGAGCCTCCCTGACACCCCCGTGCGCCCATCCTGCCGCAGTCGTCGACGGCCGCCATACCGCCGAAAAGACGCACAAACTTGACCAAAATAGAGAGACCCCATTTTTTTGAATACTTCCAGGTACCCTTTTTTTAAACCAAAAATTTTCTTTGACGCTGGATCATTTTTGTTTTCATAAATTTCACGGGAGACCCTATATAACCATCTAGGAGTACGAGCAAGTAGATTTAAAATTAGTCGAGGTTTCAACTAAGAGAATCGATAGGGAAATCGATGAAAACTACTCATTAAAAACAGGGAATATGACTGCAAACTACCATATTGGAATATCGATTCTAATCGATCTAGTATCAGTTTATAAATTTTACCTGAACAAAGTTTTAGAGCATATGCAGCACTTTGAAACCCTTCTGGTAGTTTAATTTTTTATTCACTGTATGTAACGATTTTCGATTTCAAAGTTTTTGGAAAATAATTTTACAAAACTATAAAATTCAATAATTTTTATCGATACGGCGTTCATCCCGACAAATCAGATGACGTGGTCGCGAACCGAAAGCATCAAAATGTGTGTATCGACTTGGCAGATGTGTGGGATTTGACGAAACTTGATTTCGTTGTGTGCACGATAAAATCGAGGCATATCGGTCGAGATATCCCATATCGACCACTTTTCAAATTAGTATTCAACTTCGAGCATGTTACTCACCTCGAGACGAAACTTGTGCCACTGGACGCGTATTATTTTTCTTATCCTGTGAGCCAAGTTTGGTCCGATTTTGAGAAGGTCGACCGAAACGCTATTTTGGCGGGCCTGCGACCCGATCCAACTGACAAATTTGTGCACGACTCACCGAAATCCAACTTTGGACATGCGGTTGAGTTCGTATTATCAAATCGGACCCGTAGACATATAATTTGATACTTTAGAGATCGTAGATATTGGCATACTTTTCGGTGCAAAGAAGGTCAATTGCGGACGCCGATATGGCCCAAATTATGATTTACCTATGTGTCAAGAATTGGACTTATGGCTAGGCAATTTTAGATATTTCTTTTACACTAAAAATGTTCGTGATGGTTATTTCATCATCCAAAGACGTTTGCGGGAATTGACTTTTTATTGCTCTCGATTCTGACTATCTGAGTGATTAGACTTTGTTATATCTGCACACCACCTCCAGGCAAGATACCTTGCCAATATATTATGTCATTTATTGCTAATTTATTTTTGTTATTTTTATTCAGTTTTAGTATATACTACATGTTTCTATCACACTGTGTGTCCAAGTCATACTTGGGTACGAGCGACTGTATTAGTCGTTTCGTGGCTTTTCTTTATTTTTATGCATAATGACTTAGTACTAGAAGATCACCCACTGAAATGAGGCATTGGTATATCTCATATGGCCTTGACACATGCTTTATCATGAGTTGTGAGTCACATGTAGGACACGGACTCGGGTAGTCGGCTGGTCATCGATACGTATAGGACGTGCGACGGTTAGGAGATAATTGTCAATATATTTGCATGATTAGTAGACTTGGCAGTTATTAGGGGTTCATATGAGTCATAGAGATGACATTCCTAGGCATTGGGTGGGGAGAACAATTCTTTAACATATGGTCACTATTGCATTTTTTTTTTGTAGCCCAGAAGCTCCGCTGGAGATACGGGTGAGCTTACCCCCCTCAGGTTGGCCACTGACATTTTTAGAACGTTATGCACTTGGCCCCTGGTGCCCAAGTAGTGACTATACCAGATCCCATTTATAGCCAGAAGTGCCCATGTGTTAGAGGTTAATTTGTTCTTAAATGTAATCACAGTTGAATGGTTAGACACCCTATTGCATGCATCTTTATTTTATTTCACAGTTTTTATGGCATGTTGTTTCTTGTATCATGTTACGTCCCTCTGAGGCCCTGATAATATCTCTAGGTGTGTGCTTTTATGACTTTTCGAAGGTTTGCTAGCCAAGATCGTGGTCTTCCCTTTTTTTTTCAAAGATGATTGCTCTTGGATCTTCCTTTGCTACTTTTTACAAATTCTTTCCTTTGTATGTTTTTTTCTCATTTAAAATGGTTGGTAGTGGATTTGTCTCCTTCCAACAACTTGTACAATAAAAATTTATAGTTTTATGATATCTTTATTCTTTATTTTGTGGATGAGATTTAGTATGCCATGATTATAGTGAATTTGCAACTTACGTATATTTATTATACGGCTGGCATGTTTACGTACCTAGTCCTACGTATTTTGGGACTGGGGCATTACAAACTGCTAATAGAATTGCATGTTAGAAGACTTAGTAGTTATTAGTTGCACTATATAGGATATTGGGCGGCGATAACACGATTTTACGTTGATTACCTCCCTATCTATCGTAGACACGCTCGCTACTGAGAAACAATAGGTAGACTATATGCTATAAACTCGCTCAATACTGAGAAATGGTATATAGCATTTAGACTCGCTACTGAGGTATTATATTATTATTGACTTGAATTGATGGTCATGTGGACATGCACTATTCTCAAATTGCATCACACATAGAACGCTTAGGTGTCCCTTAGATTATATGTATTTTATATTTGGCTATGTATTTCTACTTTAATCATTTACATATAATCAGTATATCGTGGCATATTTTTTTTTCTGTATCTTGTTACGTCTCTCTGAAGAGCTAATGATTCTACAGGTGTAGACGGTCAAGATTACCCATAGGAGTACGGACTCGGGTCAGCTTCTTCATTTTCTGTCGAGGAAATCTTACCCTCCGCTGACGCTTGATTCTTCTATTTTCATGCTTTCCTTCATTTATTTCTAGGAGGTCGGACTCCATTCTCATTCTAGCTTGGTAATGGATTTGTCTCCACCGGACTATCATTTCTTTGACTATTTATTTATTTATGATGGACTATTTCTTTTTTTACTGTTGTGGATGAGATATAGATAATGCCTACGACTACGAGATATTGTTATGAACTGTGTTCATATAATACAACTTATGTATGTTTGTGAACTTTCTATATATTGGAGTATACTTTGTATGTATACAGCTGACATGTCACGTATATTGGTACTGGGGCGTTACAGGTATGGCTTGCATGATTTACATGGATCACAAGAGCCTCAAGTATTACTTCACCCAAAATGTGCGTTACAGGTATGGCTTGCATGATTTACATGGATCACAAGAGCCTCAAGTATTACTTCACCCAAAATGTGCTGAACTTATGGCAGAGGCATATGCTGCAGCTGATCAAAGACTATGACTTAACGATTAATAATACACCAGACAAAGAAAATGTTATAGCAGTCACACAGAGCCGAAAGTACATGGCATCGCTATCCATCGATAACTATTCATTGTACGACTTCGAAGAAATTGACATTGGAGTATGGGTTCGATTCGTGGTAGCACAACTGGCTCAATTGCACATGGAGCCGAGTTTACTAGAAAAGACCAAGTCTGCTCAAAAGGATGTCTTATACCTGAAAAAGATACGAGAGTTGATTTCATTGGGTAAGGCGACCAATTTTACGTAGGATGAGGTGAAGCATTACAGGTGAAGGGTAGGCTTTGCATTCGCAAGGATACATGGCTTAGAAAGAAGATAATAATGGAGGCCCACTATGCCAAATATTACTTAAATTCCGGGAGTACCAATATGTATATGGACCTTTGTTGACCCAAACAGGATCACAGTCAACCTAATCTTGAAAATTAACAAAACAATATTTGTCATAGTCCAATTTGACACATCGAGCTCGAAATCAATCTACTTCGCTCAATGGTTCAAGATCACAGCTGCTTGAAGATTTACTATTCTATGTATACTGGAGTATGTACTTTTTATTGTTTTTGAGTATAGGATAACGTACGTTGGGTCATACTGAGCAACTTTGGGTTAGACATAGCTATATAGGTTTACTTAGTCCAAATCCCAATCAACCCATTCATCCAAAAGTCCACTTAGAATATTCTGTCCATAGAAGACAGAGTTCGGGCCGAACTCTGCCTCCACACAGAGTTCGGGCCGAACTCTGCCCCCTAAATTACAGGATGCTGATTTTTAGGTCTTGATCACTGCTAGTTGTCCAATGGCCAAAAATTTGAATTCTATATATAGAATTCTGGCCGAATTCTGCCTACCCCGAACCCTATAAATAGGCCTTGGTTTTTCTCATTTGAAACCATCCAATCTTCTTTTCTTCTTCTCTTACATAGCCTACATATTAAAGAGCCTTACCTTCCCATCCAGTTAGCATTCAAACTTTCCAACCGTCCAAGTTGCTCGGTACGATCCAGCTAGAAGTTTGAAGTGCAAGAAGTTGTAAGTCACTTAGAAAAGTCTAAGTTTTGCCAAAGCGATCATTGAAAGAAATTTGGCGTGCTCTTCTGTGAAAAGGCACGTGGTTGTAACCCTATTGCATAAATAGTGGATTTCAATCCCGAGCTAGAGTTCTCAGGCCTGGACTAGTCCTTCACGAGGGAAACCAGGTTAAAAATCTTGCGGTGTTGTGCTTGCTCTCTACTCTTTGTTTCCGTATTTCTTTTACTCTGATTATTAAGTTGGTGAAGAGAGTTTAAGTTTTTAATTGATCAATTTTTTGTTATAAACTCTATTCACCCCCCTCTAGAGTTGCCTACCTGTACTTTAATTGGTATCAAAGCTCCGTTCTCTTATCATGGACTAACATCCTAGAGCTGATCCATGGTAACCACACAACCCATGTTTTCCAATCACGGTGAAGGGCAGTCCACTCATAGGCCTTCCCTATTTGATGGAACAAACTACACCTATTAGAAAACAAGGATGAGTTTTTATCTCAAGTCGCTAGACTTCGACCGGTGGACCATTATTACCGACGATTACAAAAAGCCCGCTAGGATAGTTGTCAATGGTGATCTCGTTAAGAAACCCCACGACAAATATTCTGACGAGGAGAAGAAACAAACGAGTCTAGACGCGAGAGCTACTAATGCTTTATTCTGTGCAATAGACGGGAATGAGTTTAACAGGGTCTCAACATGCACCACCTCTTACGAAGTATGGAGACTTCTAGAAGTGATGCATGAAGGAACCACCCAAGTCAAGGAGTTGAAAATACGCCGTCTCACTCAAGAATATGAGGCATTCAAGATGAAGCCAAATGAGACGATCACACAAATGTTTACAAGATTCCTCGACATCATCAACCCCTTATCTTCTCTCGGCAAATAATATACAAATCACGAGAAGATCCACAAGCTACTTAGGGGGCTACCAAAGATTTGGAACCCTAAGGTAACAGCCATTATAGAAGGAAATGATCTCACTATAATGTCCATGGAGACTTTGATGGGAAAATTGATGACTCACGAGCTTGACCTCAAAGACTTCGAAGAGCCTGCCCCAAAGGCAAAAGAAATTGCCCTTAAAGTTCATCGTCGAAGGGCTGATCCTGAAGAGACTGATGCCGACAATTCGGAAGGTGATGATTAAGCTCTCCTCGTTCGAATCTTCAAGAAGTTCCTCCGCTTCAATCGAAGAAAGAAGGAACAACAAGAAGATGACGAAGAAGAGCCAACATGCTACGGCTGTAAGAAGACTGGACACGTCCGAAAAGACTGCCCATTCGCAAAGAAGAGCAACCGATATGAGAAGCCCTACAAGAAGTCTTCCTCAAGAAAATATGCCAACACAAGCATTTGGTATGAAAGCGAAGCTAGTGACTCCGAGGAAGAGAAGGACTCCCCTCAAAACACCGCCAATGTATGGCTAATGGCAACATCCGATAAGGTAACTAGCAAAACTCTTGATGATTTCACTTTTGATGAACTTGGCGATGCATTCAATGATTTACTCAATGACCACAAGAAAGTCATTAGTAAATATAAACATGCCAAGGAGAAGATCAAAAGCTATGAAGTCGAGATTCAAAAATTCTCTTCTTTGCTTGATAATGTTAGAGACACTTCACCCACAGAAGTCACTAATGAGGTATCGAAGCTTAAGCTAAGCCTACATGATGCCGAGGCACGTATTGAAAAGCAAACACGTGAGATCACAGCACTCAACACCGAGCTTGCTGAAGAAAAGAATAGACACAAGATCTCTATTGCTAAAAAGTGATGGTTTGAATGCTAAGTGTACTGGACTGCATGCTGTCTCTAAGAAATTAGAGATTAGGTTGGAAAAGCAGGTTGCTCAACCTCAAACCCAATCACATAAGACACACACAAAGCATAAGACTACTTAAAATAGTCAAACACGTCATCCACCTGCAGCACGCAAACATGCTTATATATACACGCACTTCTATACAGCACATAAACCACATGCACATAGAAATCATTCTCATAACTATTATTTTACTGCGACACACAATCACCATGCTACACATAGATTTAATCGTCACCATGTTACACATAGACAAAATCACCACCATACTGGATATAGATATTACCATCATCTTGCTGCCACATATAATTACTTTCCTGCTATTCCATACAATTCTCACCATGCTACATATAGACATCATCAACATGCACCAAATACAAATAGGCATCCCACTTGCACCTATTATGGATTACACGGACACATCTCACCATAATGTAGAATTAGGAGATTAGTAGATATAAATCTATATGCATGGGTGCCAAAAACTAACATTTCAGGACCCACAAGAACTTGGGTACCAAAGGTCACATCTACTCTTGATGTAGGTGGACCTTTCCTCCTCAACTAAAAGTAAGTGTATTCTCGATAGTGGATGCTCGCGACATATGACGGGAGACGCAGATCTTTTTGCATCACTATCAATGAAGAGGGAAGGGTATGTATCATCCGGCAACAACTTAAAAGGATACATCATAGGTAATGGTACTGTTGGTCATCCTCCTTCTCCTGTAATTAAGGATGTCTACCTAGTGACCGAGTTAAAGCATAACCTGCTCAGCATAAGCCACCTTGCTGTTCATGGATATGATATTAACTTTGGACAAAATAAATGCTATATTTACGATAGGTCAACATGAGACATCGCTTTTGAAGGGATAAGAGAGGATAACATTTATATTTTTTATCTTTCTAGAGTTACTAACAGTGCAGGGAGATGCCTCTACGTCCACAAGGATGAGAGACTACTGTAGCACCAACGTCTTGGTCATGCCAACATGGATACTATATCCAGGCTATCGACTAAGAAGCTAGTAAGAGGCTTGCCCGACATCACATTCAAAAAGGATACGGTATGTGCCGAATGTGAGTTAAATAAAGCAACCAAGTCCTCATTTCATTCCATAAACACTGTAAGTACTACTAGACCCTTGTAATTACTTCACATGGACTTATTTGGTCCTAGTAGAGTAGCCAGTCTTGGTGGAAAACTCTACACCTTTGTTATAGTAGATGACTTTTCTAGATTCACTTGGGTTTTCTTTCTTACAAACAAAAGTGATGCCATTTATGTTTTCAAAATCTTTGCTAAAAAGGTTCAAAACAAAAAAGGCTACATGATTACTCGAATCCGAAGTCATCATCGATGCGAATTCGAAAATACTGATTTTGAAAAGTTTTGTGATTTAAATGGTTTTGATCATGAGTTTTCTTGCCCTAGAACTCGTCAGCAAAATAGTATTGTAGAGCGAAAGAATAGGACTCTTGGTGATATGGCTAGAGTCATGCTGAATAAATTTTCACTTCTGAAATATTTTTGGGCTGAAGCAGTTAGTACAGCGTGCCACATTTTAAATAGGGTGCACAATTGACCTATTACGAAGAAAACACCCTATGAGCTTTGGTTTGGAAGAACTCCAAATGTTTCATATTTTAGAGTTTTTGGTTGTCGATGTTTTATCCTTAACACCAAAGACAACTTAGGCAAATTTGATGCCAAAGCTGACGATGGTATATTTCTTGGCTATGCTGCCAAGATCAAGGGATATAGAGTGTTCAACAAACGCTCATTAATTGTGGAAGAGTCTACAAATGTGACTTTTGATGAAGATAATAGTGCAGCAGCCACTCCTGACGATGATATTGAGCCATCGACTTCTACGCCGATGAATACCACCACTGAAACCAATTCTCTGGAGGGCTTGGCAAAGAAATTCTCTTTCAAGCCGTCACATCCAGAAAACTTGGTCATAGGTGAGATTTCATGCGGAGTAAGTACTCGATAATCATTGAGAGACTCCATTGCTAGCACTGCCTTCATTTCATAAATTGAGCCTAAAAATGTTTTAGAAGCTTCTAATGATGAGTTTTGGATTTCTGCCATGCAAGAAGAACTCAACCAATTCGAGAGGAGCCAGGTTTGGAAACTTGTTCCTAGTCCAGCTAATCATTCGATTATTGGAACGAAATGGGTTTTTCACAACAAAGTAAATAAAGATGGTTCAGTTACACGCAACAAAGCTCGTCTAGTAGCCCAAGGATACAACCAAGAGGAAGGTATCGACTACGATGAGACGTATGCTCCTATTGCAAGACTTGAATCCATTCGGATGCTTTGTGCATTTGCTAACTTTCAAAACATTAAACTGTTTCAAATGGATGTTAAAAGTTCTTTTCTGAATGGATTTATTGAGGAGTAAGTTTTTGTAAAACAACCCCCTGGTTTTGAAAATCACAAATTTCCTGACCACGTTTTCAAACTCAAGAAAGCGCTATATGGCCTCAAACAAGCCCCTAGAGCTTGGTATGAACGTCTAAGCAATTTCTTGCTTGATAAAGGTTTTTTAAAAGGGAAAATTGACACTACACTCTTTATAAAATCTTTCAAAGATACTATTCTTTTAGCACAAATTTACATTGATGATATCATATTTGGTTCTACTGATGAAACTCTCTGTCAAGATATTGCTAAGTGTATGCAGACCGAGTTTGAGATGAGCATGATGGGGGAGCTCAATTACTTTTTTGGACTGCAAGTTAAACAAACATCACATAGAACTTTCATCTGTCAGTTAAAGTATACAAAGGACATGCTGAAGAAATTTGACCTTGACAATGTCAAACCAATCGGCACTCCAATGGCGCCTACAACCAAACTAGAACCAGATGAAAGCGGCAAACCTGTTGATCAATGTAAGTATCGAGGTATGATAGACAGTCTACTTTATTTAACTGCTAGTCGTCCTGATATTATGTTTAGTGTTTGTCTGTATGCTTGATATCAAGCTAATCTTAAGGAATCACACATGTCCGCCGTTAAGCGTATCTTTCGATACCTTAAGGGTACGGTTACAGTGGGCCTTTGGTATCCCAAATCAACATCATTTGACCTTATTGGTTACTCTGATGCTGATTTTGCCGGATGCAAGGTCGACCGTAAAAGTACTAGCAACACGTGTCATTTATTAGAAAAGGCTCTAGTCTCTTGGTTTAGCAAGAAACAGAATTCTGTCGTACTATCCACAACAGAAGCTGAATATATCGCAGCTGGTCGTTGTTGTGCACAAATTCTATGGATGAAGCAAACCCTTGAAGACTATAACCTATCTTTTATGCATATTCCTATATTCTGTGACAACACTAGTGCTATCAATCTCACTAAGAACCCCATATGTCACTCACGCACGAAACATATTGAAATTCGTCACTACTTTTTACGTGATCACCAACAGAATGGCACTATTAATTTGGAATTTATTGACACTGATCATCTGTTGGCCGATTTCTTTACAAAACCATTATCCGAGGAGCGATTTAATTTTCTTTGTCGTGAATTAGGAAGTTTAGATGAAACGGTTATACATTAAATTGGCCTGCGTAATTATCGAATATGTCACGATTCTTCATGCTGACTTTGTTATGGGTACAAGCCGAAAGGGTCCTTCTGACAACAAGTCGTAAAAGCCTAAGCGACACGGTACACTAGTCTTCAGACTACCGCTCGCTGGGATTCGGCCCCTGCAGCTACCCCATAGCAGCTTCACTATATTGACTTATGTCATAACTCCTTAGTTATTATATGGTTAATTTTATATTATAGCCTGCCTCATTTAAAAATTCTAAATCTTGTTTTATTCATATTTTTGACCATTTATCACATTTATTTTCCTGCTTGATGTTCTGGCCCAAGGGACCAGAACTCGGGCCGAACTCTGCCCCAACCAGAGTTCGGGCCGAGTTCGGCCTCCTTGTTCCAGAACCTCAGACCATTATCAGCCGCTGATCTAATTTTGTTCCGATGGCTCCTGTTTCACCCGACCAGCCGACCAAAGGGACATATATTCGGGATTGTCTCTCTCTCTCTTCCCTCAATTGTCTTCTTTAAACATCTCCACACATATTTCTTTCAAAACCCTAACCCTAGGAGTCTCCAATCCTTGGAAAATCTCTCTCCAAAATCAAGGAAGTCACTCTTAGAGTTCTTCTCCTCCATCTTAGATCTCTTTTCTTAAGGTATATCTCTCTTTTTCCTCTTCTATCTCAATTTTTTTTCTATGGCACCTAGGTTGCTTGGTAGGGGTAAGAGACAAAGGAGAAGTATTGGTGAATCTACTACTCATCCTCATCCAAACCCGTAACCTAATCCTCCTCCACAACCTATTCCTCATCCTCCTTCTAACATGATACACCCTCTCTTTAACCCACCTCCACCCATCAATCCCGACACATACGATGACCGTATTTTTGTGTCCTTAGATGCGTCTAACGCATGGTTCACCGACTTTCGTCATCGTAGTGTATTTGTCGGACACCCTATTAAGTTTACGGTGCTTTTTGACTTTCTTTCTAACTTTCATGACTTATGTCTCGATGAACTTGTTGCAACTCGTGAACCAATCTATGTGAATGCCGTTCAAATGTTTTATTGCAAGATGACTTATGACCGCGACCGTATCTACTCACGTGTCGCCGGTATAGACATATCTTTTGATAATTTTGAGCTAGCCGACCTTCTTGGTATGTCCGACCCCAACACTTGGGAACAGCTTGATGATGCCCGAGACTTTGTTTTCCCCGGTGAGACCACGTTGAAAAGTTTCAAGGATGATCTTTGTTCTCCAAATCCTTCTCCTCGAAAACTTATGGCTAAACATCTCAATAATCATTTTTATGAACTTTATCGTATTATATTTTCTTCGGTCTTGCCCAAAGCTAGATCTACTGATGAAGTTACTTACTTTGAGATTACTGCTCTTTTCTTTCTCCACTTTTGCATCCCCTTCAACTTTCCTCGTACGATGATAGATTGGATGATTCGTGCTAGTCCTAAACCAAAATCTTTGGTTTATACATGTATCTTCCGTTGATTTTTTGTGCCTTTCATGTTCCATTGGATCAGTGTCAGTCCTTGTCCCCTCCTGCCTTTCTGACTAAGGCAAGGAGAACTGTTGCTGCTGTAGCCTTGTCTGAGTCTGATGCTGCTGAGAAGCCTGACTCTCCTGCACCCTTTGCTGCTCCCGATTCACCTGCTCCCGAGTCCACTGCTATACTGGACTCTATTCAGACTATGCTTCGCGATCGCTTCCGTTTGGAGGACGAGCGCTGGGCTGAGATGGATGATCGCTAGATGCAGATGGACTACCGTACCACTCTGCAGATGAGTGCACTCAGCAACTCCATCCATGACATTCAGTACTCCATGGCCTCCCATCCGACGATGCCGATTCCGATGATGTGTGATCCGTCTTGCGACAGTTATCGCATTGACGATTCTTGGGTTCGTCGCTATCTTGATCCGACTTCTGTATTTGTGGATCCCTATCGTGCCAGTTCTGATGGTGCGGGGCCTTCACATGCTCTTAGATGGATATGGCTATTGTATTGCCACTGATGCTTAGGACTATTTTTATTTTGGCACTATGTTTCTCTTTGCTTATGTTTTTTTTGTTTTTAAACTCTATGGCTCAGTTTGCTCTTATTTAGTACTACTACTTGCATGTTCTCTTTTATTATGTGGATGGTAGTTTTATTACTTCTCTATTTTTGTCTCTATTTTACTGATTGTCAAAAGGGGAAGAACCATTGATATTTGTCTTAGCATTATGAATTGTGTATACTTGGATATGTATATTTGGATGTGTACTTGTTACAGGAAATATTAGTTTACGGGAGAGTAAATTTGTTCAAGTACGGGGGAGCCATAATGTGTCCAGGTATGAATATTGAGACATGCAAATATCATGTTTTGTCAATTATCAAAATGGGGGAGATTGTTGACCCAAACAGGATCACAGTCATCCTAATCATGAAAATTAACAAAACAATATTTGTCATAGTCCAATTTTACACATCGAGCTCGAAATCAATCTACTCCGCTCATTGGTTCAAGATCACAACCGCTTGAAGATTTACTATTCTATGTATACTGGAGTCTGTACTTTTATTGTTTTTGAGTATAGGATGATGTACGTTAGGTCATACTGAGCAACTTTGGGTTAGACATAGCTTTATAGGTTTACTTAGCCCAAATCCCAATCAACCTATTCATCCAAAAGCCCACTTAGAACATTCTGTCCATAGGAGACAGAGTTCGGGCCGAACTCTGCCTCCACACAAAGTTCGGGCCGAACTCTGTCCCCTAAATTACAGGATGCTGATTTTTAGGTCTTGAACACTGCTAGTTGTCCAACGGCCAAAAATTTGAATTCTACATATAGAATTTTGTCCGAATTCTGCTTACCCCGAACCCAATAAATAGGCCTTGGTTTTTCTCATTTAAAACCATCCAATCTTGTCTTCTTCTTCTCTTACTAGCCTACATATTAAAGAGCCTTACCTTCCCATCCACTTAGCATTCAAACTTCCCAACCGTCCAAGTTGCTCGGTACGATCCAGCTAGAAGTTTGAATTGCAAGAAGTTGTAAGTCACTTGGAAAAGTCCAAGTTTCGCCAAAGCGATCATTGAAAGAAGTTCGGCGTGCTCTACTGTGAAAAGGCACGTGGTTGTAACCCTATTTCACAAATAGTGGATTTCAATCCTGAGCTAAAGAACACCAGGTTAAAAATCTTGCTGTGTTGTGTTTGCTCTCTACTCTTTATTTTCGTATTTCTTTTACTCTGATTATTAAGTTGGTGAAGAGAGTTTAAGTTTTTAATTGATCAATTTTTTTATAAACTCTATTCACCCCCCTCTAGAGTTGCCTACCTGTACTTCAACCTTCGTACGACCTTTTGGTGGCACGTTAAGGAGATAGATGTGGCACTCTTCGTGTCGTAATACATGAACTGTTATAAGGTAAAAGTCGAGCACCTAAGGTCGGGCGGGAAGATGTAGAACCTCGCCATCCCGGAATAGAAGTGGAAGCACATCATTATGAAATTCATTGTTGGCTTGCCAAAGATGCCACAGGGGAATGATGTCGTAAAGGTCATCGTCGATCGGTTAACCAAGCCAGCGCAGTTCATCGATGAAAGTTACTTGGAGTATCGATCGTCTTGCTCAGATTTACCTTGACGAGATAGTAGGACTGGATGCACTACAAGAAAAATGACAGTTCTTGACGGTTTATTTCATAACGGTCGTGAAAAATCGTTAAAGAAAGGGGTTATCTTAACGGATTTAGCTATACGTCAAGAAAATACATATTTTAAGTCAATTTAGCAAATTTGTACCATAATAGTTGACAGTTTTTGAGGATCCGTCAACGATCATTATTTTATTTATTGACGGTTTGGTGATAACCGTCAGCTAATGTATAAGCAGGAAAATTACCGTAATTTTTTGATTGCCATTATAGTAATTTTTTTAAACATTTTATAATGGATGACGGTTCGAACAGAGAATTCATATGCCATTTTGGTAAATACTCTTCAACTTTGTCTACATTTATCCCGATCCCTCTGCTTCTCCCCCTCTCTCTATTTCGTCAAACCCTCTCAATTGTTCCCGCAAGCATGTGCCCATAGGAGATCTTCTCGGAGAACCCTTTACTTCTTCCCTCTCTCCTTCTCCTCCTCTTCCTCTATCTTTCTATATAAGTCCATTCCAAAATTCTCTTCTTATTCTCCATCCAAAGTTACGGTTTTTGGGAAGGGGAGGGAGAAAGAAGCACTACTCTGCATTCGAGTACAAGGAGAACGACTTTGAGATGGTATTATTCCTCTTTTGGCTAGGGTTTCTTCTATTTCTATTTGGGTTTCTTTTGATTTTCTTAATTTTTAGGGCTGAGCTAAAGAGAAAATTTTAGGCTAAGCCAAATAGGACTATCGCTGTGGAGGCCAAAGAGAAAATTTTAGGGTTCCTCCAGACCCTCTCCTCCGACCAGGACCACCCCCGAGTCCCCCGCTCAGACCTCCATCTCCGAGGACGGCGTCACCAACGCCCGCAGATGCGTCCTCGGCGGCTCCTCCATCGTCAACGTGGATCGGATCCTGCTCGACTCTAACCTCGTTCATTGTTTACCTCTCTCTCTCTTGATGCTTCTTGGTATTTCTTAAAATTTTATGTGAAATAACTTATTCCAAGGAAGTCCCCTTCATAGCGTGCCATGTCAGTTCCCTTCACATCGAAGCTCTGTTGTTTCCTTCCGGCGTTCTCGATCTGGAAAACTTTTTGAATATTTACATACGATATTTTTTGGAAGAAAATTTTCATACATGGGTTCCATTTGACTTTCTGCTGTATAAATTAAAGCTTATATGTTGATTTCTAGATGTACCAATTTATTGAGATAAGAAGTTGAGAAATAAATATTATTTTTCTTGTGGACGAGGAATGAGGAAAGCAAAATGGGAACACAGTACGCCATCTGGCATGGAACGGAGTATTGCGGAGGTAGGCTTCCTCGTAACCCTTAGGTGGAACGAAGTGTGCAACTAGGAGTAATTTTCCTTCACTTATAGTAGAGATAGGCTTCTAATTACTAACGATCATGTGCACAATATAGTTTTTCTCCGTTAATGTTGTTGAATCATGTCCCTTTTCTAATCAAATCTTCTTAGAGTTGTCTTTTTTCCCCCTCTCTATCAAACACTAGTCTACTTCCTTTCAATACGGCAAAATAATATCATATGTGAAATATAGTCTGTTAGGAGTTCTGTTTCTATCTCGCAAGCAACATAGTTTTTACCTTTGAGTATACAACACAGTTAACATGTTACCTAGGAACCTCCTTATTGACCTATAATATAGACTTAGAAAGTGATTATTGTTGAATGTTTAAGTGCTTGTTAATTACAATTTATAATTAGGTTCTCTTTAACAAGTTTGCATTCAACATAGTTTTAATTTCTCTTTAATTTTTCTATAGCCTATGTTCTGTGGCTGTGATTTCTCAAGGAATCAATGTAGGAGACATCAAGAAGCTTCATGATGCAGGGATCGATACCTGCATTGGGCTCATGATGCATACTAAGAAGGTTGATATTTTTACCTTTGAGTTTCTTAAGGATTTGTTACCATTTGCTATGATTTTATTTGTATTCATTTTGTTTTGTCCATTATGTCAGAGTACACCATGGAAGATTACCAATTCAGTATTGATGTTATACAAAGGATGGAACTTCTTGTTTTGAACACATTGGAGTGGCGAATGAGCTCAGTGACTCTATTTACGTATTTGGGCTATTTCACATGCAAGTTCTACTGTGGTGAAGAAGAACAAAGGGATTTGTGCTCTAGATCCATCTTTGCTATAATGAAAGGTACTGGATTTCAAGAACAATCTTGCATCAAAAATTTTAATATTGGGTTTGTTCTTTCGTAATGGTTAATCTATAGGCACTGGTTTCACTATAAAGTTGACAGACTTAGGTCATTTGCTCCCTGGATTTCATTGCTGAACACTAGCTACACTCTATAATATGCTAGGATACACCAAATATATACTTTATCGTATCCGTGTGTCAGTGCAACATAGGAGAAACATAATGAACTATCTATAGGATATGTGTTTGACTTGTCGCTCATTTGATTGATTTGTCTAATCTAATTGATTGAGTACTGGAATCGTGTTCTAGGTTTTCTAAAATTTCATGTATTAGCTTGTTTGCACAATTAATGTAGCAATGGATGTGGATTAGATCTTTAGCTCATATTGTCAGTTATTTTTGGTATATCCATCTTATTGCATAAAACTATTCTTGCTTTGATTTACCTCATCTAAATGTAAGAACAAATTCATTGGGTTAGGTAAAATGTTACTTATATTGCCAAGTAAATATGTGATAATCTTGCTTGTATCTAAATGCATTGGAGAATGACCATTTTGAGTTGTGCTCTTGCACAAATCTGATTGCATTCAATTTTTTTTCCAAATGCAAGCTACGAGGTTAGTTGAATATCGCCCCTCCACAATTGCTGCCGCGACATGGTTCTGGCTACAATAGGTGATCAATTAACAAAGAAGACAGTAGAATCTAAGATGAGATTGATCTCCTTGCATGAATTATTAGAAACTGTGAGTCCATCATATGTTGAATATTCGTGTCCAATTAATACATATTTTTCCATCAAAGGAAAAATACAAATGACAATAATATCTGTCAGGAGCATGTGTTGTCCTGCTACAGCTTGATGGTTAAGGAGTCGCAAAAGGAGAAGAAGCCGAAACCATCAAGGCTTTTGGTTTCATCTGAGTTATCGGCAACTTTCGGAAGTGTCAACACCTCCATTGTTGTTCATAGTACCGTATCTTTCTTAGTTTCTGGCAGCAAGAGGAGGAGACTGATTGGAGAGTGACACCAAGAGGCCTTAGAAGAGTGTTTGTTCTTGTGTACAGGAACGCAACTTCGCAAGTAGTCCATTGTAGTAGTCCATAGGCCTTAGTCATTAATTTGTTCCCAATACTTGACCAATATTTTCTTACATTGTATTTGTTCTTTTGCTATGACAAATGGTGTGGAGAGAGCTTCTGATCAGTGGCAGGTAGAGAGTGCTGTAGAAGCATAAAAAATATGGGGTTCATGCGGATCACAACTGACCGCATTGGTCCGTAAAGAATAGCTGCATGACAGACTCAGCATGCCCTCTGCTGCCTATCTTCACTATTTCGCAACCAGACTGATTTGAGCTGCAGAAAGAATAGTTACTTAAGCGCTAAGCTGATCAACCCTTCTGATAAAACTGACAAACTCTATCAAAATTGACAAAACTGACAGCTCTGACACTTTAACAAAAGGAAGATAAGATGTGTTCAGACAAAATGTTATGTCACCAGACTGGACATAGTCATACAGCTAGAAGGACTGCGGCCAGAGCCGCATGAACCTTATGCGGCTTAATCCATGTGCTTCATGCGGCCAAGGGTGACTGCAATCTAAGCCGCATGAGCTTTATGCGGCCTAGAATACAAAATCTATGCGGCTCAAAAGTTCATAAGCTACATGCAGACTAAAGGAGACTGCGACTCAAGCCGCATGAGTCTTATACGGCCCAACATGGCCGAATACTGAAAGGCCTATGCGGCTCAAAATGATTCAAGCAGACTGATCCTATCCTGCAATAGGACACGTGGCAGGCTGACCAAATCTCAACCACCCAGATTTGCTGCAACAAAATCTCAACAAGTCACCAGCTGGCAACCAAGGAGCGGGACTTTGTGTGCTGTTGTAGCCACGTGGCCACGTGGCTACGTGGCCATCTATGCGGCTCAAAATATCCTTTATTCTGAAATTACTATAAGTAGCAGGGTACCACACCCATGCAAAAGGCTGGCAACCTATGAAGGACAATTTCTTCGAGAGCAAGGATCGTGTCAGATAGTCTAAGGGGTAAGGCAAAGTCGCTACACTTTTTCGAGCCTCTATCGTCACCCCCAGAATCAAAACTAAACAGTTGTACTTAGATTGTTTCCTAGAATTTCTTTCTAGGATTTCTTTTGTACAAGCGAGTTTGCAATCAAGTTCAATTCCTTTGTAATTTTTGTTCTTGATATTTTATGGCAAACACGATGGCGACTCTGCTGGGGACATCCTTCTCCTCTGATGAGAAGTTGGTGACACAATCTGACGCATCCAAGCTCGGCTCCGCACAGTAAATGCTTGTGGTTCGTTTTGACCAACGAGCATTCGAAGAAATGCTATCTGAAGGGAGCGCCAGCCCGTCACAGAAGCGAGCCAACCCAAAGAGAACCTACGAGACGTCGAAAAGCAAAACTGCTGCCCCCAACCAGGTTCTCGAAGAAGCTCCTTCTACGGCCCAAGACGGTGATCAAAGCTCCTCTGCGACCTTGCTTCCGACTGCGGAGAACCCGCTGTCTCTAAATCCAGCAAATAAAAATACTACGATGCTGAGTTTTTTGTGGCACAAGGGAAATCCATGCGGACGAGGAAAAGGCCGCATAAGAGAGATGGGCAGTTGGCCCATACGGTAGCCAACTCTGGCCGCAGGCAGATGGCCCATGCGGCAGCCAACTCTGGCCACAGGCAGATGGCTCATACGGTAGCCAATATCTGGCCGCAGCAGATCATCCATGCGGCAGCTAACTCTGCCCGCAGGAAGATGGCCCATGTGACAGCCAATCCTGGCCATAGACAGAGTGTCTCATGCGGCCCTGTCAGAAGCTCTGTGTTCGACCGTCTCTGATGCGAGCCCGACTCCATGCGGCCTGTTAAGAATGTGGAATATTCTAATCTGGACACTTCTTATTATGCGCCTTCATGTGCTAAATCAAAGAATTCTAGGGCAGTGCGGGCCCAACAAGCCCATTCAACTGTCCAAGTTGTTGACCGTCAGCGGGCACCGTTAACTGTTATACGGGCCCCTGATGAAAAGTTGTACAGAACCACCCGCGTGCAGTCCCCAGGGCTAACAAACAGGGTGGGTTCAAAAGTCTTCCTCCAACGATCGAGAGCAAGTTTTTTTTACTAGCCTCAGATTAGGGAGCAAACATGATACCTACGTACCCGTGTGCTCGGGATATCTGAGTCCACAAATTGGATGCAAAGGTAGATCAGCCTGCAATCGACTTGTGAGAGGTGATTACTCAAATATACAAGGAGAAAGAAGCAACCTTGGCATGTGATGAACCCTTTTCGGGACGTCGTTGCACCCAGTCATCATCAACTGCTGATGCGACAAGTCGCCAGCACCTGAAGATCGGCAGTCCATTTTTCAATATCTGCGCCAGCCAGCACCTGTCTTACAACAACTTGAGGAACATGTGCAAATCTCGAGAGACGAGGAATTTCCTTTTGCCTTCTGTGATTCAACTCGGAAGGTTCTTTTCGACAAGGAAGGAAAGAAGACAGGCTCTTCCAGCCCGACAATCTCAGCCAGCACTACAAGGAAACTTTCGTCTGGAGGGTTGCCACCGACAGCCACATTGGGTATCTACCTAGGCATTCGACCAGAAAGAAGCTTCCAACACCTGGAGGTGCATCCTCGACCTCCATGGGGGTAGATGAAGCCAGGGATAGCAGTCCCCTCAATGTATGCGATAACCCGGTGTTCCAAGAGCATACACAGGGGGTAGTGATCCACTGGAATTATACAACAGACATGAACGTCCCTGAGGGTGACCGCCAAAACGATGTTGCTTCCTGCGCAGGGGGTAGCACCCCTTCCGAGTTCGAGGAGGAAGATATTCCGACATTCTCCGACGATTTCTCGGAACAAGGGTACGACACAGAGAGCACCTCTGCTACGATCCCTTCCACGTCTACCTACGTGCAGACATTCTTTATGGCCGACGATGATCATAAAGCGCCTACTGACCGACAACGTCTAGAAGTACTTGAAGTAATGCTTCTGTCCTTGGTCAAGTCAGTAGACGAAATCAAAGCTGCCTTGCTGACTCAATCGACAAGGAGGCCTGGACAAACAAGCTTGGGACCCGCAGTCAACACGGATTCTAACACGACCGCTCCTCCTTTGGGTGACAATCCTCTAGGGGCATCCACTCTTCAGCTGCAGGTGAAGCTAGGGAGGCAAGGAAGGAAGTCCAGGAGCTTCGAGCAATATTTAATGCCCGAGACTCCTCCCGGGACCTCAGAATACGGTAGCCGTATCCCGTTGCATGGAGAGATGTTCCTTTTACGCAATGGTAGAAACCGTTTCATATTGATTCGTATGATGGAAAGACCTCTGCTAGTCGGTATATGACTTATTTCGAGGTCACAACCGACCATTTGCCGCATAGCGATGCCATCCTCACACGATTATTTATCGGAGCATTGGAAGGAATCGTGTTCGACTGGTACCGTAACCTTTCGGATAACTGCATCCATTCTTTCGACAGCTTCAAGCACATGTTCCTAGAAAGATTTTACGAAGTGGGACATGATGTGACAATGTCATCCCTCATGGACGTCGTGCAGGAGGAGAGGGAGCTAACAAGGAACTATATCGAGCGGTTTTGCCAAACCGCAATGAGATTGCCCCAAGGTAATCCCAAAAGCTCCTTGATTGAAATCTGCCAGAAGAAGTTGCTCCCCGCAATCAGCCTCTGGATGGGTAAAGATCAGTTCAGGGATTGGACGACCTTCATCATAAGCGCCACCAATGTGGAGGCAAAGTTAAAGAAGGCTCGCCATCTGGGATTACACATCCTAGATGGAGAGGTCAAAGGTAAACGTCCTGGTACCACCTCCAATAACAACAACACTGATGGCACCTCCAATAACCGGGACAATAAAGGCAAACAGGCTATGGTCACTGGTACGACAAAGAAGCCTGAACAAAAGCAAGCAGAAGCTCACTGGCCCAAGATGAACTATTCTTTCGAAGATAATCATGTCAAGCCTATCTTCGACATGCTCTTGCAAGAGAACATGATCCAACTCCCTCCACCAAGGTATGAACCTCGAGCGGCAGAAATGAAAGAACTAAAATACTGCCATTTTTACTGTTATGTTCATCATCCCACTCAAGACTGCTTTCAATTAAAGCTGTACATCCAGAGTCTTATCGACTCCAAAGCTCTGTCGCTAGACTTTGAAGAGGTTACCATGGCGGCAAATATGGTATCAATTCAGTTCGGTGACTTCCCCCTAACAAGTACTCAAGACAGGGTAGTACCTATCCCCCGGGCAACGATGGAGGTCACTAATCTTCCCCCGTCCGAAACCAGACGACTGGCTTAGCACCTTTCACCACGTTACGAGGAGAGGTCATGTGGGTGCACCCAGACTTAGTGCCCGAAGTTACCCAGGCAATGTCATCTCCAGTCAACAAGAAGAAGGACAGGAAGTCCAGATCCTGTCATACCATTTCAACCGAAGCTGAGGAGGCAGCGGCCATTGTCACCCGGTCCGGGGCACAAGTCCAGCCCACTCTGGGTCGTTCAGTCTAAGACCCTCAGCCAGTAACGTTGCCTGCCACTGATGTTTCAGGGCCATCTCAGCCTCCATTGGCAGATAGGGCCAAGCCGAAGGAAACCTGCTTCGATAGGCCGCTCCGTAAAGATGAACCTCAAGGGCTGGAGAGACCTTACAACTTTAACATATTAGCACAACTGGCTAATACGCCGATGAAGTTGTCATTATACGAGCTCCTAAGGCTCTCCAAGGATCTTAGTGTCGTATTGAGTGAAGCGCTCCAGAATGCTGACGCTTACTTAGCCCAGGTCAAACCTACAGGGAAAGACTCGTCGGCAGATCTCCAGGCGGCAACTGTGCGGATGCAATAACTAACATTTTATTTACCCCACATGACATGTTGATCAAGACCAACTTGTATGATCGCCCCTTGAACTACACTAGATACATAGGCGACATCGAGGTGGATCAGATGCATATCGATCTGGCTCGTCGATAAGCATCATCCCGAAAAGCTTGCTTCAAGTCCTCGACACCCCTATGCACCAGCTAGCGACGACCAACACTACCATTAGCGGTTTCAACTCAGGAAGGAGCTATCCCTTAGGAAAGATTCGATTGAAATGTCCGATCGGCGACCTGAGGACAGAGGATACCTGCTACGTCATAGATGCAGATACGTCCTACAAAATCCTATTGGGGCATCCGTGGATACATGACTACATGATCGTGCCATCCACACTCCACTAGTGTTTCAAGTATGTCAGTGAGAACGGCTTCGTGAAAATGGAATTCGCCGACATTGATCCCTTCAAAGGGGTTGAGTCTTATTACTCTTCGGAGGCTTGTCTGTACGAAGAATCCAAGAAGTACATAATTGATGAACTGGAGGTCATCATAGGGCCAGAGGAACCCTTGAGAATTCATTTCTAGGCCCGTAAATCGGGTAAAACCGCACCCCTTGTCGCAACTTTGCATAAAGAGGTGCCCGATTCTCTCGCCACAGCTGCACAGTCAGAACTGATGGTCATCCTGTTGACACAAAATCATAGTCAACCAAATATTGATACAATTGACGACATGATACTTGTAATATTTCAATACGACACATAAAGACTGAACTCAGTACAAGGCGGACGACAGATCGCACCTGCTATGCTCAATGTTTTGAGTCTGTATTTTACACTTTTATTAAGTCTAGACATATGTAAACTGAGTCATACTGAGCAATTTGAGACTTAACCTATACCTATACCTCAAACCAAAAGCCCTACAAAAATCCAAGTAGCCCATTTACCCATTGGACCAGTTCTGTACTCTGGAGACAGAGTTCGGGCCGAACTCTGCCTCCACACAGAGTTCGGGCCAAACTCTGCCTCCTAAAATTCAGGACCCTAATTTTTAGGGTTGGCTGGATGCTAGTTGTCCAATGGCCAAAATTTTGAATTTGATCCAGAATTCTGGCCGAATTCTGCCTACTTAGAAACCTATAAATAGGCCTTGAATTCTCTCATTTTTAATAATCCAATCTTCTCTTCTCTTCTCTCTAAAGCCTTATACAAGCCATACCCTTCTCATCTACTAGACACAAGCTCCCTAAGCCTCAAAGTTCTCAGTACTTTTCAGTTAGGAGTTTGTACAAGAGTTCAAGAAGTCGCTTGGAAAATTCTAAACATCGCCACTGCGATCTCTGTAAGAAGTTGACATGCTCTTCTGAAGAAAAGGCACGGAGTGTAACTACTATTTCACAAATAGTATATTTAATCCTGAGCTAGAGTTCTCAAGCTTGGACTAGTCCTCCACGAGGGAAACCAGGTTAAAATCGGCTGCGTTTGCGTATGCTTTCTTGCTCTTTATCATTTCCGCATTTACTCTGATTATTTACTGTTGGTGAAAGAGTTTAATTTTTAATTGGACATTATTGTCATAAACTTTATTCATCCCCCCTCTAGAGTTGCCTATTTGTTCTTCATGGTATCAGAGCTCTGTTCTCTCAACAAGGACTAACATCCTAGAGCTGATCTATGACAACCACACAATCCATGATTTCCAATCACGGTAAAGGGCAGTCCACTCATAGGCCTCCCCTATTTGATGGGACAAACTACACCTATTAGAAAACAAGGATGAGTTTTTATCTCAAGTCGCTAGACTTCGACCTGTGGACCATTGTTACCGATGGTTACAAAAAGCCCGCCAGGATAGTTGTCAATGATGATCTCATTGAGAAACCACATGATAAATAATCTGACGAGGAGAAGAAACAGGCAAGTCTAGACGTGAGAGCTATTAATGCTTTATTTTGTGCTATAGACAGGAATGAGTTTAACAGGGTCTCAACATGTACCACCTCTCACGAAGTATGGAGACTTCTAGAAGTGACGTATGAAGGAACCACCAAAGTCAAGGAGTCAAAAATAAGTCGTCTCACTCAAGAATATGAGGCATTCAAGATGAAGCCAAATGAGACGATCATACAAATATTTACAAGATTCCTCGACATCATCAACCCCTTATCTTCTCTCAGCAAGCAATATACAAAACACGAGAAGATCCGCAAGCTACTTAGGGGGCTACCAAAGATTTGGAACCCTAAGGTTACAGCCATCATAGAAGAAAATGATCTTACGACTATGTCCATAGAGACTTTGATGGGAAAGCTGATGACTCATGAGCTTGACCTCAAAGACTTCGAAGAGCCTGCTCCTAAGGTAAAAGACATTGCCCTTAAAGCTCACCGACGAAGGGCTGATCCTGAAGAGACGGATGACGACAACTCGGAAGGTGATGATCAAGCTCTCATTGTCTACAACTTCAAAAAATTCCTTCTCTTCAATCAAAAAAAGAAGGAACCACAAGAAGATGACAAAGAAGAGCCAACATGTTATGGCTGCAAGAAGACTGGACACGTCCGAAAAGACTGTCCATTCACGAAGAAGAGCAATCGATATACGAAACCATACAAGAAGGCTTCCTTAAGAAAATATGCCAACACAAGCATTTGGTATGAAAGCGAAGCTAGTGATTCTGAGAAAGAAAAGGACTCTCCTCAAGATACTGCCAATGTATGCCTAATGGCAACATTCGACAAGGTAACTAGCGAAACTCTCGATGATTTCACCTTTGATGAACTTGGCGATGCATTCAATAATTTACTCAATGACCACAAGAAAGTCATTGGTAAATATAAACACGCCAAGGAGAAGATTAAAAGTTATGAAGTTGAGATTCAAAGACTCTCCTCATTGCTTGATAATATTAGAGACACTTCACCCACGAAAGTCACAAATGAGGTGTCTAAGCTTAAATTAAGCCTATATAATGCCGAAGCACGTATTGAAAAGCAAACACAAGAGATCACAGCACTCAACACTGAGATTATCGAAGAAAAGAATAGACACAAGATCTCTATTACTAAGATTTATGGTTTGAATACTAATATTAATGAACTGCAGGCTGTCTCTATAAAATTAGAGACTAGATTGGAAAAACAGGTTGCTCAACCTCGAACCCAATCACATGAGACACACATAAAGCACAACACTGCTCAACATAGTCAAACACGTCATCCACCTGCAGCACACAAATATGCTTACAAGTATACCCACTTCCACACAGCACACAAACCACATGTACGTAGAAATCATTCTCATAACTGTCATTCTAATGTGACACATAATCACCATGCTACACATAGATATAGTTATCACCATGCTGCTTATAAACACAATCACCACCACACTACATATAGATACAATCATCATTCTGCTGCTACATATAGTCATTATCATGCTCCACACCATTCTTATCATGCTACACATAGACATCATCAACATGCTTCTAACATAAATAGGAATGTTACTTGTACCTATTATGGATTGCATGGACACAACTTACCATAATGCAGAGTTAGTAGATTAGTAGATATGAATATATATGTATGGATGCCAAAAACTAACTTTTTAGGACCCTCAAGAACATGGGTATCAAAGGTCACATCTACTCTTGATGTAGGTGGACCTTCCTTCCTCAACTAAAAGTAAGTGGATTCTCGATAGTGGATGCTCGCAATATATGATGGGAGACGCAAATCTTTTTGCATCACTATCGATGAAGAGGGAAGGATATGTATCCTTCGGCAACAACCTAAAAGGGTATATTATTGGTAATGGTACTATTGGTCATTTTTTTTCTCCTGTAATAAAGGATGTCTGCCTAATGACCGAGTTAAAGTATAACCTGCTCAGCATAAGTTATCTTGCTGATCATGGATATGATATTAACTTTGGACAAAATAAATGCTATATTTATGATAGGTCAACAGGAGACATCGCTTTTGAAGGGATAAGAGAGGATAACATTTATATTTTCTATCTATCTAGAGATACTAACAGTGTAGGAAGATGTCTCTATGCTCACAAGGATGAAAGATTACTATGGCACCAGCATCTTGGTCATGCCAATATGGATACTATATCCAGGCTATCGACTAAGAAGCTAGTTAGAGGCTGGCCTGACATCACATTCAAAAAGGACACGATATGTGTCGAATATGAGTTGAATAAGACAACCAAGTCCTCATTTCATTCCATAAACTCTGTAAGTACTACTAGACCCTTGCAATTATTTCATATGGATTTATTTGGCCCTAGTAGAGTAGCTAGTCTTGGTGGAAAACTCTACGCTTTTGTTATAGTAGATGACTTTTCTAGATTTACTTGGGTTTTCTTTCTTACAAACAAAAGTGATGCCATTTCTGTTTTCAAAATTTTTGTTAAGAAGGTTCAAAACGAAAAAGGCTACATGATTACTCGAATCCGAAGTGATCATGGAGGCAAATTCAAAAATACTGATTTTAAAAAGTTTTGTGATTTAAATGGTTTTGATCATGAGTTTTCTTGTCCAAGAACTCCTCAACAAAATGGTGTTGTAGAACGGAAGAATAGGACTCTTGGCGATATGGCTAGAGTTATGTTGAATAAATTTTCACTTTCGAAATATTTTTAGGCTGAAGCTGTCAGTACAGCGTGCCATATTTTAAATAGGGTGCTCATTCGTCCCATTACGAAGAAAACACCCTATGAGCTTTGGTTTGGAAGAACTCCAAACGTTTCATACTTTAGAGTTTTTGGTTGTCGATGTTTTATCCTTAACACCAAAGACAACTTAGGCAAATTCGATGCCAATGCTAACGATAGTATTTTCCTTGGCTATGCTGCAAAGAGCAAGGGATATAGAGTGTTCAACAAACGCTCATTAATTATGGAAGAGTCTACCAATGTAACTTTTGATGAGGATAACAGTGCAGCAGCTACTCTTGATGATGATGTTGAGCCTTCAACTTCTACTCTGATGAATACCACTACTGAATCCAATTCTCTGGAGGGCTTGCCAAAGAAATTCTCTTTCAAGCCATCACATCCAAAAAACTTGGTGTCACCCCCGTTTCCCGTATTTCGTATTAATACTCCTAGTTGGATTTTGCCATGTATTTTATTTTTCTCGACTTGTGGAATTTTAGGTTTTCTCGTATTTTGGGTTTCGGCTCGGCTCGGTTTTAGTTGGGTTGGTTTGATTTTAAACCCAATGGAATACTTTAACCTATACTCCACCCTCATTCCACCACAACCACCCTCATTAAATCCCCACCAACCTTTCTCTCTCCTCCATAATTTCTATTAATTTATCCATCTTCTTCTTCCTCCTTCCTCCATCAACACCATAGACAAGTACACCTTGCCACCAAATAAGTACCATATTTTATTTATCCATTAACTAGATTAGGCTATGGAGAACAACATTAGAACTTAGCATTTTGTGATTTGGGGTCTCCATTGTTCTAGATCTAAGTTTTCCTTATTTTCAGATTTACATGGTTTTGATCTATTTTGAGTTGGATTTTATGGGTTTTGGTGTTCCTATGTTGGGGAGAATCAAATTTCACCCAAGATAGAACTTTGAAAATTCGGATTTGGACTTGTGATGGCCAAGTTGTGGTATTTTGAAGTTTTGAAGCCATTGTGTTCTTCCTCTCAAGCTTGAGGAAGAAGAAGACCCCCCCTCCCCCGTTACGCTGTTTAGCGCCGGGCAGTTTCCCTTGTGCGTCGCCCCTTGGCGCTGGCCGCTGAACCGTTGGCGCACGCGCTCTTTAGCGCGCTGCTGCCTCGCCCGATTGTGCCCAGCCTCGCACGCTGCGCGCCTAGCTGGCCGCGGCGCCCCTGCGCACTCGGCCCTCGGCCTCCGGCCCCTGCACATTCGGCCCCTGTGTACTCGGCCCCCGGCCCCTTGCGCACTCGACCCCCTGCGCACTTGGCCATGCCCCCGGCGCACTTTCCCCTGCGCACTTGGCCGCGCCCCCGGCGCACTTGCCCCTTGCGCACTTGGCCGCACCCCCGAGTACTTGCCTCTTGCGCACTTGGCCGCGTCTCCTGCGCGCTTGACCCTGCGCCCCAGCGTGCTTGGCTCCCCGCGCCCTTTGGAGCACTGCGACCGTTCCCGAACGCGTCTTTTGGTGCCGTTTGCCCGAGCCCCTTGCCTGGCACACCCTGTGCCATGGCTTCCCCTTCCTGGCCCTTAGTGTTTCCCCTGGGTTCTCGGTTTTCTCTTGCTGATTTTGTTTTCTGGGAGCTTGATGCCACAGCACGACTTGACTAACCCGACACGCCTTGACATGATTTTCTGTGTTTTAATTTATGGTTAGCATTCTCTGATTTTGGCAGTAACTTGTTGGGTGATTGTAACTTGTAGCTTTTAATTTGTAACCTATGACCTGTAATTAATCCCCTGTAACTTGACATCTTGATAGTGGCCGCCTCGGCGCACTCTTGACTTGACTCGACTTGATAACTGGTCGTATTTGACTTGTCCTGACACCGTAGGTGTTCTTCTTGTTGCCTTGTGCGAATCTACTTGTCGTGTCTTGCATCATGTCTAGGACGTGACTCCCTGGGCACCACGGCCAGGGACTCATGCTAAATTGGATTAGGCTAATGATTAGATCAAACTAGAACATGGAGAATTTCCAGTCACAAGCAAATCTCATTATCTGGGCGCTTTAATGGACTTGTAGCTTGCCGACGAGTAGAGCACATTTCCAGTACACTGTCATGTGTTGCACCTCTAAGTCGCCTAAGGGTATATCGTCTCCTGGGCGATGTACCCAACCATACTCTCAACCCGCAGAAGGATAACTAGATAGTCTGCAGGGCTTGGGACTGGGAAATTCTCACTGCATCTTGTTAGTAATTAGGCTTGTGATAACCCTAGTTAGTTAAAGTAGTAAGCCATAGTAATTGCATGGCCGCTTGTGAATGGATGTTGTTTATCCATGTCTAAGTCTTGTCTAGTCCCAGTACCTGGTTCCTCCCGAACATGTTTGTTTTACTTGTCTTAACAATAAGTGGGTAGAGACAAGTGCTATTCAGGCGAAGGGTTACAACCCCGGTCCTTGTTTGGTTTACGAGTTGTAATCTGGCTCCCGGAATGGTTCCATGTCCCTAGTCGTATATTGTCCTGCTGTACTTTTATTACTTGTACCTTCTTCCATTTTCTTATGTTCTTATGTGCTGGCTTTTGTTCTTATTTTGTGGCCTCCTTTGTGGCACTTACCCTTTCTGGGGTTTGACCCAGCTGGTTTTGTGTGGCCAGATTTCGGAGCAGCCCCCGAGGATCTACCGAACCTCCAGCCCGATGGTGGCGACTAGAAGGAACCCGGGCTACGAGTGGGTTTTCCATTTTGTCTCTCCCACTACATTATAAAATTATTCTTTTGAGGCATTTAGCCGACGAGCACCTGTTAGCTCGATGCACCTTTACTTACTGTCTGCCTACGGGCTGTAACATGATTAACAAATCCTAGGGTTGATCATGTATGACTTAACTCTTGCTAGTCCTCGTATTTTGTATGACTAGCTTCATGATCAACTGAATATGTAATATTTAGGATGCCTTTTATTGTATATTTGGTGGTCTAACATCTTATAATTATATTATTTGTTTGAGATTGAGATAATAGTCTTGACCTTAAGAGACTGTTGGCTTGTAGTAAACCCTTATTTCTAGACAGCCGTGACCGTATAGCGAGGTAGATTCCATTTCAATATACGTAGCTGGCTATGTACGCCCCCGCTCTCCAGTATTCTGGTTCTGGGGCGTCATATGGTTTAAGTTGTGGCCCATGCAGGTCTTGGCATTCAAGATATGTGAGGGTTTACTGGATAGATATCTCAATCAGTACTCGTCTTTGATCTCCATTCATATCCTCTGCATCTCTGGATTCTTGCCCTGATCATGTGCTTGTATTGTTGATCTGTCCTGGTCCTTTCTTATTGTTTTCCCTGTGTCGTCTTCTTCAGTGGTACTGTACCTGACCCCGCCGATCAGCAAGGTAGAGCACTTCTCGTGGACCAGCAACCCGGAGATCAAGCCCAGCATTCTGGAGTAGCCTCCAGAGTTGTACTTTTCAGAGAAGAACCCCCAGTTTGGCCCGTCCATCCTGCAGAGCCTGACGATGGCACCTTGGTAGGTCTCATCAGGACCTTGATAGCTTCCCAGGACCGTATAGGAGACGCCTTGCACCAGGTAGTGGCGGATGCTTTGACCAGAGGCGGTCATCCAGGGAACAGCGCGGCCAACACCTTCAAGCGCTTGAACCCTCCCTTCTTCGACGGCAGCGAAGATGCGATTGCCGTGGACGCTTGGCTTCAGGATACCGAGGTGGTTCTGGAAGCAGCTAGGACACCTGAGAATGAGAAGGTGGCGATGGTACACCTACAGTTAGACTTGGCTCACAGTTGGTGGGCAGCGCAAGCCATGGGATTAGTGGCACCCATTGCTTGGGCGGTGTTTAGAGAAAGATTCCAGACGAAGTATTTTGATGTTGTGGCTCGTTATGACCTACAGACGAGATTTACCAACTTGAAGCAAGGAGGCAGAACGTGTTGGCCCAATGATTGTATCATATTTTTGAATATGGTTAATATGTTAAGTTTAGCATTTCTTTATCACTAATCTTCATACAATCGCTATGCATTTCTACTTATACTTATATCTTTGGTGATATGTGCCCATTGGTTTACATCTTAGTGATATGAGCTTATCTATCTTAAATTTAATTGGGTTGCCAAAATCAAAATTATGTTTTTGATTGTGGTCATTCAATTAAGTTTAATCATTATGATATCACTAACATTTATGCCATCACCTTAGCACTTATACTTAAACTCAGCATTGTCCTAATGTGCATTAAACTTATCATACTTGCTACTATGTATATTGCTTTGTTCGTCTAACATGTACATGCAGAAAAGCAATAAGCAAGATCAATGTGGACATATGCAATAAAGAAATCATGGTGGGCCAAAGATGACGGATCCCACAAGATTTCTCTGAACCACCCGATGGGGGTCGAGGGGGCAGCGCCCCTCGTCGGGGGTTCGGGGGCGAAGCCCCTGAAAGGTATTTAGTTTTCGCAAACTGGATATCTTTCGACAGCTGCCGCCAAGGGAAAAAGCCAGCACCTATCAAAGGAAGAAGCCAAGCCATGCCATCATCATTTCAAGACTCTGAAGAAGCCTGCACCTGCCTATGTTTATCTGGAGTCTGTAATGAGTCTTAGGAATTATTGTAAACACAAGAAATGGTTGGCAAAATCGAAAGCTAGGGCAGAAACTAGCCCAGGATCATTTTGGCTGAAAACCGGCATACAGACGGTATACCGGTGCCTACCGGCGGTATACCGATTTTGTTCACAGAAAGTTTCTGTCCACAAAATTGGCATACCGACGGTATACCGGATCATACCGACGGTATACCGATTCAGTAACGTTGAAATTCCAACGGTCGGATTTTCAGCATTAAATGATCCCAACGGCTATATTTCGAGCCGTTGCAATCCCAGACCGGTATACCGACGGTATGCCGGATCATACCGGCGGTATGCCGGTTCGTGGCTGAAAAGTTGCCTTTGGCTTCTTTTCAAGCTTTGGTTATAAATAGCCTTGAACCCCTTCATTCAAGGTTGATGCTTTAAGCCTAAAAATTTCTAAACCACCAAAGCCTATCCACAAACAACTCTACAAAGCTTTCATTTGCCATTCATAAATTGTGTTAGAGTTATTGAGTTGAAAAGTGAGATCTTCATCCTATTGTATAAGGAGATCAAAACCTATTGTGAAAGGTTGAAGTTGGAGAGTCTTCGTATCCAAACTCTCGGTTAAAGTTGGGGAGTCTTCGTATCCAAACTCTCGGTTGAAGTCGGAGAGCCCTTCGGATTAAAGCTCTTGTGTAAGAAGTTGGCGAGTTCTTCGGATCCAAACTCGTGTATAACTATTTACTCAAATAGTGTATTAAAGCTGGAGAGAGTTCCGGGACTGGACTGCCTCTTAGGAGGATACCAGGATATATCGGGTGTCGGTATTGTGTTTGCTTCTTCTCTTGCACTTATATTTTTAAATTGCCAATTAGCTTGTGCTAAGTGCTTGATTAGTTAGCTTGACCCTATTCACCCCCCCTCTAGGGTTACTACAATTGGTATCAGAGCAAGGACTCTATTGTTAGGCTTAACATCCTTAGAGTAGATCCTTGTTATTTTTCTATGGCATCGTATTCTTCTTACTCCTCCTCCGATAAAGAGGATTTTACTTCTAGTAGCATAGACAATCATGTTTCTTCTAAATGCAGGAAATGCTCTAAGTGGAAAGCCATGGCTAAACAATCCTTAGAGTTTCTTGACAACCTTCATTCTACAAATGAAGAACTTTCTGAAAAGGTTATTCATTTAGAAGAAGCAAATGAGTTTTTAAGAAATGAAAACAATGTTTTATTATCTAGACTTGACTCTCAAAACTCATCTTGTGTTTCTTTAAAGAGTTTGAATGAGGCTTTAATCTTGAAAATCAAATCTCTTTCCTCATCAATAGAAGATCTTAAGAGGCAAACTCATGAGTTAAATCATTTGCATGATTCTTCTATTGACTCTTTAAAGAAACAAAATGATGATTTTATTTCTAGAATTATTTTATTTGAAATAGAGAATAATGCTTTAAATGTTAAATTTGATTCTCTTACTTGTATGCATGATAATTTGATATTAGAACATGATATTCTTAAGACCAAATCCATGCATGCTCACTCTAGAGACATTCATCATTCTAGTATGTCACATGTTCATAACCATGCTCATACAGATACATGTGCACACACTAGCATTAGATGCTTCTATTGCTCTCGCATTGGACACATGAGCTTTACATGCCCTATTCGTAGGACCTTTACTACCAATGCTAGAGTAAGTGCTATATGGGTCCCTAAAGCTAATAAATGTGGATCCAAGTTTATTTGGATACCAAAGTCTTCATCTAATGTTGTAGGTAAAGCTTCTTGTATCGGGACATAGCACCGAGGAGCGTGTTGGTGGTTGCAAAGCTCAAAGGTCATCTTCTAAGCAATTGCGCCAACACAAGTGTGGCCACTATAGCCACTTTGGTAACATGCTAAGCGATTCTCTTTAAATTGTTTACATTTGTAGAATCTAGCATGTTTCACTTGATGTCTTGCTACTAGCTCATATTGATATTCTTAGTTGCTTTTTGTATAAATCAATGTGAGATATATTACTAGCATGCTTAGTTAATTTTCTTATTAATTCTTTTATCTAGCATGACTAGTTACTCGGCTTAAATGATTAGTTCACACTATGTGGTTTATCACTCATTTTTTATTAAGTGTGACACATTTGATTTATCCATGCTTGTTTTTCTTAATCTCTATATTATGAAGCATACATATCACTCTAGTCCATAGGAGCTTGATTTTAATTTGAGTTAATATGTTTTTAACTCTCCGTCTTTAAAGTTTTTGAAATAGTTATTTCTTACCGATTTCTCCTTAATATGCATTATTTACTTTAAATCGGTATTTGTGAATATATATGTTTAGCACAAGCTTCTTATCACTTGACAAGTATACACTTATACTTCCTTTTTAACCTTGTGCTTACATAATATATTCATTATTGATTCTCATACTTTATCTTGATTATCTTCTAGAGAATCAATTATGTCTTTGCCTAATAAAGTTTATTTATACATGCTTTTGAATTTGTGACAGTCTTTCAAATATTCATTAAGGATACATGACTATATTCATTAATATTTCCATCTCTATGTAGATCATGTATTTCTTATGTTGATATTTTTTTTGTATAAATATCTTTATGTGGGCATATGAGTTAAGCTAAAGTTCTATATTGACTTGAAGAGTATTTAAATATACTTGTTACCTTCAAACTTGTGCTTAACTCATACTCTAGCTATTGATTCTTTTGATCAAATTTGTGAATCTCTTTTTGAATCAATTAGCTTCTTCCTTAAAGTATTCTTTTGATGATATCTTCTTGACTTTTTGGTTGGTATTATGGATACATGTTCTTAATTGATTTTTGATCTTTTCATGTATGCCTATTCGTGAACTATATAGTTTTATATAGTTTTATATACAAATGATTCCTAACTTTTGATATTTATTTGTTTTATTCCTTTAAGTTGGGGTGTTGAGAGAAAATGTTTATTAGTGTCTTGTTCATGACTATTTATGAAAGTTCTTTTAAGAATCACATGGTTTTGTGCTTTGTCTTGTTTTTATATTTACCTCCGTTTTTAGTGCACATTTTCAAATCTATATCTTCCTTATAACTTACTATGGTGCACTATGAAAGCTCTTTGAAATGTACTTCTTGATATCTTTAGCATTTAGCTTTCTTGATCTTAATGATCCTTCTTTGCTCATTCCTTGGGTTTATACTTCTTTTTGAATTATTGTTGTCCAATGGTTTTAGTAGAACATGAGAATACATGTATTTGTTACATCATATTTCTTGTGACTTTAGCTACTATGGTTTGAGCTTTTGTGTTGAGATTTTCCATTTCTAGAGAATATACTTACTTCATAATGGTTTTAATATCTTGCATTCTCTAGATCGATATATTATTTCATTATCTTGGACCAATCTCAATACTTAGAAAATAGATTTATTTTATTATGTTTTCATGAGTATCTCTTTTGATCTATACTTGATAAGAGATTGATTCATTTATTTGTCATCTTATGCTCTTATCCTTGCTTAGTAAAGAGTCTTTAAATCATTTTGTTCATTCAAAATATATTGCCTTCTTTGTGAACTCTATGCTTGAGCAAATATCTTTAGTGTTAGTGACTTAAGATTAAATGAGCACCTTTATCTTGTTAATGGCCTATCTCATTAATCTTAATTAGTTATGTAGCTTGCTTATTTATGATATATTGTTAAGCTATATAATTTGGTTCACTTCCACTCATCTAGCTATCGTTTTTCTTTTCAATCTATATATGATATGCCAGTTTACATAAACAAGATCTGTGATTCTTCTAAATGTAATTTGTATCATATTTTAGATACATATGTTTGTTCTCCAAAACTAGTATTACAAATTCTTGATAAGATCTTGTTTCTCTTGGAGGTTTGTGATTCCTTTCTTTAAGTCTCCTTCGTTATTAGTCATTAGCAAGTATCTCTTAAATTTCTCTCACTTTTGAGTCATGATTTTATCGTATTATCATTTACATCTCTTCTTTATTGAACTTGTAATTATTTAAATGAGATTGACTCTTTCCCATGTTAATTTGTGAGATTTTTTTTGGATTTGTGATTTTCTCTTGATGAGATTCATTAGATCATATTTATTCATTTGTTTTCTTTATGAATGATCCTAATGAATGAGTAGTCCTAAACTATCTAATTTTGTAAATGTCAAGTTAATTTATTGCTCTACTTTGACTACTCATGGTTTATCACATATGACCTTTGCTATTTGAACTTTATTGGTCTTTCATTTAAAAGTAGCAAAGTTTGGATGTTACCCGGTTGTTGGGTACACATGTGATAAAACATACATTGTCCATGCAAAGCAATAAATTGGTTGATTATTTCTTAATTAGATAATCATGGACATGATGTTTGAGTTTTATTTTTATTTTATTTTTGAGCCATATTCTGTCTATCATCATGATTGTTCTTAATTGACTTTATGCTTTTTCATGATGACATTTTCTCAAAGGATAACATACATTGATCTATCATATTTAAATATGAGATTCTTCTATATAGACTAATGTATGCCATCTTTTGATTATATGTGCTTTATTGGGATATTCTTTTGATCTCTCATCTTTAGTGGCTATTAATTGGTTATCTCTTCTTGACTAAAGATGATTTTATTCGTCTTTTGACGATATTATAGCCTTATATGCATCGAGCAAGGGGGAGAAATCCATAGTTGATTTATCCCTAGATCTTGTAGTTATCTATTTTATGCTATAAGTGCTTTGGAACTAGATACGCATATTTTGAGGGGGAACAAATTAATTGATTCAATTCATTTATACCCTTAAATATGTTGTATACCTAGTTCATCATGGACCCATACTTTCTTCTTTTTCATATCTTAGTGAATGAGGTCATGATACTTTTAATTGTGAAGGGTTTATGAGAGTATATGATATTGTCTTTATCACTTATCTCTCTTTTATATGGATTAAATAAGTCATCTTCTTAAATATTAACTTTTATATATTATCTTGATGACTATTGTGCTTTCGTTGTTTTGGCTTTCCTTATACGCTTAATTGATTTGGCTTTTCTTATTGAGGACTTACCTAAAATACATGTTTGTCTATATTGGTAATACTTTGTGGGGGAGCATTCAAGTCGACTGAATTTCTCCTTCTCAAGTATTTTTCTCCTTTACCTTCATGTTTATCTAAAAGGGTATTCATATAGCATGATAAGGTATTTGAGTTCAAATGCATGAACTTGGGTAAGCATATAGATTTTGCAAAGAGTGAGATTAGACTATATCAATTGCTCTATTTTTTATTGATCATTCCTTTATTTTGTTCTACTATTCATTTGTGGACAATTTGGACTTTTAAATGGCTTTTTGATCAATGTTTCAAGCTTATATTTCAACTGGTATTAAGTTTATTTCTTTCAACTATCTCACTTGGTATTTCTTTTATATCAATTACTTTGCAATTATCTAATCCTCATGGGCTTTTGATTGAAATCCTTGATTGAAATCCTTATTTCAATTGGTATATCGCTTCCTTCCAAAACTAGAGTTTTAATTTATATAATATTATGTTTTGGAGTTTCTTTCTTGGATTTCAAGTTGGTAAAACTATTCTTTGACTGATTATCAATTTTATTTATTTTACCAACTATATTGTGTTTTGACAAGCTATTCTCTATTTGATGTTCTACATTGGCAATGTAGCTTTATAAACTTGTCATTACACCCTTCTCCCATTGTTTTTCATTAGTATATTTTGATCATGATTGTCTATAAGTTTTCCATGCTCTGATTTCTATGCTTGAGATTGATTTTATTTTATCTCTTAGTACGGAGGAGCCTATTTTTGATCATGTCAAAGGGGGAGAAGTAAGTTTAAGTATGCTTTTATAAGTAATCTAAGTAGTATGCTTTTAGTGATATTGCTTATATCTTTTGTATATTAGTGATACATGCATCTATTGTGTTCATACTAAACTTAACCGATTTGCCATAATCAAAAAGGGGGAGATTGTTGGCCCAATGATTGTATCATATTTTTGAATATGGTTAATATGTTAAGTTTAGCATTTCTTTATCACTAATCTTCATACAATCGCTATGCATTTCTACTTATACTTATATCTTTGGTGATATGTGCCCATTGGTTTACATCTTAGTGATATGAGCTTATCTATCTTAAATTTAATTGGGTTGCCAAAATCAAAATTATGTTTTTGATTGTGGTCATTCAATTAAGTTTAATCATTATGATATCACTAACATTTATGCCATCACCTTAGCACTTATACTTAAACTCAGCATTGTCCTAATGTGCATTAAACTTATCGTACTTGCTACTATGTATATTGCTTTGTTCGTCTAACATGTACATGCAGAAAAGCAATAAACAAGATCAATGTGGACATATGCAATGAAAAAATCATGGTGGGCCAAAGATGACGGATCCCACAAGATTTCTCTGAACCACCCGATGACATCTCCGGAGCCACGCACTCGGGGGTTCCGCTGCCCGGTCAGCGGATGGGGGTTGAGGGGGCAGCGCCCCTCGTCGGGGGTTCTGGGGCGAAGCCCCCGAAAGGTATTCAGTTTTTGCAAACTGGATATCTTTCGACAGCTGCCGCCAAGGGAAAAAGCCAGCACCTATCAAAGAAATAAGCCAAGCCATGCCATCATCATTTCAAGACTCTGAAGAAGCCGGCACCTGCCTATGTTTATCTGGAGTCTGTAATGAGTCTTAGGAATTATTGTAAACACAAGAAATGGATGGCAAAATCGAAAGCTAGGGCAGAAACTAGCCCAGGATCATTTTGGCTGAAAACCGGCATACCGACGGTATACCGGTGCCTACCGGCGGTATACCGATTTTGTTCACAGAAAGTTTCTGTCCACAAAATCGGCATACCGACGGTATACCGGATCATACCGACGGTATACCGATTCAGTAACGTTGAAATTCTAACGGTCGGATTTTCAGCATTAAATGATCCCAACGGCTATATTTCGAGCCGTTGCAATCCCAGACCGGTATACCGACGGTATGCCGGATCATACCGGCGGTATGTCGGTTCGTGGCTGAAAAGTTGCCTTTGGCTTCTTTTCAAGCTTTGGTTATAAATAGCCTTGAACCCCTTCATTCAAGGTTGATGCTTTGAGCCTAAAAATTTCTAAACCACCAAAGCCTATCCACAAACAACTCTACAAAGCTTTCATTTGCCATTCATAAATTGTGTTAGAGTTATTGAGTTGAAAAGTGAGATCTTCATCCTATTGTATAAGGAGATCAAAACCTATTGTGAAAGGTTGAAGTTGGAGAGTCTTCGTATCCAAACTCTCGGTTGAAGTTGGGGAGTCTTCGTATCCAAACTCTCGGTTGAAGTCGGAGAGCCCTTCGGATTAAAGCTCTTGTGTAAGAAGTTGGCGAGTTCTTCGGATCCAAACTCGTGTATAACTATTTGCTCAAATAGTGTATTAAAGCCGAAGAGAGTTCCGGGACTGGACTGCCTCTTAGGAGGATACCAGGATATATCGGGTGTCGGTATTGTGTTTGCTTATTCTCTTACACTTATATTTTTAAATTGCCAATTAGCTTGTGCTAAGTGCTTGATTAGTTAGCTTGACCCTATTCACCCCCCCTCTAGGGTTCCTACAGAACGGTCGACGGTTATGCATCTGAGTTTTCTAGACTCAGTAGGTTTGCCCCCACCTTGGTGGCAACCGAGTTTGATAGGGCCCAGCGGTTCCAGCAGGGGCTACATTTGGAGATCTTGTTGGCAGTTGAGCAGTTCGAGCACCAGACGTTCGATGCAATTTTGAGAGCAGCTAGGAGGCATGAGTACACCTCCTAGAGGATCATAGATAGGACCGGAGGTAGGAAGCGGTCCCGCAGTCAAATGTACCAATCATCAGCTCCAGCCCCGGCAGCTAGGAGTTTGACTATAGGAACTCCGAGGCGGACGGCCTCAGTAACGTCGGTTCAGCATTCAACCCCGACGTACCCGCTGCAGCAGAAGCAGAAGTAGACTTCCGCGATAGGATGTTCTCGTTGTGGAAAGCCAGGCCATGTAGTGGCGGATTGTCGTAGGACGTAAGGATTGTGCCTGGCTTGTGGAATGGCAGATCATAGGATATGAGCCTGCCCGAATAGGGTAGTTCGTCCTCTTCTAACCTAACCAGTCCATCGGTTAGGGGACCAGCACCTATGCAGCAGCAGCAGTACCCGAGGCCCTTATTGTCTCAGGCCCAGGCATTTTATCCGCAGAATCAGCAGTAGTATACCCAAGCTCAAGTGCAGAATAGGCAGAGGGGTTTCCAGCAGAGGGGACCCGCAGCAAGAGGACAAGGTCAGGCCATGATGATGGCTATGGAAGAAGAAGTTGCACCAGGTGAGGTAGTGGCAGGTACTATTCTCTTCAACTCCTCTCCATCATTGGTATTATTCGATTCTGGTACATCGGATTCATTCATGTCTGCACGATTTGCGACACGAATAGGATTGGAGCTCGAGTCATTATCAGTGAGGCTCAATACACTTACTGGTAATGGTCTTATGGGTGTAGATCGAGTATTTTCCTCGTGTCGGATCGTAGTTAGCGGTAGAGAGTTCCCCGCTAGATTTATAGAATTCCCTATGGCAGACTATGATATAGTCTTAGGCATAGATTGGTTAAGGAACCAGTATGCTAGGATAGACTGCCATGTTGGCTGGATTGTCTTTAGTATTCCAGGTGAGCCAGAGTTTTCATTTTCCAGAGGCACAATGGAACCATCATCCCCAGTATTACGGATGACAGTAGCAACAGTGCAGTTACCTAGGATAGTTGAAGAATTTCCAGATGTCTTCCGAGAAGAACTTCCAGGAATTCCGCCAGAGCGAGAGATCGAGTTCACTATAGACTTGATCCCCGGGGCAGCACCAGTATTAGAGAGAGTCTACAGAATGACGCCTTCAGAATTGGAGATTTTGTACAAGATGATTGAAGAATTAAGGACCAAGGGATTCATTCGTGCAAGTGGATCGCCTTGGGGAGCCCTGATGCTTCTTATGAAAAAGAAGGATGGTACGTCCAGGTTATGTGTAGATTATCGTACCTTGAACTCAGTGACAATCAAGAACAGATACCCTCTCCCGAGGATGGATGACTTGTTTGATTAACTCAGAGGGGCTTCAGTGTTTTCGAAGATAGACTTGCGGTCAGGATACCACCAGATCAGAGTCAGAGAGCAGGATATCCCGAAGACAGCATTTAGATCGATGTATGGGCATTAGGAGTTCCTTGTTATGCCCTTTGGAGCGACCAATGTGCCAGCCGTATTCATGGACCTCATGAATCGCATTTTCATGCCTTACATGGATCAGTTCGTGACCGTGTTCCTAGATGATATCCTGGTCTACAGCAAGAGCGAGGCAAAGCATGAGCAGCATCTCAGAATCGTCCTTCAGACGCTTAGACAGCTTCAGTTGTACGCCAAGTTCAGTAAATGCGAGTTCTGGCTCGATCGCGTTTCATACTTGGGTCACATCATTACCCGAGGAGGAGTGGAAGTGGATCTCTAAAAGATTGTGGCTATCGAGTCATGGCCAGTACCTAGTTCAGCGGCAGAGGTTCACAGCTTCCTTGGATTGGCCGGCTACTACCGGCAATTTGTTTCAAATTTTGCAAGGATTTCGGCACCGATGACCCAGTTGACCCGCAAGGATGTGCAGTTTGCTTGGACAGCAGAGTGCCAGGAATCATTTGAGAAGTTAAAGCGAGGTTTGATAACGGCTCCCATTCTCACGCTTCCAGACGGGACCGGAGGATTCACAGTTTATTGTGACACTTCAGGCAGAGGATTGGGGTGTGTCTTGATGCAGCATGGGAAGGTAATATCTTATGCATCATGTCAACTTCGTGATCATGAGAAGAATTACCTGACCCACGACTTGGAACTGGCAGCAGTAGTGTTTGTACTTAAGCTTTGGTGGCACTACTTGTACAGAGATAGAGTGGAGATATTTACGGATCACAAGAGCCTGAAGTATGTTTTCACCCAGAAAGACCTTAACATGCGGCAGAGAAGATGGCTTGAGCTATTGGTAGACTACGATATGGGTTTGCAGTATCACCCAGGGAAGGCCAACGTTGTAGCAGATGCGTTGAACAGGAGAGCCAGAGTTTACTTCCTAACGGCACAACCAGAATTATTGGCAGATCTTCAAAATATGGGTATTGAAGTGGTTCTTCCTACCAACGTGGCATTGATGGCCAGTCTACAGGTTCAATCTAGCATAGTTTAAAGGATCCGGATGGCGTAATCTACAGATTCTAAGATTCAGCGACTCAGAGCAGAGTGTGAAGCAGGAAGAAGGCCAGAGTTGTGTATTCATAAAGATGGTACACTTCGACAAGGCACTCGTCTTTGTGTACCAGTAGAGATATCAGACAGGAGGTCATGGCAGAAGCTCACAGTTCACAGTATTTTATTCATCCCGGTGGCACGAAGATGTACCGTGATATTCGTCGACATTTTTGGTGGAATGGCATGAAGAGGGAGATAGCCCGGTTTGTCTCTCGGTGTTTAGTTTGCCAGCAGGTTAAAGCTGAACATCAGAGGCCCGCTGGACTTCTTCAGGCCTTGCCGATTCCAGAATGGAAGTGGGAGCATGTGACCATAGATTTTGTGACTGGATTGCCTAGATCCCCTGCTGGTCGAGATGCTATTTGGGTTATAGTCGGCCGGCTCACGAAGGTGGCTCATTTTCTCTCGTTCAGAGTTAGGCAGTCTACGGCTCAGCTAGCAGAGATGTACCTCAGGCAGATTGTCAGGCTTCAGGATGTGCCCGTCAGTATCACCTCGGACCAAGATTCAAGGTTTACATCACACTTTTGGCGCAACCTGCAAGAGAGTTTGGGAACTCGTCTCCAGTTCAGTTCAGCATATCATCCGCAAACAGATGGTCAGTCAGAGTGCACAATCCAGACTCCTGAAGATATGTTGAGATCTTGTACCCTTGACTTCGGTGGTTCGTAGGAAGATCACCTGCACCTAGTAGAGTTCTCGTACAATAACAGTTTCTAGGCCAGTATTCAGATGGCCCCGTTCGAGGCACTGTATGGCAGTAAGTGCAGATCCCTGCTAGCATGGAACGATGTCGGAGAGAGGCAGATGCTCGGTCCAGAAATGATTGCCCAGACAGTTGAAGTAGTCAGAAAAGTCAGGGATCATCTTCGAGTTGCCCAAGATCGCCAGCGACATTGGGCCGATGCTCATCGGCGTCCCTTAGAGTTTGCTATCGGCGACCATGTATTCCTTAGGATCTCGTATAACTGCGGCGTCATTCGCTTTGGCGTGCGGGGAAAGCTTAGTCCTAGGTATATAGGGCCGTTCGATATCCTGGAGCGAGTAGGAGATGTATCCCATCGTCTCGCTCTTCTGCCGTCGCTAAGTGAGGTGCATGATGTATTCTATGTGTCCCAATTACGACGGTATATCCCGGACCCGAGCCATATCCTAGACCATTCGGAATTGGTTGTTGGTACCAACCTTTCGTATGAGGAGAGGCCCGTGTCTATATTGGACCGAAGGGAAAAGATACTCAAGAACAAGACTATTAGCTTAGTCCGTGTTGCTTGGGGTCATCACTCTCTAGGTGAGTCAATGTGGGAGCGTGAGGACGACATCCGATCGCGATATCCCGACTTGTTTGGCTCGTAAGGTATAATGTCTTCCTTATGCCTTATGCTTTCCATCCCTTGCTTGCATGTATGATTGTATGATTGAACTACTTAGTATATTTGTTGGTGCTTAGTGTAGCTTGCCGTGGCAATCTCTAGCTCCTTGATTAAATTCCGAGGACGAAATTCTTTTAAGGTGGGTAGAGTTGTCACCCCCGTTTCCCGTATTTCGTACTAATACTCGTAGTTGGATTTTGCCATATATTTTATTTTTCTCGACTTGTGGAATTTTGGGTTTTCTCGTATTTTGGGTTTCGGCTCGGCTCGATTTTAGTTGGGTTGGTTTGATTTTAAACCCAATGGAACACTTTAACCTATACTCCACCCTCATTCCACCACAACCACCCTCATTAAATTCCCACCAACCTTTTTTTCTCCTCCATAATTTCCATTAATTTCTCCATCTTCTTCTTCCTCCTTCCTCCATCAACACCATAGGTAAGTGTACCTTGCCACCAAATAAGCACCACATTTTATTTGTCCATTAACTAGATTAGGCCATGAGAAACAATATTAGAACTTGGCATTTTGTGATTTGGGGTCTCCATTGTTCTAGATCTAAGTTTTCCCTATTTTTGGATTTACATGGTTTTGATCTATTTTGAGTTAGATTTTGTGGGTTTCGGTGTTCCTATGTTGGGGAGAATCAAATTTCATCCAAGATAGAACTTTGAAAATCTGGATTTGGAATTGTGATGGCCAAGTTGTGGTATTTTGAAGTTGTGAAGCCATTGTATTCTTTCTCTCAAGCTTGAGGAAGAAGAAGCCCCCCCTCCCCCGCTGCGCTGTTTAGCGCCGAGCAGTTTCCCTTGTGCACCGCTCCCCTTGGCGCTGGCCGCTGAACCATTGGCGCACACGCTCTTTAGCGTGCTGCTGCCTCGCCCGATTGCGCCCAGCCCCGCGCGCTGCGCGCCTAGCTGGCCCCGGCGCCCCTGCGCACTCGGCCCTCGGCCCCCGGCCCCTGCGCATTCGGCCCCAGCGCACTCGGCCCCCGGCCCCTTGTGCACTCGGCCCCCTGCGCACTTGGCCACGCCCCCGGCGCACTTGCCCCTGCGCACTTGGCCGCGCCCCCGACGTACTTGCCCCTTGCGCACTTGGCCGTGCCCCCGGGCACTTGCCTCTTGCACACTTGGCGGCGCCCCCTGCGCGCTTGACCCTGCGCCCCAGCGCGCTTGGCTCCCCGCTTCCCTTGGCGCACTGCGACCGTTCTCGAGCGCGTCTTTTGGCACAGTTTGCCCGAGCCCCTTGCCTGGCACACCCTGTGCCATGGATTTCCCTTTCTGGCCCTTGCTGTTTCCCCTGGGTTCTCGGTTTTCTCTTGCTGATTTTGTTTTCTGGGAGCTTGATGCCACAGCACGACTTGACTAACTCGACACGCCTTGACACGATTTTTTGTGTTTTAATTTATGGTTAGCATTCTCTGATTTTGGCAGTAACTTGTTGGGTGCTTGTAACTTGTGGCTTTTAATTTGTAACCTGTGACCTGTAATTAATCCCCTGTAACTTGACATCTTGATAGTGGCCGCCTCGGCGCACTCTTGACTTGACTCGACTTGATAACTGGTCGTACTTGACTTGCCCTGACACCGTGGGTGTTCTTCTTGTTGCCTTGTGCGAATCTACTTGTCGTGTCTTGCATCATGTATAGGACGTGACTCCCTGGGCACCACGGCCAGGGACTCATGCTAAATTGGATTAGGCTAATGATTAGATCAAACTAGAACATGGAGAATTTCCAGTCACAAGCAAATCTCGTTATCTGGGCGCTTTAATGGACTTGTAGCTTGCCGACGAGTAGAGCACATTTCCAGCACACTGTCATGTGTTGCACCTCCAAGTCACCTAAGGGTATATCGTCTCCTGGGCGATGTACCCAACCATACTCTCAACCCGCGGAAGGATAACTAGATAGTCTGCAGGGCTTGCGACTGGGAAATTCTCACTGCATCTTGTTAGTAATTAGGCTTGTGATAACCCTAGTTAGTTAAAGTAGTAAGCCGTAGTAATTGCTTGGCCGCTTGTGAATGGATATTGTCTATCCATGTCTAAGTCTTGTCTAGTCCCAGTACCTGGTTCCTCCCGAACATGTTTGTTTTACTTGTCTTAACAATAAGTGGGTAGAGATAAGTGCTATTCAGGCGAAGGGTTACAACCCCGGTCCTTGTTTGGTTTACGGGTTGTAATCTGGCTCCCGGAATGGTTCCATGTCCCTAGTCGTATATTGTCCTGCTGTACTTTTATTACTTGTACCTTCTTCTATTTTCTTATGTTCTTATGTGCTGGCTTTTGTTCTTATTTTGTGGCCTCCTTTGTGGCACTTGCTCTTTCTGGGGTTTGACCCAGCTGGTTTTGTGTGGCCAGATTTCGGAGCAGCCCCTGAGGATCTACCGAACCTCCAGCCCGATGGTGGCGACTAGAAGGAACCCGGGCTACGAGTGGGTTTTCCATTTTGTCTCTCCCACTACATTGTAAAATTATTCTTTTGAGGCATTTAGCCGACGAGCACCTGTTAGCTCGATGCACCTTTACTTACTGTCTGCCTACGGGCTGTAACATGATTAACAAATCCTAGGGTTGATCATGTATGACTTAACTCTTGTTAGTCCTCGCATTTTGTATGACTAGCTTCATGATCAACTGAATATGTAATATTTGGGACGCCTTTTATTGTATATTTGGTGGTCTAACATCTTGCAATTATATTATTTGTTTGAGATTGAGACAATAGTCTTGACCTTAAGAGACTGTTGGCTTGTAGTAAACCCTCATTTCTAGACAGCCGTGACCGTATAGCGAGGTGGATTCCATTTCAATATACGTAGCTGGCTATGTACGTCTCCGCTCTCCAGTATTCTGGTTCTGGGGCGTCACACTTGGTAATAGGTGAGGTTTCAAGCGGAGTAAGTACTCGATCATCATTAAGAGACTCCATCGTTAGCACTGCCTTCATTTCACAAATTGAGCCTAAAAATGTTTTAGAAGCTTTCAATGATGAATTTTGGATTTCTGGAATGCAAGAGGAACTCAACCAATTCGAGAGGAGCCAAGTCTGGGAACTTGTTCCTAGGCTGGCAAATCACTCAATTATTGGTACTATATTGTTTTTTCGAAACAAAGTAAATGAAGATGGTTCAGTTACACGCAACAAAGCTCGTCTAGTAGCTCAAGGATACAACAAAGAGGAAGGTATCGACTACGATGAGACGTATGCTCCTGTTGCAAGATTGGAATCCATTCGGATGTTTTGCGCATTTGCTAACTTTCAAAATTTTAAACTGTTTCAAATGGATGTTAAAAGTACTTTCTTGAATGGATTTATTAAGGAGGAAGTTTTTGTAAAATAACCCCCTGGTTTTGAAAATCATAAATTTTCCGACCATGTTTTCAAGCTCAAGAAAGCGCTATATGGCCTCAAACAAGCCCCTAGAGCTTGGTATGAACGGCTAAGCAATTTCTTGCTTGAAAAAGGTTTTTCAAAAGGGAAAGTTGACACTACACTTTTTATAAAATCTTTCAAAGACACTATTCTCTTAGTACAAATTTACGTTGATGACATTATATTTGGTTCTACTGATGAAACTCTCTGTCAAGATTTTGCCAAGTGTATGCAGACCGAGTTTGAGATGAGCATGATGGGGGAGCTCAATTACTTTCTTGGACTGCAAGTCAAACGAACATCAAATGGAACTTTCATCTGTCAGTCAAAGTATACAAAGGACATGCTGAAGAAATTTGACCTTGACAACGTCAAACCAATCGGCACTCCAATGGCTACTACAACTAAACTAGAACTAGATGAAAGCGGCAAACCTGTGGATCAACGTAAGTATCGAGGTATGATAGGTAGTCTACTTTATTTAACTTCTAGTCGCCCTGATATTATGTTTAGCGTTTGCCAGTGTGCTAGATATCAAGCAAATCCTAAGGAATCACACATGTCTGTCGTTAAGCGTATCTTTCGATACCTTAAGGGTACGGTTACAGTGGGCCTATGGTATCCCAAATCAACATCATTTGACCTCATTGGTTACTCTGATGCTGATTTTATCGGATGCAAGGTCGACCGTAAAAGTACAAGCGGCACGTGTCATTTATTAGGAAAGGCTCTAGTCTTTTGGTTTAGCAAGAAGCAGAATTCTGTCGCACTATCCACAACAGAAGCTGAATATATCGCAGCTGGTCGTTGTTGTGCACAAATTCTATGGATGAAGCAAACCCTTGAAGACTATAACTTATCTTTTATGCACATTTCTATTTTTTGTGACAACACTAGTGCTATAAATCTCACTAAGAACCCCATATGTTACTCACGCACGAAGCACATTGAAATACGTTACCACTTTTTACGTGATCACCAACAAAATGGCACTATTAACTTAGAATTTATTGACACTGATCATCAGCTAGCAGATTTCTTTACAAAATCACTATCCGAAGAGCGTTTCAACTTTCTTTGTCGTGAACTACGAATTTTGGATGAAGCTGTTATTCATTAAAGTAACCTGCTTAAATATCGATTATGTCTTGATTCTTTATGATAAAATTGCTATGGGTACAAGCCGAAAGGGTCCTTCTGACAACAAGACGTAAAAGCCTAAGCGACACGGTGCACTAGCCCTCAGGACTACCGCTAGCTGGAATCCGGCCCCTGCAGCTACCCCATGGCAACTTCAAAATATTAAATTGTGGCATAATTCCTTGTTTATTACATGGTATACTTTTATCACATGCTAGATTCAAAATTTCAAACTTCATTTTTGATTCAGCGTTCTCTTGTTGCTATTCTCTTTAGACTTTTAAATTTTGTATATGCATCTATCCATTATTGTATTCCTTTTAGTCCCACTTATTTTTTTTTATTGTTTTGCCTGATTTCTGTTCTGGCCACAGAACCCGAAATTGGGGCCGAACTCTACCTAATCCAGAGTTCGGGCCGAATTCGGTCTGGTCCTTCCAGAACCGAAAGCAGGCTCAGCCGCTGATCAAATTTTGATCCAAAGGTCCAAAATTGCTCCGACCATTCGAACCCTTACACTTAAATTTGGGTTCTCCTTTTCTCTCTCCTCCATTGCCACCTTCTAAACTTCTTCGAACTACTCCTCCTCAAACCCTAACCCTAGTTTTTCCATCTAAGTGCATCTTTCTTCTCAAAATTTAAGTAGAAGGATTCTCTCACAATTCTCTTTCATCTTTCATCAACAAATTGAGGTATATTTTCACACTTCTCTCCATCTCAATTTCCTCAATTTTCTTTATTATTTTATGGCCCCCAAGTTGTTCAATAGAGGGAAGAGACTTCGAACCGAGGGTGTGTCCTCTTCGAATGCTCCTCCTCGTGTTGAACAACCCGATGAACAATCTAACCAACAACCTATTCACCCGTTGTTCAACCCACCTCGTCCACTCGACCCCAACACGTACGATGATCGGATATTTGTATCACTAGACGCTTCCAGTGAGTGGTTTAGTGATTTTCGATCACGTCCCGTGTACGCGGGTCATCCTATAAATTTTACCATCTTTTCACAATATGATTCATTATTTCATGATCTATATCTTGATGAACTTGTCACAACCAATTTCGTCATTTATCTCAATGCCATCCAAATGTTTTATTGCAACCTTACTCATGATGATACACATCTATTTTCACGTGTTGCGGGCATTGATATTTCTTTTGATGATTTTGACTTGGCCGAATACCTTGAAATTCCGGAGCCAAACTCATAGGAGAAACTTGTCGAAGCTCGCAAGTTTCAATTCCCCGATGGGTCATCCCTAGAAAGCTTTAAGGACGATTTGTGTACTACTAACACACGTCCTCGCAAGCTTTTCGCCAAGTTTCTCAATCTTTACTTTTATGAACTTTATCACATTGTCTTTAACACGATTCTGCCCAAAGCGGGATCAACTGTTGAGGTTACATACTTTGAAATCTCTGCTTTATATCACCTACATTTTCATGTTCCTTTTAATCTTCCACGTACCATGATAGACTGGATGATTAATGCTAGGAAGAAGCCAAGATCCTTGGTTTATGCTCTTTATCTTCCTATGGTCTTTCGTGCCTTTCGTGTCCCTCTTGATGAGTGTCAATTCCTACCTGCCCCTGCCTTCCTATCTAAGGCACGGTGGCTTCAGGCGACGATTGGCTCACCTGTTGCGTCTGAGCACTCTGACGATGAGCCTGACGCACCTCCTCTTGGACATGATGCGCCTCCTCCTCCCGCTACTCTTGAGTCACTACAGACCATACTTCGCGATCGATTCACTTTAAAGGATGATCGCTGGACTCAGCTTGACTACCGTACCAATCTGCAGATGAGTGCCATTAGCAACTCACTGTACGATATTTGGTACTCTATGTCCCGGTATTCTTCTATGCCTATTCCTATGGAGCGGGACCCTGCTCGCGATGGATACCGTATCGATGACCCTTGGGTTATCCGCTACCTGGATCCGGATGCGACTTTCGTGGACCCTCGTCGTTCCTTCACTGTTCCATCCGACAACTCTGGGCCTTCACGAGCTCCATGATGGATGTGGATTTTTACTTGCTGCTGCTGCTGAGGATCGTAGTTTATGTTTTTCTGTATTTTAGTTGATGTAGTTGTTTTATTCTGCTCTTTGGTTGTATTAGAACTCTCTATGTGACTCTTGAGACATTTTATTCTGCAGTTTATCAGTTTATACAGTTTATTATTATTATTTTTTGGTGTGCTTGCTAGTTATTATTTTTGGTTGTTTGATAAATGCCAAAAGGGGGAGAAATATTTTTCTATACTCATATACATCATCATATCATATTTTCTAGCATTGTGTATATGTTCTTTGGGAAAGAATGTTTTTATCAGGACAACAGGAACAGAGCAATGTTTACGGGGGAGCTACTGATAGCTCTGCACTGATTACGGGGGAGCTACGCTACTGCTCTTTAATGTGTCCAGGTATGAATATCGAATATACAAATATCATTTTGTCAATTATTAATATGGGGGAGATTGTTGACACAAAATCACAGCCAACCAAATATTGATACAATTGACGATACGATACTTGTAATATTTCAATACGACACATGAAGACTGAACTCAGTACAAGACGGACGACAGCTCGCACCTGCTATGCTCAATGTTTTGAGTCTGTATTTTACACTTTTATTGAGTCTAGACATATGTAAACTGAGTCATACTGAGCAATTTGAGACTTAACCTATACCTATACCTCAAACCAAAAGCCCCGTAAAAATCCAAGTAGCCCATTTACCCATTGGACCAGTTCTGTCTCTGGAGACAGAGTTCGGGCCGAACTCTGCCTCCACACAGAGTTCGGGCCGAACTCTGCCTCCTAAAATCCAGGACCCTAATTTTTAGGGTTGGCTGGATGCTAGTTGTCCAACGGCCAAAATTTTGAATTTGACCCAGAATTCGGGCCGAATTCTGCCTACTTGGAAACCTATAAATAGGCCTTGAATTCTCACATTTTAAATAATCCAATCTTCTCTTCTCTTCTCTCTAAAGCCTTATACAAGCCATACCCTTCTCATCTACTAGCCACAGGCTCCCTAAGACTCAAAGTGCTCAGTACTTTTCAGTTAGGAGTTTGTGCAAGAGTTCAAGAAGTCGCTTGGAAAATTCCAAGCATCGCCACTGCGATCTCTGTAAGAAGTTGACGTGCTCTTCTGAAGAAAAGGCATGGGGTGTAACTACTATTTCACAAATAGAGGATTTAATCCTGAGCTAGAGTTCTCAGGCCTAGACTAGTCCTCCACGAGGGAAACCCGGTTAAATTCGGCAGTATTTGCGTATGCTTTCTTGCTCTTTATTATTTCCGCATTTACTCTGATTATTTACTGTTGTTGAAAGAGTTTAATTTTTAATTGGACATTATTGTCATAAACTCTATTCACCCCCCTTTAGAGTTGCCTATTTGTTCTTCACATCCGACTCCCAAGGTCCAGCCAGGAGCCAAAACTTGTTATAGGGCCTATGGTGATCCGATTGCCGAAGTCCAATCAAAGGCGACCGAAAGATACGAGGCCCTATGGGGAGCCGATGGTGATTCGATTGCCAAGATCTAATCAAAAGCAAATGGAAGACACGAAGTCCTCTGCCGAGCCGATGGTTATCCGTCTTTCCAAGACGAGCCGGCAACCAAGTGTTGATCTGAGACCCTCAGGCAAGCCAATGCCACAAGCAGAACCCTTGGTGGTCAAGTTGCCCAAGACAGCGTCCCAACCTCCGGTCACGCATGGGGTAGCTGAAGAGGAGGCAGAACTCGCGAAGTATCTTGTTGCAAAGGTGGATAGTTCCCCTCATGATGCTGTAATTTCTGTGGACAAAATTCCTTATTTCATCAATAAGAGGCTGCCATTGAACTATCCTGAGTGTAATAAACTCAATCTGATGTATACTGTGGGATACGGTCGTGACATTAACCTGCACACACAGGTGACAACCGTCCATACTGCAAACTGACTTACTCCTATTAGAGGTGCCTACTTCCTAGTCCCAAGCAGAAGAGAAGGGGATCACACGATCATCTTTGGCCAAAAAGAAGGTCCTCAACCCTTCATGCCTCAAGAGTTTGATATCGAACCCGATACTGGAAGATTACCGCCCTACCTGTATAGTCCTCAAGCCAAGTACTTCATGCAAAAGCAGAGGTATGACATGGAGGCTACCCCAGGTCTGAATTATGGCAACGAAAGGCGATCGCCTCTGCAGCTGTCAACTCCGTCTTAGAAACCTCGAGATTATTACGACAAGTCCAAATGCGGCCTCGGTTATGTTACACCAGCAACAACGCCCAAGATCTCCGATGAAGAATGCGAATGGCATTCTCACTCATCCAAATCACCTACATATGATTTCGATGACAGCATTAGAGATATATTCAGGCAGACATTATCTGTCAATATGGCATCTGCTGACGTTAAAGAGGAAGGCGAAGATCTACTCGAACCTCTTGAATTAGAGCCATGGGTCCAACAACTGGATGCACAATGGGAGAAGTGCTTTGAACTACGTGACCCTCCCACTGAAGATGAGGTCATACAAGTTGACCTCGGTGATGAATCCTCTCCAAAGCCAATCTTCGTCAGCAAAAGCCTGACGGATGAAGAGCGGGAGTCATTGTTGCAACTCATCAGAGAATATATCGACATTTTTGCGTGGAGCTATGAAGACCTGCCAGGGCTAAACCCCGAACTCGTACTTCATAAGCTCAATATTCATTCGGACGCAAAACCAGTCAAACGACAGTAACGGCGGTTCCGTCCAGGCATCATGAACTCCATTGAAGCGGAAGTAAATAAGCTTATAGCTAGCAGTTTCATCCGCGAGGAGCAGCACCCAGACTGGATAGCTAATATAGTATCAGTTGTCAAGAAGAACGAAAAGATCCGAATCTGCATTGACTTCCGCAATCTGAATGCGGCATGTCCTAAGGATGAATTCCCTCTTCCCATCACCGACAAAATGATTGATAATATGTGTGGCTTCGAGCGCATGTCCTTTATGGATGACTTTTCAGGATACAATCAAATCAAAATGTCTCCTGACGATGAGAAGCATATGTTATTCCAAACACCGATCGGTGTGTATTGTTACACAGTTATGCCTTTCGGCCTGAAGAACGCCGGTGCTACATATCAACGAGCTATGAGCGTCATCTTCAGAGATCACTTGCGCAAGATGGTGGAGTGTTATGTTGATGACATCGCCGTCAAAAGCCGCTCCAAGGATGATCACTTACACGATTTGAGGACAGTATTCGACCTTATGCGAGCACACAATCTGAAGATTAATCCCACCAAGTCCTTTCTGGGTGTGTCCGACAAAAAGTTCTTGGGCTTTGTCATTACTTCTCGGGGCATTCACATAGGCATCTCTTTCATATGGAATGAAGAATGTCAGTGCGCCTTTGATGACATTAAGGAATACCTGTCGAACCCTCCGGTTCTGGTAGTTCCGGTCGTCGGAAAGCCTTTCTTGCTCTATGTAAGGGCGATGGAACACTCCTTCGACGCCTTGCTAGCACACAACAATAATGCTGGACACAAACAAGCCATCTATTATCTCAGCCGATTGATGGTGGGGCCAGAGCATAGGTACGCCGCCGTGGAGAAGGAATGCCTTGCCTTGGTGTTCGCCATTCAGAAAACACGATACTATGTCTCAGGACAGACCATCCATGTTGTCTCGCGAGTTAATCCCCGCAGGGATCTCATGACCAAGCCAGGGGCACTCAGTTCTCGTCTGGCCACATGGGCGATACTGTTATCCCCCTACGATATGGTCTTCGTTCCGCAAAAGGGTGTCAAAGGTCAAGTCCTGGCCAACTTTCTAGCAGCCCATCCAGGCTCAGAAATAGCCAGAATCTATGAAGAAATCCCAGATGAAGTCGTTAACTCAAACATGACTTCACATGATGACGTTTGGTAAATGTTCTTTGACGGCGCTTCAAGAACAGGGCCACAAGGTGATATCGTCGCTGGAGTCGGGATAGTATTAATTTCTTCCTCTGGGTTGGTAGTCAATCGGGTATATTCTCTCACAGAACCTTGTTCAAATAATATAGCCAAATATAACGCTCTAATCATCGGACTCCGACTCGCAAAAGATATAGGGGTCAAATACCTGGAAGCGTATGGCAACTCACAGCTGATCGTTAATCAAATCTGAGGCTCGTACGAGGTTCGTAACGAGGACCTTATTCCTTATCATCAGACAACAATTGCCATCATTGCAACCTTGGAGGGGTTTTTTATAGAGCATGTTCCTCGACTCCAGAATATTGAAGTTGATGCCCTAACAGGCCTCGTCGCTACTTTGGCGGTTCCAAATTATGCTCATCATCTAGTCGACGTGATAGGCCATGAGTTGCTCTGTCCCAAAAATAATGTTCAACAGGATATGAGTTACTCCGCCCAAATAACCAATGATGTGCAGGACTGGAGACTCTCGTTCATCAACTTTGCAGTCTACGGAGTGAGAATATGAAAGAAGCAACTTTAATCAGAAGGCGTTCTCTCATATTCTTTTATGAAACAGAAACAAAAATGTTATATCGACGATCTTACGACGGGCTGCTGTTAAGATGCCTGTCAAATGCAGAAGCCAAAGAAGCATTACGCGAGGCTCACGATAGCGTTTGCGGGGCTCTCCAACCTGGACCGAAGTTGCAGGATCGTCTCCGTCGGATGGGCTATTACTGGCCTACGATGGTAGAGGACACAGTCGACTATGCAAAGAAGTATAAGGCTTGTCAGATCCATACAGATTTTATACATCTGCCGTCCGAATTCTTGTACCCAAAGGTGGCCTCTTGGCCATTTGAAGCCTCGGGAATGGACACCGTTGGTCCAATCACCCCGCCGCCGTCCATAGGGTACCGGTTTATACTTGCAGTCACCGATTACTTCTCCAAGTGGGCGGAAGCAGTTCCGCTGGCAGAGGTAAAGACATCAAACGTGATCAGTTTTATAAAACATCACTTCATTTACCGTTTTGGACTGCCACGGTTGATCATTCATGACAATGGCCCGCAGTTCGCAAGCCATGCCTTCTATCGATTCTGTAATAAGAATCGGATACAGAATGTGGCTTCAACGGCCTACAACCCATCGGCTAATGGTCTAGCTGAAGCCTTTAACAAGACCATAATTAAGCTTCTCAAGAAGTTTGTGTCTTCAAACAAGCACGATTGGAATAAAAAGTTGGGTGAATGTTTATGGGCGTACCGCACTACGAGTCGGACGGCTACAGGAAATACACTGTTCTCTCTGGTGTATGGGAGAGAGACAGTTCTCCTATTGGAGACTCAGATCCCCTCACTTCGTGTGGCCCTTACTTTCCGGTTGACATCAGACGATAACTACCACCGACGGCTACAAGAATTGGAAGCTTTATACGAGAAGCGCTTGCAAACTCTCGAGCTCTATCAAGCACGCATCTCTCGGGCCTTCAATAAGAAAGTAAAGTAGAGGACATTCCAAATAGGCGATCTCGTCTTGGCCGTTCGTAGACCGATGGTCATGACTCACAAAACTGTCGAAAAATTCCAGCCCAAGTGGGTGGGTCCATTCATCATCGAGACCGTATTCTCCAACGGCGCAAACCGACCCGCGAAGCAGAACGGAGACTTACTCATGATGCCCATAAATGACAAATTCCTGAAGAAATACTACGTCTAAGGACATGCTGCTACTTCCTCAAACCACCCAATCTTCCAAACCATCGAATTATGTACACCAAGTACCTCTGAACTCATGCTCTATTTTTTTTCGAATAGATTCACATCGCATCTTCCTGAGTGGAGTCATGTATGCTGATACCTCTGAACTCCCACTCTAATGCTTTATCACACAGGAGTCTGTCCAGCTCATCATTATCTCTGAGCAAACTTCCTGGTCGTGATTATCGTGTGTCATGTCCATATTACCTCTGATACCGATAGTCTCCCGACTTAACACCTGTACCCAACCTGGGATAAAAGATATGGTGTTAAGACCACAAAATCTATCACGTCCATATTACCTCAGTTGGGTTTTGTCTCAAAATCTATTACTCACACCACCAGTGCACAGAAGAGTAATAGGGCCACAAAAAATTTCATGATCATCATGTATCACACCATATTACCTCTGATACCGATGGTCTCTTGACTTAACACCTGTACCCAACCCGGGATAAAAGACATGGTGTTAAGTCCACAAAACCTATCACGTCCATATTACCTCTGTTACGTTTCATTTCAAATCTATTACCTGCACCCCCAATGCGCAAAGGGGTAATAGGTCCACAGAAGTTATCCTAATCTATTACTCGTACCATTGGTGCACAAAAAGAGTAATGGGTCCACAAAATATTATTTAAAATCTATTACTCGGACCACCAGTGCGCAAAATGATAATAGGTCCACATAAGTTATCCTAATCTATTACTCGTACCATCGGGTACCAAAGTGTAGTAGGTCTACAAAATATCATTCAAATCTATTTGCTCGCATTTTCAGATACATGAAAGGGCAATAGGACCACAAAAAGTCCTCCTGTGGGATATCCTTTATCAAAATGATGTATTAGGCCCTCTAGTACAAGCACCACAAATACCACAAAATGAATGGAGTGAATGTATTCTGTTCATTCAAAATCAGTTACATTCACAGGACTACATCTCATGAGCAAACCAAAAAGTTCTTCATCTCTTCATCTGGACAGAAAGTAAAGGATTATGTTGATGTCCAAAAGAAGCGAAACACAAACTACAGCTAAAGATAGACAGAAATACCAACACAAAATAAGGATATTTATTTTTTCGAAAACAGCATGGGAACCCATGGATCCTATTTGTGTTGAGGCATATACCATTCCCTCAACCATTTCGTATACGAAGGATCTATTTGATTAAGGTCCTCGGTGTGGGCAGAAGGGTCAGAATTCTCAGTACTGCTACCCTCGGACTTGGGCTCCTCCTTCACAGTAACTCCAATCTTGGGAGTAATTCCCTCTCCGATAATCGTCAGCTCTCATTTTACCTCAGCATTTGGTATCGCCTCCTTCTTAACAAACGACGACTCTTGTTTGATGAGAGGAGGCAGCATCTCCTCCTTCACAATGGTCTCAGCCTTCGGCGTAGATACTACTACAAAAAAAAAGATGGTCACAAGAAAGCAAAGCGGAGGGTCTCCTTTTTTAGCTACGCGGCCCAGTCAGACAAAACCTATACAGTATTATTATAAGGAGCATATGCGGTTTAAAATCAGGCAAGGCATATGCGGCCTAGTCAAGCATAGCCTATGCGGCCCGCTTACGAGGGGTACGTATGCGGCTTAAAACAGGAGATGCATATACGGCCTAGTCAGGCGGAGATTATGCGGCCTGGTTATGAAGAGAGCACATGCGGCCTGATCGCCCATGTGGATCAGTCACGTGACATCCATACGATTCAGTCATATGATACTTATGCGGTTCAGTTCATGCGATCCCATCACACAGATTGCATGTGGCCCAGTGAGAAAGGGAGCGTAACGACTATACAAAAAAGGCATTACAGCCAAAGCATAGCAGTAACATGTGAAAAAGCCCGTGCATAAAGCATGTGATATGGCCATTTGAGTTTAAAATGCTCATTCGTCCACCATCCTTAACATGGATAGGAGGCTGTACGTTGGGGTAAACGGATAATGGGTCTGTAGCTATCGACGGTGAGGCAAGCCCCTTCCCTTGGTTAGCAGCGCCAGTCGACTTGGAAGCTTTAGAGGCCATCGCTAGAAGAAGCTGAAAAGAGAAGAACACAAAAGAAAGCAATAGTTCTCTCACTGCTGTATGACCTAGATATTTATAGGCCACCAAGAAGTGGAAACGGATAGGCGCTGCTTCGGTTATCTTGCCATTAAAAGATAATGATGGCCCTTGGGATTCTATCCTTTATAACGATACAGTAACCGAAAGGACAACACCAAATCAAGACATTAAATGCAGCAGTAACAGTTGGCAGTCTGGACAAGATCTCCCTACGGTACAAGATCTCCCTGCGGCATAAGATCTCCCTGCGGCACAAAATATCCCTGCGGCTCAAAATGTCCCTGCGGCACAACGTCTCTCCTAACTTGAAGACTCCTTGCAGCCTGACATATCTCCATGCTTCTTATTCAAAGTATTATAAATTTACAATTTTAAAACTTTGAAGGGGGTCTTGTAGAAGCATGAAAAATATGGGGTTCATGCGGATCACAACTGACCGCGTTGGTCTGCATAAAGAAAAATCGCATGACAAACTCGGCATGCCCCCCTGCATCTTTACTATCTCGCAACCAGACTAGTTTGAGCCGCAGAAAGAATAGTTACTTATGCGGCTAAGCTGATCAACCCTTCCGATAAAGCTGACAAACTCTGTCAAAATTGACAAAACTGACAGCTCTGACAGCTTTGACCCTTTGACAAAAGGAAGATAAGATGTGTTCAGACAAAATGTTATGTGACCAAACTGGACATAGTCATGCGGCTAGAAGGACTACGACCAGAGCCGTATGAACCTTATGAGGCTCAATCCATGTGCTTCATGCAGCAAAGGGTTACTGTAACCTGAGCCGCATGAACTTTATGCGGCCCAGAATACAGAATCTATGCGGCTCAAAAGTCCCCAAGCTACATGCAGACTAAGGGAGACTGCGACTCAAGCCACATGAGTCTTATGCGGCCCAACATGGCCGAACACTGAAAGGCCTATGCGGCTCAAAATGATTCAAGCAAACTGATCCTATCCTACGATAGGACACGTGGAAGGCTGACAAATCTCAACTACCCAGATTTGCTGCAACAAAATCTCAATAAGTCACCAGCTGGCTGCCAAGGAGCGGGTCTTTGTGTGCTGTTGTAGACACGTGGCCATCTATGCGTCTTAAAATATCCTTCATCCCGAAATTACAATAAATAGCAGGGTACCACACCCATGCAAAAGGCTGGCAACCTACAAAGGACAATTTCTTCAAAAGCAAGTATCGTATCAGACAGTCCAAGGAGTAACGCAGAGTTGCTACACTTTTTCGAGCCTCTATCGTCACCCTCCAGAATCAAAACTAAACAATTGTACTTAGATTGTTTTCTAGGATTTCTTTCTAGGTTTTCTCTTGTACAAATGAGTTTGCAATTAAGTTCAATTCCTCTGTAATTTTTGTTCTTAATATTTAATGGCAAACAAGTGCATTGAGCATTATTTGTTGGAATTTTTTTTACTTTCGTACCACTTATTAATATGAATGAGTACCTGTGTTCTCCATTCTTATACTACGGGGTATTTAGTGAAACTAATCCCTTATCTTGAGTCATTAGAGTCATCTGGAAGTATCCTTTATGATAGACTGGTCTTTGATGATGACATGTATTTGCTCAATGATACATTCTTTATTTTGAGTATTAGTTTTTTAATGATACACTGGGCTATGTTGGTTCAGTCTTCTGAGCCTTTTGTGGGAAGGTGGCTGACTGGGGTATGAGAGGACATGTATTTGCTCAATGATACATTCTTCATTTTGAGTATCATTTTTTTAATGATGCACCGGGCTATGTTGGTTCAGTCTTCTAAGCCCTTTGTAGGAACGTGATAGACACGGCTGTGTATCAGTCTTCATGACATTCTTCACTTTAAATATCACTTCTTTTTTTTCAAGTATCAATCTTTATGACACACTGGACTATGTATGATACGCTGCAGTTTATTTTGAGTTTCGGCTTCCTATGGTCATACACCAGATTATGATGAGAAAGTATATGTGCTCAATGATACATCCTTCATATTTAGTATCGATTTTGTGGCTATGATGGCTCAATTTGTGACTATCTGCTCAATGATACATTCTTTATATTTTTAATATCAGTTATTTGAAGAAGCTTCTTTTTGGGGATTGTTTATTTCGTACACATTGTGGTTGAAAATATTTTTCAAGAAGCATCTGCTTAACTCTGAGCTCATATATTACCTAATCACTCTTTTGAGCTCTTTGTAGGGTTGCTTTACAATCTTCTTTTGTGGGAATGTTACATGTGTTTGTAAATATACTACATTACTAGTACAGAGAATAGCATCTTAGCTATTTTTGATTGCAGAAGCTTTAACAGTATTTGGAGATTAATGATAATATCACTTTTTGAGAATAACTCATTTCTTTGTTGTCAATTCTTTTGCATAATATATGGAGCATGCTTGAGCAAAGGTATAATTAATTTCCTTCTATCAGACCAATAATCTCAGTTATCTATGTACTATTATAAGTCTTATATATGAAGGGACATCTTAGCATGTGCATAACCTTGACTTGTTTTTTGTCTTGTTTATACAGCTTGAGGTAGTGAGAATTGGTATTGGTGAACTAGAAAGTCCAGGTAGATCCTTTACTTGTCTTTATGTTGTTCCATTAATCTGGAGGCATTTTAGAGTTCAATTATGAATGAGAATATTGTTATCTGAAGAATTTTAGGAAGATCATGCATAACATAACTCTATCAACAATCATTTTTATTCGTGCTCATACAATTTTTCTAGTTCAGGTTTATTTGTCAAAATGCTTGACCTTCATGTTACATTATTGTTATAGTTTCAATTGGCTCTTTTTGTAATTTTTCTTGAACAGTTTGAGCTATCACAGATACAATTTGACAAGAATTTTCTTAATGTGTTGACTTGTAGGTCTTGGGATTATTTTATTTTGTTCTTAGTTGTTATTAGTTTATACAAACATGTACACATAAATGATTAAATATATTTCTCTTTTTCTCTCAGGAACTACATAGAAAATGAAGGTGCTGTGAATATGGGTGGGTTGTGCTCCGGGTTCGCTACATATTCTGCTTTTACTTATATAAATATAGGTTTTGATGTTTAATATGTACGAAAAATGCATATTTTAGTTGGATGTGTTTGTGGTTGGACGTGTGTTGGATGTTTATGGTTGGATGTGTTGGAAGTTTATGGTGTATGAACAATACAGTTTGTTAATATAAAAATTAGATATTAAAGTTATTTGATGTGTGTATATCTTCTAGATTATTGATATTATGTGTGTGTTTGATTCATTATATATAATTATAAATAAAATTTTGGCTATATAAAATTTAGCTTCTCTTGACGGTTATAAAACGTCAACAATTACCTCAATCCTGCTGCAACTGTTCTTTTCATTAAAGATTTTCTTGACGGCTAATAACCGTCATCTAGCCCGGAGTCAAGAAAAGTTTTCACCTACATTGACGGTTTCTAAAAAATGCTATCTTGACGGCTAAAAACAGTCAAGAAAACTACTTTATATGACGGCCAAAACCCGTCAAGGAAAGTCCTGCCATCGACCGTCAAGAAAAGGGGGGACTTTTCTTGACTCCGGTCTACTTGACAGATTCGTAACCATCAAGATATCCCTTTCTTGACGGGGAACACCATCAAGAAAAGCCTTTTTTCTTGTAGTGATGGAGTTCCAGTATTCATCGTCTCTGGTCGGGATGGGTGATTCTTGTAGCATTTTTGAAGTAGCCTTCAGTCGGCTATGGGGACTAAGTTAAAATTCAGTACAGCATATCATCCTCAAGCCAACAATCAAATAGAACTGTAAATTAAATTCTCAAAGACATGCTACGGATCTACGCAGCAGACTTGAAGTCAAGAAGGGACGTTCATCTATTGTTACCCGAATTTGCATACAGTACTAGCTATTATTCCAGCATTGAGATGACGCCATATAAAGCTGTGTGCAAGTGAAAGTACAGATCACCCATTTGCTGGGATAAAGTCGAGGAATGACAAATTCTTAGACCAGAGCTGGTCGAGCAGACCGTGCAGAAATTCTAGCTGATACGAGAGAGATTGAAAGTGGGTCAAAGTTGACAGAAGAGTTATGCCAACACCCATCGATGACCACTAAAGTTTATGGGGGGCAACCACGTGTTTATAATGTTAACGCCAATGTGGGGAGTCACTAGATTGGGAACAAAAGACAAGCTGAGTCCGAGATTTGTTGTTCCTTTTGAGAGACTCAAGCGAGTCATCCCAGTACCTTATCAAATTGTATTAACACCAACATTGTCAGATGTACACAATATCTTCCATGTTTCACAGCTGTGGAAGTATGTCAATGACCCGAACCACGTGGTAGATTTTGGTCAATTGGTTCTGAAGGTGGACTTATCATATATGGAGGAATTTGTTCAGATCTTGGAACGTAATGACAAATTGCTTCAGAATCGTGCGATCCCTCTCGCTCGCGTGCTCTGGAAGAACCACTTGGTCGAGGAGTCATCTTGGGAGTCTGAGATAAAAAAAACTTTCCTTCATTGTTTTGGTAGCGGTATGTTTTGTTCCTAAGCTTCGAGGATGAAACTTTTTCTTATTTGGTTATGTAATGCTCTATCCCAACATTATGCCATGTTCCTCGTTCGTCGGAAGCACAGTTAAACAACACCATCGGTATCGATTGATCGAAATCGATTGAATGAAGATCCATTTCTCGTTATGGATTTGTTTTTTTCGAAATCAGGTCCCATATTCAGCAGATAGAGTCTTGAGGAAGGACTCTGCGGCAGAGTCGAGGGGGACCTTTCTGCTGCTTGATTTTTTGTTGTTTTTATTTTCGCACTTGCTTCTTTTGTATGGTTGATGAATGCGTCTTCAAGAATATTTTTGATGGATTTCATTGCTTGCGTTCTTCGAACTTCTCTTTTTTATGTCAAATTATGAGAGAAAGAGAAGAGTATTGATCCTTCGCTTATGCAACTACAGGTGATCACAGGCATTTTCAATAGAGTATTCGACCTATTCAATCAACGGTGAGTAGCTTGACCTTTATCTTTGACCCTCTTGCTCTCCAATCAATCAGACAATACCGACAACATGAAATGCTAGATACATATACGAAGACACCATTTTGCATGCTTGTTTTCAATAGAAGTATAATTCATTAAACTGTTACATGCTTACTTATGTTATACCTGCTATAGAATTGTGATATCATAAAACTACTACATGTTTACATATGATAGGTCTGCTATAGAGCTGTGTTTAGTAAAGATTGAATCAATGAATAAATGTTACAATGATAATGTGGAACATGCTAGTGATAGCTCAACTGATTGTAAAATACTGAGAATGTTAAGTTTCTTATATATTTCATAGACCATGCTTGAGTAACTACTTTAGTCTCGCACGGTCATGGACAACTTGTGCACAAGATTTTAGTTTCCTCGAATGGTAACCTGATGCCATAGACCGATTCGGCCTAGGAGAAAACATAATACCTGTGCTGGATCCTAGCACGGATTATTTAAAAACTTTCAGTGGGGCTCGCTACCCGCACTAGAAGGACCACCGTCTAAACCAAGCTATAGTCCAGGATGGTGTATCACTAGTGACCTTCACAAATATACACTGTTTAGCAAATGATATCTAGTTGACATGTAAGAACATTGTTAGTTTTATACATGGACATAGACTCTGCCACGAGTAAGAATCAACGTAGTTTACATTTTGTTATGCCCTATCAAATGCTCAAATAAAATTGACTAGGATGGCTATAAAGATCACTTAACTACTGCATGCTCACATAACTTCTATAATAATTAAGATCGTGGGATTTAATTGGTAACTCACCAGTACAGGACAATGTACAGACCCTCGTCTCCATAGGTGCTACGAACCAGGGAGATATGCCAAGGAATTGAAGGCGACGTTTGAACATTTTGAAGCCTTGCTCGTGTGCAAAAGGCAAATTCCTCCATTTTGAAGACTCTACTTTAGTCCTGCTGTAATGACCAAATTTCAGGTGTTGAATAGTTTTGGTTTTATAAAGATATGTAAAGTATGGAACGACTATCTCATCTGCGTCCATTTGGTAAGCATGTGCGACAAACCTCTACTTGTACTTGAGTCTATGTAAATGTTGTTCATTATCAATAAAGAAAACTTTCTTCTGTGTAAATATGCTATCATGTTATTTGCGTACTCTATTGTTGTGTTTAGATAACTTTATGACCCTGCCTTGTGCAAGAACACTTTAGTCTCACACGACATCATGCTCGGTGAACGACTATCGATTCTACATAATTGGGACATGACACATCTGATGCTCCATACCTCTGAACAAAAACCGAGGAAAAAGGCCCGCTTTGTGCCTTATATGACGTACACATGCAAAATGATAAAGCTATGAGGCGCACATAAGAGGCTAGTATCCGAAATGGGTTATATACTAAGAAAAGCCTACACATAAGTCCAATTTGGACACATGACAGAAATAAACATTTTTGGGTAAAAATGGGGTCCGTATGTAGGCTCGTAAGGTACTAAGGTACTAAGTTTTGGTGAACTTACGCAAATTTTGGTCGGTATCCAAATAGGTCAAGTAATATGTCAAACAAGTCCTAAACGACGATACGATCTCAACGGTATATCCAAAATCGGAATCCGATGAAACATAAAAATGTCCGTCGAGTTGAATCGTAGTACGACGATCCGATCGACCTGTCTCAGAATTGGACAAAACTTGTGTCGTTGGCCAAGTCAAATGTTGCGAGTCCAACGACGTAAGTTTAATCGTGACATGACGCGCGTACAAAAACTCATTACAAAAATCACAAATTTCTAATACGATATTTTTTGACAAATACAGGTTGAATTCATTGTACACACAATTGATTTGAGTTCTATTGAATCCCACATGTTGGGAAATATCGTATGCGCCTTTTGGTTCAAGAGGTTTGAATCGGAGTGGTCCAATTTATCGGGACAACCGTCGACCGACATATGTTCAGTTATTATTATATATCTATATATATTATATATATATATATATTTTTTTTAATATTATATATATATATATATTTTTAATATTATATATATATATATATATATATATATATATATATATATATATATATATATATATATAAAGGAAATGGAATAATATATAAGTTGCATAGGCAGACCAAAAGAGAAAGAGAATACAAGAAGGGAAATGGCCACCCACATACAGCAAATAGGCCAACAAAAAACATGACCACAAAATGCTCAGCAAACTCAAAATAGGGAAGTCCAACAAAGGACGGTCGATCGGGAGAGAAGGAGACTATGGGGAGGGAGAGACGCGGAGCTAAGGAGGAGGGGAAGCCTTGGAGATCTGCCGAAGAGTCTCACTCACAAGAAAAACAGAGGGGGGGGGAGGGACCCTTCATAGCTAAACTTGTTCTCGTGCTTCCAAATGACCCAAGTAAATACGGCAAGGTGGAAGATGGAGGAGGCCGGGCTAGGGTAGCCGATGTAGTGCAATAGGCACACTGAGAAGGGGTCGGCTAAGGCGGTCCATGTGTCGGCGGGGAAAATAGAGGTCCAAAGCACTCTAGCCTCCTGGCCATCATCGAACTGATGAGGAATGGACTCGTCATGCGTGTCGTCACAGCAGTGGCATTTGGAGGCCAGGTAAAAGCCTTGACGGTGGAGGACGTCATAAGTAGGTAGCTTTCCTTTCAGTACTCGTCCCAGAAGGATCAACCACTTGATCAGGATATTCGAGTGCTAGATCGATGCCAGAATCGGGGCAGCAGAGGAAGCAACACAAACATTGGCCCAGGCTGTGGCGGCAGAGAAGCGGCCACCGGGGGATGGTTTCCATATAAACCAGTCCGGGCCTTAGGCACCTCCCTGGATGCGATCTCTAACAACAACAGCTACGGATCTGCCGAAAGCGTAGTGTATCAGAGGAATGTTCCAGCCTGAGTCAGGGACCCACAGATCACATATCCGAGTGGTTGGTCAAATGCCTCCGCGAGGATGAAGATGACCCATCCGGTCCAATCTTTCAAAAAAGCATTGGAGAGGTCGTCAATGATTCTCAAGTGGATGAGGTGTTCTCCCAGTTTACGGCCACGAATAAGTCGATGCCAGACCGGAGAAGCATCGCTGTTCGCGGATGCGAACACAGGATGGGAGTGGAAAAAGTATCCGACAGTCATGAAAGTGTGCCACAACGAAGGTTTAGTGCGTATCTTCCACCACAACTTAACGGACATGGTGTCGATTGTTTCCTGGATGCTACGTATTCCAAGGCCTCCTTCGTTCGTCGATTTGGCAATAGTTTTCCAACTCGTCCATCGACACCGCCGGACGCCCATCTTGTATCCCCACAGGAAGCTGTTAAACATGGTTTCTAATAAGTGAATGACGATCTTGGGGAGTTACAGGCCGACAACAAGTAAACAGGGATTGAACTCAATACGAACTTGAGGAGAATCAGTTTACCTCCAAGAGAGGAGCGGATTGTGCCATCCCTCGATCTTGCTTTTGATTTTAAATATCAGCGGATCGAAAACTGGAGTGGAGCTTCTGCCATAGGAAATAGGACATCCAAGGTAGGTGAAGGGGGTTTTGGTGTCAAAACCAGTGATGGAGGCGAGCGCTGCTTTGGTTAGGGTGTCGGCGGACTCTATTATATAGGAGCAGCTCTTTCCTTTGTTAATTTTTTGTCGGAGATAGCTTCGTATCTTTGTAGTACTTTGCTTATGTCGCTCATATTGCGTGTGACACCCCGATCCCGCTAGGGTCATTCATCCTCACTTTGATCCCTGCGGGATCGTTCGTCCTTGCTAAGGCGTGATGTCGTGTGTCTCGACCCGCACCCTAGAGTAAGGGCACGAAAAGTGGGTACGCCCAGCCTCCGTCGCAGTGTCGGTGGTAGAACGCTGTCCTAGGTCACAACATCTAACAATATAAAGCTAAGCAGTCTATACTCCCCGAATGGGGGTGACATAGCAGGAAATAAACTCAATCACGACTAAGGAAGAAGAAGCACGATATGATATAGAACTCAAAGAAATACAGATGATAAAATAGTCTAAGATAACATCCCAACAAATATCCAGAGTACAAATCTCAGCTACTGAATATGAAAGAATATATACAACTCAGAATCTTCGGACAGAAATAAAGTCTAGCTAAAACAGTCTCAAGACAACATAAGTAAGATAGGCCTAACTAAGCTAGTCTAGGCAATAGGGGAGATGTCATCAGCTAGAGCTGGGTCCTCTTGAGAGTCCAGCTCACAAGTGTCGTCTAGGACTGCCCCGTAGAAAGTATCCACACAGGCCTCCTTCTCGTCCTCTGTAATATTTTCAACAGGTCCAGTCAGGACAGTAGCGAGCACAATACATCTCAGTAGTTCATAGCAGGTTAGAAAATATAATCATGCAGTAAAGTAAGATATAGATACTGAAGAAATACAGTATGTAAACAGAGAGAGAGAGAACTATAATAGAAATATCTACTATAAGTAAAGAACTAACAGTGGCTAGTGAGTCAGAGTATAATATAGACATGTAAATGGCATAGGATGATTCTGATGAGACACTAAGGAATGATTCTGATGAGATACTACTTGGATATTATTCACATGTCTACTTCTACTCCCCTGTACCCACAATCAATACACAAGGATCCAACCAAGTTATGTTATGATTCTATGTAACGGCCCCCGAAGGGTGGTACATAGTAGTCCCATAAATAAGGATTCTGGGAAACCCAATAAATGGGATAAGGATTCAAGGAAAACTCTGTGATCATAAGAGTATGTCACAAGTGATCAAAGAACCAATGAAGCATAGTGATACACCATGTAAGTGAAACGCACAGAACAAGTAGTACCTGATGCTCCCTGAAGGGATAACATCTCAAGAATGGATCCATATAGTACTAATCCGTGTGACCAACGTGATAGTATCAAGTAAAGTAATTTAATACAGGAAAATAATTCTAAGTAGGATATGAAATGATCAGAGGATGTACTCGCCTGTATCCTGAGTGTCTGAAGAATATCTATTGTCCGAGGAGTGGTGTCTGTCTCCTATAGAACAGCACAAGTCACAACAAGTCTAAAATGATAACAAGATGCAATTTAATGCATTCTAAATGAATCTAGGTCAATCTAGGCCAAAGTCAACCCTTGGTCAACTCTGGTCAACCCTAGAAGTCAAACTAGGTCAACTATGGTCAAACTAGGTCCAACAAGTCTAAACTAGGTCAAACAAGTCATTCTAGGTCTAACTAGTCCATACTAGTCTAAACAAGCCTACACTAGTTAACCCATACCATTACAAGGCTATGCATGCCTGAACCAAGCCTATCCCAACTATATCACATCATCACAATATAGCTATATGCTATAAAACTAACATACATTCAACAAGTCTAACTTATTCATCAATATATCTATTTATTTAGATACTTTACATATAGCTATAGTACAATACATTAGGAACATCACATATATATATATTATATATATACCTAGGCTCAAAGTACTATATATACATTAACCATATATAGGTGCACTACATAGATTGATATATATACATATAATATCCATTACATATATACATTACATACATATATGATTTACATACATAAATAGATATTCATATATAATATATATTCACAATACATTATTTACATATATACACATATTACATATATAGAATATACATACATGATATATAGGGAGAGAGTATGTGTGTGTGTAGAGAGTGAAGCTTGTGTGTGTGTAGCTGTGTGATGAAGGGTGGCTGTTAGGGAGTGAGGGAAGTGTGTAGAGAGGAGGGAATGATGTGGGAGTGTAGCTGTCAAGGTTGTAGTGACAGGAAAAGAGTGAAAGGCATCACTGAACAGTGTGTGACTAAAAATATTAACAGAAAAGAGAAGGAAAGGAACCCATTGCATATCATAAATTCAGTTTGTATTGATAGTTCAGACCACAATATTCAAGCTCCCATTTTTGTATTCAAAACCAAACCAAAATCACCCAAATTTAACATACAGTTAGTTTATATATAGGAGAATCATATTAGGGACTCTAAACAGTAGTTAACAGTATTTAATTAGGTTAATTAGATGTCAAAGTTCATATTTTAAAATCTGGAAATACAGAGACTGATACACAGTTTCAGGAATTGGGTAAACTAAAATTAAAATCAAAAATCAAACTAAAATAAAATTCTAAAGGTTGGTAAATGAAGAACATCAAGTGCTCGTGTCTCCTAGGTAGATTCGTGTCCAACACAATGCGACACATCGCTTGTCCAAGCCACAGAGCATGAATCGAGCACTTACAGTGCACGTTCAGAACGCTGTGCAGAGCACATGTACACGCGTTTCGTGTATACGACACGATACGAGCTAGGATACGTGCTCGTGTTAGTGGGTATGCCTAGGGTTAGTCTAGGTCTGACATGCCCTGAATCGCACCCAAGTGTCGTCGTGTCCGACTTCCAAAGCCGTATCCGAACCCAAAAACACAGACCGAACCATCAGTGTAAAACCTGTGCAGAGTGAATCTCGTGTCCGACACGACACGAGAAGACTCGAGGCTTGGAGGCCCTCGTGTCAGATACTGCCCCCACCCCCTCGTCAAATTCCAGCTCGCCATGTGGCCTGTGCATCGAGCACGAGGCCACGAGCAGCAGGGGAATGCACTGCCTGCGCGCGCGCGTGCACCCGCACGTGCACGTGTCCAATCCGACATGACATGACACTAAAATTGACTCAGACACTTGGGAACCCCTAAGCAACACTAAAACACAATTTCCTATTCAATTACTTTCTAGAAATTAAATCGAAATGCCCATTGGGGCATTTCATCAAACACTTAGACCTAGGTCGGATACGTGTCCGATACGGACATGAAATGGGTCCAAAATGACACGAAAATCTAGGGTTAGCTAAGGACACCTAGATCTAGGTCTTTATGCAAAGAAATTCAGAATTACATAGGTTTACCTATTGCTGACCAAAAGCAAGAAAAGCCTCAAATGGGGGGTTCCTCTTGCTAGCAAACTTCTCCAAATTGGTTTGAATCTGAGAAAAATATATAACAACAGCAAGAACACTTAATTTAAAACCTATTGCAATTTGTTTGAGGGAAAAAGAAGCTAAAATGGAATTTCTATGGATTTGTGAAGATGGAAACTCACCTCTTTCTAAACTTGTGAAATTCTAAGGAGGCTTGCCCTAATGGAGGAGAATATTTATAGGGGGATTCCCAATGTGGGTGTGGTGGCTGGCCAAGTAATGTTAGGGTTAGGGTTTGGCATTAGCTAATGGGCTTTGGGCTTCTATGGCTAAGTTGTTAATCAAGGGTTCAACCATAAGTCATGGCTTATGACTTAAAATCCTAACTTGAGTCAAATAACTAACTATATGTCAACTCTAGTCTAACTAGGGTTGCATGACCTAACCAAGTCCAAACTCAACTAGGGTTAGCTCCTAGGTTAGTCTACCATGGTCATTGCTAGTCAAAGTCAACCTAGTCAACCCTCATTCAAACAAATTCCAAAATAAATTCTAAAAGTTTCCATAAATTCAAATAAATTATAATAAATTCAAATAACCCCAAAAATGACAAAAATACCCTCAAACTAGAAATGATAAACAAAATACCCTAATCTCATGGCTAGGCTCTAGGGTAGACAGTCCCTACGGTTTTACTAGCAAACACCAACATCACAAGCCATGATTTTAAATAGTCTAAAAATAATTAAAAATCACCAAAAATCATAATATGGAATAAATATCAATAAATAATAATTATAATTACAAAATTTCAAAATTACCCTCTTTTGGAAAACTGGGTGTTACAATCCTACCCACCTTATAAAAATTTTGTCCTCGAAATTAAAATGTTCCTACTCCTTCTAGGTCAAACCCCCACAATCAAGTCTCAGAACTTAAATAAAACATACGATTAAAAAGGACGGCATATAGTATCATGGTATACGGTGGTAGTGAAGTCTCATCTAGGTATACTAGTCATGCTAACCAAAACGGTCATAGGGTATCAAAACACACAAGCAATCTAGGGTACTAACTAGAAAAGATACAGAAATAACAATCATCAAGACTGTAAGGCAGTCTACCCTCCTATATAAAAACTGGTACTTATCAAAAATAAAATATAATAAGGATAACTACCAATCATCTATTAAGGGATACTATTCAAGAAAATTAAAATCAAAAGTTAAGGAATGAAAGTCAATTGCATGGAATCCAATCACAATATGTATATATAGAGAGTGTGTTAGAAAGGGAAAAGCTAGCATTAGGTAAATGTTATGTGGTTCGTGTGTGTATGGGTGTATGTGGACATGTTCATATGGTTAGATAGTAGGCATATGTATAGGAGGATTTGGGTTTCAAGACAATAGCTATCAAGTTACACTACTCATGGCATATGGTTAAACAATCTATAATACACAACCCATTTGCTCATAACATGCATGGCTAACCATATCTATATATATATAGGTAGAGATTTAGTTATGTATCTATATACATTATAACATGTATGCATAAACTCTATATATATCTATACAGGTATATGAACATAACATAGAGAGGAAAGGTTAGGTTTACATGGCAGTGTATACTAAGTCAGGGTGTGTGTGTCCTTGTACAGGGTATAGCTTAGTATTAAAAGGTTAAATCCAGTTTTAGTTCAGCATTTACATACAAAATCTGAAAATAAGCTAACATTTAAATCATGGTAATATTAACATAATGTAGTTTTAGATTTTTTTTTTTTAGGGATTTGAAACATCACAACTAACTCAATGCTCCCAACACATCCTAACATGATGGAGATGAACCCTAACATACTATCCATACATTTATCTATGCATACAGTTCAGTATTACATATTAAATCTGAAATCGAACTAAACATTTGAAATCAATGTAAAAATGTAATCATGTATTCAATTTTAGAATTTTGGAGAAATTCGAACATCAAACCAACCCAATGTTTATCACAACCTAACATGTAGGAATATGAAACCTAACATTATATTCCTACATACAACAATGTATATAGCTCAAAATATTACATTTAAAAAAAATAGCAATTTTGAACTAACATTTAAAATCCAGTATTAAGGGTTAATATGCGCACAGTCTTAGATTTGACAAATTCAAACACAAAACTCAACCAAAAATTTTTTTTGAATTAAAATCCAATGTATAACATACATGTGCAGTGATGTAAACATAACTAATAACATAAAATTTATATTTAATTTACAAATTTAAATAGGAAAAAGCAGCGAACCAGTCTTTGATACTGTACTGTATCAGAATATTGGGGTTTTGAGAATTTAAACATCAACAACATATTAATATGTATTTAGATAGGTTAGTAATCAAAGTGTAGCATGCATACGTATCAGGCAAGGGTCTGCATACTACCTGTAAAGGTTGATCAAACATGACTGAACTCAACACAAAGAGAACTTAACTAAAATAGAAAACTGAACAAAATATAGGCTAAACAATATGTCTATAATCCTATACAACAATGACCTATAGATACTAACCAAACCCATATTCCATATGCCAATACCCTTTACAATCTATCTATGTATATAGACCTCTCAGTCTTAGGTGCAGCTACAACTATACTCAAGGACAGGCTCTAGTCATGGGTGCCTCTTTGGGAAGGGTAAGGGAAAATAATAACAATCATGAAGGCTGTATGGCATACTAACATCCTATATATAAACTGGTTGGTATTATAAATAACAGAGAAATCATCTACAATAGGTTACTATTCTAATACCAATGCTAACTATCATCTCTAGGGTACAGACACTCTACAAGTTGTCATATCATTTCACTATGAAGATCTACCTACGAACAAGCTCTACAAACTAAATATCCCTACTCCTAAGTTATTTACAACAACAGAAGGGTATGATGTTTAAAACCTTCTCAAGATACAACATGTTAATCATATGCGTCTGTCCAAAATCATGTTGTCCAGTCTTTATCATGCTAGTGAGCAAGGCTACGATAATCACAGAGTCCTTGACTAAGGTACGTACCCTTAGGTTCATGGTATTTAAAATTTTTGTATTGCCGCATGTGACGACGAAAACCTTAAATTCCCATACCCGAGAAATACATCCAAAATCTGACTACATGTCCTCACTATGCCAACTAACACGACCATCGAAGATTCTAGATTCCATAACTGAGGTGACTTAGCCCATATGATTTTCTCAGAAAAAAGAAAAAGAAAACAAACATAACAAAAGAGTAACATAACAAAATTAATCAATCAACAAGGAACAGATGGAATCGGATTTCAAGGTAGTTATAAAAGACAATTTCGGAAATGAAATTGAGAAGAACGGAACTTGCAGCAAGATCTCCAATGGTCTGTGCATCCTCGACTGTCCCGACGATAGCTCGCCCCTGCTGGTTTCCCCTGGTCTGCTGCTGATGCTGCATGAACTGCTGCCGCTGAGAGAAATCGGGAATGACGGGAAAAGGTCTCTGTACAGACGGAGGTGCACCTCCAATGTAGCAGAAGTGCCAACCTGAGTCGGCACAATAGAAGCTGCGGTCTCGAGGCCCTGATGAACAGGACGAGAGGTGGCCAGCCTCAGGATAGTATCCCCCGAACCGAAGTGATGAGATCATGTCTCCATAACCATCATGAAGACAGATCAAAACAAGAAACAATTTTTGAGAATGAAGCAAAATTTCAAAGAAGGACAGTTTATATTCAAGGGAAAAAAATAGTAAGCAGCAAATTTAGATAAAAAGGATCTGATAAGGAGTTTTTCCTAATGTGATTGAGTACCTTCAAAAATATCCTAATCCTACTGCAGGTTGTAGTGATACTCTAGTTCGAATACCACTACATGAACTCGACCTGCATGGGCCACCACTAAAAACGTGTCACGATCCGCACCCTAGAGTAAGGGCACGAGAAGTGGGTACGTCTAGCCTACGTCGCAGTGTCGGCGGTAGAACGCTGTCCTAGGTCACATCTAACAATATAAAGCTAAGCAGTTTATACTCCCCGAATGGAGGTGACATAGCAGGAAATAAACTCAATCACGACTAAGAAAGAAGAAGCACGATATAATATAGAACTCAAAGAAATACAGATGATAAAATAGTCTAAGATAACATCCCAGCAAATATCCATAGTACAAATCTCAGCTAATGAATATGAAAGAATATATACAACTCAGAATCTCCGGACAAAAATAAAGTCTAGCTAAAACAGTCTCAAGACAACATAAGTAAGTAGAGCTGGGTCCTCCTGAGAGTCCAGCTCACAAGTGTCGTCTAGGGCTGCCCCGTAGAAAGTATCCACACAGGCCTCCTCCTCGTCCTCTGTAATATTTTCAATAAGTCCAGTCAGGACAGGAGCGAGCACAATACATCTCAGCAGTTCATAGCAGGTTAGAAAATATAATCATGCAGTAAAGTAAGATATAGATACTGAAGAAATGCAGTATGTAAACAGAGAGAGAGAGAACTGTAACAGAAATATCTACTATAAGTAAAGAACAACAGTGGCTAGTGAGTCAGAGTATAATATAGACATGTAAATGGCATATGATGATTCTGATGAGATACTAAGGAATGATTCTGATGAGATACTACTTGGATATTATTCACATGTCTACTTCTACTCCCCCGTACCCCCAATCAATACACAAGGATCCAACCAGGCTATGTTATGATTCTATGTAACGGCCCTCGAAGGGTGGTACATAGTAGTCCCATAAATAGGGATTCTGGGAAATCTAATAAATGGGATAAGGATTCAAGGAAAACTCTGTGATCATAAGAGTATATGTCACAAGTGATCAAAGAACCAATGAAGCATAGTGATACGCCATGTAAGTAAAACGCACAGAACATGTAGTACCCGATGCTTTCTGAAGGGATAACATCTCAAGAAGGGATCCATATAGTACTAATCCGTGTGACCAACGTGACAGTATCAAGTAAAGTAATTTAATGCAGACAAATAATTCTAAGCAGAATATAAAATGATCAGAGGATGTACTCGTCTGTATCCTGAGTGTCTGAAGAATATCTATTGTCCGAGGAGTGGTGTCTGTCTCCTATAGAACAGCACAAGTCACAACAAGTCTAAAATGATAACAAGATGCAATTTAATGCATTCTAAATGAATCTAGGTCAATCTAGGCCAAAGTCAACCCTTGGTCAACTTTGGTCAACCCTAGAAGTCAAACTAGGTCAACTATGGTCAAACTAGGTCCAACAAGTCTAAACTAGGTCAAACAAGTCATTCTAGGTCTAACTAGTCCATACTAGTCTAAACAAACCTACACTAGTTAAGCCATACCATTACAAGGCTATGCAAGCCTGAACCAAGCCTATCCCAACTATATCACATCATCACAATATAGCTATATGCTATAAAACTAATATACATTCAACAAGTCTAACTTATTCGTCAATATATCTATTTATTTAGATACTTTACATATAGGCTATAGTACAATACATTAGGAACATCACATATATATATATTATATATATACCTAGGCTCAAAATACTATATATACATTAACCATATATAGGTGCACTACATAGATTGATATATATACATATAATATCCATTACATATATACATTACATACATATATGATTTACATACATAAATAGATATTCATATATAATATATATTCACAATACATTATTTACATATATACACATATTACATATATAGAATATATATACATGATATATAGGGAGAAAGTATGTGTGTGTAGAGAGTGAAGCTTGTGTGTGTGTAGCTGTGTGATGAAGGGTGGATGTTAGGGAGTGAGGGAAGTGTGTAGAGAGGAGAGAGTGATGTGGGAGTGTAGCTATCAAGGTTGTAGTGACAGGAAAAGAGTGAAAGGCATCACTTAACAGTGTGTGACTGAAAATATTAACAGGAAAGATAAGGGAAGGAACCCATTGCATATCATAAATTCAGTTTGTATTGATAGTTCAGACCACAATATTCAAGCCCCCATTTTTGTATTCAAAACCAAACCAAAATCACCCAAATTTAACATACAGTTAGTTTATATATAGGAGAATCATATTAGGGACTCTAAACAGTAGTTAACAGTATTTAATTAGGTTAACTAGATGTCAAAGTTTATATTTCAAAATCTGGAAATACAGAGACTGATACACAGTTTTCAGGAATTGGGTAAACTGAAATTGAAATAAAAAATCAAACTAAAATACAATTCTAATGGTTGGTAAATGAAGAACATCAAGTGCTCGTGTCTCCTAGGTAGATTCGTGTCCAACATAATACGACACAGCGCGTGTCCAAGCCACAGAGCATGAATCGAGCACTTACAGTGCACGTTCAGAACGCTGTGCAGAGCACATGTACACGCGTTTCGTGTACACGACACGACATGAGCTAGGACACGTGCTCGTGTCAGGGGTACGCCTTGGGTTAGTCTAGGTCTGACACGCCCTAAATCGCACCCAAGTGTCGCCGTGTCCGACTTCTAAAGCCGTATCCGAACCCAAAAATACAGATCACCGAACCATCAGTGTAAAACCTGTACAGAGTGAATCTCGTATCCGACATGACACGAGAAGACTCGAGGCTTGGGGGCCCTCATGTCAGACACTGCACCCACCCCTCGTCAAATCCCAGCTCGCCATGTGGCCTGTGCATCGAGCACGAGGCCACGAGCAGCAAAGGAATGCACTACCTGCGCGCGCGCGCGTGCACCCGCCCGTACAAGTTTCCAATCCGACATGACACGACACTAAAATCGATTCAGACACTTGGGAACCCCTAAGCGACACTAAAACACAATTTTCTATTCAATTACTTTCTAGAAATTAAATCGAAATGTCCATTGGGGCATTTCATCAAACACTTAGACCTAGGTCGGATACGTGTCCGATACGGACACGAAATGGGTCCAAAATGACACGAAAATCTAGGGTTAGCTAGGGGACACCTAGATTTAGGTCTCCATGCAAAGAAATTTAGAATTTAATGAAGTTTACATAGGTTTACCTATTGGTGACCAAAAGCAAGAAAAGCCTCAAATGGGGGAGTTTCTCTTGCTAGCAAACTTCTCCAAATTGGTTTGAATCTGAGAAAAACATATAACAACAACAAGAACACTTAATTTAAAACCTATTGCAATTTTTTTGAGGGAAAAAGAAGCTAAAATAGAATTTCTATGGATTTTTGAAGATGGAAACTCACCTCTTTCTAAACTTGTAAAATTCTAAGGAGGCTAGCCCTAATGGAGGAGAATATTTATAGGTGGGATTCCCAATGTGGGTGTGGTAGCCGGCCAAATAATGTTAGGGTTAGGGTTTGGCATTAGCTAATGGGCTTTGGGCTTCTATGGCTAAGTTGTTAATCAAGGGTTCAACCATAAGTCGTGGCATATGACTTAAAATCCTAACTTGAGTCAAATAACTAACCATAGGTCAACTCTAGTCTAACTAGGGTGACATGACCTAACCAAGTCCAAACTCAACTAGAGTTAGCTCCTAGGTTAGTCTACCATGGTCATTGCTAGTCAAAGTCAACCTAGTCAACCCTCATTCAAACAAATTCCAAAATAAATTCTAAAAATTTCCATAAATTCAAATAAATTATAATAAATTCAAATAACCCCAAAAATAACAAAAATACTCTCAAACTAGAAATGATAAACAAAATACCCTAATCTCATGGCAAGGCTCTAGGGTAGACAGTCTCTACGGTTTCACTAGCAAACACCAACATTACAAGTCATAATTTTAAATAGTCTAAAAATAATTAAAAATCACCAAAAATTATAATATGGAGTAAATATCAATAAATAATAATTATAATTACAAAATTTCAAAATTACCCTCTTCTGGAAAACTAGGTGTAACAATGTCGTGCAAGCCTAAGTTGCACTTGCACAAGGCCAGTACCTGCACAAAACAACTAGACAAAGAAAAACACACGCACACAGCATATATAAACCAACATTGGACATGGAAGCTTTAAAATAAAAATACTTCTTTTATTGATAAACTTGATAGGAATACAAGTACAAGTTTTACAAACTCAAAATGCCTTATCTTGGGTATATTTCTCTTCGAAAACTCTTTTTTTAAATAGCCGCAATACCCATACATCATATCCCTTTTTTATATGCTTGTAAAAGTAAAGACACCTTCAAAGAAAAGGAAACTTATGACTTGACTGGAAATAGAAAAGTGGCTTCGAGGAAATCCACGAGCTCTACTGGACTGGACGAGCTTTAGTGCCTCAACTGAAACCCTCTGTCTCCTTATTTTCTGAAAAGGATGCCCGTAATGTGGGTCAGCACACATCATGTACTGGCAAGCGACTTTTCGTCGAAACTCACAAATATCTGCACTAAGTCAACATATGAAGCTAACATTTTACTAGTGCTCTTTTTACTTGTCTAGGTTCTTTTTAACAATTCATAAGAAGCATGACAGTAGAATATTTCATAACCAACTTACCCATTGTCGACAGTCAACCCTGCATAAAATAGGTTAGCACAATTTGTATATATAAAGCATACATATTCTCCATCCCTATACGTTAGGCTTGCAATAATCTCTATCTATATGCATGAACCTAGCTACTGTGGTCCATGGGTTTTCCTATTACTAGCAGTTGGGACGTTCTAGCCCAACTACTAATAGACTAACACCCTCTCTTATTGCGGGGACTTCTAGCCCCAGGTGTCTTGTTCTCTCCTAGGCCGATCGACTCCAGGTACCCCCAGAATCGACCGAGAGATTACTACCTTGTGCACAAGTTGTTTAGACCAATACGAATACAGCTATCAAATAATACTACTATGCACTAGTCCAGCAACATGTAAACATTTCCATCTTCTTCTTCTTTTCTGTGCATGGTCAGTCGTGATTCCCATGTCGAGCTCTCTTTTTTAGGCAATTCATAAGAGCATATATTTCATATAGAAGCAAGCAAGTGACAGTTCAAATTTGCAAGTGATTCATTTATTTATCTTCTCTTATCTTTTGTTATTATGGTATCATTGATCACTGGGACGCAACAAAAGAGTGGACTAGAGATCATTTTCTTAGGGCATGCAAATAAATGCAAGCCCGGTTAAAGTAACTCACCAAGATGAATCTTAGTTGAAAGAAGGAGGGACTTCACGTACTGTCTATGCTCTGTGTATGTCTATGCGTCCTCCGACGTTGGCACCAACAATCGATTAGCATACTTCGGTCTCTTTCTCTCAAGATTCGGAATGAATGCAAAATGCGATGAAAGCGAGCAATGAAAACCAATCATCGAAAACCAACACGAAACGCATTCATCAAAACCAAGCAGCGAAAGAAAACATCCAACAAAACTCTTGGATTCATTTTAATATGTCAATCCATTAGTTGGAATGGTTCATTGTATTTCATCCGTGATCAATCGATACCGACAATGGCTTTCCCAATACTCAGTTCAAGTCTGAGTCAGCAAGCCGTGGGTATTATATAGTGGACCTCGAAAAGCAGGACACTACATAATATCCCACCGAGAAAAAGTTGTGTCCTCAAAAACTTAAGGAACAATCTCACCTCCACTTGTACTGCACTAGGATCAAGTAGGATAGACAGGTTGAAGATGCGAGTAGTAGCATTAGCATTCCACAATTGCTGATTGTGTGGATTGTCTCTAATCGGCTGTGGGTCCCTCAGTGGTCCATGCTCTTCCGTAATATTGTGGTTTGGCGGCCGAACTCTTTTATTCTGACAATTCATAGCGCGGTGGCCCTTTTGACCACAGTTAAAGCACTCTCCGTTAGCAGAACGACAAATTTCATTTGTGTGTCCATGCCTACTACAAAAGGTGCACACAGGCTTATTATTTTATTCCCTGCCAGTCTTTTTTTCCCATCGACCTTTTTTCCCCATCGTGATATCTCTTAGCGGGCTGATTGCGACCATACTGAATTTTAGCTGACGCCTTCCCTCAGGCAAAACTGTTCCACCTGTAATGCCACCTCAAAGGCCTGGGAATACGACTCACATTCTCGGTTCAGGATACTCAACTGAATGTCATCATTCAGACCTTCGACGAACCGATCTATGCGAGCCTGCTCCATTAGTAACATTACGGTAGCAAAATTTGCCAGCTTGGCAAATTTAGATTCATAGTCCTCCACGGACATATTTTCTTATTTCATAGATATGAAGTCATTCTTCATCTACTTACTCGTGGTTGGAGGTAGATACTGATCCAGAAATGCCTTCTTGAACAAGGCCCATGAAATTTTTTCATCACTAGCCGTTGCGAGCAGCGTCGACATTTTCGCTTTCCACCAATCTTTTGTCCGCAGCCGTAGTAGCAAAGCGACACACATTACCTTCTTGCTACTCGAAACTCCTACGAATATGAACAGACTCTCCATTTTATCGATCCAGTCCACCACCTTATCTGGTGATGTTCTGCCCTCAAATTTTGGAGGTTTCACGTCCAAGAAGTCTTTTGGCTTAAAGAAAGAGTGCCTACGCGTCGGCTGGGGTTCGTCACCATCCACGGGCTCAATCACGGGTATTTCCGTCGGTTTGGTTGCTGCGGTGGTTTCTCGATTGCCCGCTAACGAAGTTACAAGTTGAGCCAAGGCATCTAGTTGTTTTTGCTAGGCCTCCATCTGGGCATGTTGTATCTGGCTACGCTCCTCGGCATCCTGCCCTGTAGTTCCATCATGGTCATAATCTGCTCCACAGGATCAGTTAAGCCAAATGGTCGAAGAGGAGCCATTTCTCTACAAAAGAGTATAACTTCTTTCAGTCTCATAAAATATTGTGGACTTATTGTATTGGGTATTGGTTTTCATCACTCAAAATCGGGACCTTTTTGAAAGCCATCCAAAATACTTTGTATAATTTTCGAAAATGATATTTACAAGAGGCCAAGGACGTAAAACCGTGCTCTGATACCACTTTGTCATGCCCCGATCCCACTAGGGTCGTTCGTCCTCATTTTGATCCCTGCGGGATCATTCGTCCTCGCTAAGGCGTGATGCTGTACAAGCCTAAGTTGTGCTTACACAAGGCCAGTACCTGCACAAAACAACTAGACAAAGCAAAACACACGCACACAACATATATAAACCAACATTGGACATGGAAGCTTTGAAATGAAAATACTTCTTTTATTGATAAACTTAATAGGAATACAAATACAAGCTTTGCAAACTCAGAATGCCTTATCTTGGCTCCATATTTCACTTTGAAAACTCTTTTTTTAAATAGCCGCAATGCCCATACATCATATCCCTTTATTATATGCTTGTAAAAGTAAAGACACCTTCGAAGGAAAACACAATTTATATATATAAAGCATACATATTCTCCATCCCTGCATGTTAGGCTTGGAACAATCTATGTCTATATACATGAACCTAGCTACTGTGGTCCATGGGTATTCCCATTACTAGCAGTTGGAACGTTCTAGCCCAACTACTAATAGACTGACACTCCCTCTAATTGTGGGGACTTCTAGCCCCAGGTGTCCTATTCACTCTTAGGCCGGTCGACTCCATGTGCCCCAGAATCGACCGAGAGATTACTACCATGTGCACAAGTTGTCTAGACCAATGTGAATACAGCTATCAAATAATACTACTATACACTAGTTCAGCAACATGTAAATATTTCTATCTTATTCTTTTCTGTGCATGGTCAAGCCATGATTCCCATGTCGAGATATCTCTTTTAGGCAATTCATAAGAGCATACATTTCATATAGAAGCAAGCAAGCGATAGTTCCAATTTGTAAGTGATTCATTCATTTATCTTCTCTTATCTTTTGTTATTATGGTATCGTTGATCACTGGAATGCAACAAAAGAGTGGACTAGAGATCATTTTCTTAGGGCGTGCAAATAAATGCAAGCCCGGTTAAAGCAACTCACCAAGATGAATCTTAGTGGAGAGAAAGAGGGACATTACGTGCTGTTCATGCTTTGTGTATGTCTATGTGTCCTCCTACATTGGCACCAACAACCGATTAGCATACTTCGGTCTCCTTCTTTAAATATTCGGAATGAATACGAAATGTGATGAAAGCGAACAATAAAAACCAATCATCAAAAACCAAAACGAAATGCATTCATCAAAACCAAGCAGTAAAAAAAAATATCCAACAAAACTCTTGGATTTATTTTGATAGAAGCCGATCCATTAGTTGGAAATGATCATTGCATTTCATCCGTGATCAATCGATACCGGCAATAGTTTTCCCCAATACTCAGTTTAAGACTGAGTCAACAAGCCGTAGATATTACATAGTGGACCACGAGAAGCGGGACACTACATAGCACTTATCGCCGGATGAGAAGATAAGGATGTCGTCGACAAAGGACAAATGAGTGATCAGAGGGCATCCACTTGTGGTGCGGTATCGTTGAAAGAATCTCCTAGTCACAATGGCTATCAGATTTCGGCTGAGGGCTTCGGCACCAATAATAAAGAGGAAAGAATAGAGGGGGTCCCCTTGTCTCACTCCGTGATACGCTTTAATAAACACGGTGGAGACGCCGTTGATGACCGAAGCTAACCAGGAGTCGACCACGGAGTGCCAAAGGATGTCAATCCACTTTTTACAGAAGTCGAATCTCCTGAGTATCCAGATCATGAACTGCCAGTCGAATCTATCATAGGCCTTCTCCATGTCTACTTTGATAGCAACATTTCCCCCTCAATTAGGAAAACCCAAGTCGCTAATCATTTCTTGGGCGAGAAGCACGTTGTCGATGATGTCATGCCAGCAGACAAAACTACTTTGCTTAAAGGAAATAATCCGTGGGAACAGACCCGATAATCTCGTCGCAATGACTCGGGAGATGAGTTTGTTGACAAAATTACGGAGAGTAATAGGGCAAAAGTCGTAGAAGGTGGAAGGGTTGGGCGATTTAGGGACCAAGATGGGGAGCATGTTGGCTATGGCTCTGGGGTACTGGGCTCCCTCGAAGAAGGCTTGAGTAGCAGATAGAAAATCCTTTTTGATAACGTCCCAAGCGATCCAAAAAAAAGACCCCGGAGAACTCATCGGTTCCCAGAGTGCTATCTTGATTTAGCTTATAGACTGCCTCGAGGATTTCAACCTCAGAGACTAGAGATGTGAGGGCGATATTGTCTTCAATGGAGATGAGGGAGGGAATGGCGAGAAGAAAGGTATCGTCAGAGACGATATGTTCTTTCTTGAACAGAGAGGAGAAGTAAATTTTGGCCTCGTCGTGGATTTATTGGGGCGTTGTCCGGTGTTGACCGTCGGGGGAGGATATGGCACGGATGAAAAGCTTGATGTGTTTCTAGCGGACCATGTGTGGAAGAAGGCGGAGTTGCGATCACCATAGATATCATATTTCAATCATGCTTTTTGGCACAAAAAATAGGTTTCCCCCATGATGCACCGAGAGATGAGGGCCTTGGTCTCGAGCGTCCTGCTGTGGTTCATCGAGGATTGGTCGATGGCGTAGGCGGCTTAGTGGCAGTGGCGTCTGACTCTACAAGTCTGACAGCCTTTAGGATGTTGCCGAAGGTAGCGCGACTCCACGCAGCGAGAGTGCTGCTGACCTTCTTCAGTTTGAGAGAGAAGCTAGCGAGAGGGTAGAGATGCTGGAATTCGCTCCACATGACCCTGACCACTAAGAGGAAGTCAGGGTGAGCCATCCCGAATTATTAGAATTTAAATGGTCTTGGCGCTCTTGGACCGCTGACTGTAACTTCTACCCACAGAGGGCAGTAGTCGAAGAAAGTTTTGCTGAGATGGGTGACGTTGATCCGGTAGATAAAGTCGAGCATAGCTTGGTTGGTCAATACTCTATCAAGATGAGACGGTTGTTCTTTCGATCCCTCCCTTTAGTTGGTCCAGGTGAGAGGAGTACCGAGATATTGGGCGTAGAGTAAATTGGTTTTGAAGATGAATTGCTTGAACTCAATCATAGAGCCGATGTCGGTAGGGGATCCGCCATACTTCTCCGAAGGGGATGTGATGGAGTTGAATCTCCGACGCACACCCATGGCTGGTCGGGAAAGTCGGTTGAGATTTGGATGAGATTGTCCCAGAGCTCTCTGTTATGTTGCTTGGTTTTGCCGCCATGCACAATGGAGAGGATCGTCTTGTGCTGAGTCTCGGGAAGGGATATCTCCACCGAGAAGCTTTTGTCGTAGGAGGCTATCACATGTGGGTCGGTCTCCAGATTGGAGAACATTCAGATGTCTTCATCTTGAGGAACGACTCTTTCGAATCCAAGAAGAATTCTAAATTTGTCGATTTCGGAGGGGGCAACTTTGGCTTCGATGATGGAAAAGAGAGAGATCTTGTGGAGTTTTTTGAGGCTTTTGATACGGTGGATGGTGTCGGGTTTAATAGTGCCCCTTGCATTGACTAATCATGGAGGGGGTATGGGGATTAGTAGTGAATCTTGGCGAAGGGGGAGTTGTCCTTTTGAGAGAAGTTTTATTATGGCGGCACTTGTGTTTGACACTCAGTGACTGGGGGAGCTTGGAAGGCAGGGGAAGGGGGGATGGATCTGGAGGTAGGGAGGCCTCCTTCCCATCAGTAGAAAGATCCCGAAGGTCATCCTATACGGTTGCGTATTCAATATTTGGAGGGGCGAGGGGAAAGGCTTCATCTTTCCCATCGAAGGATTTAGGGGATGAGGTAGGAGGTTTTTGGCGTGCTGTTCAGGATGCCCTGGAGAAAGACGAGCTCGTTTTAGCCTATCATGTCATGCGCCTATGGGACTTCGATGTTAGAAAGAGGGAGGAGGCTAAGTGGAAAGGAGGGTCAAGAGGGGAAAGGGGAGGATCCGGGAGAGAGGGTGAGGGGGCAGTGGGGGGAGTGAAGAAAAGAAGGAGGAGGGGGTGGGAAGTGGAGGTACGAGGGGGGTTGGGCGAACTGGTGGCAGAATGGGAGCAATTAGGGGAGGAGGAAGTTGATCCATCTTGGCGAGAGGGAAGGGGTGGTTGAAGTAGTATCTGGGCTGGGGGGATGGGGTCTTGCCGATGGGGAGGGAGAGAGTCGAAGCGACAGAAGCTCCTCTATCAGAAGAAGGAGAGTCCTCGGGGGAAGGGGAGATGTTGATGAAATGTTTGCAGACGTGGCCTTGGTGGGCCCAGAGAGAGCAGACAAAAGGTGGATTTTCGAATTCAACTGCTTGCCAGAAGCTCGCATCGTCATGGAGGTTGATTCTAATTTTGTCGGGAAGGGGCTTGCCAATGTCCACCTCCACTAGAACGCGAGCACGGCTGGGGCAGAATAGGGAAGAGGTGGCATGATCGATCTTCCCATGGGATCCCGAAACTATATACGAAAGTGAAGATGGCAGCTTTGGCAAAAGGTATGGTGGGAGGCTTGGGAATTGTTGACCCAAATTGGATCGCAGTCAACCTAATCTTGAAAATTAACAAGACGATATATGTTATAATCCAACTTGACACATCAAGCTCCATTAAGTTCCAAAATAGAACGTTATCACATATCAGTTCAAGACAGACATCATCGATGATTGCTTCGACAGTGCTGCTGTTACTTGTTATCTGAGTCTATATTTTTACTTTTTATTGAGTCTAGGCTATTGTAAGTTGAGTCGCACTGAGTATCTCAACCTTAGACCTAATACCCAAGCTCCACCAAACAAAGTCCAAAACCTGCCATGCCCAAAAAGCCCACTTGAACTTTCTGTCCTCTAGGAGACAGAGTTCGGGCCAAACTCTACCCCACACAGAGTTCGGCCCGAACTCTGCCCCCTTATTTTAGGACCTGATTTTTAGGGCATGCTGGTTGCTAGTTGTCCAACGACTAAATATTTGAATATTTGGGACATAGTTCTGGCCGAGCTCTGCCTATCTGGACTAGTATATATAGGCCTTGATTTCTCTCATTTTTAATCATCCAATCTTCCCATCTTCTCTTCTCCTATAGCCTATACATTCAAGAGCTTATTCTTCTCATCTAACTAGCCATAAAACTTTTTAAGCCCCCAAGGTGCTCAGTACGAGTCAACTAGAAGTTTGTGTGCAAGAGTTTCAAAAGAAGTCACTTGGACAATTCCAAGTCTCGCCATTCGCGAATCTGTAAGAAGTTGGCATGCTCTTCTTAGTAAAGGCACGTGGTTGTACGCTATTTCACAAATAGTGGATTTCAATCCTGAGCTAGAGTTCTCCAGGCCTGGACTAGTCATCTATGAGGGAAACCAGGTTAAAAACTATTGTGTCTGCGTATGCTTCTCTGATCTCTATTTATATTCTGCACTTATACTCGGATTATTATTTCTGTTAAGTGGACTTGAATAGAGTTATTTTTAATTGAGTATTATCGACACATACTCTATTCACCCCCTCTAGAGTTGCCTATACGTACTTCAATTGGTATCAGAGCTCTGTTCTCTTATATTAGATTAACATCCTAAGAGCTGATCCATGGCAACCACACTACCTACCTTTTCCAACAATGGTGAAGGACAGTCCATTAAATAGGCCACCCCTATTTGACGGAACTAACTACCACTATTGGAAAACTAGGATGAGTTTTTATCTCAAGTCTCTAGACTTTGATCTGTGGACCATCGTCATGGATGGTTATAAGAAGCTTGCCAGAATAGCTGTCGAGGGGACTTTTGTTGAAAAACCATACGACAAATATTCTGACCAGGAAAAGAAACATGCAAATCTAGATGCTAGGGCTATTAATGCTCTCTTTTGTGCAATAGATGGGACTGAATTCAATAGGGTCTCTACATGCTCCATCTCATACGAAGTATGATGGCTTCTGGAGCTGACTCATGAAGGAACCACACAAGTTAAAGAATCAAAGATCAGTCGTCTGACACAAAAATACGAGGCATTCAAAATGAAGCCAAATGAGATGATTACTCAGGTGTTCACCAGATTTCTCGACATCGTCAACCCTCTATCTTCCCTTGGCAAAGTATATTCTAACCATGAGAAGATACGCAAAGTGCTAAGAGCATTGCCGAAGATATGAAACCCCAAGGTTACGACGATTATCAAAGGAAATGATCTTACGACTATGTCACTAGAAACTCTGATGGGCAAGCTGATGATGCATGAGCTCGACCTCAAAGATTTTGAAGAAACTGCTCCAAAATAAAAAGAAATTGCCTTAAGAGCTTATCGCCGAAGAACCATTTCAGCGTAAACAGATGATGTCGATCCCGAAGGTGACGATCAAGCACTCATGGTTCAAAATTTCAAGAAGTTCCTATGCTTCAACCGAAGGAAGAAGGAACAAAAAGGCGATGAGGAAGAACCCACCTGCTTCGGATGCAAGAAGACAGGACACGTCAGAAAAGGCTGTCCTGTAGCAAAGAAAGGAAGCATATACGAAAAGCCATACAAGAAGCCAACCTTAAGGAAGTATGCCAACACTAGCATCTGGCACGAAAGCGAAGCTAGTGATTGAGACGAAGAAGAGGACCCTCCGTAACACGGTAAATATCTGCCTAATGGCAACTTCAGATAGGGTACATGATTCTTTTGACGACTTTTCTTTTGATGAACTAGGTTATGCCTTTAGTGATCTACTTAAAGACCACAAAAAGGTTATTAACAAATATAAACATGCTAAGGATAAAATCACGGCTCATGAAGCCGAGATCCATAGAATTTTATGCTTATTAGAAAATTCTAGAAACACTACACCCACGGAAAATACTAAGGAAGTATCTAAGCTTAAGTTAAGCTTACACGATATCGAATCTCTTATTGAGAAGCAAACACATGATATCACTACTTTAAATAAAGAACTTGCAGAAGAGAAAAACAAGTACAAGATTGCTATTGGTAGAATAAATGGTCTTACTGCTAAATACGATGAGTTGTATGCTGCCTCTAAGAAATTAGAGATTAGACTGGGTAAACAGGTTATTCAACCTCAAACTCATTTTCATAATCACAACACTTACACTAAACACCAGACGGCTCAACACAAGAGAGCACGTCATTACAAGAACACTCATTCACATACCACAAAAAATATGTCTTTATATACACCTACTCCCATGCAGCACGTAAAACACACACACATAGTTATAACTATCCTGTTGCTACACGTAATTATTATCATCATCCTACTACTACACATAGTTATCATCATCCTACACCCACATATAGACATCACTATCATCCTGCACCCAATACCAATATGCATGCTACATGTACTTACTGTGGTTTATATGGACACATATCACCACAGTGTAGAATTAGAAAACTGGTGGATATTAATCTATATGCATGGATACCGAAGACTAACTTTTCAGGACCCACAAGAATCTGGGTACCAAAGGTCACATCTACTCATGGTGTAGGTGGACCTTCCTTCTCAAACTAGAAGCAAATGGATTCTCGATAGTGGATGCTCGCGACCTATGACTGGAGATGCTAATCTATTCGCAACACTATCGATGAAAAGGAAAGGATATGTAGCCTTCGACAATAATCTGAAAGGCTATATCATAGGTAATAGTACAATTGGTTATCCACCTTCTCCCATTATTAAGGATATATATTAAGTGACTGAGTTAAAGCATAACATGCTCAGCAATAGTTATCTTACTGATCACGGATATGATATTAACTTCGGTAAAACTAAATGCTTTATCTATGATAGAACATCTGGAGACATCACTTTCGAAGGGATAAGGAAAGATAACATATATATTTTCTATCCATCTAGAGATACTAACAGTACAGGTAGATGCCTTTACGCCCACAAAGATGAAAGGCCATTATGGCATCAGCGTCTTGGTCATGCTAACATGGACACCATATTGAGACTATCAACCAAGAAGCTTGTAAGAGGATTGCCTGAATCATATTCAAAAAGGATACGGTATGTGCCGAATGTAAAAAGAATAAGGCTACCAAATCTTCTTTTAAATCCATCAACACTCTATCACTCGACCTTTGTAATTACTCCATATGGATTTATATGGTCATAGTAGGGTAGCCAGTCTTGGCGGGAAACTTTATGCTTTCGTTATTGTTGATAATTTTTCAAGATTTACTTGGATTTTCTTTCTTGCAAATAAAAATAATACCATTTCAGTTTCCATAGGTTTTGCTAAAAAGGTCCAAAACGAAAAAGGCTACATGATTACTCGTATCCGAAGTGATCATGGTGGCAAATTTGAAAATTCTGATTTTAAAAAGTTTTGTTATTTAAATGGCTTTAATCATGAGTTTTCTTGTCCTAGAACTCCTCAACAAAATGGTGTTGTGGAGCGGAAGAATAGGACTCTTCGCGATATGGCTAAAGTCATGCTGAATCAATTTTCTCTTCCAAAATATTTTTGAGCAGAAGCTGTCAGCACAACGTGACATATTTTGAATAGTGTTTTGATTCGACCTATTTCGAAGAAAATACCCTATAAGCTTTGGTTTGGAAGAACCCCAAATGTTTCTTACTTTTGAGTGTTCGGCTATCGCTGCTTTATCCTGAATACCAAAGACAACTTAGGCAAGTTTGATGCCAAAGCTGACGAAGGTATTCTTCTTGGTTATGCTGCCAAGAGTAAGCGATATAGAGTGTTCAACAAACTCTCCATGATTGTTGAAGAGTCTACTAACGTAACTTTTGATGAGGATAATAGTACAGCTATTATTCCCGATGATGATGAACCATCAACTTCTACTCTTGTGGATACACCACCCGAAACCAGTTCTTTGGAGAGCTTACCAAAGAAGTTGTAATTCAAACCTTCATATCCAGAAAACTTGATAATATGTGAGGTATAGAAAGGGGTAACTACTCGATCTTCTTCAAGAGATTCTATTGCTAGCACTGCTTTTATTTCTCAAATTGAACCTAAAAATGTTTTAGAAGCTTTTAACAATGAATTTTGGAAATATGCAATGCAAGAAGAACTCAACCAATTTAAACGAAATTAGGTTTGGGAACTTGTTCCTAGACCTGATGATCATTCAATCATTGGTACCAAATAGGTTTTTCGTAACAAACTTAATGAGGATGGTTCGGTCACTCGCTACAAGGCTCGTCTCGTAGCTCAAGGATACAACCAAGATGAGGGTATCGACTACAATGAGACGTATGCTCCTGTTGCACGACTTGAATCTATTCGGATGCTTTGTACCTTTGCAAATTTCTAAAACTTTAAACTTTTGCAAATGGATGTGAAAAGTACTTTTCTAAATGGTTTTATTAAAGAAGAGGTTTTTTCAAGCAACCCCCTGATTTTGAAAATCATAAATTTCCCGACCATGTTTTTAAACTTAAGAAAGCTCTTTATGGCCTCAAACAAGCTCCTCGAGCTTGATATGAACACCTTAGTACTTTTTTACTTGATAAAGGTTTTTCAAAGGAGAAAATTGACACTACACTTTTCATAAAATCCCTTGATGATACTGTTTTACTAGTACAAATCTATGTAGATGATATCATATTTGGGTCTACTAATGAGGGTCTATGCAAAGATTTTGCCAAGTGTATGCAGGACGCGTTTGAGATGAGCATGATGGGGTAGCTCAACTACTTTCTTGGACTGCAAATCAAACAATACTCGCAAGGCGTCTTCATCAATCAGTCGAAGTATAAAAAGGACATGCTGAAAAGGTTCAAGCTTGACAACATCAAACCTCTCAGCACTCCTATGGCTACTATAACAAAACTGGAACCTGATGAAAGCGGCAAACCGGTCGATCAACGTAAGTATCGAGGTATGATTGATAGTCTATTATACTTAACTGCTAGTCGCCCCGATATATGTTTAGCATTTGTTTATGTGCTAGATATCAAGCTAATCCTAAAGAATCACACATGACCGCTATTAAGTGTCACATCCCGCACCCATAGGAGCGATCATCCTCGCTAAGGCGTGATATCGCACGAGCCTAGATTGTGCTCGTGCAAGGCGGGTTCCATAACGACCGATTATAGCGGTTATGATGGGGTTATTGCACAAAAGTCTCAAGCAGAGACATTGAATAATAGCAGCAAAAATTTGAAGCAAAACATAAGTTATTCAAAAGAAGCTCTTTATTGATATTGAAACAAAGGTTACAATGGGACGCAAGGCCAAGATTACAATCACTCAAGCTCACGCTTCTCACATTACAAGTAACTCAGCTCTCTCTCATCTCTCAATGCAAGTCTTGAGCCAGCGGATGCTTCGGATAGGCGACGTCCATACATTATGTCCCGTATAAGTCCAGACTCCATGCGGCCGTACGCCTCGAATCGCCAAGTAACTATGTGCCTTGACGCATCCAAGCGAGCTTCGTGCCACGAGCTTCTACCTGTGCCTGCACATGAAAAGTGTGTGGGTGTTAGTACTCAACTGTACTGGTGGAATGAGCTCTTCGCCCACCCATACAAAACCAACATGTTTGATTTAATTTGTGCAACATAGTCCCTTTATGATTGTCTTACTAGTCTTTCCTTAGGATCGGTTTTAGGATAGACGTCTTGGCCTATTTTGTGTCTCAAGACCATCTCGTGCTTGCAACAACGTTAACCTATCAAGTTGTGCTTGCCTTTCGGCCCGTAATCAAAGATACAACTACTCGGTAAGACTCTATTTTTGTGTGACCGTGCTATAAGTCCATTGTGCCATGCCTCGTAACTCAGAGAGACTTAACCGCCTTGCCACCTCGCGGCCCTTGCTACTTAATTATCAACTGACCCAATCAAGACTTGTGAATTAAGTGTCACTCGACCAACTTTGCCTTGCGGCGATTCCTGACTTAAACTCGAAATGACCCAAATCCAACTTATGCAACTTACATGCCAACACTTAAGATTCGACGCCACATCTCGTGCCAAAGCACGTCGCCTACATTGACACCAAATCTTAGGCCCAAACATTATATTCTAACTGTACACACATTCAACTCGACTAAATCCAAAGACACACACGCGGATTGTCGCCCATGCCGACCCATCTATATGAATTGGTCAATAACATCACAAGCTATCTTGGACTATAGCCTTGCTATTCGGTGACCCTTTCAACGCAAGTAGCTAGCACGTTAAAAGTTCCCGAATAACCCGAGCGGTTCGTCCAGGTTCGGCTATACCGTATTTCTCCCCAGGACGACGTGGTCCCATGGCGCCCAGGGTTGCCGCTCGTGAAAACTCCTCCTTGTCGACAAGTTGTCCAATGACCATGCAAGACTCGACTCAAACTGATGTCTCACATAGTCATTCTTCTTCTAGTGTTACCATCTCTTTCAGGGCCAAGTTTAATACTTCTCATATTTAAGACCGCCTCGACGACCCCATGGTCGCGAGCATTCTTCTGTCTTGCCCTATCATTCCACTCAACTTAGGAATGCCTATTTAAAAGCCCCTTTTTCCAAACTCAATAAATCAACCGTGGCTCGTGCCTTAAAAATACTAAGTCTGTGACATCGTGCCTTAAACCCACTTAAACTCTATGCGACACTACCGCCCAAGTCATACTCCATATGACAGGCTTATGTTCGTGAAACCAAGTAATATCGATAACCGTGGAAAACATGGGGCAACGCTTAGAATGTCTTTGATAGCCTAACAAAACTTAGTCAAACTCGATCGTGCAACAATTCGATGAGCAAAGGTTGCGTCAAGCCTTGCATCACAGAAATATGTCGTGCATGCGTTCGACTTTGAACGACCGAGTCATTTGGGTCCCTAGACTTATGTCGAAAGCCGTTCAACGCAACTTGACTCATGGGGCAAGCCGTGGCTGTGCCAAGCCTTGGACAATGGGACTGTGCATGCTTTATCAAGCGTTATGCGGGCGACGCCTATGACTTAGGCTAACTCTTAGCTTTGTGGCGAAGACCCACTTTTCCTTCTCCCAAGCCACGGGACAAAGGATCGAGTATTATTTTTAAAGCCATTGTGCAACAATTCTAAGCAACCCTGGGACGTTTTTCATGTTCTAACTCGATCCGACCTATCGGTATTATTCCTTTAGCTATGTGGATGTGTTTCTTTTATTATCAAGCCTAACTTGTGCAAGTTGAAAACATTAGATTTATTATATGAAGGCTAAGATGAGGCAAGTTCACCGAAACTACACCACCTAAGCGAGGAGTCACCTCGACCGAGCGGGCCTTCGAGTAGCCGTTGCATGGATAAGTCTAAACGCTGTTGGCGTTTCGATTCCTCCGATTGACTGAGCCGGACAGGGTAGTACATCATACACCACTCAGAAAAAGTTTCCTCCTCGAAACTAACTGAGTACTTACTTATCGACCTATCACTTTATTCAACATTCAAGGACTCTCGCACACACTACTCATATGCGTTCCGTCAATCCGAGTCACGCTCGTGCTTACCACTAACTTAGTCGTAGGGCAACCCAACCGATCAACCAACATTCAAGTCATCTCCAATCAACAATCGTACTACCGTCAATCTTTTCCTTGAAAAACAATTACAAAATCCCCAACACTTTTCCATTCCTCTAGTCTCACTTGATTGAACATATCACTTAGTTTGGATCGTGCACACATTCCAGGCGTCCCCAAAATACATGCATTTCAACCAAGACTCGTGATAGAGAATCTGTCATCACCACTCAAGTTGGATCGTGCACATATTCAAGCGTCCTTGATATACATGCATGTCAACCGAGACTCGCGAGTGGTGCCTCCACAAATTCTACCACTTCGCATTCGGACGTCTGCCTAACCGCTAAGCTATGTCTTTCCGTCGGGATTGGAATCATAGTTCCCAAATAACAATATCAACAATGATCCCATCCTAAGGTCAAACCAAGTTGATAGTACGGGGTTTTTTTACCCAAGCTCGTATCACTCCGATTTCTAAACATCGAGCATAGATTTCCTACACATACCCCACATTCGTCGCACGGGGTATGAGTCATTCAGCAAAGCCATCCTACGATAACTCAAGTTTCAACCAATTATCGATATATCAATATCACTCGTTCATCAAGCCATTTCGCATAGTCTATCTCTTCGAACACGTTCGACATAATCCACCAACCAATCCTTTTCGAGTCAAACATGCTATGACACAATTCATCGCTAAACCATAATTCACATTTTTTACTCCCTAAGTTATTTATCCCAATTCACGTAATCGATCATAAGGTCGTCTAGCTTAACAATATGTTGCGCTCCGATCTTACGCGAGTCAGATCATCCACGGTGGGCATGAATCACCATGCACGCTTTCGTGGGATAATCATCCTCCCCGGGACATAACTCTTATTTTATGTCTAGAATAACTCATTCTCGATACGTAGATTGGATCTCTTAATCCTCAAGTTTACTCAATCATCAATCACAAGTCCAAACATCCTCGAATTTTCTTTCGCATCAAACCAACAAGTCGAGATAATCAAAGTTGTCGCATCCTGATTTTCTGAGTTCGATCATTTCCGCGATATGAATCACCATGTCAGCGCTCACGCAGAACGATTGCCCCAAATTCGACGCGACGCATGTGTGAGGCTAGAGTTGTGCTCGCACAAGACAAGAATGTTGACGTTGTGATTATCCGTGTAACCTTCAAGACACTTCTGTTTTCATCCATATTTTATTTCAATCAAAAATCCTAAGTATAGCATACGTCAGAATGATAACACTTGTACGACCATCATTCTTCGGATTCGAGTACCCCCAAGTTATCGTATATCGATCTTTGATTCGCCTCAATACCATTGATGATATGCGTAACCTGACGATCTTCCATTGCAACAAATTTTGAGTCGTACGAATGATGCTATCGTCCGACTGGATAATCTCCTCGATATTCAAATTCAAGTTTGGTCATCATCCCTTGAATCATTCACAACATCGATTTCCTCAAAACCAAATTCGCGTATTGTTGATCCATCTATCTTAAGTCATCAAGCAACGTTTTTCTTCAAATCACATCCTTCCTTGCTAACTCAAATTATCGAGCAACAACCATTCCAATCCTCAGAGTCATTTTCAAACATTTGAATCATTTCTATGCACGCTATCATCCAATCGTGCTAAATTTTGTATACGATTCTTATCGATTTCCTCGATCGAGTCATCCATTCGCACACCTAAACTTTTCTTCGATTCAGTTTCACCTACTCAATCATTTTTGTATTTCACACTCGCGTAATCCTCAATCCCGTACACGTTTCGTGTGCGTCAATTTCTAGGTTGTTCGAATAAACTCGTCAAATCTCAAGACTACAACTTATTCAATCATACTCAATCTACGGCTTTGCATACACACGACGCTTGCTGATAGACTCATCGACACCTCGTATCCTCAATCGATCGATCGATATCCCTGAGTCTATCGCATACACCACTCAGGGATGAAGTCATTTGACAAATCCTTAAAACTATCATTTGAATCAAAATCGACTTCTTCAATTCGAACCATTCCTCGAATTTCAAGCACGCTCATCTATATCGCATCGACGATAACATCGTTGCTCGATAGCACCCCTATCGATAATCATCCCACTTTACTCAATCGAGTTCAACTCATTCTTGCTCGACATATTTCAATCCCACGTACGACTTTTTTAAGGTCGACACAACTTTTGGTGTATATGCCTAGCCTGACTTAGCTAATCACTGTAGAAGCATAGAAAAGAATAAAGAAAGATCCATGCGGCCAAGGATCCCCATGCGGCTTAGAGAGCTCATACGGCTCAGGGATCCATGCGGCTCAAGCGTCTATGCGGCTTGAACTGTTCCATGCGACCCAGAGAGGAGCCACGTGGCCCTCAACAGCTCTTTCCTTTGTCTTCTACTGCATTTAATGCCTTGACGGCTGACAGCTCTGACCAATGACAGAAAGATACAATAAATGACTCTGTCATAATGGCAGACTCCTAGGGAAACGAAGAAAATCTCTGACACAATCTGTCAAACCCCAAAGACCTTTATGCAGACTTGACACGTGGACAGTCACATGCGACTCAGACAGAGGCCACCCATGTGGCTCAGACAGAGGCTACCCATGCGGCTCAGGCAGAGGCTACCCATGCGGCTCAGGTAGAGGCTACCCATGCGGCTCACAAGGACTATCTTCATGCGGCTCAATGAGAAGCCACCCATCATGCAGTCGCCTACGCTCATGCGGCTCAGATCATCTCTATGCGGTTCAAATGTTCAGAGGCTACTCCCAAGCAGCCTTGACACGTGGCCAGCCTTACGCGGCTCAGTGGGGGGCAATCCTTATACGGCTCAGATTTTCTAAGTGGCTTGCGGTTTTGCCAGCATCCCTACAACTCTCAGTCTAATAATAGTGGGACACGTGGCAAGATTCATCAACAAATCCTAACAACCAGGTTTAGTGCCATCTTCATAATTACTGGGATCAAATCAGATTATTTACAATCAATCAAATTAAATACGTGGCAGAAGATCCGAGCTTAGCATAACAAATCATGAGGATATATGGCAATCATCATTAATTGCCCACAGAGATTTGATGCAATCACATTAATTGCTCAAATCTATTATGAACGGCCCAGATTCATTGATCCTTAACCGCCGACTTTTGAGAATGGGCAATCATTGTAAACCCTAATGATGCCTCCCACTCTTATAAATAGTGAGGTGCCATTCTCTTGCAAAAGGGCAGAGAGCAGAGAGAGAGAGAGAGCACATCCTCCCTCGGATCCAGAGAGTCAGAGAGAAATTGAAATGAGGGAATTTCTTCATCAACGCCAAGTACTTCTTCTCCAGAGCCAAGGCTGCACCCGATCGTCCAAGGAGTAAGGCAGAGCTGCCGTCGCTTTTCCGAGCCTCTATCGTCACCCCCAAGAATCTAAAATAAACAATTGTACTTAGATTGCTGTACCTAGGTTTTTGTCCCTAGGCTTTCTTTGTACAAGCGAGTTTGTATTGTGAGTCTAAGTTCAGTCCTCCGATAATTGTTTTGTACTTTTACAGTCAATGGCAAATACGATGGCGACTCTGCTGGGGACAAACTTCTCTACGGCTGAGGAGTTGGTGACACAATCGGATGTAGCCAAACTTGGCTCCACGTAACAGAAAATGGTCGTCCACTTCGACCAACAGGCATTTGAAGAAATGCTCTCTGAAGGAAGCGCTGGCCCGGTCCAGAATCGAACCTGCACAAAGAAGGCTCGCAGGGTGTGGAGGCCAAAGTCATTTGTTCCTCCCCATGCTCTGGACGGAGTACTCTCTGTTGCCCAAGACGGCGAAGGCAACTCTCATGCGGCTCCACTTCAAGCCATAGAAAACTCTGCTGTCCCCAAGTCCGGCAGAGAAAAGCACTACCATGCTGGACTTGCAGGGGCAAAGAGTAATTCTATGCACTCCAGGAAGAAGTCGAACAAAGGTACTAGCCGCAAAACGAAGACTCATGCGGCCAAGATTGCCAGCCGCATGAATGAGGACCATGCGGCCGAAACTGCTAGCCAAATGCATAACACTCATGCGGCCAGGATCTCCAGCCGCATGGAGAACACTCATGCGGCCAGGATTTCCAGCCGCATGGAGAAGACCTATGCGGCTACGACTGCCAGCCGCATGAAGATTATTGATTCCAGCCGCATGACGCCTACTCCACGCGGCTCTGTCTTCGACCGTCTCTCCTATGATCATGCTCTCTTGTGGTCCCAAGAAGACATGTCTGACTCTTTCCAGCACCACTTAGACTCTTCCTACTATGTGCCCTCACGCACTAGAGTGAAGAAGTCTAGGGCAGCACGAGCTTGGCAAGCTCGGTCCGCTGATCCGACCTCTGACCATCCGAGCATTCCACATAATGTTATACGGGCCTCTGATGGAAAGTTGTACAGAACCACTCGAGTCCAGCCCCCGGCGACAAACGGACAGAGAGGTTCCCAAAAGTCTCCCAAAATCCAGGGAGCAAACATAGTCGCTTCAGACCCGTCTGACTTGCGTGAGGCCATCCTCTACAAACGCAAAGAAAGAGAAGGGGACTCGGGGTGCAAAGAGTCCTCCCACGACGTCACTGCACCCAAGTCATCATCAACTGCTGTTACAATAACACGACGGTACGAGAAGACCGGCAGTCCGTCTTCCGATGACTGTAACAAACATGTTCAGAGGATGAGGTACTTCCCGTCGTCTCCTGCAACTCTGCTCAGAAAATCCCCGCCGATAGGAGAGGGAAGAAGACAAATGTTCCCAGCCCAAAGATTTCAACCACTATGACTAAGAGACTGTCGTATAAGCGGGTGCCCACCACCGGAGTTTTCCAAGGTACCCGTTCAAAGACGAAATCTGCTACTGTGGGAGATTCATCGTCCACACCACTGGGGGTCGCTGCAACTGGGGGTAGCATTCCTCCGAACCTCCACGATAATCCGATGTTCCAAGGAGACGAGCTGGAGGAAACAACTCTCCCATCAGATACAGCAAATCCCGACATCCCCGAGGACGTCCACAATTCCCAAGACGAGGTGAACTCAGAAGCTGGGGGTACTGTTCCTTCGGAGTCCAACCAGAGGAAGACATTCCCATATACCCCAATGACTTTTCGTTACAAGGGTATGATTCGGAGTGTACGTTATCCACCGTCCCTTCCACTTCTACTCATGTCAGGACGGTATTCATGACAAACGATGAACATGACGGTCCCAGTGATTGCCAACGCATCGACACTCTGGAGGCCATACTACGCTCTTTGGTCAAATTCGTGGACGAGATCAAAGCAGTCCTCCCTACTCTGTAAGGAGGGACGCCTGGCCAAACAAACTCGGGCCCCACGGTCAATACAGACTCAAACTCAGCGGCACCAAACCCGGGCAATATTCCTCCTGAAATGTCGGCTCCTACTGCTGCAGACGAAGCCAGGGAGGCAAGACGAGAGGTCCAGGAGCTCCGGGCCATGTTCCACGCCTGAAAAAACTGCCAAGACCTCGGGATACGACAACCGTATCCCGCTACGTGGAGAGATGTTCCCTTCCCACCAAAGTATAAACCATTCCACATCAATCCATATGATGGAAAGACCTCCGCAAGTCGGTACATCACTTACTTCGAGGTCACTACCGACCATCTGCCCCATGACGATGCCATCCTTACACGATTATTTATTGGGGCATTGGAAGGAGTCGCCTTCGACTGGTACCGTAACCTGCCAGACAACTGCATCTACTCCTTTGCCAGTTTCAAGCGCATGTTCTTGGAGAGATTCTACGAAGTAGGACAAGACATCACAATGTCCACCCTTATGGACGTCGTTCAAAGGAAGAAAGAGCTGGCAAGGAACTACATAGAGCGGTTCCGCCAAATCGCCATGAAGCTGCCGTCCGGTAATCCGAATTCCTCCTTAATTAAAATTTGCCAAATGAGACTGCTTTCGACAATCAGCCTCTGGATGGGTGAAAGTCAATTCAAGGACTGGAAGACATTTATTATCAGTGCCACTAGCGCCGAAGAACTATTAAAGAAGGCTCGCCAACTGGAATTGCACATCTCAGAGGGAGAGGACGAAGGCAGGCGTCCCAATGCTAACAACAACAATGGGGGTAGCTCCACCAACAATAGGGACGACAAGGGCAAGCAGGCTATGGTGGCCGATACAGCACAGAAATCTGAGTTAAAATCGGTAGACAAACAATGGCCATAAATGACCTACTCTTTCGAAGACGGCCATGTCAAGCCTGTAATGCCTGTGGTTCGTATTACGTATTTCTGGAATACGTGTACGTAATTATTCTTTTATTGAATAATTTTCTTGCTTAATTTCCTCCCTGGGCTTGGTTTATTCTTGGTTTGGGTTGGCTTGGTTCGGTTTGGGATTGCTCTTGGTTCATCATGAACCAAGGGGTGAACCCCCTACCTACCACCACCACTACCATTTATTAACCCTTCTCCTTTCTCTCTCTTTATTATTCATCTTCTCCACCATTACTTCCTTACCTACCAGAGAGAGGGAGAGAGAGGTCTAGGCAAGTGCAACTTGCTTCATGGAGGAACTCCAATTTTATTGCTTCATTCTCTTCCTTACTGCATTCTGAAGCACTTTAGTACTTGGCATTTTTAATTTCCATGGCTAGATTCTTGTAGATCTAAGTTTAATTTATTTTCAGAATTCTTGGGTTTTGATCTACTTAATCTTGTTATTTCTGAGTTTTGAGGGTTCTATGTTGTAGAGAATCTCGTTCTACCCCATTTTGACCTATAGAAGTTCGAATTTGGACTTCGGATGAAGGTTTCATGGAGCTTGCAAGCATAGATTCTCGGTGTTCTTCTTCTCGGAAGCTTGGAGAAGAAGAACAGTGCTAGACTTGACCGCATGACACTTCATGCGGCAAGTGATTCCGAGCCGCATGAGCCTTCATACGACAGTCCTGGCCGCATGGGCTTGACTTGACCGCATGAACATTTCATGCGGCAAGTGCTCTCTCAGCCGCATGAACTTTTTCTCCCGCGAGCCGCATAGACCAGTTACTCGCTGGCCGCATGAGGACTCGAGTCCTCTCAGCCGTATGACTGTCTTGATCCCCGAGCCGTATTGGCCCTGATCCTCGAGCCGCATGAGAACCCCCAGATCCAGCCGCATGGACTTCTCAGTCCGGGCCGCATGCCCCTGATTAATCCCAGCCGCATATGCATCCTTTATTTCCTGACCCGCATGCGCCTGGCCCTACCCAGCCGTATGGACTTCTCTTTCGCTAGCCGCATGAGACCCACCTAATTAGGCCGCATGCGCCATCGTCCCCCTGAGCCGCATGCGCCCCTCTTGTCTTGGCCGCATGTGTCTTACCCTTTCCTAGCCGCATAAGCCTGAGCCGCATGACTTCCAATAGCCCTATGTTCTATTATTTATCCTTATTTGCCCATATTTTGTAACTCCTTTATTAGATATTTTATGCCCATTTTATATCCTTACGCCTTTTTTTATGAACTTGATAATCACGAATTTACTTGACATGTTTGGAAGTGATAATTGAGCACGGCACGACAGTGACCCGTAGTGGTGCACTCCTGACATGACTAACCTGACATGACATGATAGTGGTCCGCCGTGGTGCACTCCAGACAAAGTGCACTTGACATGATAAACCTGACATAATTTTTTTGATAAGCTGTTGCGACGGCTACCTGACATGACATGACCTGTATAATTAATCCTGGACACCGTGGGCGATTGTGCTTGTATAAATAATCCAGTCCTGTCTTGCATCATGTCTAGGAGGGGACTCCTGAGTACCACGGTCAGGAGTACCTATTGAAATGAACTAAGGACTAATAACTAGATTAATACACTAGTCATAAAGAGATCTCCCAGCTACAGGCAATCCCGTTACCTGGGCACGCCTTGCGATCTGTAGCCTGCCGTCGAGTAGGGCACATTTCCAGCACACTGTCATGTGTTGCACCCTTCAAGCTACCTAAGGGTACATTCGTTTCCTGGACGATGTACCCACCTGAATTCAACTCTACTTCTTTTAACCCGGGTAACCTGGATGGACTGTAGGGCTTGTGGCTGTGGAAGATTCTCACTGCATCTTGCTAGTAATTAGGCTGGTGACAACCCTAGTTAGTTAAAGTATCAAGCCGTAGTTCTTGCTTGGCCGTGAAATGATTGGATGGAGTCTAACCAGTCTAGTCTTGTCCTGATTCTGTTCCAGATTACTGCATGACCTGAATGCTTGTATTTATTTTACCGATAAATGGTGAGAATCCAAGTTCTGTTCAGACGAAGGATTACAATCCCGGTCCTTGTTTGGTTTACGGGTTGTAACCTAGTTATCTGAATAGTTCCATGGTTATCTCGTCGTATATCATCCTGATGTATTTTCTTTATTTCCAGTTCATACTTTTATTTATATCTTGTGCTGATTGCTGGTTTTAGTTCCTAAGTGAAGCTTACTTTGTGGTACTTGCTCTTTCTGGGATCTGACCCAGCTGGTTTTGTGTGGCCAGATTTCGGAGCAGCTCCAGAGGATCTACCGACTTTCCAGCCAGATGGTGGCCACTTGACGGAACCCTGGCAACGAGTGGGTTATTTTTGGCTCTCCCACTCTATTGTAAAAATATTCTTTTGAGGCGTTTAGCCGACGAGCACCTGTTTAGCTCGATTGTACTTACTTACTGTCTGCCTATGGGCTGTAACATGATTGACAGATCCTAGGATTGATCATGTATGACTAAACTCTTGCTAGTCCTAATATTTTGTAACGACTAGCTTCATGATCAGCTGAATATGTAATGTTTGGGACGCCTTACCATTGTATATTTAATAATCATACTTCTTGTAACCTTTTACTTACTTGCTTGTGGTTGAGACACTAGGCTTGTTCATGACCTTAAGAGACTGATGGCATGTAGATAAACCCTCATGTATCTAAACAGCCGTGACCGTATAGCGAGATGGAATCCATTTCATATACGTAGCTGGCTATGTCTGCCCCCGCTCTCCAGTATTCTGGTTCTGGGGCGTGACAAAGCCCATCTTGGACATGCTCATATAAGGAGACAGAATCCAGCTCCCCCTACCAAGACGGGAACCTCGGTCGGCAGAAATGGAAAGCCCAAAGTACTGTTATTACCACCGCTACGTCGATCATGCTACACACGACTGCTACCAACTGAAACGGTACATCCAACATCTCATCGATTCGAACGCTCTGGCCATCGATTTCGAAGAGGTAACTGTGGCAAGCAATATGGTGTCAGTACAATTTGGCAGCTTTCTTCCAACAGAAACTCAAGACGGTATGGTACCCATCCCTCTGGCAACAATAGAAATTGCCAATCTTCCGTCTCCCCGGGATGAGGCTGCTGGTCTAGTACCCCTCACTACATCACGGGAGAAGGTCATGTGGGTCCATCCGGACCTGGTACTCGAGGTGACTCAATCCATACCCCCTTCCATTCGTAAGAAAAAGAGTGGAAAAGACAGATCCTGCCGCACAATCTCGGTAGATATCGAAGAAGCCACAGCTGTCGTCACTCGGTCTGGGGCACAATCCCAACCTCTAGCTGATAACTCGGCTGAGGATCATCAGCCAGCTACTGCTGACGCTCTGGGACCTGCTCAGCCTCCGACGACCGACAAGCCTAGGCCGAAGGAGACTCGCTTTGACAAATCCCCCCGAAAAGAGGTACCGCAGGGGCTGGAGAGGCCCTACAACTTCGACATCTTGGCACAATTGGCCAACATACCGGCCAAATTGTCATTATACGAGCTCCTGAGACTCTCAAAGGATGTTCGCACGGCTTTGAGCGATGCACTCCAGAATGCCGACGCCTATCTGGCTCAGGTCAACCTCACAAGAGAGAGCCCGCCTGCAGATCTCCAAGACAGCGCTTGCATGGAAGCGATGCCCAACATCGTATTCACTCCACAGGATATGCTCATCAAAACCAACCTGCACGATCGCCCGTTATATTATACTGGATACATCGACGACGTAAAGGTGGATCGGATGCACATTGATCCTGGTTCTTCCATAAGCATCATCCCGAAGGGTCTGTTACATCATCTCCGTATTCCTATACATCGCCTGACGCCAACAAGCACCGCCATCAGCAGTTTCAATTCGGACAGGAGCTACCCAATTGGAAAGATTTGCCTGAAGTGCCAAATTGGCGATCTCCAGTCGGAAGTCACCTATTACGTCATAGACGCAGACATTTTCTACAACATCCTCTTGGGGGGCCCTTGGATACACGATTATATGATCGTGCCTTTCACTCTGCACTAGTGCTTCAAGTATGTCGACAAACACAGCTTCGTAAGGACAGAATTTGCCAACATCGATCCCTACAAAGGGGTCGAATCCTACTACTCAGACTCCTGCCTATACGAAAAGTCGAAGAGGCACCTTGGTGAAGAAGATGTGCAAGCTCATACCGAGACAGCTACAGGATCAGAAGAACCCCTAATGATCCACCTCCAAGTTCGCAAACCTGGCAAGTCCACACCCCTTACAGCCACTCTGCGTAAGGACGCAATCAGCCTCTCAGCACAAGAAGAACAAATGATAATCCGGCTGCCAAGGTCTGGCCAAGTGCCAAGACCCACAACGGAGCCACTGACAATCAGGCTACTTAGAGTCGGCCAACCATAAATGGAGAAGCTCAATCCCTCCGACAAGCCAATGACGATACGCCTTTCCAAGAAGAATCGTCACCCCGATGCAAGGTCTGGGGCTTCTAGCGAGCCAAAAACTCCCCGCCCAGTATCGAGTACCAAACTGGGGGTCGCTAGTTTGCCAACGACTCCACGTTCTGCTCCACCGACAGAACCCCAGACGATCAAGCTGCCCAGGTCGTCCTCTCAGTCTTCATTTATACAGTGGGTGACCGAAGAAGAACCGGAGCTAGCCAAGTATGTGGCTGCCCATACTGATGTTTCCTCGGCAGATGATATAATCCCGCTAGAAAAGATACCTTACTTCATCAATAAAGGGCTATCTTTGAACTACCTCGAGCTTAATAAGCTTTGTACAATGTATGCTATGGAACACGGTATAGGCACTCACCTACACATACAGGTGACAAATGTTTACACCGTAAACCAGCTTACCCCAGTGGAAGATGCTTACCGTATAATCGAGGGAGGGGACCATCCAATCATCTTCGGCCGAAAGGACGACCCACAGCCCTTCTCTATAGAGAAGGTCGATATCGAATCAGATGCCGGGAGACTGCCTCTTTACCTGTATAGCCCCTAATCCAAATACCTCATGCAAAAATAGGGGTACGATCTAGAGACTACGCCAGGCTTGAACTACGGCACTGGGCGACGAGTATACCTTTAAAGCCACCAGTCCCGGCTGGCAAACTACGGGACTACTACAGCAAGACCCGATGTGGATTAGGGTGTTACGCCCACAACGACCCCTGAAAGTTCAGATGAGGAATGCGACTGGCATTCACATTCAACCGGGTCACCAACTTCTGATTCGAACACCAGCATCGGAGACGTATTCAGATAAGTCATGTCAGTCAACATGGCATTCACCGACGCTTACGAAGAAGATGAAGACATTCCTAAAATCCTCGAGTTAGAGCCGTAGGCCCAACAGTTGGATGCACAATAGAAAAAGCGGTTCGAACAGAGAGAACCTCCAACTGAAGATGAGGTCATACAAGTGGATCTCGGCAGCGAATCTTCTCCAAAACCAATCTTCGTCAGTAAAAGCCTAACAGACGAAGAGTGAGAGTCGCTACTAGAACTTATCAAAGAATATATTGATATGTTTGCCTGGAGCTATGAAGACATGCCGAGTTAGATCCTGATATTGCTCTTTACAAGCTCAACATTCGGCCAGATGCAAAGCCAGTCAAGCAACAACAACGACACTTCCGCCCGGGCATCATGGATACGATCGAAGCCGAAGTCAACAAACTCATAGCCAGCGGCTTCATACGCAAAGAGCAACATCCAGACTAGGTCGCCAACATAGTACCGATCCTCAAGAAGAATGGGATGATTCGAATCTGCATCGACTTCCGTAATCTGAACGAGGTATGTCCCAAAGATGAATTCTCCCTCCCTATCACAGACATCATGATCAACAACACATGCGGCTTCGAACGCATGTCATTCATGGAGGTTTCTCGGGGTACAACCAAATCAAGATGTCTCCTGACGACGAAAAGCATACATCATTCCGAACACCGATTGGCACATACTGCTACACAGTCATGCCTTTCGGTTTGAAGCATGCTAGAGCCACATATCAAAGAGCCATGAGTATCATCTTCAGGGATCACTTACGCAAGACCGTGGAGTGCTATATTGATGACATCGCCGTCAAGAGTCGTTGTAAGGGTAACCACCTCCAGGATCTGAGGACGGTATTTGACCTAATGCGAGCACACAACCTGAAGATAAATCCCACCAAATCCTTCTTGGGCGTATCCAGCAGAAAGTTCTTGGGTTTTATCATCACCACCCAGGGTATCCACGTAGACCCTGAGAAGACAAAGGCAATCATGGAGATGGGTCCCCCGAGAAATCTCCGAGAACTTCGAGGCCTCCAAGGGAGGCTAGCTTACATTAGGAGGTTCATTTCCAACCTCTCTGGGCGTTGTTAGCCATTCACCCATCTCATGAAGAAGGGCATCTCATTCGTATGGGACGAAGAATGTCAGCGTGCCTTCGACAATATCAAAGAATATTTGTCGAACCCTCCAATCCTAGTGGCCCCGGTTGCTGGAAAACCATTCCTGCTCTATGTACGAGCAATGGAGCATTCCCTCGACGCTCTGCTGGCACAAAACAACGATGCAGGCCATGAACAAGCCATGTACTACCTCAGCCGAATGATGATCGGGCCAGAGCACCGATATACCACCGTGGAGAAGGAATGCCTCGCCCTGGTGTTCGCCATTCAAAAGACACGGCACTATGTCACGGGACAAACCATACATGTGATCTCACGAGTCAACCCTCTCAGGGTCCTCATGACTAAACCAGGAGCACTCAGCTCCCGTCTCGCTACATAGGCAATATTACTGTCCCCTACCATATAATCTTCGTCCCGCAAAAGGCTGTTAAGGGTCAAGTCCTGGCAGACTTTTTGGCAGCTCACCCAGGCTCGGAGTCGTCCAGGATATATAAAGGAATCCCAGATGAGGTCGCCGACTCGCATGCAACCTCTCACGATGATATATGACGAATGTTCTTTGACGGCGCCTCAAGGACCGGACCTAAAGGCAATATCGTCGTCGGAGTCGGGGTGGTGCTGGTTTCTCCTTCCGGATTGGTGATCAATCGCGCTTACTCCCTCACAGAACCATGCTCTAACAATGTAGCCGAGTACAACGCTTTGGTCATTGGCCTCCAACTTACAAGAGAGCTGGGGGTAGAATATCTTGAAGCATACGGCAATTCGCAGTTAATCGTCAATCAGATCCGGGGTTCATACGAAGTTCGCCATGAAGACATGATCCCCTATCACCAAATAGCGATCAACATCATCTCATCATTCGAGGGGTTCTTCATCGAACACGTTTCCAAACTCTAAAATATCGAAGCCGATGCCCTAGCTGGTCTTGCCGCTTTCCTAGCGGTTCCGAATTATGCTTGCCAATCAGTGGATATGGTAGGCCATGAACTGGTATATCCCAAGAATAATATTCAATTCGTGGCAAGTTATTCCGCTTAGACGATCGACGAAGTCCCGGACTGGAGACAACCATTCATTAACTTTGTAGTCTACAACATCCTACCTGAGAACCCAAAAGAGGCCACCTCTATCAGAAGGCGTTCTCTCAGGTTCTTCAACGATATAGAGATGAAAATGCTATACCGCCGATCCTACGATGGATTATTTCTTCGATGTCTGTCAAACGTAGAAGCAAAAGAAGCCATACGCGAAGCTCATGATGGTGTTTGCAGGGCCCATCAGCCCGGCCCAAAATTGTAAGACCGTCTTCGCCGAATGGGCTACTACTGGCCCACGATGGTAGCAGATGCGATAGACTATGCAAGAAAGTGCAAAGCCTGCCAAGTCCATGCGGACTTCATCCACCAGCCATCCAAATTTCTACATCCGATGGTAGCATCCTGGCCATTCGAAGCATGGGGAATGGATATCATCGGTCCGATCGCCCCACCATCTTTCCGAGGACATCGCTTCATACTCGCAATCAAAGATTACTTCTCTAAATGGGCGAAAGCTGTTCCGCTTGCAGAAGTCAAAACTTCAAATGTGATCAGCTTCCTCAAGCATCACGTCATCTATCGCTTTGGACTGCCCCGAAGGATCATCCACGATAATGGTCCGCAGTTCACAAGCCACGCCTTCTATCGCTTCTGCGATAAACACCGAATTCAGAATATTGCTTCGACTCCATACAACCCAGCGGCGAATGGGTTGGCAGAAGCATTCAATAAAATAATTATCAAACTTCTCAAGAAGTTCGTATCGTCCAACAAACGCGACTGGAATAAAAAGCTTGGTGAATGCTTATGGGCGTACCGTACTACAGTCCGAACAGCCACAGGAAACACACCATTCTCCTTGGTGTACGGGAGTGAGGCAGTTCTCCCATTGGAGACCCAAATACCCTTGCTCCACGTCGCTCTCACTTATCAATTGACGACGGACGATAACTACCGTCACCGACTACAAGAGTTGGAGGCCTTAGATGAAAAGCGCCTCCTGGCTCAGCAACGGATCGAGCTATACCAAGCACGCATTTTCGGAGCCTTCAACAAGAAGGTTAAAATCAGAACATTCCAAGTTGGCGATCTCGTTCTGGCAGTTCGGAGGCCGATGGTCATGACTCACAAAACCGCCAGCAAATTCTAGCCAAAATGGGAAGGTCCATTTATCATTGAGGCCGTATTCTCCAACGGTGCTTACCGTCTCGCAAAACAAAATGGAGACTTGCTCATGCTGCCAGTCAACGGCAAGTTTCTGAAGAAATACTATGTCTAAATGACATTTTCTAGATTACCGAGTTATGTACCCGCTGTTGCCGCTGAACTCACATCTACATTCTCCAAATTATCGAGTCATGTACACGCTGGTACTGCTGAACTCACATTTCCAAATTCCAAATTATTGAGTCATGTACCCTCCGGTGTCGCTGAACTCACATCCACAACACTCCAAATTATCGAGTCATGTACCCGCCGGTACCGCTGAACTCACATTCCAACTCTCCCAGATTATCAAGTTTTGTACCCGCAGGTGCCTCTGAACTCACATTTCGGTCACTCTTTTAGGTAGTAAGTCATGTATGATCATACCTCTGAACTTATTTCTCTGAAAGAGCTCCTCCCTCATGATCCACTACCCGCACTCTCCGTGCACAGAAAGGGTAACGGATCCACAAAATCTCCAAAACGACGATATCCTTATTACCTCTGAGTCGTTTCACTTCCGCCAAAAACAAATCACCCCTCTACATAGAACTTCCATGTCCTCATTACCTCTGAGTCGTTCCATATACCCCTTCATAGAGCCCACTCCTGCCATGTCCTCATTACCTCTGAGTGGGAAGGCTCCATCGAAGAAACCCTCATATTTGCCATGTCCTCATTACCTCTGAGTAAATATGTTGCTCCCCCCTCGACTTATTATCTGTACCAAAAAAAAAACCTAGGGTATGCCAAGGATAATAGGTCCACAAATATCCTCCGTTGAGTCCATTCCTACCATGTCCTCATTACCTCTGAGTAGGAAGACTCCACGGTAAAACTCTCATACTTGCCATGTCCTCATTACCTCTGAGTAAGCATGTTGGTTCTCTCTTATCTTATTATCCGTATCCTAAACCAGGGTACGCCAAGGATAATAGGCCCACAAATATCCTCCGTTGAGTCCACTCCTGCCATGTCCTCATTACCTCTGAGTAGGAAGACTCCGCGGTAAAACCGCCATACTTGCCATGTTCTCATTACCTCTGAGTAAGTATGTTGGTTTCCTTCCATCCTATTATCCGTATCCTAAGTCAGGGTACGCCAAGGATAATAGGCCCACAATTGTCCTTTGCTAAGTTTCTTAGTACAGGCCCATCATTCCTCATCATGCCCCAGGAGCCCAGTTGCTCCATGGCATTCTCTCTCACGTTACCCGGAACATCCACGATCACTTTACCGTAGAATTGTTCTGGGTATCCCCATCAAACTTGTTATTCGTACCTAAAACCAAGGTATGCCAAGGGTAACAGGTCCACCAATAAGTCCCCTATTCGGGGCAAATGCCACCATAATACCACAAGCACAACAGGCAGTATAAATAAAGGATGGAATAAAATATACTCTTTTATTTGGAAGCCAAAAAGCATTACATGTTTTGGGACCACGTTCCTCTCAAAAAAGAAAGGAAAAGAGAACAGAAACAAAAGGAGAAAAAGGCCGACTATAGTTCGGCATTACACAATTCCAGGAGGCAGTTTCTCACCAAGGTAGTCCCCTGTTAAAGCCGCTGTTTGGCCCGGTGCTCCGCTTCCTGGGATAACCGCTCCGCATTATTCAAGTCCATGTGTGCCTGCCAGTCGTCCTCCAACTTCTTCAGGGCAATTTCCAGATCAGCCGAAGCTCGACTCACTCTGTCAGCCTCCTGGATAATTAGCCCCCTTTCGGTACGGGCAGCCTCAAGCTCAGACTCCAGGAAAGGTAACTTTCTCTGAAGCTCAAGGATCTGCTCCCGCGTGTCAATAATCCCATGGGAGGCAGTCGCTTCTCGAGCCGTAACATCTTCACTCTCGCGGCTCAACTTATCACAGCGATCAGACAGATCGCGGAGGTCCTTCAGCATGGCCGGCCGGGTCTTATCCCGAGCAGTCCTTATCTTCTCTGCAGTAGCTGTGAGGAAATCGTGCTCCTGATCTATAGCAGCAGACAGGTTAGCCTGCCATAGCACCTGAAGCTGGTATACCAGCTAATCAGCCTCTAGCAATTTTGTCTCCAGAAGCGCGACTACCCCTGCCCCACCGAGAAGAGTCTTAAGGATATCAATATGACCCTGGACGCATTGCCGGGCCAAGACGAAAGAGGTCCCTCTTTCCACAGCAGCCACTATCCCCCTCTTCAGTTGACGATAAAAGCTGCCAACCACGTCCTGTAATACTTCGTCCAGAACTTCTGTAGAGGACGGCGTCAAAGGAAGCGTGGCCGGAAACGTCAGAGGAGGTGCGCTAGAACTTGCCACCAAGGGGACATATTTTGAGCAAAACGATGTACGGATAGCAGCTAACTCTTCTTCCGCCACTCGAAGAGCCTGTACACTTAGCAGGGTAGAGAGGTCGACTCTCGGAGCCACCTGCGCAGAAGAAATTGTCCCCTATTCCGGCTGTCCCACCACTTGACTTTCCGAACTCGAGACAGCGGGAGGCCCCTCAAGACGAATCGGAAGTGAAGAAGGTACGCTCCTCTCTGCCAATGCCCCTTCGGCAGAGCCTGTCTCAATAATGTCCATCATCGGCACTGAAGAGGCAGGACCTGTATGTCCAGAGGAACCATCAATCGACGTAACTCGAAGGACATGGTGATAGAGCAGATAGGCCTCCTCGCAAGTTAAAATTTGGATTATCTTACCAGGGGAGGAGCATGGAGGTTGTAACTCGCTCGCAGCTGACGTGGTCTCCTCACTTATGACTTCCAAGTTAAATTTCGCTGGCTCTTCTGTCCCAGGCTCCCCAGAGGGAGGTACGAATCTATCAGCGTCATTTTGATGAAATTTCGTAATTTCGAGGACAGGTCTGTCGGAACCCCCGTCATCTTGAGTCATGACCTCGGCGACTTGAGATTGCTTTTCTTCTGATACCTACGGGAGGGAAGAAAAATGATTAAAGATCAAAACTGGAGGAAACGAAGAACTGAATAAAAATGGTAGCAATTCGCTTTACCTCCGAAGCGGGGTCGACCTCCTCGTTTCTCTCCCTTATAGTTAGCCTGCGACGTCTGGTCGTAGCCAATTTTCGGGAGTGAAGAATACCGCTAACAGGGGAGATTTGTTTGCTACGCTTCCGTGTGGAACCAGGTACGACAGGCGGCTGATCCACCCCAACATCTTCTACTGGAAAAGATGAGTCATCGGCATCACGTTCCTCGACCTCATCATCCGCAGTGGTGGAGTCCGAGTCGAGCACTTCGACTCTATTTTTCTTCTTCTTTCTCATCTTGGCCCCTTGGGGCTTCTCATCCAAGCCAGTACCAACGATAAAACTGGTATCCGGACTAAAACCAATCGGGAGCTTGTTCGCCATGACATGGTACAAGGCCGCCATGTACAAAATCTCTACCGATGCCTCAATGGCAGGAACCGAAAAAGTGGGACGGGTATGGAATGTATCATAGTAATGCCAAGTCCTGATGCCGTCAAGGAGGCTACCCTCAAAACCCAGGCAAGAGCTGGGACTATCCAGAAAAAGTTGGCTGTACCCAAACTGACGAGCAAACCTGCTAGGTAGGTAAGGTTCCAGGAATACGGCATTACGATTACGGTATACCAGGTGGGCAGGGCGAATGTTATGCAACCACAAGAGCATCTGGCCGTCTAGAAGTTGAGGAGGACCGATACCGTCGAGGTGAACGCCCACTATTTCCTCAACAGTGAAACGAGGGATAGATACGAAAAAGTTGTACCTATCTGCTCTCGCTAGCGCCATCCGGCAGGCACGCATGGTATCATACTCCCAAGACTCATTATGATAACGGAAGATAAAAGCGTCATCAGCAATAACGCCATCTTCAGAACCCGGTCTCATCAAAGACTGGTAGTGCATTAACAGCCACCCCATCAGATAATGATAGGGCAGCTCAGTCCTTTCGAAGACCTTTATCACCTCACGGGCGATGACCTTGGACGTAAAAGTATGGAGGCCACGGTGTATGCTGCACACCATGGCCGCGAGAAGAGCTAATTTCACTCTAAAAACTAGCTTCATAGTCGGGAGAATAAAATTATGGCTGATCCTTTCAATAGAACCAGCTCCTCCTGAAACGACGTAATTCTGCAGCCATACCATCAAAAATCATGCTAGGAGCGCCTTCTCTGACAGCTCTTGGATATCCTGATAAAAATAACCAAAAGAGTCGGCCTTACTTCCAAATCAGTCGCTGGTAGAGGCCACCCTCTTCGTCGACGACATCAAAGCCTGAACCGCCTCCCGGGATTGAGGACTTCGGGAAGTAACTCGGCCTGAGGCTCCCGTCGGGAAGAGATAGTTCACCCAGTCCTTAGTATGGGGAGCATTCCCTTCCGAACTACTTTCCTTCTTGGCTATCTGCTGGCACGTACTATAGTGGCACAGTATTTTCTGATAAGTAGCCACGAATCCTGGGTGTCGTTCTTCCAGCTCTTCGAACTCCTCATTCGTAGGAGTGTATGCTTCAAAAGCTTCATCCCCCCAAAGAAGTTTGGAAATCGCATGCATCTCATGGAGTGCCATCCCCATTTCCCCTACAGGAGTATAGAAGGTTCCCATACGACAGTTGTATATCTCCAGCAAAGCCATGAATAACTTCTTGTTTACAGGTAAGCCGTGGCTGGTGCCCCGAATAGCGTGATAAAGACCAATCTCACGCAAAAAAGTCTTATACTTTTGCGAGATCCACATAGACAGATTGATCCATAAGGGGATGGGGTGTATCCAACTTGGGAGTGCCAACCGGCCGATTGGATAAGAGCCTTTCCGAGCAAGTTGGTTCAGGAAAATATCGGCTGAAAAAAATATGAAATTAGGGCCCGGCACATTCAAGAAAGCACCCGGGGCCAATCCCATTACATAACGGCTGGCATGCACCTTGTCGGCATATACTGACTTCATACTGTTGTTGTAATGGATGTCGTCCACAAACATCCCATTCCGGGTAGGAGTCAAAGACTCTTCCATCTTCCTGTCCAGCGGGAACATATTGAACCAAGATAATGGAAAGTGATGATCCATTTGAGGGATACGGATCGCAATCCCGTTAAAGATGAAGCTCCAGTTCTCCTATATATCCAAAACTTGACTGTTCTTCACAGTCAAAGCGTCTCCAAAGAAGAATGCAGGTTTCAGGTATTCTCCTTCCAACTTTCCCGAATTCATCATGGCACATAGGAAGTGGAAAGGTTGGTTCTTGAGGGCATTTGTCCTCGTCAAAGGCTCGTCACTAGGGAGCTGGTCCGCCACATACCGAACTATCTGATCATACCTATAGCCCATAGCGGCCTGGGCACGACCCACCAGGAGTTCTCCAGCAGCGTTAACTGACAAATTTACTGAGACGAAGACAAAAGAAATAAGTTAAAAAGATGACTGACTAGTACCCTCAAGCCTATCGGCTCAGATTCAATGAAGCCTCAGGCGGCCCAACTCAGAAAAAAGCTTATACGGCTCCGACTAGTGGAGACTCATGCTACAGTGACTAAACATAATTATGCGGCTCTGTTCAAACACAGCCTCATGAGATAGAGTTCGAATAAGTTTAAAAGGCTCATACGACAAGACGAGATCAAGTGAGCTTATGTGACCCCGTTAGAGACACGCTTATGCGGTTCAAATGCAGATAAGTTCATACAGTCCAATTCGAATGGGCTTATGCGGTCCAAATCAGGTGAGTTTATGCTGAGCTTATGCGGCCCTGCTAGAGAAGCACTTCTGCGGTCACAACAACAGATCTCATGCGGCTTCGACATGGGGCATACCCCATGAGGCTCGAGACGTGTATGCGGCCCACAGAAAGATGAAGGCTCGCGTATAAAATATGCGACGTAGCCATGATAGTCAGGGTTCCAAACTCATGCAAAGGTCCTTACCATCGATAGTGGGGTGGACGTCGGGGTGAACCACGGGTACGTTATTTGGCGGAGGAGCTGCCACATTCGTCGCCACAGAAGCAGCTTTTTTACCCTTCGCCGCCGATGAAGATACTGCCTTCTTCGCCGCAACAGTCTTCTTGGGAGCCATTACTATGATCAGAGAAGGAGGACGAAGATAAGAGAGCTAGGGCAATAGCAGAAAGTAAAAAAAAGACTTTCCCAAACACCCTGCTATTTAAAGCAGAACCCCAATGGACTGACGCATCGGTCTACGAGCAATATAACCGACTCTTCGGTTATCAAGGCGATCTGATTATTTAGGGCTAGACTCTTGGGATCCTGCCAAAAAAGTGGCCTTAAAATCAAACAGCAATTAATGCAAAAAGATTTGCACACGTGACAGAATGACGTGGCAAGGAGCTCATTCGGCTAGACAACCTCTGCGGCCCAAAGGGTCCATACGGCTGATTGACCAATACGGCTGAGGAGGCTATGCGGCTGGGACATCCATACGGCCAGGACATCATATACAGCCAGAAGAGTCTATACATAGCCATGCTTCTTATTTAAAGTATTTTAATTTTGCAAATTAAAAACTTTGAAGGGGGTCTTGTAGAAGCATGAAAAAAATAAAGAAAGATTCATGCGGCCAAGGATCCCCATGCGGTTCAGAGAGCTCATGCGGCTCAGGGATCTATGCGGCTCAAGCGTCTATGCGGCTCGAACTGTTCCATGCGGCCCAGAGAGGAGCCACGTGGCCCTCAGCAGCTCTTTCCTTTGTCTTCTACTACATTTAATGCCTTGACGGCTGACAGCTCTGACCAATGGCAGAAAGATACAATAAATGACTCTGTCATAATGGCAGACTCCTAGGAAAATGAAAGAAATCTCTGACACAATCTGTCAAACCCCAAAGACCTTTATACGGCCTTGACACGTGGACAGTCGTATGTGACTCAGACAGAGGCCACCCATACGGCTCAGACAGAGGCTACCTATGCGGCTCAGGCAGAGGCTACCCATGTGGCTCAGGTAGAGGCTACCCATGCGGCTCACAAGGACTATCTTCATGCGGCTCAATGAGAAGCCACCCATCATGTGGTCGCCTACGCTCATACGGCTCAGATCATCTCCATGTGGTTCAAATGTTCAGAGGCTACTCCCAAGCAGCCTTGACACGTGGCCAGCCTTATGCGGCTCAGTGGGGGGGCAATCCTCATGGGGCTCAGATTTCCTAAGTGGCTTGCGGTTTTGCCAGCATCCCTTCAGCTATCAGCCTAATAATAGTGGAACACGTGGCAAGATTCATCAACAAATCCTAACAACCATGTTTAGTACCATCCTCATAATTACTGGGATCAAATCAAATTATTTGCAATCAATCAAATTGAACACATGGCAGAAGATCCGAGCTTGGCATAACAAATCATAAAGATTTATGGCAATCATTATTAATTGCCCACAGAGATTTGATGCAATCATATTAATTGCTCAAATCTATTATGAACGGCCCAGATTCATTGATCCTTAACCGTCGACTTTTGAGAATGGGCAATCATTGTAAACCCTAATGATGCCCCCCACTCTTATAAATAGCGAGGTGCCATTCCCTTGCAAAAGGACAGAGAGCAGAGAGAGAGAGAGAGAGAGCACACCCCCTCGGATCCAGAGAGTCAGAGAGAAATTGAAAGGAGAGCATTTCTTCATCAACGCCAAGCAGTTCTTCTACAGAGCCAAGGCTGCACCCGATCGTCCAAGGAGTAAGGCAGAGCTGCTGTCGCTTTCCCGAGCCTCTACCGTCATCCCCCAGAATCTAAAATAAATAATTGTACTTAGATTGCTGTACCTAGGTTTTCGTCCCTAGGCTTTCTTTGTACAAGCGAGTTTGTATTGTGAGTCTAAGTTCAGTCTTCCGATAATTGTTCTGTTCTTTTACAATCAATGGCAAACAATCATGCTTATGCGAACCATCTTTTTGTTTATTGTCAAAAATTGTTCTCCTACGTTTTGTAAATTATTTAGACTTTTTGTATGGACATCCCGTGGGATATTTGAGAGAGAGCACACCAACGATATCAACTTGTGGAAGCAACAAAGTTAAAGAATTCAATCAATAGTCCAAAGACGTAAAGCCGTACTCTGATACCACTATATCACGCCCCGCTCCCGTAGGAGCGATCATCCTCACTAAGGCATGATGTCGCATGAGAATAGATTGCGCTCATGCAAGACGGGTTCTATAATGGCCGATTACAGTGGCTGCGACGGGGTCGTCGCACGGAAGTCTCAAGCAGAGACATTGAATAATAGCAGCAAAAATTTGAAGCAAAACACAAGTTATTCAAAAGAAGCTCTTTATTGATATTGAAACAAAGGTTACAATGGGGCGCAAGGCCAAGATTACAATCATTCAAGCTCATTCTTATCATATTACAAGTCACTCAGCTCTCTCTTACCTCTCAATGCAAGTCTTGAGCCCGCGGATACTTCGGATAGGTGACGTCCATACATTATATTCCATATAAGTCTAGACTTTACGCGGCCGTACGCTTCGAATCGCCAATGAACTCTGTGCCTCGACGCATCCAAGGGAGCTTCGTGCCACGAGCTTCTACCTGAAAACTTTGTGGGTATCAGTACTCAACTGTACTGGTAGAATGAGCTCCTCGCCCACCCATACAAAACTAACACGTTTGATCTAATTTATACAACATAGTCCCTTTATGATTGTCTTACTAGTCTTTCCTTAGGATCGGTTTTAGGACAGACGTCTTGGCCTATTTTGAGTCTTAAGACCATCTCGTGCTTGCAACAACGTTAACCTATTAAGTCGTGCTTGCCTTTCGGCCCGTATTCAAAGACGCAACTACTCAGTAAGACTCTATTTCCATATGACCGTGCTATAAGTCCATTGTTCCATGCCTCGTAACTCAGAGAGACTTAATTGCCTTGCCGCCTCGCGGCCCTTGCTACTTAATCATCAACTGACCCAATCAAGACTTGTGAATTAAATGTCACTCGACTAACTTTGCCTTACGGTGATTCCTGACTTAAACTCGAAATGACCCAAATCCAACTTATGCAACTTACATGCCGACACTTAAGACTCGATGCCATATCTTGTGCCAAAGCACGTCGCCTACGTTAACACCAAATCTTAGGCCCAAATATTACGTTTTAACTGTACACACATTCAACTTGACTCAATCCAAAGACACACACACGAATTGCCGCCCGTGTCGACCAATCTATATGAATTGGTCACTAACATCACAAGCTATCTTGGACTACAGCCTTGCTATTCGGCGACCCTTTCAACGTAAGTAGCTAGCCCCGTTAAAAGTTCTCGAATGACTCGAGCGGTTCATCCAGCTTCAGCTATACCGTATTACCCTCCAGAATGACGCGGTCCCATGGCGCCCCGGGTTGCCGCTCTTGGAAACTCCTCCTTGTCGACAAGTTTTCCAATGACCATGCAAGACTCGACTCGAACTGACGTCTCACAAAGTCATTCTTTTTCTAGTGTTACCATCTCTTTCAGGGACAAGTTCAATATTTCTCACATCTAAGACCGCCTCGACGACCCATGGTCGCGAGCATTCTTCTTTCTTGCCCTATCATTCCACTCAACTTAGGAATACCTATTTGAAAGCCTCTTTTTCTAACTCAATAAATCAACCGTGGCTCGTGTCTTAAAAACACTATGTCCATGACATCGTACCTTAAACCTACTTGAACTCTATGCGACACCACCACCCAAGTCATACTCCATATGACAGGACTTATGCTCGTGAAACCAAGTAATATCGATAACCATGGAGAACATGGAACAATGCTTAGAATGTCTTTGATAGCCTAACAAAACTTACTCTAACTCAATCGTACAATAACTCGACGAGCAAAGGCTACGTCAACCCTTGCACCATAAAAACATGCCCTGCACGCGTTCGACTTTGAACGACCGTGTCATTTAGGTGCCTAGACTTATATCAAAAGTCGTTCAACGCAACTTGACACATGAGGCAAGCCAAGGCTATGCCAAGCCTTGGATGATAGGACCGTGCATGTTTTAACAAACGTTATACGGGCGACGCCTATGACTTAGGCTAACTCTTAGCTTTGTGGCGAAGACCCACTTTTCCTTCTCCCAAGCCACAAGATGAAGGATCGAATGCCATTTTTAAAGCCATCGTGCAACAATTCTAAGCAACCGTGGGACGTTTTCCATGTTCTAACTCTATCCGACCTGTCAAAATTATTTCCTTAGCTATGTGGATGTATTTCTTTTATTATCAAGCCTAACTTGTACAAGTCAAAAACATGCAATTTATTATATGAAGGCTAAGATGAGGCAAGTTCACTGAAACTAAGCCACCTGAGCGAGGAGTCGTCTCGACCGAGCGGGCCATCGAGTAGCCATTGCATGGCTAAGTCCAAACGCCATTGACATTTTGATTCCTCCGATTGACTGAGCGGGACAGGGCACTACATTAAGAATATCTTTAGATATCTTAAAGGAACGATTACGGTAGGCTTGTGGTATCCCAAAACCACTTCCTTTGAATTAATCGGATATTCCTATGCTGATTTTGTGGGATGCAAAGTCGACCGTAAGAGTACCAGTAGCACATGTCATTTGTTAGAAAAGGCTTTAGTCTTATATTTAGCAAGAAGTAGAATTCTGTCGCATTATGCACAACAGAAGCTGAGTACATCGCACCTGGTCGTTGTTGTGCACAGATTCTATGGATGAAGCAAACTCTTGAAGACTATAACTTACTATTCAAGCACATACCTATTTTCTGTGATAATATTGGTGCAATAAATTTGACCAAGAACCCGGTATGTCACTCACGCATAAAGCATATATAGATTAGACATGTGCATGATCATCAACAGCATGGCACTATTAACTTAGAATTCATTGACATTGAACATCAGTTAGCAGATTTCTTTATAAAACTACTAGCCGAAAAGCGCTTCAATTTTCTTCGTCGAGAGTTAGGAATTTTGGATAAAACTGTCATACAATAAGTTATACTTGCATAAATAACGGTTATAACGTACATCATTCATGGTACATTACTTTGGGTACAAGCCGAAAGGGCCCTTCTGACAATAAGACGTAAAAGCCTAAGCAACACGGTGCGCTAGTCTTCGGACTACCGCTAACTGGAATCCGGTCCCTATAGCTAACCTATAGCAGTTTCACTGTGATGATCATCGTTTTAAACAATATTTATTATATGGCTACACTATTTTTATGGCTTGTAACATTCAAAATTTCAAATTCAAGATTTTTTCTATCCAAAATGACTTTTTAAACCTTTTTCTGTTCTGGAGCCAGAGCCACAGAACTCAGGCCGAACTCTGCCCTATACAGAGTTCAGGCCGAACTCTGCGTGCCTGCTTCCAGAACCCTCAGCTGCTCCTGGCCATCCAATTTTTTGATCTGACGGCCACGATTTAATCCGACCAGCTGGCCCTAATGCTCATATACCCGAACTCTCTCTCTCTTTCTCTCTCACATCACTTTTCTCTTCTTCTACCTCCCTCAAAACCCTTTCTCGTCAAAGCCTAACCTTAAAAAACTCAATTCTTAGGGCTATCTTTCTCCAAACTCAAGATTTAAGGATTTTTGGTGGATCTCTTCCATCTCCAGCTACTTTTGTGAGGTATAACTCCTATTTTTCATCTCTTTCAAATTTATCTTTTCATTATCAATGGCTCCAAAGTTATTTGGTAGAGGAAAGAGGTTGAGAAGTGAGGGGGCATCTTTATCTAATTCTCCTCCTCCTTCTAGTCATCCTTTGTTCAATCTACCACCTCCACCAAATCCCAACACCTACAATGAGTAAATTTTTGTCGCATTGGATGCATCCAATGGGTGGTACACGAACTTTTGCTCACGTAGTGTGTTCCCGGGCCATCCGATAAACTTCACAATTTTTTTAACATATGACGCACTTTTTTACGATTTATGCCTAGATGAACTTGTCACAACTTCATCTCTTGTCTATCACAATGCTATACAGATGTTTTACTGTAATTTAACTCATGACGATACTAGAATTTATTCTCGTGTCGCCGACATTGACATATCTTTTGACGATTTCGAACTTGCCGATTACCTTGACCTCTCGGAACCCAACACTTGGGAAAAACTTGTTGATGCACGACAGTTCCAATTTCCCGGTGATACCACTCTTGAGGGTTTCAAGGATGTATTTTCCTAACACATGTCCACGCAAGCTTCGAGCCAAATATCTCAACAACTTTTTTTGAACTCCATCGGATCATCTTTTCCTCGATCTTGCCCAAAGCGGGATCTACCGATGAAGTCACTTTTCTTGAGATATCGGCTTTATATCACCTTCACTTTTGTCTTCCGTTCAACTTTCCTCGCAAGATGATGGATTGGATGATTCATGCGAGACCAAAACCAAAATCCTTGGTCTATGCCATGTACCTTCCAAAGATTTTTTGTGCCTTCAACATCCCTCTTGATGACTATCGGTTCCTACCTGCTTCTGCCTCTCTGTCCAAGGCACGTAGGACTATTGTTTTTGCTGCATCCTCTGACTCTGATGCTCATGATGCTTCTGAGTTCGAGCCTCCTGCTACTCTTGATTCCATCCAGGCGATATTGTGTGATCGCTTCCGTTTGGAAGACGACGGTTGGACCCAGTTGGACTACCGCACCACCCTTCAGATAAGTGCTATCAGCAACTCACTACACAACCTCCAGTACACCCTGGCCACCCATCCTACTATGTCGTTCCCAATCATACGGGACCCTTCTCGCGAAGGTTACCATATTAACGACACATGGGTCAAGCGGTATCTAGACCCGGACGTAGCCTTTGTTGACCTTCGTTGCTCTGCCAGCGATCCTTCAGACTCTGCTAGTCCATCCCGTGCTCTATGACGGTCGTGTTTTATTACCTGCTGATGCTGCTGATGTTAGGCTATAGTTTTATTTTGCTTTATGTAGTAGTTTTTAAAAACTTTGAGTTGTAGCATTTTTATTTCCTTCATGTATTGTATTTCCTTCAAAACTATGCACTTTGGTTCAGTATTAAGGTATAAAACTACTAGTACTTTTTCGCTTTATGGTTATGGTTCCTAGTTGTGTGATTCACTTTGTCTATTTTTATGGGGGAGCCATTATTTCATTATGCTAAATGACAAAGGGGAAGAATACTTGATATTTGCTTTGGAAATACTTGATATGTGCTTTGAGCTTCTATATATATTATATTGTGCTTGCTTGGATTAGAACTTGTCTCAGGACATATATATTTATGGAGGAGCCGACGTGTTCATCTACGGGGGACCTATCATCTTTATTCCATGTGTCCATGTATGAATGTTGCGACATACAAATATCATATTTTTGTCAATTATCAAAATATGGGAGATTGTTGACCCAAACTGGATCGCAGTCAACCTAATCTTGATAATTAACAAGACGATATATGTTACAATCCAACTTGACACATCAAGCTCCATCAAGCTCTAAAACAGAATGTTATCACATATCAGTTCAAGACAGACATCATCGACGATTGCTTCGATAGTGCTGTTGTTACTTGTTATTTGAGTCTGTATTTTTACTTTTTATTGAGTCTAGGCTATTGTAAGTTGAGTCGCACTGAGTATCTCAACCCTAGACCTAATACCCAAGCTCCACCAAACAATCTCCAAAACTTGCCAAGCCCAAAAAGTCCACTTAAAATTTTTGTCCTTTAGGAGACAGATTTCGGGCTGAACTCTGCCCCGCAGAGAGTTCGGGCCGAACTCTGCCCCCTTAATTTTCGGACCTGATTTTTAGGGCTTGCTGGTTAATAGTTGTCCAACGGCTAAATATTTGAATATTTGAGACAGAGTTCTGGCCGAACTCTATCTATCTGGACTAGTATATATAGGCCTTAATTTTTCTTATTTTCAATCGTCCAATCTTCTTATCTTCTTTTCTCCTATAGCTTATATATTCAAGAGCTTATTCTTCTCATCTAACTAGCCACAAAACTTCCCATGCCCCCAAGGTGCTTAGTACGAGTCAACTAGAAGTTTGTGTGCAAGAGTTTCAAAAGAAGTCACTTGGACAATTCCAAGTCTCGCCATCCACGAATCAGTAAGAAGTTGGCGTGCTCTTCTGAGTAATGGCACGTGGTTGTACGCTATTTCGTAAATAGTGGATTTCAATCCTGAGCTAGAGTTCTCAGGCCTGGAATAGTCCTCCAAGAGGAAAACCAGGTTAAAACTGTTGTGTCTGTATATGCTTCTCTGATCTTTATTTATATTCCGCACTTATACTCTGATTATTATTTATGTTGAGTGGACTTGAATAGATTTATTTTTAATTGGGTATTATCGACACATACTCTATTCACCCCCATCTAGAGTTGCCTACACGTACTTCAGGAATGACACCCAGACGGAAGCGATGGACGACTCTCGCTTCGGAGAAAAGTCGCTCATCCATTTGAAGAGTCGCATCGGGGCTCCAACTATGAACCACCGATCGTGCGACCGAAGGCAAAGAAAGTCTTCCTCAGAGGAAGGGCAGATGAGCACATGTTTCGTGTCGAGGACACCAACGACAACTGGGCCGGTGGAGCCAAAGCCCAGTAGGGCTGATCGGATGGCTTCGACAGGGGGACAAAATTTAAAAAATTTGCCGATGAGGGCAAGGTGTAAAGGGCTACCAAAGTTGCAACCTCACCCCTAAAGAATTCCACCACCGGACGACCTTGAAAGATGCTGGGATCTCGAGGAAAGAAATCGTGGGGTGGGGAGCAGGAGGATGGGGGTTGGGGTGGAGGGGGGGAGGAGGCGGGAGCGGGGGGAAGCGGAAGCGAGCCACGGATCAGGAGGGGGACCGGACGGCGTCGACGAATGAAGGAGGCATCAGCCAAGGGGAGGAGAGGTTTGACGAAGAAGGAGGAGGCAAGGAAGGGGAGCCGCTAGGGGGAAAGAAGAAAGGGGGAGGAAGGAAGAAGGGGAAGAAGGAGGGAGGAGAGCGACGCGAAGGCCTACGGCTGGGAAGCCCTTGGGGCGCCAGCCCTATAGTCGTATGTGGGGGAGAAGGGAAGGGGATCGGGGAGGGGAGCATTATATATATATATATATATATATATATATATATATTTGTCATTTGCATATATATATATATATATATATATATATATATATATATATATATATATATATATATATATATATATATATATATATATATATTTGTCACTTGCATATATATATATATATATATATATATATATATATATATATATATATATATATATATATATATATATATATTTGTCATTTGCATATATATATATATATATATGCAAATGACAAATATATATATATATATATATATATATATATATATATATATATATATATATATATATATATATATATGCGAATGACCTCTAGCCTATTGGTTAAGAGAGATGCATGCGACCCAAGTGATCGGGAGTTCGAGCCCAGTGGAGGCGAGTTCGCCACAAGTACCCATTCCTTCAAATATATATATATATATATATATATATATATATATATATATATATATATATATATATATATATATATAGCTTTATATATATATATATATATATATTTTATATATTGCTTTATATATATATATATATAAATTTATATATATATATATATATATATATATATATATATATATATATATATATATATATATATATTTTATATATATATATATATATATATATATATATATATTTTTTAATATATATATATATATATATACACTTAATTTTATTGACCTAATTATATTATTAATTAATTTTAAAAAATAAGTTGTTTTATATTATGTGAGGGGACTTTCCGCGAGATGGTCATTTTCTTTATTTTGGCGAGGAACTCCTCTATCTTTGAGCAGAATTCTACGAGGGGACTTCGACGAACATAATTTACGTGAGACCCGAACTTTTTTTTTTATAGATCTACAAGATCCCTTCAAAGTTTTCGATAATATGCTTCAAACACGCACATTTCAATATACTTTGAATAAAAATGCCATGTTGTAACGTTCGTCCTTGGTTTCTTATTTCGTCGTAGAATTAACATCAGTTTCTTGTAGAACTTTGCACATGTGTCTTACACTTGGTAGAATTTTGTTAGGATGTTGCAGTTGTCCTTATACTGACACTTTTGACCGATTTGTAGGTCAACTGTCGCATAGGTGGAAAACTGTGTTGCTTTGAGAAGCGTTGATTGCCTGTTGTCAGTTTTATGAGCCCAATGATTATATTATATTTTTGAATATGGCTAATCAATTAAGTTTACCATAATGACATCACTAATATTCATGTAATCACTATCATGTTGCTACTTAAACTTAGCATTGTCCTAAATGTTCTATATCATATTGCTATGCTTGTATCATATTGTTTTGTTCGTTTAGCATATTTTTTCAGACATACAGTAAGCATGATCAAACATGATCAAACCAAGACATATGCAATAGAGAATTATTATTAATGGGCCAAAGACGGTATTATACAAGAAGATACTCTGTACCGCCCAACGACCTATCCGGGGCCTCGCATAGGGGGGCATCATCAAAGGGCTCTTAGTTTTCCTATTTTATCATATAATTTTTATTATTTATTGAGTCTAGAAATAGGATGTAAACTGCATCGTACTGGCAAATAGGCTATCCAAGAAACATTTTTAAAAATACCCTTTCATTTTGAAAACAAGTCCACTTATAAAAGCACAAACTACTTCCTAACTGTTTGATCTTTTCAAAAAGTCCAAAACCAATTTGCAAAAACCCTGACAGAACTCCAACAGAATTCGGCCCGAGTTCGGCCCAAATTCGGCCAGAGTTCGGTTAGTGGACGTTGGATTTTGGACTTGGTCTCCTCACAGTTAGGGATCTTGCCGAGATTTTCTCATAGAGTTCTGCCCGAATTCTGCCTTTGGAAAAACTATAAATAGAGAAGGATTTCGATCATTTCAACACACCAATTAACTTTCATATCTCTTCTCTATAAGCCTACTACTTCTTCCAAAGTATTTTGAGCTATTCATTTTCAAATCCCAAGCCAGTTACAATCCTCTAGTCGATTTGCTAGTGCGGTACGGTCTAGAAGTTTCAGAGTGATTCTAATCAGAGGCTTGATTGAAGAAAGACACTTCATAATTAAAGTTGGTCGAGTACTTCGAATCAAAGATCGCGTTGTAGAAGTTGAAAGAACTTCGAATGAAAACTTATGGTAATTTTTCATAGTGGATTCAACTAGAAGCTAGAGTTCTTCCGACTGTACTAGTCTTCACAAGAGGGAAACCAGTATACATCCTTGTGTTTGAGTTTGCTCTCTGCTCTCTATTTTTCATTTACATATCTGTGATATATATTCTGTGACCTTGCTGCTAACATTTTTAATTAGCTAAATTCCGTTGCCTATTCTATTCACCCTCTAGAGTATTGCACTTTATAATTCGTTACTACAATTGGTATCAGAACGGGTTATACAGGTAAAGCGAGGTAACACTACTATTATATTCTTATTTATTATAGCTGTTATATAGATCACAGTATCACATATGGCAAGTATATACTTCACAACTGAAGGGCAATCCTCAAATAGACTCCCACTATTTGATGGAACAAACTATCGTTATTGGAAGACACGAATGAGCTTCTACCTGAATTCTCTAGATTTTGACTTATGGTCAATTGTTGTCAATGGCTACAAAAAGCCTACTATCACTTCTATTCTCACGTCCTCTATAATCAACATGCCTTATTATAGTTACACGGAGGAAGAGAAGAAGTTAGCTAGCCTTGATGCAAAAGCTATGCATATCTTTTATTGTGCTGTAGACATAAATGTATTCAATCTTATTACTACTTGCACAACATCTCATAAAATTTGGAAAGTTTTTGAAGCTACTTATGAGTGCAGATATGAAAGCAAAGCTAGCAACTCCAGAGAGAAGGATAGTCTTCGTAATGATACAAATATATACATGATGAAATTAGAATTAAAGGTACAACACAATCCCTTATACGAAGAAGAGCTTGTATGTGACAATTGCAAGAATATAGGACACATCCAAGAAGATTGTACTACTGCTAGAAAGGAGAGTCACTACGAACGATCAAATGAAGGTAGATCATCGTCTCACAAGTACACTAGCACGAGCATATGGTATGAAAGCGAAGCAACAGATTCTGAAGAAGAAGAGAGACCTCATCAAGCTACAAATTTATGCTCAATGGCATAATCTAACGAGGTACAAAATAATTCTTTTTATGAAAAGAGTAAATTTTCTCATGATGAGTTATATGATGCTTTCACTGATCTGTTAGAAGAACACAAGAAAGTATTAGACAAGTATAAGCAAGCTAGAAAGGATATTTTATCCTATAAGCGGAAGAATGAAAAGCTTACTTGCTTATTGAATGATGCTAGAAATAGTTCTCCTTCTGATAATTCTACTGAGATTTCCACACTAAAGTTTAGATTGCATGAGACACTTGACTGCATTGAGAAAAACACTCAAGAAAATGCTAAACTTAAGGAGAAATTAGAATAAGAAAAGAAGAAGTATTCTATTGTTTCATGTAGAATTGATGTTCTTTCTGCTAAATATGATAAGATCTGTGCTAACTCTAAAAAGTTAGATATTAGACTGAAAAAGCAGGTAGTACAACCTACGACTCAGTCTAACACAAGACACTTAGCACATCACAAAGTCACACACGTCAGATCTTTTACAAAGAAAGAAAGCAAAGCTAAAGCTTCACACAACCATACTTTCTATTACAAGTATCCACGCACATCATGTCATCCCACTGCACGTTCTTATACTGCTGCACATAACACTATTAAAACTTTCTGTCATTATTGTGGTTTGAATGGACACGTTTCTAATCGTTGTCAGATTAGAAAACTAGTTGATATAAACTTGTGCAAATGGGTTCCCAAAGCTAGCAAATGTGGATCCAAGTATTGGATACCAATGTCTTCACCTAATATCGCAGGTGAAGATTCTCATATCAAATAGAACCATGGAACATGTTGATGACTACAAAGCTACAAAGGTCATCTTTCATGTAATTGCACCAACAGAAGTGTGGTCACTAGAACCACTTCGGTCACATGCTTCCTAAATAGTTTTTAATATCTAGCATGTTCTTACTGATGTCTTGCTATTAGCTTTCGTTGATATCTTTTAAATTGTTTATTGTTTGAATCAATGTGAAACATAATCCTAGCTTGACTAGTTATTTAGCTTAAATGATTAGTTCACACTATATAGTATTTTATTTTCTATTAGTATGACACATTTGTCAATGTATGCTATTTACTCTTAATCTTTATTCTTGAAGCATGCATAGGAGCTTAATTTTTTTTGGTGAATATGTTTTTGTCTCTTCGTCTTTAATTTTTTTTAATGGCCACTTCTTACAGATTTGTCTTTAACATGTCATTTTTACTTTTATCGGTATTTTGTAATTTTGTATGTTTAGCACAAGTCTTCTATTTACTTGAAAACTATATACATATACTTTTATGTTAACCTTGTGCTTGCATAATATATTTACTTATGATTTTTATATTTTATTTTGATTAACTTCTTATGAATCAATTACATCTTTGTTTGACAAAGGATATTTATGCATATTTTTGATCTTGTGATATTCTCTTATGCTTATTAAGGATACATAATTCATTTTTATTTATATATTGCTCATATATTTCTTATATTTTTGTATAAATATCTTTATGGGGATATATGAGTTAAGTTCAAGTTCTATATTATTTTAAAAAGTAGTTTCAAACTTGTGCTTATCTCATACTTTAGTTATTGATTTTTTTTAACAAATTTATGTTCTTATCTTTATTAGCTTCTTCCTCAAAGCCTCTTTTTCTTGGCTTTTTGGTAGACATTTTGGATACATAATTAATTTTTTTCTTGATCTTGATAAACTATTCTTTGGGTGTTTACTTCTTTTATATTTAGAGATTCTGGATTTCGATGTTGTTCGATGATACTGCATATATTCCTTTGAATTTAAGTTCTTAAGAGTAGAGATCATTTTAGGAACAAGCCGAAAGGCTCCTTTTGTCATACAGGTGTAAATAGCCTGAAGCGACACGGTGTACTAGTCTTTGGTCTACCGTTAGCTGGAAACCGGTCCCTACAACTAACCCGAAGTGATCAATACTTTATAGACTTAAGATTTATTAAGTTCTACTTGCAACTATCGTTTAGTTCTGGATCCAAGGTACTGAACCCAGTCCCCTAGGTTCTAAAATACATCAACGTATCTAGGTCCCACAATTTGATTTACAAATGTTTTAGATTTTATTGTTACCCAATGATTTTGTAGCACATATAGATAAATGTAATTCATACATCTTATACTGTATGCTACATTATTCTAAAAATTTTTTAAGCCCATAGAATATAAATTTATTTTATATTGCACTAATTCTTCTTAAATCCTCGGTTATTAAAGAAGAGATTTGTTTTGGGTACAAGCCTACAAAGGGTCTATCTGTCACCACGGCTACGTCTAAAGCGAAGCGGTACTTAAGTGTTCTCCGGTGAACTCCCATTAGCTGGGATAGTACTCCTACAGCTAATCCAAGATTGATCAACACTTTATAAACTAAAGATTTATTGAGATCTAGTTGCAATTGTTATCTGATGGATTTTGAATTTTAGATTTGATGGATAATATTATTTAATGATTTAATTTTATAAAAGGTAACATATATTGATCTTCATAGGTTAATGTTTGTCATCTTTTGATATATTTATTTTTCTGTCACTCTATTCTATATCTAAGCTTGATTTGATATTGTGACTACTCATTGAATATTATGGTCTTGTGATTTCGTCTTTAACTTGTGTAATATTCAATGATTTTGAGCTTTATATTATTATCTTCTTATTCAAGTTACTTACTGTCTACAACAGTAACTCTTTGCAGGAGAGAAGTCATACATATTGAATGTCTCTCTCTCTCTCTCCCTCTCTCTCTCTCTCTCAAAGCGTTTCTTATCTTTAAACCTTACGGTTGTCTGGTGAACACCGTGCTAAGGCTTTAAAAGGAAAGAAATGAACTTTGATAAGAAAACCTAATATTTTTGAATTAGTTTTCTACTTCTGAAAATATGTCTCTGAAATTTTTAAATTTTATCTATACCATTATTTTTGGATATAACCATGTAAAGGTGGAGTAGTTAATTATTTCAAGTCAATTAGCCCCTTGACATGCCACATATCTAGAATACACTTTTCTTTGGACATTTATCTAGTTATGTTTATTTGTTCAAATGGATTTATTTATGATTTATGGATTCTTTTATTGAAATTGTTTCTGTGATTCGAATCACCAGCTTTCAGTTTAAGGACTAAATGGACGAATTCGAACATTTACTAAGACAGTTTTTCGTAATAAATTCCAAATTTTTGAAAAGTCTTTTTGATTTTTTTTTGATTTATTGAATATGTCCGGTACTCAAATGTTATTCTTAAAGACAGTTTTCAAAATCTTTTAATGTCTTAAAATATTTCTTTTATATATATATATATGAGATATATTTTGTTTGTTCATCTTTAAGCATTTATTCATTGGATATTTATTTTATTTGCCTAAAGATGATATTTGTTTTTGGAACTTTATATGCATTTGATCAAAGGAAAGAAAGATCCATATCTTGGATATTCTTTAGATTTTGTTATTATTTATTTTCTCTATTTTTGCATATAAATTACTTCGGAACTAGACACACATATTTTAAGGGGGAGCAAATTAATTGTTTCAATTCTTTTATGCCCTTAATATGTGGTATACCTATTTCATCATAGACATATATTCTTTTACTTAACATATCTTGTTGATTTGTTCGTGATTTTTGATTTTAGTAAGTTTATGAGAGAATATATGATTATTATTATTTTTAATTATCTCATTTTATTTGTGTTTCTAAAAGTTATCTTGCCAAATATGTTTAATCATCCTTATTTGATTATTCCTTAAGTTTATATTAATTTTGGCATTTCTTATTGAGATTTTATCTCAAAGTTCATGATTATCTATATTTAGACTGATTATACTTTGTGGGGGTGCATTCAAGTCGACTGAATTTCTCCTTCTCAAGTATTTTGTCTTCATTATCTTCATATTTATCTAATGGATATTCATATATCATGCTAAGGTAATTGAATTCAAATACATGAATATTGGTATAGATTTTGCATAGATCTAGTTATTTATTTTGATTTCTTTTTTAATGATTATACTCTTTATGGAATTGACTCACTAATTTGTATGGGCAAATTATGAATCAAATTTTTTTTTGTGATCATTGTTAAAAGTCTCATTATATTCTTAATTTTTTTTGTATATACTAGATCTATGAATTTCTCATGATTTATTTATGACCAATAATTGGATTCTATGTTATTAATATCTACTTATTAAAGTCAAATTCAAAACTAAAATTTTATTTATTCATCATATTGTGTTTTGAATGTCTGTGGACACACACAAAAAAGAAGAAGAAAATGCTGTCTTTTCTTTATTGGCGCAAGGCACCACAAATCGAGTACGCCTGAGAGATCCTGTACTGAGGATCCCCGAGTACAAAAAAGAATTCTAGGGAATGAGACGATGGAGATCGAGCGACAGTTGCTCCTTTACTCCGTTGATACTCCGATTACAAAAGTGGGAGAAAACCTAAGAAAATTGCTAACTCTCGGCTCACTGGCAAAAAGTGCAGCAATTTTATTTATTACATGAGGAAACACGTTGGTTTTTATGTGGGCGCATAGTCCTGCTTTGGGCACATATGATGTAGGCACATACAGGCTGCGAGATCGTGGATTGTCGTGGTGTTGACGTGGCCGCATGCTTCGGTGCAGACTACTCATGGAGACTGACGTGGCCGTGCACTTCGGTGCACGTTTTGATCATGGCTTTGACTGAGTTAGGCTTAGCCGCATAGCCATGTCTCAGGCTATGCGGCCTCCTTTTGGGAGAGCTAGTCTTGGGCGCATGAGACTTCTCTAGCTGGGCGCATGGAGCTTCACTGACTGGGCGCATGGAGCTTCACTGACTGGGCGCATGGAGCTTCACTAGCTTGGGCGCATGGAGGTTTACTGACTGGACGTATGGAGCTTCACTGGCTTGGGCGCATGGGGCTTCATTTGCTGAAAAAAAATTATGCTTCAACAAGACCCACTTCAAAGTTTTTGGTACTTGAACAAGTTCGAAATACTTTGAAAGAAGCATGGATCGTCTTCTCGTGATGCAATGGGCGCATAGCACGGCTCTTTTCTTGGGCGCAAAGTGTTTGGCCAGCCTGTCAGAGAGATACGACTGTTGAGATCTTCCTCGAAATCCGAACTGACAGATTCATCGAAGTAGAATTTGAAGCGGTCCATCCTTCATACATCGTCCACGTCAGCAAGTGATAGTCGCATAGTGTGCAGGAAGCTGATTCTTCACGTGGGCACATAGGCCATTGTGGGCGCATACAATGTAATGGGCGTATGGGCGCATAAGCAAGTGGGCACATAGGAAGTGGCCGGTGCCTATAAATAGGCCCTGAATGAGAGAGAAAGCTCATTATTTCCTTCTCTTTGAATTTTTCAGAAAACTCTTCATCTACTTTCTTTGAGAACCATGTCTCCCAGGGTCACCAAGAGATTCGCGAAGGACAAGAGGGCTGCACCGAGTGGCTCTCCTCCTGCGGCAGCGTCCTCGCAGTCCAGGACCCGATTCTGGGTGAGGGCATGCTTCAAAAAAAAGTCTCTAGCGTTAATTTGTGACGTTCAGACTTTTCTTCTGCCTGGACGCTTGCGCCTAAGGCAATATACTTCTGTGAGCATCATTAAGTGCCTACAGAAGTCATGCGCCAACACTGTGGTGTACTATACACCCATGTGTTGCTATGTTATGTGCCCTCAAACTGTGGCATATTTATGTGCCCACGTATTGTTCGTGTGTTATGCGTCCACATATCTTATTTTGGGCGCATATCCTTTTGGGCGCATAGAAGCCCTTCCGAACTTAGTTTTTCTGCAGATTTTCTGAGTCTGACTTTCTTTTTGTCCCTTTTCATGTTCTGCAACACTTGACACACACATCAGAGAGCTCAGGACTCTTCATGTTTTGGAAGGGTTTTCCTCATATGGTAGGAAGAACCTTTATACATCGAAGAGTCGGACAGTAATTGGGCGTCATCGTGAAAGTTCTGTTTCTACGGTTCTTCAAGTAGGCAAAAGCAATACTAGAGATGTTGTTTTGAAGGTATGGTCCCTTGGAGAAATGGGCCCAGGACGTCCGCAATATGGAGGGGAGAAGATCATCATTTGTAGATATTTTAGCATGCTATATTTACCCTCCTTCGTATAGCTTTTCGAAGGTTCAACAGCCTTGTTTGCTTCTCAACAGTAAAACATGACCTCCTTCGAGGGCCACAAAACTGCTTTTCGACGAAAGCGTGGTACTGCTAAGCTAACCAAACTATGTGTTGCTGATGAGTAGCGGATTTTCCCTTCTTCTGGACATCAAATGAAATCTTTTACTTCTTATCCAGATGAAGAGATGAAGAAACTTTTGTTTTGCTTATGAGATGTAGTCCTGTGAATGTAATTGATTTTGAATAAACAGAATACATTTGCTCCACTATTTGCTTGTGACATCTGTGGTGCTTATATTAGAGAGCCAAATACCGCATTTGTATAAAGGGTATCCCACAGGGGGACCCCTCTCTCCTTTTTTTTATTTGGACCTATTGCCCCTTTGTGCATCCGGAAATACGAGCAAATATATTGGAATGATACTTTTGTGGACCTATTACCCTTTGACACACCGGTGGTGTGGGTAATAGATTTGAAACAAAATCCAACAGAGGTAACATGGTCGTGATAGGTTTTGTGATCTTGACACCATGTCTTTTATCCCGGGTTGGGTATAGGTGTCGAGTCAGAAGACTATCGGTATCAGAGGTAATATGGACATGACACACTACAACAAAAAAGACCTATTAATAACGCTCGACAAGACGTATTGATGACGCCTGATACCTAAGCGTTATTAAAGTTCGAAATACCTTTTTTCTATGACAGTTTGGGCTAATTCTGGACTTTTTATAACGTTTATAAAACAAAACGTCATTAATATTTTAGAGCGATAGCAAACTTGTAATATTTTTTAAGTTCAATTTTTGGCAAAATCCTTCTACAACCCGTACGCGCTTCAACAAAAAAATTTCTCTCCCCCAATTCTGGTCAATCTTCTCCTTCTCCACCTTTCTCCTCCCCCCTCTCCCCCAACTCCAAAATCCTAAGGATAGATCCAAAACCCTAACTCTAGTTCAGCAACACCCTCCTCTCCTCCTCTTCTTCTCCTTCTTTTCCTCTAACTCCAAAACCCTAACCCCAGAGCCCGTTCTCTTCAAAATTAGGGCTAGAGTTTTTAATTTATTCTTCCTCTCGACAAAAAATAGGGAGCGGGTTTGTGACGTTCCTCTCCGGCGTGGGATCGCACGTGATGCTGGGCTACATGGTGGTGGTGGCGATCTATAACGCGACAACGAGATGAGCAGTTCCTGCAGAAGATGAGCTCCGTGAGGTCGAGCAGTTTCTACAGAAGATGAGCGACAACGGCTTCGCCCCGCCCTGTCGCGGCCGCGACTTGCTCATCTACGGCCTCGTCGACGCCAGCTAGCTCAAGTCCGCCAAGTCCCTCGTCCACCGCATAGTCAAGGAGGGCGCCCTGCCCGACGTCCGCACCCTCAAATCGCTTATTGGGAATTTTTCCATGTCAAAGAAATTTGTTATGTCCAAAAAGCCATTCTAGCTCTGTCTTTTAATTTTAATTTTAATTTTAATTTTAAAGACTTGCTTGGAAAAGTCCATCAAATTCTTTAGCTAGGTATCTAAATTTTTATTATTTAGAATTATTAATCATTATGATTGTTTTTGCACCAAAAATGCATTTATTGACACTCACGTTCATTCTAGTTCTAGTAAATGTTGAAGTATTAAGTGTGTTACCAGTTTCTTCGTCACTGAACACTTTGAGGTCCACTGGGATATCTTCGGGCTGCACCGTGAAGCCGGTGAAGGAGAAAGAGAAGCCGAGGCTGGCGCTGGAGGCCCGGCCGAGCGCGGCGCTACTGATGACGTCCTCCAGGTCCAGCTTCAGCTGGGCGTTCCTCGACTTGCGGATGTGGTGGCCCTTCCTCCCCGGGGACGAGCCCACCAGCTTCTTCCCCAGGCTTGCCTTCCTCGCGAGCCCTGACCCCGTGCTGAGCTCCACGCTTGTGGCCAGGCCTAGCGCCTCGGCCGACGACGTGCGGTCTCCAAGGCCGGGCTCAGGCTGTGTCCCGATATATCTACATACAAGCACATGATCCCGACGGTCTCCAAGGTCGAGATGATTGACGAGACGTTCAGGTTGTTTTACAGCACGATGGAGGACGGGCAAAAGTCGTTCCCAAGCCTGTACGCGGGGATCGTCAAGGCGCTGTACAAGTCGGGGAGGTTCGGGAACGCGTTCAGCATTTTCGGGGACATGAAGGCGAAGGGAACCCGCCGAACAGGCCGGTGTACACGATGTTGGTGAAGATGTGCGTGAGGGGAGGGAGGTTCGTGGACGCGACAAACTATCTGGTGGAGATGACGGAGATGGGGCTGGCACCGAGGGGACAGAGCTTCGACATGGTTATCGACGTGTTGAAGCACACGAGGATGCATGAGCTCGCGAGGAGGATGGAGCAAATACAGATCTCTTCGCTAAGAGGGGAGTGAGTGGCCGGTTGTTTGGTGGAACCGGAAGGAAATCGTGTTATGGTGATGCATTCTGTTGGATTCGATGGCTGAGGTAACTAAAGGAGGCATTTTGATACCTCTTTTTTATTCATAATCATACTTATTGTTGGTGTTTAGTTACAAATCAGTGTGAATTATGTTTATGTAGTGTTTTGGACCTTTAAAAGAGAGATGCCAAAACCTGCTTAGATTACTCAAGAGTCGATAACATATGTTAAGTACCAACTGCATCATGGTAATGCCACTCGGCCAGTATTAGTTCATAGATTCTTCAGTCTGACATACGATAACTGTAATAAACTCAAACGAGTGACATGATCACATTTACCTGTCGTTCATGAATCTTGAGTTTGATGTGGAATCATCAAATGATTGCTCCTATTTTGGTATTTATTTTGTTTTGTGTGATGTGATCATTTTAATTTTTTTGGCTTATAGATAATAATATGGTGTTCATATAATATATATATATATATATATATATATATATTTATATATATATATATATAAATATATATATATATATATATATATATATATATAAACTTATATGGATGTAAGAATGTGGTTCCGTTCGATGATTGGGACGATCGCCTGCTCGCGATCGAGGAGATCCAAGCAATGGTACACACAAGGAAAGAAGCTTCACTGAAACGAGAGAGGGCTCTCCCCTATGCTCTCACATCAGGTTTTTTTTTAAGCTCGGTTTACTTTTTGCTCTCACATTTAATTTCCTCTGTTATAGTGAACACTAACGAACTATGAATGTGACAGATTTGGAGGTCCGATAGGAACCTCTCTCGACCAGTCCACGAAGACGAAGAGGAGGAAGAGGGAGAGGAGTGGACGTGAACTGTGGCACCTACGTCCGGTGGATGTCAGCTTCACGAAGGATGATCGGACCATCGGGGCGATTTTGTAGGCTGGGTATCCTGGAGAGGCGGACGGATTGGCAATTGTCCTGGTTCTATTTGGACAGCACATTCCAGGTGAGGTTTTCTCCTTTGTTTCTACAAATTTTTCGTTATCAATCAACATCCATAAGGCCACGATACGGACTCAGGATACGAACACGGATACGGATAAGTTAAACTTACAATAGATTTTACCCAAATAAATAAAGTATATTGAACTTTGTTTTATCTTTTTCATGATTTTGCTACATGTTCTGTGGACAGTTTTGATGTGGCCATCTTTTGATGTGGACAATTTTGGTAGTTGTAAATATATATATGTATTTGGATATTCAATGTAATGAAGATGTTGATATGTACTCTATTTTGAGAAATGTAATAAAGATGGTAATATATAATGTTAAGTCTTTGGAATGTAATATATACTGTGCAGTATAGAGCATTATAAATATACTAATTTGAATAGTATAAAGTGTTATAAATGTGCTGCATTGAGCCTATACATATTATCTATTCCTAACGTTTTAAAATTGTTCTGAATTGTGCACTATATATTAACTATTCATAACGCTTTTATAGAAACTATTCATGACGGTTTTTTTATAACGCTTTTAAAAAACATTTATAACACCCGTTTTTATAACGGTTGCTTTGAAAAAAAAAGCGTCATGGTTTTTCGTTAATGACGCTTTTTAGCCGTCGTTAAAAGGGTTTTTTTGTTGTAGTGACACAGGATAATCAGGAGTGGTTTTTGGTGGGATGGATTTTTTTTGTCAAGTTTGGCTTCTCGTCAGGTACTCCTTCCTGAAGTGGAAGAGACTTTCTAAGCTTCTCCTCCGACGACCTCCAACGAAGATGAGGAGATGGCCCAGGAAGTCGTCAGAGCTTTCTATTCTGTACTGAAAGTGAAGCTTCCTGAAGTCCTGAATCGAAATGTTGTCTTCGGTCTTGTGAAGGCTGTTGTCGAATGTCAAGTAGCGGCCCTCGAGAGCATAGCCGACTATGAAGAGCGGGCCAACGCTCTGAGGAAAGGAGGGTCAGGTGGCCAGGTTCCGGGATGCCAAACAGCGGAATCTGACGTCGCTATTTCGCGCAGAGGATGAGGCTTTGATGATGGCTCTTGCGAAGAAGAAGGCTACCTTCCAGGTAAGGAAGGACGCCCTCGCTCGGAAGATCGGCGAGCTGACTAACTAGTATGGCCAATTCAATGCTACAAGTGAGGTACGTGCTACCTTGAAGAACAGGCTAGCTACACAGATCACTGAGAAGTATAATCACATTGCGCAGATCAAGAACGAGATCGTCCAACTGGAAGCCGACTTGAGGGCGGCGACATCTGAACAGGAGGATTACTTGGCTCAGGCTGCCATGACTGCCACCACTTCTTCCCGTTTAGAAGAACAGCTGGCAAAGTTGGAGGGGGAGCATCTGAGTTTGATCCTCTTCGAGATTGAAGCTGCTCGCCAAGAAGAGGCGCGCCGTCGAGCAACCCCGAAATCTGAGGTTGAGATCGCGACTCTAAGGGACAACATAAACCGCTTATGTATCCCGTAGATTTTTGTAACTTCTTTTTTTTGGCCGTCATGGCTCTTGTACCTTTTTTCTGTCTTTTGATAGACGTTCAAGTAAAAATAAAAAATCTTTTCAGATGTGAATGTGGTTTTGTGAAATATCGATGCAAGAGGTAATGTGGACGTAGCAAGGATATTTCTGATAGGTATTCCGCTGGGGAATTTTTATGTGGACCTATTATCCGTTTTATATTCAAATTACTCGAATATAGATAATAAGTTGAATGAAGCTGCAAGTAGAGGTAATATGGACGTAATAGCAGAGGATGTTCTATATCTGACCAGAGGTAATATGGACGTGGAAAGATATATAGTATTAGGGGGGTGCGGATAATTCAGAGGTAGTAGGGACGTGATTATCCTTGATGGATGCTTTGCTCATAGGTTATGTGGACATGGCAAAACATTTGATCATTCCACTGGGGAAATAATTATCGGAAAACAATTCAGAGGTAATAGGGATGTGATTCATTTTCGTCAAACCGAGTTTGGACAGAGTAAAAAAGGGGAATGATTCCACTTAGGAAATATTTTAGAGGACCTATTATCCAGGGCATATTCAAGACTCTTGAAATACGGATAATAGTTAGATAGTTTTTTCGAATCATATAAACATCGCACTGTATATTTACATGACTGCACATATGTGAAAATTATCTAAAAGAGATTACACATAGTATTTCTTCAGGAACTTGCCATTGATAGGTATCATGAGCAAGTCACCATCGGTCTTGGTTAGCCGGTACGCATCGTTAGAATACACCGATTCTATGACAAAAGGACCTTCCCATTTAGGCTGGAATTTTTCTTTTGTTTTGTGTGTCATGACCATTGGTCTTCTCATTGCTAAGACCAGATCGCCGACTTGGAATATCCTTTCCTTTACTTTTTAATTGAAGGCTCTGGAAAGGCGTGCTTGGTATAGCTCAATGCGCTGCTGAGCTAACAAGCATTTTTCGTCTAGCACTTCGAGCTCCTGGAGTCGCAGACGGTAGCTTTCTTCAGTAGTCAGCTCGCTGGCTAGGGCTACTCGAAGAGAAGGAATCTAAATTTCTAGGGAAAGAACTGCTTCGCTCCTATAATCCAGAGAGAATGGCGTACTACCTGTTGGAGTCCGGACTGTTGTACGATAGGCCCATAGACATTCACCGAGCTTCTCGTTCCAATCGTACTTGTTTGAAGACACGAACTTCTTGAGAAGTTTTATGATGGTTTTGTTGAAGGCTTCTGCTAGCCCGTTAGCCGCTGGATTGTAGGCAGTAGAGGCTACGTTCTGGATTCGATTCTTATCGTAGAACCGATAGAATGCATGGCTTACAAACTGTGGACCATTATCATGGATGATCCTACGAGGTAAGCTGAAGTGGTAGATGACGTGATGTTTGATGAAATTGATCATGTTTGACATCTTCACTTCGATGAGCGGTATAGCTTCCGCCCATTTGGAGAAGTAATCGGTTATAGCTATGATGAACCGATGTTCTCTGGAGGATGGCGGGCTGATTGGTCCTATGACGTCCATGTCCCAGGCTTCAAACGGCCAAGATGCTGTCGTCGGGTATAGAAACACAGAAGGTTGATGAATGAAATCGGTGTGGAACTGGCAAGCTCTACACTTCTTTGCATATTCAACAGCATCTGCTATCATTGTGGGCCAGTAATAACCTATTCATTTGAGGCGATCTTGTAATTTGGGGCCTGGTTGATGTGTACCACAAACTCCATCGTGAGCCTCCTGGAGTGCATGTTTGGCTTTTGTTTCTGATAAACATCGTAACAGTAGCCCGTCGTAAGAGCGTCGGTACAGCATCTTGGTAGCTGAGTCATAGTAAAATCTGAGGGATCATCTTTGGATGGATACTGCTTCCTTCGGGTCCTCGGGGAGGATTCCATAGACAGCGTAGTCTATGAAGGGAAATCTTCATTCTTTGACATCGACGTTTGTTTCCGCTACGTAACTGTGATGAATATGCAAGGCATTTTTTATACAATAGTTTTCGACCAGACACTGTGATCGACTGTTGTGTATTGGTAGGAACGGTCAAGGAAGCAGCAAGACCGGCTAGAGCATCTGACTCTATATTCTGTAGTCGAGGCACGTGCTCAATGAAGAACCCAGCGAAAGTAGATGCCAGCTCGATTGTTGCTCTGTGGTAGGGGAAGAGATCTTCATGGCGAACTTCATAATCCCCTTGGACCTAACTAACTATTAGCTTGGAATCGCTGTAAGCTTCTAGATAGTCAACTCCTAGTTGCTTCCCCAGTTATATTCGACTATCTGGTTATATTCGGCTACGTTGTTGGTGTATGGTTCCACGAGAGAATATGCACGGTATATAACCAAATGATCAGGTGACACAAGCACGACACCTACTCCAGCCACGATATTTCCTTTGGGTTCTGTGCTTGATGCGCCGTCAAAGAACATTTGCCAAATGGGGATTTCTTCAGTTGCAGTGTTAGACTCCACCATTTCGTCTAGGATTTCATCGTAGAGTTTGGACGATTGTGGCACCGGATGAGCTGCCAGGAAATCAGTTAATGTTTGGCCTTTTATGTCACGCCCCAGAACCAGAATACTGGAGAGCGGGGGCAGACATAGCCAGCTACGTATATGAAATGGGATCCATCTCGCTATACGGTCACGGCTGTCTAGATACATGAGGGTTTATCTACAAGCCAGCAGTCTCTTAAGGTCATGAACAAGCCTAGTGTCTCAATCACAAGCAAGTAAGTAAATGTTACAAGATGTATGATCATTAAATATACAATAATAAGGCGTCCCAAATATTACATATTCAGCTGATCATGAAGCTAGTCGTTACAAAATGTTAGGACTAGCAAGAGTTTAGTCATACATGATCAACCCTAGGATCTGTCAATCATGTTACAGCCCGTAGGCAGACAGTAAGTAAAGTGCAATCGAGCTAAACAGGTGCTCGTCGGCTAAACGCCTCAAAAGAATATTTTTACAATAAAGTGGGAGATCAGAAATAAACCCACTCGTTGCCAGGGTTCCGTCTAGTGGCCACCATCTGGCTGGAAGGTCGGTAGATCCTCTGGAACTGCTCCAAAATCTGGCCATACAAAACCAGCTGGGTCAGATCCGAGAAAGAGCAAGTGCCACAAAGGAAGCTTCACTTAGGAACTAAAACCAGCAATCAGCACAAGATATAAATAAAAGTAAGAACTGGAAAATGAAGAAAATACATCAGGATGATATACGACGAGATAACCATGGAACTTTTCAGATAACCAGGTTACAACCCGTAAACCAAACAAGGACCGGGGTTGTAACCCTTCATCTGAACAGAACTTAGAATTCTCACCATTTATCGATAAAATAAATACAAGCATTCTGGTCATTCAATAATCTGGAACAGGATCAGGGCAAGACTAGACTGGTTAGACTCCATCCAATCACTTCACGGCCAAGCAAGAATTACGGCTTGATACTTTAACTAACTAGGGTTATCACAAGCCTAGTTACTAGCAAGATACAGTGAGAATCTTCCACAGCCACAAGCCCTGCAGTCCATCCAGGTTACCCGGGTTAAAAGATTAGAGTTGAATTCAGGTGGGTACATCGTTCAGGAAACGAATATACCCTTTGGTAGCTTGAAGGGTGCAACACATGACAGTGTGCTGAAAATGTGCCCTACTCGACGGCAGGCTACAGATCCCAAGGCGTGCCCAGGTAACGGAATTTCCTGTAGCTGGGAAATCTCGTCATGACTATTGTATTAATCTAGTTATTAGCCTTAGTCCATTTTAGTAGGTACTCAGGAGTCTCCTCCTAGACATGATGCAAGACAGGACTGGATTATTTGTACAAGCACAATCACCCACGGTGTCCAGGTTATTTATACAGGTCATGCCATGTCAGTTAGCCGTCGTAACAGCTATTCGAAATAATCATGTCAGGTTTATCATGTCAAGTGTACTAGTCAGGAGTGCGCCACGACGGGCCACTATCAGGTCATGTCAGGTTATCATGTCAGGAGTGTACCACTATGGGTCACTATCACGTCATGCTCAATTATCAATCCAAACATATCAAATGAATTCATGATTTTCAAGTTCAGGACAAAAGGCGTAAGGATATAAAATGGACGTTAAATATCTAATAAAATATCAATATACAGGGCTATAGAAGAGCCAAGCGGCTAAGGCACATACGGCCAGGATGGATCTCATGCGGCTGGGGAAGGAGTCGGGTTCATGCGGCTGGGGAGAGATTCATGCGGGTCGGGAGAACTAAGGACCCATGCGGCTCGCAGGAGAGGGATTCTTATGCGGCTGGAATAAATCAAACTCATGCGGCCAAGAGAAGGGCAAGACACATACGGCCAGGAGGGCAAGGGTACTCCTGCGGGGGGCAAAAATAAGTCCATACGGCTCAACCAAGTCGAGCCCCATGCGGCTGGGTCAAGATGATTGCTTATGCGGCTGACGGAGGGGTTCATGCGGCTCGAGGATCCGGGCCTATGCGGCTCGGGGATCCAGACAGTCATACGGCTGAGAGGACTCGAGTCCTCATGCGGCTCGCAGGAAAAGTTCATGCGGCTGAGAGAGCACTTGCCGCATGAAGTGTTCATGCGGTCAAGTCAAGCCCATGCGGCCAGGACTGTCGTATGAAGGCTCAGGCGGCTCGGAATCACTTGCCGTATAAAATATGGTCAAGTCTAGCACTGTTCTTCTTCTCCAAGCTTCCGATAAGGAGAACACCAAGAATCCATACTTCCAAGCTCCATGAAACCTTCATCCGAAGTCCAAATCCGAACTTCCATAGGTCAAAATGGGGTAGAACGAGATTCTCTACAACATGGAACCATCAAAACTCAGAAACAACAGGATTAAGTAGATCAAAACCCAAGAATTCCAAAAATAAAGTAAACTTAGATCTACAAGAATCTAGCCATAGAAATTAGAAATGCCAAGTACTAAAGTATTTTAGAATGTAGTAAAGAAGAGAATGGAGCAATAAAATCAGAGTTCCTCTATGAAGCAAGTTATACTTGCCTAGACCTCTCTCTTCTCTCTCTGGTAGGTGAAGGGAGTAAATGGAAGAAGAAAAAGAAGAGATTAATGAAGAGAGAGAAGAAGAATAGATAATAAATATGAGTGGTGGTGGTAGGTAGGGGGTTCACCTTGGTTCATAATGAACCAAGTAAAACCAAGCCAAGCCGAACCAGCCCAAGGAAATAAACCAAGCCAAGAAGGAAAGCTAAGCCAGGAATCAAACAATACAAGATAAAATATGTACACGTATTCCAAATACGTAATACGAACCACAGGTATTACATTTTATTGCCTTCTGAGGAACGAAGATCATATCGTACGGAGTCAACAACATTGTCCATGTAGCTAAACGGGAAGTAAGAGAACCCGATTTAGTCATAAGTATTCTGAGAGGGTTGATTTTAGATATAATATGGATAGTCTGCCCAGACACATAGTGGCGTGTCTTCTGGATGGCAAATACTAGTACAAGGCATTCCTTCTCTATCGGTGTGTATCTGTGCTCGGCACCCACCATTATGCGGCTGAAGTAGTAGATTGCATGTTCATGACCGCCTTCGTTCTTCTCAGCTAATAGGGCGCCAAGAGAATGGTCCATAGCACGGACATATAGTAAGAAGGGCTTTCCCATTATTGGAGCTACCAATACCGGTAGGCTTGTAAGATACGCCTTGATGTCGTCGAATTCGTGTTGACATTGTTCAGTCCAAATGAAAGATACGTCTTTCTTTATGAGCTGAGTGAAAGGTTGACACCTTTCAAAGAGGTTCGAAATAAATCGTCTGATATAGGCTAGCCTTTCTTATAATCCGTATAGCTCTTTGAGGTTTCTTAGAGGATGCATATCGAGGATAGCCTTCACTTTCTCCGGATCCAGATGTATTTCCTTTGAAGTGATGATGAAACCAAGGAATTTGCCGCTGGAGACTTCCAGAAAAGACTTGGTTGGATTCATCTTGAGTTGGTGTGCACGTATTAGTTCGAACACCATTTTCAAGTCTTGGAGGTGGTTGCCCTTGAGACGACTTTTGACTCGCTGGTATGTCGCCCCTACATTCTTCAATCCGAAGGGTATCACCGTATAGCAGTATACCCCCAATGGTGTTCGAAAAGATGTGTGCTTCTCATCGTCGAAGAATATCTTGATCTGGTTGTAGCCTGAGAACCCATCCATGAAGGACATTCGTTCGAAGCCGCAAGTATTGTCGATCATTACGTCAGTGATCGGTAGAGAGAACTCGTCTTTCGGGCATACAGAGTTCAAATTACGATAGTCGATACAGACTCAGACTTTACTATTTTTTTCATGACTGGGACGATATTGGCAACCCAATCTGGGTGTTGTTCCTCACGAATGAATCCACTGGCAATGAGCTTCTTGACTTCATTCTCGATGGCTTCCATGACGTCTGGTCGGAATTATCGTTGTTGCTATTTCACTGGCTTAGCTTTAGATGAAATGTTCAGGTGGTGCATGGCGACTTTAGGGTCTAAGACTGGCATGTCTTCATAGCTCCATGCGAAGACATCGATGTATTCTCTTATAAGCTGTATAAAAGATTGGCGTTCATCGCCAGATAGACTTTTGCTGATGAAAATTGGTTTGAAAGATGCTTCATCTTCTAGATTGACTTGGATGACTTCATCTTCGGTAGGTGGTTGCCATTGTTCTAAGCACAGCTCCCACCTAGTGTCCATCTTTTGAGCCCATTGTTTGAGTTTGATTGATTGGACATCGTCAGTAATTTGGTCGGCGGAAACCATATTGACGGACAAAGTTGCTTTGAACATGTCGCCGATGCTGGAGTCTAAGTCCCAGAGGGAGGAATCAGAAGAAACAACGATCTGCTTCATCATATGATCTTTCGGGAATTATTGGAGGAGTGACATAGCCCAAACCAACACCGCTTCGTTGATAATAGTTCTCGGGTTTGCCAGAACGAGCAAAGTATCGTATTGGCAACCGTCGTCCTTGGCCATAATTTAGCCCTTTGTCGCTTTTGATGTCGTATCCCATATTCTGGATGATATTCTTGGCCTGCCAACTATACCGCAAAAGTTGTATTTTCCCAGAGTCATAGTCAGCTTCTGTGTTGTGCTTGGAAGAAGTAGAGTCTGGAACGAACTTTCTCTCGCCAATTATACGATCGAAGATGATTAGTTGTTCATCCTTCTTTCTGGCTGGAATGATGAAGTAGAGGATATCTTCAGGGTAAACTTTTTTCCCGCAGGTGAGGCATTATGACCGGCATACAGAGGTGTGGTCCTATGCCGTTCTCTAGAGCGTATATCGTATCTATGTAGTGGTTTACAGATTAATAGACATCGGAGTAATTCAAAGGAAAACCTTTACTAAGGAAATATGCAAGTTCTTCTTCAGGGATAACATCATCCACTGAAGGTACATTATTATGAGTATTAATATACTCATTGAGAGGATCATCATCTGGAAGATGAGCCATAGTGTTGACCGAGTTCACCACGTAGGGTAATTCTTCAGGATTGGGAGGACGGACATCAGTAGGTTCCTCCCGGGGTGTCTTGCTGAGAGTGATGGTCAATGGTTTGACCTTGTCAGGGTTCTTCTTTTTCACCCAAATTGTAAGAGGCTTCGGAGTACTTTTTGGAGTAGTACGTCCTTTGACTCGGATAATCAAGGGACCATCATTGGAGGAAGGACTTGCTTCAGCTTCATTGTCAGCTTCGTTGCCGTCATCCTTGAGAAGCTGAGATTGGTAAAGTACCGAGTCTCCATAGTAAGCTTCGATGCCCTTAAAAGGATCAACATCGGCAAACTCCGTCTTCACGACACCGTCGCCGTTGACGTATTTAAAGCACTGGTAAAGTGTGAAAGGAACGATCATGTTCTCGTGTATCTATGGATGTTCCAATAAGACGTTGTAGGATACATTGGCATCGATCACATAGCAGGAAACCTCCGTTCGGAGATCACCGATCTGGCATTTGAGACGGATCTTGCCTAGCGGATGGCTTTAACCAGCATTGAAGCCTTGACAGTTGTGTTGATTGTAGATAGCTTGTGCAGAGGGATTCCCAGAATTTGAACCAAACTTCTAGGAAGGATGCTGAGGGAGGATCCTGGATCGATGTGCATGCGGTCCACCTTGATATCTCTGATATACCCTATATAGTACAGAGGTCTATCATAACGATTATTTTTTGAGTAGCATGTCCTCCTGTGAGAAGGTGATATTGGGCACCACTGCCATAGTACTGTGGCAATGGAGACAGGAGACATGATCTTCAGTGGGGGCCTTGACTTCGGTGAGATAAGAGTCGGCATGTAGTAATGCCTCACTTAAAGCCTTTCGTATTTCTTTGGAGATTCACAATAGATCGAACAGAGACAACCTGACAGGTGTATTGGCGAGCTGTGCCAGTATGTCAAAGTTGTAGGGCCGATCCAAGCCTTCGGGAGCTGGCGCCTTCAGAGACTTGTCAAACCGCGTCTCCTTCTGCTTGGCTTTGTCCGTTGTTTGAGGCTTAGACGGGCCAGCTTCTGATCTTGTGGGGGCAGCAGGAGCTTGAGGAGGTACTGCTTCTTCTTGTATGGGATCGTATGTCCGAAGATAAGTCTTTTTCGATCGCATTTCGCCAGATAGAACCTCGTAGATGGAAGAGGATACCATATGGCATGACTTGTACTTCTCGCCCTTTTTTTCTTTGGGAGGTACTACCCCATGCGTCACTTCTCGCACAAGGTCTGGATGGACCCACATGATCTCACCACGTTCAGTCGTGAGTGGGACCAAGGTCGAGTTGCGAGCTGGCGGTAGGTTGACGACTTCTATTATCGCCTTGGGGATCGGGACCACGTCGGCTGGAACTTCTGTAGGAGGAAAGTTGCCAAACTAAAGAGAAATCATGTTAGAAGATACGACCTTATCTTCAGCTTCGAGATTGATCACTTGGCTGTCGATAAGCTGTTGTATCTTCTTCTTCAGGATGATGTAGTCCTTGGTGGAGTGATACATGTACTGATGATAGATACAGTACTTGGGATCGTTGAGTTAGCTCACCTCTGCAGGACGTCGTGGTGGAGGCAATGTCAGCTTATTACCCTTTGTCAATGTGTGAATGATGATAATGACATCGTCTTCGTCGAAGGAGAAGGTCTCCTTAGGCTTGTCGGAGGAGCCCTGAGAATTAGAAACTCCTTTAGATGTGTCGACCTTCAGGACTTCTTTCCCTTTATCCCTATTAATAGGGATAGTTTAAGGATGCTTGCCCTTGTCTTCGAATTTGGATATTTTCAACCACAGTAGTTCCAAGTTAGGAATATCATTTTCAGTAGCATCAGCGGCTCCAATGAAAGCGGGCCATGTATCATACTTATGTATACCCAGACAAAACTTTACCGTAGAAAGGAAGTTATGTCGACAAGTATCCATAAGTTTTGAGTCTGGTATGCCAAAGGGCATCTTCAGTGCCAGCCGCCTGAAGCGTTCGATGAAGGCGATGACGGACTCAGTCCTCCTTTGCTTGGTCTCGATGAGGGTGGACATACTAACATGCACGTCGTTCTCATAAAACCTGTTGAGAAACAACCTCTCCAAGACTTTGAATGAATTGATACATCTATCAGGCAGACTGCAGAACCATTCGAAAGCTACCTCCTGTAAGGTGCTAATAAACAGCTTTGACAAGAAAGGATCGTCTCTAGACAAGTATAGAGTCTGCGTGTTAAAGTACGTCATATGATCTTGGCAAATGCTGTTTCATGACCTTCTAGTCGTTTGCTGGTCTGATCACTGATTTCTTCAGGTCTTTCTCCATCCGCCATGTATGTAGATGACATACGAGGATGAACAGAGGAAACAGTACAACTGGTGCTGATACTATCTGTCTCCGAGTGGACAAGTCCTTCATCTTCAGGTAGAGGAGGTAGATAGTCGCCATCAGATTCGGCGGGATCATCGTCCTGTGGAAGGCTATCCCCAGTGTGAGGGTCATTTGCTTCAGACTCTGAAGGAATACTACCCCCAGCTTGGGAGTCTTCATCGTCCATCCGGAGTCTCGCCTTTGACCGAGTACCCATATAAACTCCTTCATATGTGACACCCTGCTGGCCATCTATTGGTAGACTTCTTCTTCTTCTTCTCACGGAACTGAGAGAGAAAGTTGGGTTCGTAGTCCATCGTCTTTGATCGGGGCTTCCGTAAGGGGACCCTAAGAAGCCATGTTGGATGAAACACAAGTGGCTTCTCATCGTCGGAGAAGTGCAGCCGTCGAAACACGGACTTTCTCTGAGGCACTCTTGTCGCTTTGGAGCAACAACAGTTGATAACAATACTGGTTCATGGATGTGCACTATGAATTTTTATGTCCTTCCTCGCTTTACGCTTATGATTTATTATGTCGCACAAGTCAGCAGAAGGGAGTTTTGCCTTACCACCCATGTTGCATGCATCACCAAGCTTTGCATGCAGGTTCGTAAGGAGAGTAGGCGCATCCAGACTTAGTTCACGTGCAGGGACAGCCCCCACCCCTAAGTTCTGTGATGTCCTTGAAGACAGTCCCGTGTTGTACGTGTTGGGGCCTGTCTTTTTGTTGTGGGCGCATAGGCCTTGGAGACTGGCCTTGGACGCATGCTCCTTGACAGCATGTCTGAGCCTCCTTGATGTGGGCGCATAGTATGGATCCAGAGAGCCTGGGTGCATAGCCTTGGGCGCATGGCTTTGGATGCCAAGCCTACTGAAGACAGAAGTGTTCTGGTTAGGGCTATGCTCCCAAACACTCCCTTGGGCGCATGGATTTGGACGCATGCTTGGTGTAGCAGCACTATTTTCTTCCAATTTTGCCTCCTTTGTTTGTGAGCCTTGCTGGGTTTGGCCAGAGTATCGCATACCCTGATTCTTGGCATCGTAGTATTTTCTATTGCTAAGTTTCGGGTGTTGAACACCCTGTTGTTGGTTGTACAAAGAAGAAGTCACTGGACTAGTAGAGCCTGGAACAGTATGAGCCTTCTCCATTTGGAGAACTTTTGTGGTAGAGTCATGCTCCCATGTGACAGAGTCCTCCAGTTGTATATCTGTAATAACACAAGCAGGATATGCACAACGAGCCTTCGGAAGCCAAGTCTTGCGAGACTTGTTTGGCTTTGCTGATTTTGAGGGAGTAGAGTCGTCCCTCGAGAGCATCTCTTCGAACGCCGACAGACCATACTTTATGATCAGCATCTTCTGAGTGCTCCCCATTTTGTCGGTATCGGACTACGTCACCACCTTCTCGTCAGAGAAAAAGGTAGTCCCCAGCAGAGTCACCATTTTTGTGAACACACACAAAAAAGAAAAAGAAAATGCTGTCTTTTCTTTATTGGCACAAGGTACCACAAATCGAGTATGCCTGAGAGATCCTGCGCTGAGGATCCCCGAGTACAAAAAAGAATTCTGGAGAATAGGACGATGGAGATCGAGCGACAGTTGCTCCTTTACTCCGTTGACACTCCGATTACAAATGTGGGAGAAAACCTAAGAAAATTGCTAACTCTCGGCTCACTGGCAAGAAGTGCAGCAATTTGGCTCTTGAAAATGCTCTATGTTCTGTGTTTTAAAGAGGAATGAGGCCCCCCTTTATAGTCGTTCTTGAGCTGGAATGATGTTATGCGCCCACATGAGGAAAATGCTATTTTTTTGTGGGCACATAGTCCTGCTTTAGGCACATAGGATGTAGGCGCGTACAGGCTACGAGATCGTGGGTTGGTCGTGGTGTTGACGTGGCCGCATGTTCGGTACACGACTACTCGTGGAGACTGACATGGCCGTGTGCTTCGGTGCACATTTTGATCATGGCTTTGACTAAGTCAGGCTTGGGCGCATAGCCATGTCTCAGGCTATGCACCCTCCTTTTGGGGGAGCTAGTCTTGGGCGCATGAGACTTCACTGGCTGGACGCATGGAGCTTCACTGACTGGGCGCATGGAGCTTCACTGACTGGGGGCATGGAGCATCACTGGCTTGGGCGCATGGAGCTTTACTGACTGGGCGCATGGAGCTTCACTGGCTTGGGCGCATGGGGCTTCATTTGCTGAAATTTTTTTATGCTTCTACAATGTCATTTTTGGATTTCTAGTTGGTAAACTATGTATTGATTGATTTCACTGTTTTTAATTTCAACCAACTGCTTTTGACAAGTTTTTTCTATGTTAGTTATGCAATTTTTTAAACTTTTCGTTACACTGTTCTCCTAATCCTTGATCATATTTATTTTTGCTTTCCTCCTTTACTTATGCTTGAGTTCGTTTTATCTCTTATTACGGGGAAGCTTATTTTTGATCATGTCAAAGGGGGAGAAATAAGTTTAAGTTAGCACACAATATTATAATATTATGTATTTATTAGTGATACATGCATCTATTGTATATATATTAAACTTAACCGATTTGCCATAATCAAAAAGGGGAAGATTCTTAGCCTAATGATTATATCATATTTTTTAATATGGCTAATCAATTAAGTTTACCATAATGACATCACTAATATTCATGTAATAACTATCATGTTGCTACTTAAACTTAGCATTGTCCTAAATGTTCTATATCATATTGCTATGCTTGTATCATATTGTTTTGTTCGTTCAACATGTTCTTTCAGACATGTAGTAAGCATGATCAAACATGAACAAACCAGGACATATGCAATGAAAAATTATTATTAATGGGCCAAAGACGGCATTATATAAGAAGATTCTCTGTACCGCCCAACGACCTATCTGGGGCCTCGCTTCGGGGGTTCCGCTGTCCGGTCAGCGGACAGGGGTCGAGGGGGCAGCGCCACCCATGGGGGTTCGGGGCGAAGCCACCGAAATGTATTCAGATTTCCAAATCTGTTTATCTTTGGACATATGCCGTCAAGGAAAAAGGCGTCTTCAAGTTTGAAGAAAGACGTCATCAAAGGGCTCTTGGTTTTCCTATTTTATCATGTAATTTTTATTATTTATTGAGTCTAAAAATACGATGTAAACTGCATCGTACTGGCAAATAGGCTATCCAAGAAATATTTTCAAAATACCCTTTCATTTTGAAAACAAGGCCACTTACAAAAGCCCAAACTACTTCTTAACTGTTTGATCTTTTCAAAAAGACCAAAACCAATTTGCAAAAACCCTGACACAGCTCCAACAGAATTCGGCCCGAGTTCGACCCGAATTTGGCCAGAGTTCGGTTAGTGGACGTTGGCTTTTGAACTTGGTCTCCCCGCAGTTACGGATCTTGCCGAGATTTTCTCATAGAGTTCTATCCGAATTCTGCCCGAATTCTATCAGAATTCTGCCTTTGGAAAAACTATAAATACAGAAGGATTTTGATCATTTCAACACACCAATTCACTTCTATATCTCTTCTCTATAAACCTACTACTTCTTCCAAAGTATTTTGAGCTATTCATTTTCAAATCCTAAGCCAGTTACAATCCTCTAGTTGATTTGCCAGTGCGGTATGGTCTAGAAGTTTCAAAGTGATTGTAATCAGAGACTTGATTGAAGAAAGACACCTCACAACCAAAATTGGTTGAGTACTTCGGATCAAAGCTCGCGTTGTAGAAGTTGTAAGAACTTTGGATGAAAACTTATGGTGATTTTCCATAGTGGATTCAACTGGAAGCTAGAGTTCTTCCGACTGGACTAGTCCTCACAAGAGGAAAACTAATATACATCCTTGTGTTTGCGTTTGCTCTCTACCCTCTATTTTTCATTTACATATCTGTGATATATATTCTGTGATCTTGCTGCTAACATTTTTAATTAGCCAAATTTTACGGCCTATTCTATTCACCCCCCCTAGAGTATTGTGTTTTACAATTCATTCCTATAAGTTTAGGAATTAAGGTTGTGTTTAATTCGTTGTAATGTAATTGTATTATAGTAGAATTGAGTTTGTAACGTAATTGAATTTCAATTGTATTATCATGTTTGGTTGGAACATGTAATCAAACAATGTATTATAATATCAATTACAATCAAATTTTTGGTTTACTAATTGAGTTTGTAATGTAATAAAAAAAATTTAAATAAAAAAAACTTCAAGAACTTTTTAGAATAACAAAAAAAAATTTAAAAAAATTTATTAATTTTTAAATTGAAAAGTGTTAAAAAATATAGAATTTTTTTCAATTTTTTAAAATAATTATAAAAAATGAACAATAAAAAATTAATAATAACAAAATTAATAAGTTAAAAAAAACTAAAAAGCAAAAAATTTAAAAAAAATGAAAATTTAGGAAAATTAAAAATTAAAAATTAAAAATAGGAAAAAACCTAAATAAAAAAACAGGAAACAAGAATGATTAAAAATTTATTAGATTCTAGTTGTAATGTAATTATAATTACATAAGTTTTACGATTTAATTGATTTTAAAAGAAAGTGATAATGTAATTGTCATTACATCATCGAAATTTGTTTCCAACAAAATACCCGGAATGTAAAATTCCAAGAGTACAAACCAAACGAAACGAATTATAAACAACCAAAAAAAATTACAACCAAACGCATTTGCAGCCATTTTTTTTTCATTTGCAGCTATTTGACTCAAACATAGATGATCTTTCGGAATCCTGCAGGTGTTTGAAATAGTTTGGGTTAGGCTCTCCTAGAAAACCTTTCCTTCACTCCCCTATCTCATCACCAAAGGCTCTAGCTCCACAAATGGCCTCAAAACCAGAAACGTGCTCTGCTCCGTCTTGTTGGTGCTCTTGCTCCTTGACATGAAGAGAGCTTGCTCTCAACATGCTTTGTAAAGTTTAGTCCCATATTGGAAAAACACCATGAGTTATCTCAACATATATATGTGTATGTGTTGTTGGGATATGCACATGGGGTGGTGACCCTAAGGAGGGAACCATGTGGGTGATTTTACTAAAAGAAAAATAATTAATTCCAACAAGGACGTAAGTTGATTTTTGTTGTACGGGCTCGGACTCGACACGGACTCTAGGTTGTCTCGTGCATGCACGGGAGTTTTCGGGGGGAAGGCGCGGGCTAGCACTCGACTATGTTGATTGTGGGATGATGTAAAACATCAAACTCTATTTTAGAGTATTGGTGTTTTAGTCCCACATCGGATATGAGAGATGGTGAGGTCTCACTCCACTCTATAAATATAGCCCCCTTGCCTCCTTTCCAAGATGCACCAAAGAAGAGAGTTAAGGGAGTCCGTAAAGTTCAGGAAGCCCGTTTAAGTCACAAATATTGACTGACGAGCGTTCCAAAAGTTCTATTGAACTTGCTGGGTCCTGGAAGCGGATCGTATAGAGGCGAATCTTGCTTTGAGCAACGGTGTTTTTACACCCCAGCAGATTTAATCATCTTCTTCTTCTTCTTTTTCTGTTTTCTTGTAACTTGTTCTTCAGGTTTCAAGGCACCTACTGAGTATGGAGGCCTAACTTTGTTCTTGAGATCTATCTCATTTGTGGCACCTACTGTGTAGGCTTGCTAAACTCCTCATTTGTGGCACCTACTGTGTAGGCTTGCTAAACTCTTCATTTGTGGCACCTACTATATAGGCTTGCTGAACTCCTGTTTTCCATCTATATCCATGCCTCGGGACTAACAATCTCAAAGCAAGATTAGTACGATGGAAAATATTAATGCTTCACTCCTCCAAACTGACTATTGTAAGTTAGAAAAGTTTGATGGAGAGCATTATCAAGTCTGGAAAAGGAAGGTCTTTCTCACCCTTCAACTCCGAGACGTTGATCACGTGCTCTTTGAAGAGGAACCTACTGTTCCAGATACTGGGTCTGTTGCCGCTATAACTGCGGCTACTAAACTTTAGGCCAAATGGAGAAGGGAGAATAGAATTTGTAGGCTTCTGATCCTAAATGCTATGGAGGATTCCCTGGCAGAATCCTACTCAAAGAAGGATAGTGCCAGAGAGATATGGGAGTCTGTGGAAAAGCTGTACGCGGAAGACAAAAATAGGAGCAAGATATTTTTCATCAAAAAATATCACAAGTGGCTCTTTGAAGATGAGAAGGCGATGCTTCCTCAAGTGAAGGAGTTTCTGAAACTTTGTCAGAAACTGGATGATGAAAAGATGCCCCTCGTCGACAAGTTTGTCGTTGGAAGGATCGTCTCGAAACTTTCTGCTGGATGGAATACGTTCTATGCAAGAATGCATCGGAAGAAACTCGAGATCAGTCTGGAAGATCTCTTGCAAGAAATCTACGTTGAGGACGAGATGCGTTCTCAACAGAAGATGGACGCTTTGTCCAAACCATTGGCCGAGGCCAATCTGGTGCAGACGAGAGACTCCAAGGGAAAGCAGGCGGCTTCTCACCACAAGAAAGACTTCACTAATCTGAAAGTGAAGGGACCGTCTTTCAAACAGAAGAAATCCAAGTCCAAAGTGACTTGTTTTAACTGGAGCAAGAAGGGCCACTACAAGAGTGAATGCAGATCCAAGCCCAAACAATCAGAGAAAGGTGAGCCTAATAAGGTTTCTTTGGTTTCTAACATCATTGCTATGATCGCTCAGGTCACAACTGAGGGGGCTAACTCTGACTGGTGGATAGACACCGGTGCGACATACCATGTCTGCCCTGGGAAGGAATGGTTCGTCACGTACCAGCCAACTTCTGAGAAGGTTGTCATGGAGAACCAGGCCCAAGCTAAAGTTCTGGGGATCGGGACTCTGGGGCTGAAACTCACTTCCGGGAACACTCTGACGCTCCAAGGGGTAAAGCATGTTCTGGTTATTGCCAAGAACCTGGTCTCTGGGAGCCTGCTTAGCAACACAGGTTTGAGGATGGACATTCATGCTGGTCAGATGGTGATGTCCAAGAAGGGAACATACTTCGGAAAGGCTTTTCAAACCGAAGGGATGTTTAAAATTCAGCTTGTAAACCAGTCTAATGAAATAAATGCAATCGCTCTTTCTGACTATTCTCTTGAGTTATGGCATAATAGGCTAGGACATGTTCATTGTAAAAGAATAAGCAAAATGTCTAGTCTAGGACTTATCTCCAAATATGGGGCTAAGATAAAGAAGTGTAAAGTATGTGCTCAGACTAAGATCACTAGAAAACCCTTTCATCGGGTCAATCGAAGCACAGATATTATGGAGTTGGCACACTCCAATATCTGTGACTTCAAACAATTCTCTACAAAACCTGGGATGAAGTATTTCATAACCTTCATCGATGACTTCTCTAAGTACGTATTCGTCTACTTGCTCAAATCTAATGACGAAGCGTTCAAGAAGTTCAAAGAGTTCAGGGTCGAAGCTAAACAGCAAACTGGATAACAACTCAAGAGATTGAGAAGTGATCGAGGTGAAGAATATCGGTCTCATAAATTTGTATCGTTCTGCAAAGAACATGGAATCATCTGCGAGGCTACTGCTCTGTATTCTTCTCAATCTAACGGAGTAGCAGAGAGGAAGAACAGAACGTTGACAGAAATGATGAACTCAATTCTGCTAACTGCAGGTCTTCCAAAATATTACTGGGGAGAAGCTGCATTAACGGCCACTTTCATTTTGAATAGAGTGCCTTATGCAACTTCTGACATAACTCCTCATGAACTCTGGTTCAAAGACAGACCCAACTTGAATATCATTCGAGTTTGGAGGTGTTTGGCATACGTAAAACTTCCGGATCTAAAAATTAAAAACTCGGAACAAGGACTACGAAGACGATCTTCTTGGGGTATGCCAAGAAGAGTAACGCTCGAAGATTCCTTGACTTGGAGTCTAACCATGTCATCGAATCTCGTGATACGAAGTACTTTGAAGACAAGTTTGCAAGGCAAAAACATATTGTTCTCGTGGACATTTTGGAGAATAATGATGGTGCAAAGGAAGCTGAGGTTTCTAACGATGTCTTAGTCCAAGAAGAAATTGTTGTTGATAAAATAATATTTGAACCAGAACTCGAAGAGCCGTCGGCCAAGCAAGTGAGGAGACCAAAGGACTTCGGAGATGACTTTGTCACCTATCATATAGAAGCAGATCCGCTTACCTATGATGAGGCGATGAAGACCAGAGATGCTATCTTCTGGAAGGAGGCAGTGAATGACGAGTATGACTCTATCACCTCTAATAACACATAGGTGTTAGTAGATCTACCTGAAGCAGCAAAACCCATCGGATGTAAATGGATCTTCAAGAAGAATATGAAGGCAGATGGAACTATTGACAAGTTCAAAGCTAGGCTGGTAGCCAAAGGGTTTTCTCAGAAACAGGAGATAGACTATGTTGACACACACGCTCCAGTAGCGCGGATGACCACCATCAGAATATTAATTGCTCTAGCAGCAATACATATGTTGGTGATACATCAGATGGATGTAAAGACAGCATTCCTGAATGACGAGCTGGCCGAAGAGATATACATGCAACAGCCAGATGGATTTGTCGTCAAAGGTCTTGAAGACAAAGTCTACAAGTTGGTGAAATTATTGTACGGTTTGAAGCAAGCTCCCAAGATGTGGCATCAGAAGTTTGACAAAGGTATTAGATCAAACGGCTACAGAGTTAGCGAGACGGACAAGTGTGTTTACACGAAGTTCGCTGATGGAAGAGGAGTCATCGTTTGTCTGTACGTGGACGACAAGCTGATCCTAAGAACGGATATAGGCAATGTTACGGAGACAAAGAAGTTTCTCTCAACCAAGTTTAGCATGAAGGACTTGGGGGATGCAGATGTCATCTTGGGCATAAAGAACATCCGGACAGACACTGGAGTGGCGCTGTCACAATCTCATTACATTGAGAAGATGCTCACACGCTACGGGTATCAGGATCTTCTAGGGGTCAATATGCCATACAAGTGTGATCAGAAGCTGATGCCAAAGAAGCAGACTATATCGTAGAAGTCGAAGAAGCAGACTATACTCTCTCGTTCCTCCATAGAATCTGAGTTCTATGCACTAGAAGCTGCAACAGATGAAGAAGAATGGCTTTGGGAGCTCATATATGATCTTCCAGTGGTTGGAGATCAGATACCGGCGGTATCGATATACTGTGACAGCCAGGCGACTACTGCAGTAGCATCAAATGACCTCTTCAACGGGAAGAAGAGAACTGTGTGACTGAAGCACAGAGCAATAAATGATCTCATTAAAAGGGGAACTATTACTTAATTGATGTTCGGAGTCAAGAGAACCTGGCTGATCCGTTCACAAAGGGCCTCAAGCGCCAGCTGGTCGATGACACAGCAAGAAAAATGGGCTTGAAGGCATTCTGATATTGTATCTATGTAATCATACCATAAAGTTTTATGCTATTAGTTCAAAGAGCAATCTACTAGGCATCTAGCTTTTGGTTCGAGAAAGGATCACTGATTGGGAAAATATCAGGTAACAGTGGGTACATAGTCCTGAGGGACATGGAAGGGATACAGACCCATAACTACTGTTGTCTACTATAGTTCTCTGTGGAGAACATGTCCTGTAGGGAGGATGGCTTAAACGCCTTAATGAGTTCTCAGACAGAGTGAATGTTCGTTATGCTTTATAGGAAGCATGGTAGCACAGCACTACAAAGGAGCTCATGGACTCCATGCTACAGTAGGGTGACACCACAATGAGGTTCCCAGGTAGGGGTAATGCCTCGGCTTAGCAAGCCATGTCACTGCGCCGTAGCACCGCTTATAGGCAGGTAGCCTAATGCTGTATATTATAAATAAAGTGTGGTAGACAGCACTACAAAGAGGCCAGTGTCCTCATGTTACAGTGGCATGACACTACAAAGAGGTACCAGGTAGGGTAAAGCCTCAGCTTTGCAAGCCATGTCATAGCGACGTAACACCGCACGGAAGCGCAATGCTTCATGCTAGGTAGTTTGGCACTACAAAGAGGCTTGTGACCTCATGCTACAGTAGTATGACTCTACGATGAGGTACCAGTTAGGGATAAAGCCTCGATTTTAAGCCATGTCATAGCGGCATAGCACCGCACGGAAGCGCAAGGCTTCATGCCAAGGACTCATTAAAAGAACTCACCTAGAGTGTATGGATAGAGATACAGGCCGTCTCTTGAGGATAAACTTGTAGACACCCAAAATACATACACCGAAACCAGGCTGGCACATGGCCTTTAATGTGCAGCCAGAAACACATGTAACTACACTTTATGAGTGAGAAGAATTATAATTGTGGTACAGAATTCAAGGCATAGTCCATTCTTATATCGTATTGTTATTTAACCCATGTGGAAAGATTTAAGTCGTCAGCGACATCTATCATAATATAAAATAGATAGTTACTGTAGGGAACGCTCAACCCTAGACACATATATATGATGAGATATGTGGGGGATTGTTGGTGCTCTTGCTCCTTGACATGAAGAGAGCTTGCTCTCAACATGCTTTGTAAAGTTTAGTCCCACATTGGAAAAGCACCATGAGTTATCTCAACATATATATGAGTATGTGTTGTTGGGATATGCACATGGGGTGGTGACCCTAAGGAGGGAACCATGTGGGTTATTTTACTAAGAGGAAAATGATTAATTCCAACAAGGACGTAAGTTGATTTTTGTTGTGCGGGCTCGGACTCGACACAGACTCCAGGTTGTCTCGTACATGTACGGGAGTGTTCGGAGGAAAGGCGTGTGCTAGCACTCGACTATGTTGATTGTGGGATGATGTAAAACATCAAACTCTATTTTAGAGTATTGGTGTTTTAGTCCCACATCGGATATGAGAGATGGTGAGGTCTCACTCCACTCTATAAATAGAGCCCGTTGCCTCCTTTTCAATATGCACCAAAGACGAGAGTTAAGAGAGTCCGTAAAGTTCAGGAAACCTGTTCAAGACACAAATATTGACTAACGAGCGTTCCAAAAGTTCTCTTGAACTTGCTGGTTCCTGGAAGCGGATCGTATAGAGGCAAATCTTGCTTTGAGCAACGGTATTTTTACACCTCCAGCAGATTTAATCCTCTTCTTCTTCTTCTTCTTCTTCTTCTTCTTCTTCTTCTTCTGTTTCTCTGTAACTCATTCTTCAGGTTTTAAGGCACCTACTGAGTAGGGAGGCCTAACTTTGTTATTGACATCTATCACATTTGTGGCACCTACTGTGTAGGCTTGCTAAACTCCTCATTTGTGGCACCTACTGTGTAGGCTTGCTAAACTCCTTATTTATGGCACCTACTGTGTAGGTTTGCTGAGCTCCTATTTTTTATCTATATCCACGCCTCGGAATTAATACGTCTCTAGCCCCCTCCTCTCCTCTGCTGCTGCTGTCGACTAGATCTGCTCACAGTTCACTTCCATTTCTCTGCAGCTGAACGACGCCTCTTCAGCCATCAATGCTACGTACCTCCTCTTCTCGTCCTACCTGGTATTCTCCTTATAGCTTGGCTTCGCCATGCTCTGCCCCGGCTCAATCTACGGTAAGAACGCTTCCAACATTATGCACATCAGCGTCCTCAACGCCGCTATTGCTGACATCTTCTACTACATCTTCGGGTTCGCCCTCGCCTTCGGCTCTCCTTCAAAGCCCTTTGTCAGTTTATGTCACTTTGCCATGCATCACTTTTCCACCTTCGACTATGACTACTCCTTCTTCCTCTACCAATGGGCTGCTGCAGTCGCTGTAGCCGGCATAACCTGCGACTCCGTTGCCGAGCGCACAAAGTTTGTCGCCTACCTCCTATACTGCCCCTTCCTCACTGGCCTCGTATTCTCGGTCGTCTTCCACTGGTTCTGGTCTGCAGACGGCTGGGCCTCCGCTAGCGGCAACATCAACCGATCGCTCCTCTTCGGCTCTGGCGTCATCGACTTCGGTGGGTCGGGAGTAGTCCATTGGTCGGTGGTATTTCCGGCCTGTGGGGAGCACGTATCATGGGGCCAGCATCGGTCGCTTCGACAAAACTAGCGACTCCTTCTCCCTCCGCGGTCACAGCACCACCCTCATCGTGCTCGGCACCCTCCTCTTATGGTTCGGCTGGTACGTCTTCAACCCGGGCGTATTTGTCACCATCGTAAGATCTTACGGTCCCTTCGGGTCCATCAACGGACAATGGTCTGTGGTCGAAAGGACCACTTTCATGACCACTCTCTCGGGATGCAGTACAGCATTGACGACATTGTTCCTTAAGCGGCAGCATGATGGACATTGGAACGTGACCGACATATGCAACGGCCTCTTCAGCGGCTTCGTGGTGATAGGCGCAGGCTGCTCGGTCGTCAACCCGTGGGCCTGCACGGAGGCTGCAGCGCATGGGGGATCATATTCGCAACGCTCTTTGCAAACCAGAGGTATGTCAAGCAAGTGTATCCGGAGAGAGAGAAGAGGCCTTATGGGTTGCTAATGGAAGGAGAAGCAGGGCTCCTCGGCGTACATTTGGTCCAGACTATGGTGATTGTCATGTGGGTCAGCTGCACCATGGGGCCCCTGTTCTATTGGCTGTATTGGATGGGAATGTTGCGGGTTTCGGCAGAGGACGAGGCTGTGGGGTTGGACATCGCAGCACGGAAGGTCTGCGTACGACGATGATGGCTCAACTGGCCGCAGCTGCGTAGGAGGAGGAGGAGGTATCGTGCACAAGTCATCTAATTGGAAGACAACAACGGTGGATTGGGACTCTAGCACGATCGATACGAATGTTGTCTAGTTCGGAAAGGTAAATTATAAGGGCACAGCACATTTTACTCAGGGCTGTCCAAGTGTTAGTTTTTCATTATTTACAAGTTTGCCACTGAAAAAATTACTCAGGGCTATCCAAGTGGTAGGTATAAAAGATAAGTGTTATAATTTTTGTTTCTTTCCTCACTCTCCATTCCTCACAAGAAGAAGAAGAACAACAAGAAGAAAAGAAAAAAAACAAGAACAAGAACATCAATTTTTGCAAACCTAGTTTATTTTGATTTTTTGCTCTCTTCTAATTTCTCAGATCTCTTTCTCCAAACCCTACTTTATTTTTCTTCTTCTTGTTTGGGCATTATGGATGAAACCCTAGTTGTAGAAGAAATTGGGTTATCAAATCTATTAAATCTATTAATCTATTAGTCTATTAACCAATTTTTCTTTATTTATAGAAGAATTATGCATGAAATCCTAGTTGTAGAAGAAAACTATGGAAGAAATCCTAGTTGTAGAATAATTGGGTTCATATCAGGACTACCACAATTTTTGACAGTCCTAGAAGTATTAAGGACTGCCAGAAATTATGGCAGTCTTGAAATAGTTTCGATGTACAACAAGACTGCCACAATTGGTGGCAGTCCTAGAAGTAATGAGCACTGCCAGGAATTGTGGCAGTCTTGAAATAGACTCGATGTACAACAGGACTGCCACAATTTCTAGCAGTCCTAGAAGTAATGAGGACTGGCAGGAATTGTGGCAGTCCTAAAAGGGACATGCTTTACAGCAGGACTGCCACAATTTCTGGCAGTCCTAGACATATTGAGGACTGCCAGAAATTGAGGCAGTCCTGAAAGATACTTGCTGTACAGCAAGTTCCTTTCAGGACTGCCACAATTTCTGGCAGTCCTAAAGTCGAAATTCTCGAATAAAAAAAACATGTTAGGGTTTATTTCAATCTTGATAATAGAGTGAAATATGCATTTTAGGATTTATTTCCATGCATTCTTTGTGAGGAAAGAAGTATTTAACCTTTATTTTCATGCATTTTAGGGTGGGTTTATTTAATTTTTTTGGTGCCATCGAAATTAGGAAAGAGAAGGAAACTAGGGTTTTGATGGAGATGGTGATGATGGAAATGGTAGAGAAGAAGAAGATGATGATGATGAGAAAAAAACTAGGGTTTTGATGGAGATGTGAGAATGGAAATGGTGGAGAAGAAGAAGATGGATGGAAGAAGAAGAAGAATTAGGGTTTGTGAAGAGAGAGAGTGAAAATTTGAAATGAGAGTGATTTTTCGGGTTTGGGGGGGCTGTGGGGTTTGGACAGCCCCCTGAATGAAAAATTTGGAAAGCCCGAGTAAAAGTTCCTCAAAGCCTGGCTAGCGCTAATCCTGGCTAGCCCCGAGTAAAAAAACATGTGCCCTTATAATTAGCCTTCGGAAAGGGATGATGATTACGTCTTGATTTCTCTTTCTATAGCCATGTGTGTAGTATGTATTGAAAAAAAACTACTGAGTATGGTTGGTGTGGATTCGGTGGGTAAGAAAGTATAAAGAGGAAAGAGAAGGGACAGATGGCGAGTATATTATGCGTGATGCTTTGTGGGAGGTCTGCTGATATCTCCTAGACCTGTCAATGGTAGACCGAAAATTAGTAACCAAGTACCGAAAATATCCAAAATTTTGGATACGGGTACGAATTCGGATATCATATCGGATATTTATCGGATGCGGATACGGTAAGTGTCATATCCGGACCAATAATATCTGAACCAATAATATTTAAATTATTTAATAAATTTAGAATATATTCAATTTATGCATGGGACTATTAGTTATATGTGCTTGTGTGGAGAATTTTTTGGTACAAATGTATTCAATGTATGCATGAAAATCTACTGCTTATGATATTTCAATGTGAAAATCTGCACATATATCTGACAAAATCTGCTGTTTCAATGTGGAAATATGCTTCTTCTGATATTTTAAAGTAGAAATATGTTGTTTCTAGACAAAATATGTCATTTCAATGTGAAAATATTATTTTTTGACAAAATCTGCTAGTTCTGATTTTTCTTCCCTTTTTAATATTTTTTAGTAATCTTATTGGTTCGGATATTATCCGATATCCATTAAAATTATTGGTCACGGATACGGTAGCTAAAACTTTTATCCGATCGGATATCAGATATTTATCGGATATATCTGATAGTTAATTGTTCGGATATGGTAATGCCAATATCCGACCAATAAGCTACCATTGACAGGCCTAATATCTCCTTGTTTTAACCTGTGTCAGTGTCACACAACTGAATATAGATGCAACATCTTCTTTACACAGTGAATAAAAAATATATGGGTTTTGTTAAAGGCCCGTTTGGTAAATCGTATTTGGAGTTAGATTTTACAATTTAATGGATTTGGAGCCAAATTCATGGAATCTTATGTTTGGTTGGAGATGGATTTGGATATGGAAAGTATGACCAAATCAAAATTTGGATTTAGAAGAAAGAGGTTGGATTTGGAAGGAAAAATTAGTTATTTTTTAATAATTTCATTAAAATATTAATTTATAATTTATTGAAAATTAACTAAAATTTAAATAAAATTAGTCATTACTATTATTTTTAAAAATATTTTTTATAAATAAAAATTACTTATTGTTTTTAATTAAAAAATTAAATAATAGTTAGTTATCATAATTATAATCTAAGTTAATAATTTATTAATTAATAATTTATGATAATCTTAATTAATAATTTATAATTTTATTAATCATAATTATAACAAATTTATTAATTATAACTGTAATCTTAATTAATAATTTATTAATTAATATCCAATTATAATCATAATTAATAATTTATTCATCTTATTATAATATTAATTAATAATTTCTTAATTACTATTTTATTATAATCTTAATTAATAATATTTAATCACAATTATCATCATATTTAATAATTTATAATTTAATAATTAATATCTTATAATAGTTTAATTAATAATTTATAAATCATCAATATATTAATTTATAATTAGTATTTTTAAAATATTTAATTTATAGTTAATTAAAATTTAGCTAATAGTTAATTAAAAATTAGTCATTATTATTATTTTTTTAAAAAGTTATAATTAAAAATTAGTTATTATTTTAATAAAAAATAATGAATAGTTTATAATTTACTTTTTAATAATTTTATAGTTAATATATTATTAAAATTAATAACTGGAATTAATAATTTACTTTTTAATAATTTTATAATTAATATATTATTAAAATTTTATTTAATAATTTATTAATTGTCATTATAATCATCATTATATTTAATTAATAATTTATTAATCATAACTATTATTATTATAATAATAATTTAATTATTAATCATAACTATAATTATAACTATAATAGCTAATTAATAATTTATTAATCGTCGTTATAATCATCATTATATCTTAATTAATAATTTAAAAATTTATCAATTATAATAATAATTTTATTATTAATCATAATTAAAATGATCATAGCTAATTAATAATTTACCAAATCCTATGTTTGGTTGGAGTTGGATTTGGATTTGGAAATTCATAATTTGGATTTGGATTTGGATTTGGATTTTGGATTTCCAAATCCAAATCCAAACGTAAATCCATTTTACCAAACAAGCCCTAACGTGTGCTCTAAAGACATTGATAAATGTGCATTTTCTATTGGTACGCCCCTACACACACACACACACACACACACACACACACACACACACACCCCACCCACCCATATATATATATATATATATATATATATATATATATATATATATATATATATATATATATAATCCCCTCCTCCTCCTCGGTCCAGCCTCCACTATGTCGGCCGTGCCGCTCTGGGCCGGCCCCCACCGCCGGTGTCAACCCGGCTTCGGGCGCTGCGTCGGGGGGGGGGGGGCGAGGCCTCCTCGGAATGCGCACCCCCTCGGGCCGTGTCCCCTCGGGCAGTGCGCCTGCTTTCCTTGGCTTGCGTGCCTTGGGTTGCGCGCCTGTCCCTTCGGGGTTCGCGCCCGCAGCTCCACAGGGCTCAAAGCCCATAACCGTTTCAAAATTCAAAATTTCAATTTTTCAAAATTTTTAATTTCCCTTTAAAAAAAAAAACTTTTGTGCTTCCTACTTAGTTTACCAAGGCCTTTTTGTGATTTTTTTGCCTATGGTACTTTCTGTAATGCTCTTTTTAGCCACCTCTTACATTTCAATAAATTGCTTTTTCGAATATATATATATATATATATATATATATATATATATTTTTTATATATAAAATAATATATATATATATATATATATATATATATATATATATATATATATATATATATATGGTCCGGAGCGGGAGCCCCGCGGGAGGAAGCCCCTTCCGCCTCTCGACCGTTGGATCGAGCCCCCCTCCCCCCCCCCCCCCCAAACCGGTCCGATGGTGCAGGGGGGCGGGACTTCGACGGGGCTCCCACAGCAGGACTTTTGATCCGAATTATATATATATATATATATATATATATATATATATATATATATATATATATATATATATTTATATTTATATATATATATATATATATATATATATATATATATATATTGAATGAGGTAAATATTATTAATAAAACCAAAAGTTTACAAAACTACCATCCCGCCCATGGCACAAAATCTACTCATCTAGGGTCAAGATATCTATGTCAGCTTCCATGTCTCTTCGTATAGCATATTTACTACCCGTGAGCCCCTCCAATATACGACAATTTAAGGCTCTCCAGGCATGCCATATCACTGTACTGAAAATTAATCATATCTGTCTGTACAGTCCCGCCCCTTTTTATTTTTGCGCTTCAACTTTGTTTTAGCTTGATGCAAGATCCCTTTCGTGTGTGATAGGTAGTCTAAAAGTGATAAAGTTGTTGACTTCACATATCCCAGACAAAGTCACAACAAAAGAAGAGGTGGTCCCTGAACTCATCCATATGCACACACATGCATTACTTCTTATCCGTGTAGTCTACCCCAAACCTGCTCATACGGTCCTTATTAAGCAAACAATTACGAATCATTTTGTATAGACATAAGAAGATCTTGACCGTCCCTCATTTAGTCCAAACCACTTCCACCCAGTCCACCTCCTTAACCATGCTCCTGTACGGTCCCTAAAAGTACCTTTTCCCATGTCCTTTCACACCTAGTAATCCTCCATGTCTGTCCTATCAATGTCTTACCGTATGAATATCAACCGCGTGAGCCGCCTCTATCAAACGATCCTGAAAGTTCTACTCCCTCTTGTATAAGGCAACTGGCCATCTCAGTGGATCCCCTTAGCACGTAGACATGCCAGCCCTTTCTTTCAATCAAACTGTTGTAATTTAACCAAGGGTCATGTCACATACTAGTCTAGTTCCCGGAGCAGATAACCGTAATCTGTCTAGGTTCCGTCGAGCTTCTTGTAACCCCCTGGTTTTAGAATTTGTATTTTTTTAAAACCTAATTTTCTGATTTTATTTTGTAGGGATTATCTGGGGATTATTTAGGTGATCATGGCGAAGTCATAATTATTTAAGGTGGAGTGACATTATTAGTAATTATTTGAAAGTTTATAGAGTATTGGCAGATCGGTAAATACCTAAAAGTGGGTGGCATTTGATTGTAGTAGTATGTCATGAAGGGATTAGTTAGCTAATTAGTGGGAACTCTCTAGAAGCTCCTTGATTAATTAGGAATTAGCCTTAATTAATCCTCATAGAATATTCCATGGCATCTAGCATATTCCTAGGGAATATTCTTTGGAATACTCTAGGGATATTATTTTTCTATATTGGTCCTAAACCTCCTATAAATATCCCGAATTATTGTTAGTGCTAATCACTCCAAAATTATTTGTTAGCTTAACATATTCTTGCCAAAACCTTAACCCATCTTTACTTGCCATGACAAATGGTTATATGAACTTTTTGTATATTAAACGTACAATCGATTCCTAAGCAGAGATCTAAGTACAAAATTTTTAGAAAAGTGTGACGGTGGAGATCGAGCAGTGCAGCGGCTCCTTTACTCTGTTGACGATCTGATGACGAGTTAAACTTGCTTTGGCTTTCTGGTACTGGTGATTGAAACTCTAGGGTTGTCAATCAAGAGGGTACCGAAGTTGAAGATTTTGAAGCCTCTTTATCGAAGGAAAACTTCTTCTATTTATAGGGGAGCACATATGCGATGTGCATAAGGATTGTGCAGGAATACTGCACGTAGAGATATAAGATAATCTCGAGGTTGCACGGTTGGGGCTGCTGCTGAGCTGACACATGGAAAACGTTGGGATTCTCTTTTATCAAGATCTTTGGGAGAGTTATCAACAACTGAATAAACTAAACGTGGCGTGTGTTTATTATTGATCGGATGAACCTAAGCAGATTCTGTTTCTATCTCCGAGGTTAGAATTTGTCTTATCTTAGGGGGCCATTGGTTTAAACAAACCGATTGAATATGGCCCTCGTTTATGACAACAAAGTCCATCATTATCGGTGGTTTAAACAAACCGATAGGTGTGAGGACCCTAATTTTGGGAAACATTTTTATACGATTTCTATTTATTATATTATATTATAAATGTACTTTTTCGTGGCTTCGATTTTTGGAGCACAAGAAGTGCCAATCTTTCGAAACAACCTTCATGAGTTTGAAGTAGACAAGTCCACCCCCATGTTGATATAGCATGTCCCATTCAAAGTTGTCCCTTAACATTCTTTTGACTTCGCACAATCTTTGGGTCAATTTAGGCCAATTGACCATTTAACGTAATTCTAGACCTAACTTCCAACATGAGTTCTGGAACTCATCATCGATTAAAACCATTTGATCCAATATATGGTTTTGACCCATTTTGAGCCTACGACACACATGCCTAGGGTGTGCCGCTCAATCAAGTTCCCATGTGCTATTTAATTACGAATGGCACAAGAGACTAATGGATTAGCTTTTCGAGTTCGATTAAACTAGAAGTTATGTTTGGACCCTAACTTAGCCAATCCGACATGGTAGAGCCATGCTAGGTTCACATGACTTAGTAGATTTATTTGGAATTTATTTTAGGACAAATAGATTTAAATACAATTTTGTATATATATAATTATGTTTATAATAGCCTAATACTATAATTATAAATGGTCTTAGCCATGGTTAAGTTTTGAGGTGCATGACAACTAAGAACTTTGGCACGGAGAGTGTAGTCATGTGCTTTGACTAGTATACAGGCCATGACAGGGAAGGGCTAGCCCTAACGGTGTCACAAATAGGAAAACCAGTCGAAGTTGTGGTTTGACCCCTCTAGATGATCTAATTAGTTTTTATTAAGAATTTTGACTTTAGGATACTCGGTTGTACCAATCTAGCCCGGACGTGACCCGAGCCAAACCTAAATCCATGTAGACCGGTTGTGCGTCCAGAGACCGCCATGAAGGTGTATATTTATTGTATACATATATTTTTCTCTATTTTATTTTAAGGGACTAATACATATTTTCCTAAAAAGTTGTTATGTAAAATAATATAAGTGTTATCATTTAAATTGTTATTTGTTTTGAAAATATGACGATCATTATCTTAAAAGGCCATTTTTTTATTTTTGGGATTTGTAGGCAATATATAAACTTGTGTATTCCTAGTATACAAAAGTTCGGCTTTATATATATAAAACTATATATATATATATATATATATATATATATATATATATATTTCTAATAAAAGTAATTAATATATGTTGCAATAATAGATTATAATAGTATATATACATATATACATATTGTTTGCCATTGATTATCAAAGAACAGAACAATTTTATGGGAGGACTGAACTCTAATTCACAATTACAAACTCGCTTGTACAAAGAGAGCCTAGGTACAATTGTTTAATTTGGATTCTGGGGGATGACGGTAGAGGTTCGAGAAAGTGCTATCAACTCTGCCTTACTCCTTGGACGATCGAACGCAACCTCGGCTCTGGCGAAGAAATGCTCTCTCTTTGTGTGTGTATTTGTAAATCTCCTAAATTTCTACTACGATTTTTTAAAATATATTTTATTTATTTATTTTGTACTTCGTATCTGCACGTCGCTTACGAGTTCGCATTTTTGTATTTGCGTAGCGTGCGAGATTTGAGTTTCGTATTTGCTCGACGAGTGCGAATATGTGTCGAGGTACATATTTTAGAAAAACATTTTTATTATAAATTTTTTATAGAAAAGTACATGTTCAAATAAATGTGATAAATATTTTATTTTTAAAAAGAGTTATTTTGTTCGTCGTTAAAAAAGTAAGTAGTGAATTGGAAATTATGGTTTATATGAAATATATTACAAATATTTTACAAATTTTGAAATTTGTTTATTAATATGTTTTGTTATTTATAAAAGCTATTTTACTATTTAATATTTAAGTATTTATCATAAATTTTCGAAATTAATTATTACTATATTTATTTAATCATGAAAATGGTATTTGAAATATTATTTGATTTAATACTTAATTAATTATTATGATTTAAATTGGAAAGGATTTTATTGACCTTATTTTAAATAGCTTTTAAGTTAAAGATAAGTTTTACTATATTGAATTGGATTTTAAATCGATTTGAATTAAGATGAAATTATCCATCGAGGTTTAAACCAATACAAGTCCTTATCCAACTGGAAATTTCTACCTCCTATAGAAGGAGAGGTACTCATCCATAAATTATTCCACAACTATCCCAGCATCGTGCATCGTGTCCGTGTTTTCCTTCCCCATCCACTTTGTGTTTTATTGTACAAATACATTTTCTCCACCCCGGGTTCGACAGATCCGAACCTCCGTCCCCGTCGTATCGGACACACCCGACATGACTCAACCCCAAATCTTAACCGCTATCCCGACCCGTCGACCCCTACTGCTCGCCTTGCCAAACCTCGGCCATATCCAACCCCGTCTCCGTCAATCGCCATTCCCACCATCTAACTGCCACCACTGTCGACATCATCACCTTCGACTTCCACCGTATCCCCTCGACTGATCACTCGCACCTGTCCTTCACCACGCTTTCCATCGCTGCCACAAACCGAATCCCCACCATCTTCGCGGTCCAGCACCTCCGTGCCCATCTCACCGCCTCCGGCCGACCTAGCCGGAAACAACCACCACCACCGTACCCCTCCGTCGATTCTTCATACCTACTCCATCCCTCTCTAGCATGGCCGATCGTCGCCGCCCTATATCCACCAGCCATGACCATCCATGTCAACTACCGAAAACCCCATCATCCATGAAGAAGAAGAAGGGGAGGAACCCTAACCTGAGCGTCGTCGCATCCCGACATCCTCCGCCGCGGAGTGAGCGCGCACCACCACTAGCACGCCGAGCCCCGCCTCTGCTGGTCGGATCTAGAAGAGCCGCCTTCGATCCGTCACTTCCCCATCCCTCCATGGCCAGCCGCCACCGCATCGTGCAGTACGGTTGTCCGCCGCTGACGAGACACCGCCGCCGCCGTTGGGCCTCGCCACCTCCGCCAAGGCCCCGCGAGACCCAGCGCCGCTCCGCCCCAAGTTCGCGAGCGCCTCCGCCTTCCGCCCAGAGCGCCGACCGCGCCTGAAGCCGCCGTCCACCGCCTTCACGAGACGCCGCCGCGCCCAAGCGCGCAGCTGCGAGCCGCCTTATCCCGGCCGCCTCTGGGCAGCGAGCGCACACTAGATGCCTCCTCCGCCTGAGTTGGGCCTCTACTCCGCCGTGCCTGCCCGCCGGCCACCGGCGCCGGAGCCACCCACCGGTGAGAAAGCTCTCGCCCTTCTTTCTCTCTCTCACTCGTTAGGTTGAATTGGGAAAAGGGGGCCGTATGGTACTAAAGGGTTAGTATAGTTTTATTATTATTATTATTATTATTATTATTATTATTATTATTATTATTAGTTCTATTATTATTATTATTACTATTATGATTATTATTATTATTAGTATTATTAGTATTATTACTATTAATTGTATGTATTAGTTTAGATATTTTGGTATCATGGGTATATATATATATATATATATATATATATATATATATATATATATATATATATATATATATATATATATATATATATTTTGTATATAAAATATATATATATATATATATATATATATTTTTTGTATATATATATATATATATATATATTTTTTTTTTTTTTGTATATATAATTGTTCAAAAATATATATATATATATATATATATATATATATATATATATATATATATATATATATATATATATGTAAAATATATATCAAATATTTTTATTATAATAAATGGTTTAAATATATATATAATTCTTCAAAAAAATGTTTTTATTATAAAAGTGTAGTTTCTAAAGATATAAAATAATTCCTAAGTATTTTAAATATTTTCTATAAAGTATTTTAACCAATAAAAATATACTTTTTAGAAAATTTTATTTTGATAAATTTAAGAGTTTTCTTGCCTAAAAACCGATTCTTAAAATTTTCTAATAAAATTATTCTTCAAAACAATAAGGGAATAATTTCTAAAACTAGTTACTCCTAAATTCCTCCTTTTTTCGTCGTCGATAGTGACTAATCACATGTTCCTATTCTCTTACGATTTTGGACCATTACGTCGACCACGGCTATTAGACTATTGAGACATGTCAGAGAACACCGTACCACACCAGGCGATACATCAGGCAAGATACCTTGCCATTATACTGTTTATATTCAGTTTGCATTTTATTACATATCACTGTTCATTTATTTCCAGTTCTTACAGTTCTTAATTTACTGTCTGCTCTGTGATATTAGCTGTACTTTGTTATTATCCTTTGATTGCATCTGGACTTAGAGTTAAGAGACTACCGTTTGTAGTGTGTTGCATGTACCTTGACACAGTTGTACCACGAAGATGTGTGAGATGTGTGGCATGTAGAGGTTCTTGCGTATGGGCTGATCCCCCATGCGCATGCGTTAGGGCTAACTGCTAATAGAGGTGTGTTAGGAGACTTAGCAGTTAGTAGAGGTACATGGTCGTGGATGCGACTTGACAGGTACATTGGGTGGGAGGAACAATACCTGACGTATGGGCTTCTTTGCACTTCCCTACTTACCTGTGCGCTCCTCCGGAGACGCATGCTCCAGGTGCCCTTTGACATTTTCCAGAGCGTTATGGACGTAGCCCCTTGCACATGATGCCCTCTGACGATCTTCGGACGTTACGGACGTAGGACCCTGGTGCCCTATATGGGGACTATGCCGATCCTATTTACAGTCAGGGCTCATGCGTCGAAGGATTATTTTTCAACTGCATGATCACTTTAGTACGGTTAGATTACCTTATTTATGTTATATTCAGTATTTATATGGCATGTTTATTGTATCTTGTTACGTCCCTCTGAGGACCTGGTTATCTCTCCAAGTGTGTGCTCTTGTCTCTCGCAGGTACTCTAGCCATGGACATCTTTATTTCTTTAAGGATGATTGCATTAGGACCGTCTTCGCTTCGCTCACCAAACTTATTTCATTTTCATGTATTTCTTTCCTTGCTTGTTGGTAGTAGATTTGTCTCCGCCCAACTATATGTACCAATGACAATTCATAGATTATATGGTATCTTTTATTCTGACATTTTGTGTTGATGAGATTAGTCATGGTTCTACTGTATTTTACAGCTTACGTATATTTATTATACGGCTGGCATGTCTACGTTTCTAGTCCTACGTATTTTGGGACTGGGGCGTTATATGTTTTTGTGGTGGCCCATGCAGGTCAAGTTTGTCACTTCGGTTACGTAACTGTACCGATGTGAGCCTACAATATAGGATTAGTGTCTAGGGATCTCATCCACAAGCTTGAACTCCTTCCTTGTTTTAAGTTTTCTACTCTCGTTACCATCCTTGATTTGCATCCTGCTTGAACTCTTTCTACCATAAATTCTTATCTTCGTGCTTAGTGACAGTTAGGAAGATGACTACACTATTATATGCTCATAGGTCAAACACATGGCTAGGAAGATTACATTGATAATTATTGTACATTGAGGTCTTCTTTGAGTTATAAAGACACTTTTCCTAAAAGTGTGATTTTAAGAATTAGTTAATTCCAAGTTGGGTAGTAGCATATTACCGCCTTCAAAGGATATTTGGAATTTTATTTTGATATTACAAGGTGGTATACACAAGAGGATAACTAGATCGAGAAAACAATTGATTTGATTTTTAAAATATTTATGAATTATTGGGTTATAGCTATACATCTTTGGACAGATATAAATTTGATTTGAAAAGGATCTTAAATTTTTAAATGTTGAAGTAGGATTAACGATTGACCAAACTTTAAGGACGATTGAAAATTTTTGGTAAAATGTTTTCTTGAATTGAATTGTGTCATATGATCTATGAATTATAAAGTCATTATTATTTTTCGAGTTTACAGCCTTGATTATGGAAAAAAAGAAAAAAAAAAGGGATTTTGGGCTTTTGAAGGTTTTCGAATAGTTGTGACTTATCGAAAGTTTAGATATAAATTTCGAAAGATATAGAATCAATCCGAGGATTTATTTTAAATGGTCATGAGCAAGCCATATATTACCTCAGCCGAATGATGATTGGGCCAGAGCACCGATACACCGCTGTGGAGAAGGAATGCCTCACCTTGGTGTTCACTATTCAGAAGACGTGGCATTATGTCACGGGATAAACCATACATGTGATCTCACGAGTCAACCCGCTCAGAGTCCTCATGACTAAGCCAGGGGCACTCAGCTCTCGCCTCGCTACATGGGCAATATTGCTATACCCTTATCATATGATCTTCGTCCCACAAAAGACAGTCAAAGGTCAAGCCCTGGCAGACTTCTTAGCAGCCCACCCAGGCTCGGAGTCCTCCAGAATATATGAAGAGATCCCAGATGAGGTCGCCGACTCGCATGCAACCTTTCACGATAATATATGGCGAATGTTCTTCGACGGTGCTTCGAGGACCGGACCTAAAGGCAATATAGTCATCGGAGTCGGGGTAGTGCTGGTCTCCCCTTCCGGATTGGTGATTAACCGCGCTTATTCCCTCACAGAGCCCTGCTCTAACAATGTGGCCGAGTAGAACGCTCTGGTCATTGGCCTCCAACTCGCAAGAGAGCTGGGGGTAGAATACCTTGAAGCATATGGCAATTCCTAACTAATCGTCAATCAGATCTGGGGCTCATACGAGGTCCGCCACGAAGACATGATCCCTTATCACCAAATAGCGATTAACATCATCTCGTCATTCGAGGGGTTCTTCATCGAACATATCCCCAGGCTCCGAAATATCGAAGCTGATGCCTTAGCTGGTCTTGCCGCTTCCTTAGCAGTTTTGAACTATGATCGCCAATCAGTAGATGTGATAGGCCACGAACTGGTCTGTCCCAAGAACAATGTGCAATTCGTGGTGAGTTATTCCGCCCAGACGATCGATGATACCCCAGATTGGAGACAACCATTCATTGACTTCGTCGTCTACGACATCCTGCCCGAGAACCCAAAGGAAGCCACTTCCATCAGACGGCGTTCTCTCAGATTCTTCTAAGATACAGAGACGAGAATGCTGTGTCGCCGCTCCTACGACGGATTACTGCTTCGGTGTCTGTCAAACGCAGAAGCCAAAGAAGCCGTACGAGAAGCTTATGATGGCGTCTACGGGGCCCACCAGCCCGATCCTAAATTATAAGACTGCCTTCGACGAATGGGCTACTATTGGCCCACGATGGTGGCAGATGCGATAGATTATGCTAGAAAATGCAAAGCCTGCCAAGTCCATGCGGACTTCATTCACCAACCATCCGAGTTTCTACATCCGATAGTGGCGTCCTGGCTATTCGAAGCATGGGGAATGGATATCATTGGTCCAATCACCCCACCTTCCTCCCGAGGACATCGCTTCATACTTGCGATCACTGATTACTTCTCCAAATGGGCGGAAGCTGTCCTACTCGCAGAAGTTAAGACTTCAAATGTGATCAGCTTCCTTAAGTATCATGTCATCTACCGCTTATCATCCATGATAATGGTCCGCAGTTTGCAAGCCACGCATTCTATCGGTTTTGCGATAAGTACCGTATTCAGAATGTCGCTTCAACACCGTATAACCCGACAGCGAACGGGTTGGCAGAGGCATTCAACAAAACAATCATCAAACTCCTCAAGAAGTTCGTCTACTCCAACAAACGTGACTGGAACGAGAAGCTCGGCGAATACTTATGGGCTTATCGCACCACAGTTCGAACAGCCACCAGAAATACACCATTTTTCTTGGTGTACGGGAGTGAGGCAGTCCTCCCATTGTAGACTCAGATCCTCTCACTACGCGTCACCCTCACACATCAATTGACGACAGACGAAGACCACCATTGCCGGCTACAGGAATTGGAGGCACTAGATGAAAAGTGCCTCTTGGCTCAGCAGCAAATTGAGCTATACCAAGCACGCATATCTGGAGCCTTCAACAAGAAGGTCAAAATCAGAACATTCCAGGTGGGCGATCTCGTTCTGGCAGTCCGGAGGCCGATGGTCATGACTCACAAGACCGCCGGCAAATTCAAGCCAAAGTGGGAAGGCCCATTTATCATTGAGGCAGTATTCTCCAACGGTGCTTACCGCCTCGCAAAACAAAATGGAGACTTGCTCTTGTTGCCCGTCAACGGCAAGTTCCTGAAGAAATATTATGTCTAAACGATATTCTCTCCAGATCATCGAGTCATGTACCCGCTGGTACCACTGAATTCACATCCACAACATTTCAGATTATCGAGTCATATACCAGCTGGTGCCGCTGAACTCACCTCCACATTCCCTTCAGATTATCGAGTCATGTACCCGCTGGTGCCGCTGAACTCACACTTTCTCAATATTCTAAATTACCGAGTTATGTACCCGCTGGTGCCTCTGAACTCACATTCCGGTCACTCTTTCAGATAGTAAGTCACGTATGATTATACCTCTGAACTTTCTTCCTGGAAGAGATCCTCCCTCATGATCCACTACCCGTACTTCCAGTGCACAAAAAGGGTAATCGATCCATAAATTTCCGAAACGGCCATGTCCTTATTACCTCTGAGTCGTTTTCACTTCCACCAAAAACAAACCGCCCCCTCGCATAGAACTTCCACGTTCTCCTACCTCTGAGTCATTCTATGTACCCCCTCTTCATTGAGCCCACTCCTGCCATGTCCTCATTACCTCTGAGTGGGAAGGCTCCGTCGAAGAAACCTTCATGCTTGCCATGTCCCCATTACCTCTGAGCAAGTATGTCGGTTCCCTTTCAACCTATTATCTGTACCCACAACCGGAGTACGACAAGGATAATAGGTCCGTAAATGTCCTCTATTGACCACAAATGTCCTCTGTTGACCATAAATGTCCTCTGTTGACCACAAACGTCCTCTGTTCACCACAAATGTCCTATGTTGACCACAAATGTCCTCTATTGACCACAAATGTCCTCTGTTGACCACAAATGTCCTCCGTTGACCACGAATGTCCGCTGTTGACCACGAATATCTTCCGTGAAGTCTCCTCTGCCATGTCCTCATTATCTCTGAGCAGGAAGATTCTATGGTAAAACCCTCATGCTTGCCATGTCCTCATAACCTCTGAGCAAATATGTTGGTTTCCTTTCATCCGATTATCCGTATCCTGGACCAGGGTATGCCAAGGATAATAGGTCCACAAATATAAGCTTCTTAGCATAAATCCACCATCTCACCATGCCCCGGGAGCCCAGCTGCTCTACGGCATTCTTTTTTCCAATACCGAGAGCACCCATGACCACTTTGCCATGGCTGTTCTGGATATCCTGACCAAACTTGTTATCCGTACCTAAAACCAAGGTACGCCTAGGGTAACAGGTCCACAAATAATCCCCCAGCAAGTCCAGTTCCACGAACACCGCGAGTACATGAAAGAGAAGATGAGTTGAAACATGCTCATTCATTCAAAATTCAAAGTGCTACATTATTTAGGATCACATCCTTTACAAAATCAAAACAAAAAAACGAAAAAGAAAACAACAGCAAAAGAAAAATAGAAAGCTGATCACTGCTCCGGGGCACATAACGCCCTGAGACGGTCCGTCAGCAAGGCAACCGACCGCTCAAACCTCTGGGTAGCTCGACGCTCCGCCTCTTAGGTCAGCACCGCCTCGTCCTCCAGTTGAGCATGAGCTTGCCAGTTATTCTCGAATCTCTTAAAGGCCTGCTCCAGATTGACAGAAGATCGGGAAACCCTCTCGGCCTCCCGAGCGATCGACTCCTGTTCCGTACGAGCAGCCTCCAGCTCTGACTCTAAGAAGGTCAACTCCCTCTGGAGTGCGAGAATCCGCTCCTTCGTGTCAGCAATTCCACGAAAAACTGACTCTTTTTGAGCCTGACAAGCCTGACTTTGACGACCCAGCCTGTCATACGAAGCGGAGAACTTGTCAAAGTCCTCCTGCACAACTGGCCTGGCAGTATCTCGAGCGAGCTTGATCCTATCCCGAGCAGCAATGAGGAAGCCCCGCTCCCGTTCAATCGCAGCAGGCAAGCCCGCCTGTCGTACCGCTAGCAATTGGGTCACAAGCTGATCAGCCTCTGCCAACTTAGGCTCCAGGAGTGCAGCCAACCCCACCCCGCCAGGAAGAGACTTCAAAGTTGCAACCTGACCCGGAGTGCACCGCAGAGATAGAGTAAAAGGGGTCCCCCGTTCTACAGCAGCATCTACGCCCCTCTTTAAATGGCGATAGAAGCTGTCGACCACATCCTGCGTCACCTCGTCCAGAGCCTTCAAGGAAGCCGGTGCCAACGGGAGTGTAGCCGGCAACGCTGAAGAAGACGCAACAGAATCTGCCGCTCCTGCCACAAGAGAAACAAACTCCATACGGAAGGACACATGAACAGCGGCCAACTCCTCTTCAGCAGCCCGCAGAACTTGAATGCTCGACAGGGTCGAAAGGTCAATCTCCGAAGCCGTATAATCAGCAGAGGATGAGGCGGAGACCATCGCCAGCTCCATTCCCATCTGCCCGGGGCTGACGGGAGGCCCCTCGACATGGGACGGCGAAGGAGAGGAAACGCTCCTTTCTCCCAGATCGTGGCAGGCTGAGCCTTTCCCAAGAACATCCGCGGTAGGAAGTAAAGGGTCAGGACCTGTAGGGCCAAGGCAACCATGAATCGATTTGACCCGGAGGATATGTTGATAGAGCAAATAAGCCCCCTCACTAGTCAATATTTGACTTATCTTACTAGTGGAGGAGTGTGGAGGCTGAGGTTCGCCTACAGCCACCGCAGCCTCTTCACCAGCAGTCTCCGAGTCAGGAATAATAGACTCCTCCGCCCCGGCACCCTCGGGAGGGGATGCAACGAGATCGGCGTCGCCTTGCTGAAGTTCAGCGATCTCGGAGACAGGCCCGAGGAAACCTTCGTCATCCCGGGTCGAGGCCTCAGCAACCTGGGAGCTCCCAGTCGCCGCTGAAAGAGCCCCCGCAGAAAGGACCGCGGCACACATGTCGCTAATCAAAGCAGCAAGGGCCGGATCAACTCTAGGGGCAGCAGACGGTTCAGGAGAGCCTGGTTCGTCAGACGCCTACAAAGAAAAAATGGTCAGGTCATATCTCCAAGAGAAAAGAAAGCCACAACAAGGAGATAGCTCCAACATAGTCGTACCATCGGAGCAGCGTCATCATCCTCACCCCTCTCCGTAATAAGTAGCCTACGAGGTCCGACCGTAGCTCTCTTCACGGAAAAGGCCACCGCTCTGCCAGTAGACTCACGCCTGCCTCGTTTACGCAAAGAACCAGGCATGGCATGCGGTAGTTCTATCCGTACCACCTCCGATACAGGTAGCAACTGATCTACCGCCTCATCTAACACGACCGACGGTTGATCCATCATCATCTCATCTGCCATGATGGACGGCTGACCCGCCGCTGCTTCGCCACCAGAAGAGAGAGAGTCCTCGCCGTCCCGCTCGTTGTCTTCCTCAATTGTGTCAAAGGACTCAAAATCGGGCGTAGGAACTCTATTTACCCCTTTCTTCTTTGACCTCGACACCGTAGCCTTCTCCGCCAGACGAGTGCCCACGATGAAGCTAGTTCGTGGGTCAAAATCGAGAGGAGGCTGATTTGCCGTAACATGATATAAGGCCACCATATGCAAGATTTCTCCTATCACGTTTGCCGCAGGAACCGAGAAGCTAGTTCGAGTATGACAAGTGTCATAGTAGCTCCATGCCCTAATACCATCAAAAATGCTACCCTCAAATCCCAGGCAGGAACTGGGACGCCCAAAGAATAGTTGACTGTACCCAAATTGACGGGCAAACCTACTGAGCAAGTAGGGCTCCAAGTACACAGTGTTGCGATTGCGATAAACTAAATGCGCCGGGCGAATGTTACGCAGCCAGAAATACATCTTCTTAGGTAAGAAATGAGGAGGTCCAACACCATCGACATGAACACTCCTCACTTCCTGGTCAGTAAAATGGGGAACGGACACGAAGAAATCATATCCATCCACCCTCGCTAGCATCCTCCAACACGCTGGCATGGAACTACATTCCCAAAGCTGATGGTGATACCTGAAAAGAAAAGCGTCATCGTCCGTAACACCATCTCCTGTCCCAGGCCTCATCAAAGACTGATAATACAACAACAGCTATCCCAACAAATAATAATAAGGCAGCTCTATACGTTCAAAATCCATTGCCACGTCACGAGCGACGACCTTGGCCGAGAAGGCACGGAGACCATGCTAAATGCTGCACACCATAGCAGGAAGAAGAGCCAGCCTGACCCCAAAGGCCAACTTCACGGTGGGAAGAATGAAGTGACGGCCAATCCTCTCAATAGCACCTGCCCCTCCTGAGACCACACAACTGCGCAGCCATACCATTAAAAACCCTACCATGAGTGCCTTTTCTGATAGCCGTCGAGTACTATAATAAAAATAGCTGAAGGAGTCAATCTGGCTCCCAAATTTGTCATCCTTAGACTTCGACCTCCTAGCAGTCGACACCAAGTCTTCTACTTCCCTAGGAGTTTGACGATCTCGGAAAGAACTCGGCCAGCAGCACTGAATTTGAAGAGATATGAGACCCAAGAATTGGTATGGGGAGCGTCCCCTTCCAAGCTATCATTTTTCTGGATAGCTATTCGGTGACAGGTGCTATGATGACACAACAGTTCCTGATACACAGTGACGAAGCCTGGGAATCGTCGATCCAAATCCTAGAACTCCTCATTCGTCGGAGTGTACGCTTCGAAGGGTTCGTCTCCCCAGGGGAGCTTGGAGATAGCATACATCTCATGAAGAGCGAGCCCCAGCTCCCCTACAGGTGTGAAGAAAGTTCCTGTCCGATGATTATATATCTCCAGAAGGGCCATGAATAACGGCTTATTAACGGGCAATCCGTGGCTGGTACCCCGGATAGCATCATAAAGATTGACTTCTCACAAAAATTCCTCGTAGTTTCGCAGAATCCACGAGGTCAGGTTAGCCCGCGGGGGAATGGGGTGTAACCAGCTCGACAGCACCAATCTGCCAACATGATAGGACCCTTCGCGAGAAAGCTGGCTCAGGAAGGTATCAGCCTGAGAGAATGAGAAGTTAGGACCGGGTGTGTTGATAAAGGTACCCGGAGCTGACCCCATCATAGATCGACTGGCCGGATCCTTGACCGCGCGTAATGACCCAGTAGTTCTGTTGTAACGGATGTTACCAACAAACATCCCCGGTCTGGTGGGAGTGAGGGAGTCTGTCATCTGTCTATCCAATAAGATCATGTTGAACCACGCAAAAGGGAAATGACGCTTCATAATGGGGATATGAGTCGGCATCCCGGCCAGATTAAAATCCCAACTCTCAGAAACATCCAGCACTCGGGAGTTTTCTATGATCAACGCATCCCCAAAGAGGAAGACCGGCCTCAGATGCTTTCCATTAGGCTTCCCGGAGCTCATCATGTCACTAAGGAATTGGAAAGATTGAACCCTGATAGCAGTTAGTCGCTCCAAAGGTTCATTAACAAGGAGCTGCTCGGACACTTGACGAACTAAATCGTCCCGTCGCACATCCACGGCAAACTGATTCGAGCCAACCAGAAGTGCCCCCGCAGGATTTACTGGCAGATTCACTGAAGAAAGAAAAGAAACAAGCTCAAAAAGATAGCCGAAACACAACTACTTGATGCCTATGCAGCTTAGTTCAGCATAGCCTTATACGGCTCAGTTTGAAGGAGCTCATGCGGTTCAGTTCGAATGAGCTTATGCAGTTCGGCTCGAAATGAGCATATGCGGTTCAGTTCGGATGAACTCATACGGTCCAATTCGAATAAGCTTATGTGGTTCGGCTCGAGATAGGCTTATGCGGTTCAGTACGGATGAGCTTATGCAGTCTAGTTCAAATGATCTTATGCGGTTCAGTTCGAAGTAGGCTTATGCGGCTCAGTTTGAAAAAGCTCATGCGGTCCAGTCCAGATGATCTTATGTGGCCCTGATGATGAAGTGGTTATGGGGCTGCAAACAACAACTTTCATGTGGCTCAGGCCTGGGTCATATCCCATGCGGTTCGAACATGAGTCGGACATGCAGCACACTTGGAAATACAGGCTCGCGCATAAGATATGCGATGTAGCATGACAGTTCATGTTGATGGTCCTACCAGCAATAGGCGGGTGAACGTCGGGATGAAAAACAGGCACGTAGGTCGGCGAAGGAACCGCCACGTTCGCCGTCGCAGTCGATGAAGATGCAGCCTTCTTGCCTTTCGCTGCCGCAGACGACGACGCGGTCTTCTTGCCCATAGCAGCGGTAGTCTTCTTGGGAGCCATTGCCGAGCGTTGATGGGAGAAGACGAAAAGGAAGTCGGCAACAAGGAGTTCGAGCAAAGAGAGAAGGTAAAGAAATCCTCAAAGAATAAATTACTTCTATTTATAGGCGAAGGAGGCTCGTAAATCAACAAACGCCTCGATCTGCACGTCGTCTAAAAGAATAAAGGCAAAACGCTTCGGTCAAAGCAAAACTGACCCTTGGGATCCTCCCCCAAAAGGCGACGTTAATTCAAAAAACGAATCAAGGGCATTTAATGCAGAAGATTTGCACATGTGGTTGGGACACGTGGCAAACAAGTCTATGCGGCCTAACAGTTCATGCGGCCAGATAAATTCTTGCGGCTGAACCATCTATACGGTTAGCAAAGGCCATGCTTCTTATTCAAAGTATTTCAATTTTACAAATTGAAAAATTTGAAGGGGGTCCTGTAGAAGCATGGAAAATATCAGAATGATGCTCTATGCGGCTCAGAACAGGAGAACTCCATGCGGCTCATACAGGGGCAGTTCCATGCGGTTCAGAGAGACTCTCAGTCTCATGCGGCTCGAAACAGGAGAACTCCATACGGCTCATACAGGGGCAGTCCTATGCGGTTCGGAGAGACTCTCAGTCTCATGCGGCTCGGAGCTGGAGAATCCATGCGTCTTCCAGCCTCATGCGGCTCGGAAGTATATGCGGCTCACAAACGACCAACAGAGAGATGCGGCTCGATCAATACCACGTATCCCCGTGGGATCCCTTCACATAGCTGGTCATCAACTAATGGCCTTATTTAATGCTCTGATTTGACAGCTGACGACTTTGGCATAAAGTGCCATGATGGTCCTGTCATAATGACAGTCTCTTCGGGAACAGAAGAAAATCTCTGACACGATCCAAGATTGCCACGTGGCTACTCCCATGCGGCTCAATTGAAGAACAGCTTCATGCGGCTGGCAGAAATCATCATCCTGCGGCTCACCAAGAAGCCATCCCATGCGGCTCGCAAGTACTATACCTATGCGGCTCACTGAGATGCTGTCTCATGCGGTTCATGGATATCATACGGCTCTGGCAGGGTCCACCATTAAGATACGTGGCAGAGATTCAATTGCCCCCATGACTTGACAGCTGGTAGCAGGGTGATTATGGGACGCATGGCTTTAAATCAATCAGAGATTTACCAGATCCCAATAACCATATTTAACGTTATCCTCACAATTAATGAGATCAGGGCATATCGCTCGTGATCAAGCTAATGGGACACGTGGTGAGAGATCCGAGCTTGACACAACCAATCATGAAGATTTAAAGCAATCAGCATTAATCATTCACAGGATTCAATACTATCCATATTTATGGCCCAGATCCTTCACGCCTAAGACTAATGGTCCAGATTGATTAAACATCAGGCCGTCGCCACTTTGAGAATGGGTAATCATCCAAACCCTAATGATGCCCTCACTCCTATAAATAAGCAAGGTGCCATTCCCTTGCGAGAGATACAGAGAGACTCCCCCAATACTCAGAGAGAAAATACACAGAGAGAGCGAAGCCAGAAGAGTAATAGAGGGAGAGCAAGAAGAGCATTTCTTCATCAACGCCAACCATCTCTTCACAGGAGCCAAGGCTGCATACCGATCGTCCAAGGAGTAAGGCAGGGCTGCCGTTGCCTTCCCGAGCCTCTATCGTCACCCCCCAGAATCTAAAATAAATAATTGTACTTAGACTGCTGTACCTAGGTTTCCGTCCCTAGGCTTTCTTTGTACAAGTGAGTTTGTAACGTGAAGTAAAAGTCCGGTCCTCCGATAATTGTTCTGTTCTTTTATATTTCATGGCAAACAACGATCACAAACTGATCCAAGTAAGGCATGAAGATACGATTCATGAGGTCCATGAATACCGCCGGCGTATTGGTCGTTCCAAAGGGTATAACAAGGAACTCTCAATGCTCATATCTCGATCTGAAAGCTGTCTTCAGGATGTCCTGCTCTCTGATTCTGATCTGATGATATCCTGAGCACAAGTCGATCTTCAAGAACACTGAAGCCCCTTTGAGTTGATCAAACAAGTCATCTATCCTCGGGAGAGGATATCTGTTCTTGATTGTCACTGAGTTCAAGGTACGATAATCAACACATAACCTGGACGTACCATCCTTCTTTTTCACGATAAGCATCGGGGCTCCCCAAGGCGATCCACTAGCACGAATGAATCCCTTGGCTCGAAGTTCTTCAATCATCTTGTACAAGATCTCCAACTCTGAAGGCGCCATCCTGTAGACTCTCTCTGATACTGGGGCTGTCCCGAGAATCAAGTCTATGGTGAACTCGATCTCCCGTTCTGGCGGCATACCTGGAAGCTCTTCTGGGAAAATATCTGGAAACTCCTCGACTACCCAGGGCAACTGAACTGCTGCTACTGCCATCCGCAATACTGGAGGAGAGGGCTCAACTGCGCCTCGAGAAAAAGAAAACTCTGGCTCGCCTGGAATGCTAAAAATAACCCTGCCAATATGGCAGTCTATCCTAGCATACTGGTTTCTTAACCAATCCATCCCTAAGACCACATCATAATCGGCCATTGGGAATTCTATCAATCTAGCGGTGAATTCCTTACCGCTAACTACGATCCGACACGAGGAAAATACCCTATCTACTCCGACAAGTCCGTTACCAGTAAGTATATTGAGCCTTACTGATAATGACTCGGGCTCCAATCCTACCCGTGTCGCGAATCGTGTAGACATAAAAGAATGCGATGCACCAGAATCAAATAAAGCTGAAGCTGGAAAGGTGTTGACGAGAATAGTACCTGCCACTACCTCTCCTGGTGCTAATCCTTCCTCCACGGTCATCGCCATCGCCTGACTATGCCCTCGGGGTGCTGGTCCCCTCTGCTGAAATCCTCGCTGCCTATTCTGACTTTGGGCCTGGGCTTGTGCATACTGCTGGGGGTTCTGCTGCTGGAATACTTGGGACTAAGGCGGCAAGGGCCTCGGCAATAGATACTGCTGCTGCTGAACCGGTGCTGGTCCTCTCACCGAAGAGCTAGAAAGGTTGGACGATGATAAACCACTCCTATTCGGGCAGGATCCAATCCTGTGGTCTGCTGCTCCACAAGCCAGACACAATCCCTGTGCCCTACGGTACTCTGCCACTACATGGCCCGGCTTTCCACAATGAGAACATCCCACTGCGAAAGACTGCTTCTGCTTCTGCTGCTGAGGGTACGTCGGGACTGAATACTGGACCGACGTCACTGAGGCTGCTCGCCTCGGAGCTCCAATAGTCAAAGCCCTGGCTGCCGGGACTGGTGCTGATGACTGATTCATCTGGCCGTGGGATCTCTTCCGACCTCCGGCCCTATCCACGATCCTTTGGGAGGTATACTCATGCCTCCTAGCTGCTCTCAAGACTGCATCAAAAGTCTGATACTCAAACTGCTCGACTGCCAATAAGATCTCCAGGTGAAGTCCCTGCTGGAACCACTGGGCTCTATCATACTCGGTCGCCACCAAGGTGGGAGCAAACCGACTGAGTCTCGAAAACTCGACCGCATATCCGTCGACCGTCCTGCCTTCTTGCTTCAGATTGGTAAACCTCGTCTGTAGATCATACCGAGCTACAGCATCAAAATACTTGGTCTGGAATCTCTCTCTGAATACTGCCCAAGCAATGGGTGCCACTAATCCAACGGCCTGTGCCGTCCACCAGCTACGGGCAAGATCTAACAACTGCAGGTGCACCACGGCTACCTTCTCGTTCTCTGGGGTCCTGGCTGCTTCGAGAATCACTTCTGTGTCCTGAAGCCAAGCATCTGCGGCGATAGCATCTTCACTACCGTCGAAGAAGGAAAGGTTCAAGCGCTTGAAGCTATTGGCCGCGCTGTTACCCTGATGACCTCCTCTGGCCAAAGCATCCGCTACTGCCTGGTGCAAGGCATCTCCTCGCCGATCTTGGAAAGCTATCAAGGTCCTGACGAGTCCTACCAAAGTGCCATCATCAGGTTCGGCAGGCTGAACTGGCTGGACTGGTGGCTCTCCATCAGAAGGCACGACTCTGGAGGCTACTCCAGAGTGCTAGGCTTGATCTCCGAGTTGCTGCTGATCCGCGAGAAGTACTCCGCCTTGCTGACCGGCAGGTCCAGGAACGATGCCGCTGAAGAAGACGACATGGGGAACAATAAGGAAGGACCAAGACAGATCAACGATACAAGCATATGATCAGGACAAGAATCCAGGGATTCAGATGATATGAGCAGAGATCAAGGACGAATACTGATTGAGACATCTATTCGGAAAACCCTCACATATCTTGATTTACAAGACCTGCATGGGCCACCACTTAAACCATGTCACGCCCCAGAACTAGAATACTGGAGAGCGGGGGCAGACATAGCCAGCTACGTATATGAAATTGAATCCATCTCGCTATATGGTCACGGTTGTCTAGATATATGAGGGTTTAACTACAAGCCAACAGTCTCTTAAGGTCATGTACAAGCCTATTGTCTCAATCACAATCAAGTAAAAGTTACAAGATGTATGATCATTAAATATACAATAGTAAGGCGTCCCAAACATTACATATTCAGCTGATCATGAAGCTAGTCGTTACAAAATGTCAGGACTAGCAAGAGTTTAGTCATACATGATCAACCCTAGGATCTGTCAATCATGTTACAGCCCGTAGGCAGACAGTAAGTAAGTGCAATCGAGCTAAACAGGTGCTCGTCGGCTAAACGCCTCAAAAGAATAAATTTACAATAGAGTGGGAGAGCAAAAAATAATCCACTCGTTGCCAGGGTTCCGTCTAGTGGCCACCATCTGGCTGGAAGGTCGGTAGATCCTCTGGAGCTGCTCTGAAATCTGGCCACACAAAACCAGCTGGGTCAGATCCTAGAAAGAGCAAGTGCCACAAAGGAGGCTTCACTTAGGAACTAAAACCAGTAATCAGCACAAGAGTATAAATAAAAGTAAGAACTAGAAATAAAAAAATACATCATGATGATATACGACGAGATAACCATGGAACTATTCAGATAACCAGATTACAACCCGTAACCAAATAAGGACCGGGGTTGTAACCCTTCGTCTGAACAGAACTTGAAATTCTCACCATTTATCGATAGAATAAATACAGGCATTCTGGTCATACAGTAATCTGGAACAGAATCAGGACAAGACTAGACAGGTCAGACTCCATCCAATCATTTCACGGCCAAGCAAGAAATTACGGCTTGATACTTTAACTAACTAGGGTTATCACAGGCCTAGTTACTAGCAAGATGCAGTGAGAATCTTCCACAGCTACAAGCCCTACAGTCCATCCAGGTTACTCGGGTTAAAAGATTTAGAGTTGAATTCAGGTTGGTACATCGTCCAGGAAACGAACGTACCCTTAGATAGCTTGATGGGTGCAACATATGACAGTGTGCTGGAAATGTGCCCTACTCGACGACAGGCTACAGATCCCAAGGCGTGCCCAGGTAACGGGATTGCATGTAGCTGGGAGATCTCTTTATGACTAATGTATTAATCTAGTTATTAGCCCTAGTCCATTTCAATGGGTACTCCTGACCGTGGTACTCAGGAGTCCCATCCTAGATATGATGCAAGACAGGACTGGATTATTTGTACAAGCACAATCATCCACGGTGTCCAGGTTATTTATACAGGTCATGTCATGTCAGGTAGCCGTCGCAACAGCTTATCAAGATAGAAGAGCCATGCGGCTAAGGCGTATACGGCCAGGAATGATCACATGCGGCTGGAAAGGGAATAGCCCATGCGGCTAGATGGGGTCAGGCGCATCAGGTGCATGCGGCTGATGGAAGCGGAGCATATGCGGCTGGGAAGAGATGTAGGTCCATGCGGCTGGCGGGGAAGGGTTCTTCCTGCGGCTAAAAATGGGCTCGGGTTCATGCGGTTCAATAAAGTGGGCGCACATGCGTCTGCATAAGCAAGGGGGCGCATGCGGCTAATGGTTCACTCAAGGGCGCATGCGGCTGATGAGACTGCAGTCTATGCGGCTCGCGAGTATTGAGTTCATACGGCTCGGGATGGGCGGAGTCCCATACGGCAGCAGGGAGCAATGCCTATGCGGCTGGAAGCAAGGGGTGAATATACGGTTCGGGAAGAAGGGACCCATGCGGCTAGAAGTACAAGAGCCTCATGCGGCTAGACTAAATACTTATCGCATGAACTTGTCATACGGTCAAGTCCAGTTAATAGTGTATGCGGCTAAAAGCTGACTTGCCGCATGAATGTTCATGCGGTCAAGTACTACCATGCGGCTCGGGACTGTGCTTCTTCTCCAAATTTCCGAGAAGAAGTACACCATAAGCCATGGCTTCCAAGCTGCATAACACTATCATCTGGAGCCCAAATCCGAACTTCCATAGGTCAAAATGGGGTAGAACGAAATTCTCTACAACATAGAACCATCAAAACTCGAAAATAACAAGATTAAGTAGATCAAAACCCAATAATTCTGAAAATAAAATAGACTTAGATCTACAAGAATCTAGCCATGGAAATAGAAAAGGTCAAGTACTAAAGTATTTTAGAATATAGTAAATAAGAGAATGGAGCAATAAAATCAGAGTTCCTCCATGAAACAAGTTGCACTTACCTAGACCTCTCTCTCCTCTCTCTGGTAGGTGAAGGAAGTAAATGGAAGAAGAAGAAGAGTAATGAGAGAGAGAGAGAAAGAAGAATGGTAATAAATACCAAAGGTGGTGGTAGGTAGGGGACTCATCCATGGTTCATGATGAACCAAGGCAATCAAGCCTAGCCGAACCAAACCAACCCCAAGGAGACCAAGCCAAACCAAACCAAGAAGATATGCAAATACAAGATAAAATACGTATACGTATTTAAAAATACATAATACGGACAACAGGCATTACATGCGTCGAAGGATTGTTTCTCAACTGTATGATCATTTTAGTACGGTTAGATTACCTTATTTATGTCTTGTCACTTTCTTTGATTGTGGCATATTTTATATTCAGTATTTATATGGCATATTTACTGTATCTTGTTACGTCCCTCTGAGGACCTGGTTATCTTCCCAGGTGTGTGCTCTCATCTCTCACAGGTACTCTAGCCATGGACATCTCTATTTCTTCGAGGATGATTGCATTAGGATCGTCTTCGCTTCGCTCACCAAACTTATTTCATTTTCATGTATTTCTTTCCTTGCTTGTTGGTAGTGGATTTGTCTCCGCCCAACTACATGTACCAATGACAATTCATAGATTATATGGTATCTTTTATTCTTATATTTTGTGTAGATAAGATTAGTCATGGTTCTACTGTATTTTACAGCTTACGTATATTTATTATACGGCTGGCATGTCTACGTTCCTAGTCCTACGTATTTTGGGACTGGGGCGTTACAGTATTGCTCTGTGTGTGTGCAAAGGAATAATCCTTTGCTATTTATAGGAATTCGTGATGAGTGGGGTGTACAGCCACGTGGCCATATCCTTGTAACTGCGCCTTGAGAAGTGGATAGTTGGGGATTAGTTAAGATCAATCTTTATATGTTTGTTGTAATAAATCTAAACTGTTATGATCTGTTGGTTGTAATAAATCTGGACTATTATTGTTTACCATAAAATATAAAAGGACAGAACAATTATCGAAGGACTGGACTTTTACTTCACAATACAAACTCGCTTGTACAAAGAAAACCTAGGGACGAAAACCTAGGTACAGCAATCTAAGTACAATTGTTTATTTTAGATTCTGGAGGGTGACGATAGAGGCTCGGAAAAGCGACGGCCGCTCTGCCTTACTCCTTGGACGATCGGGTGCAGCTTCTTGGCTCTGTGGAAGAACTGCTTAGCGTTGATGGAGAAATGCTCTCTCTTCAGGCTCTCTGGCTCTCTATGCGCGTCAATCTCTGTCTATCTCTGTCTCTCTCGATCTCAGTGTGTATGTATCTCTTTCTCTGTGTGTGTCTTCTGCAAGGGAATGGTACCCTGCTATTTATAAAAATGGGGGGACCTCATTAGGGTTTATAATGATTGCCCCTTAAAGTGGCGGCAGCCTGTTGATTGATCAATCTGGGCCATTAATTTTGAGTGTAATAAATCTGGGCCATTAATGTAGATTGTGCCAAATCCTCTCAATAATTAATGCTGATCGGAATAAATCTCCCTTATGATGATCCGCTGATGTCTGCGAATCTGAATGAATAAGTTTAATTCATTCTCCTGCCACGTGTCCCAGATTATTAGGATTTGACCCAATCTTTGATTGCAGTAAATTTGGGAAATTGATTGGCTTTATGACACGTGTCCTGGGAGCCACTAAGGGGATCTAAGCTGCATAAAGATTGAGCCGTATAAACCCGGCCACGTATCAAGGCTGTTGGGGAGTGGCCCCCGAACCTTCGAATCATATGATAATTTGGACCGCATGGACGTAGGTGGCTGCATAACAGATAACCCCTTCGTGAGCCGCATGGAGATGATCCTCGTGAGTCGCATGGGGGAGCGTCTGTTTGAGCCGCATAGGGCTGTTTCGATCTGGGCCGCATAGGGCAACTTCGGCCTGAGCCGTATGGGGGGTCTCCGCTCGAGCCGCATATGACTGTCCACACGCCTAGGCTGCATGGCATTTTCTGGATCTCGGGGGATTATGTTAGAGATCTTCCTTCGTTTCCCTAGGAGGCTGTCATTATGACAGAGTCATAATTATATCTTTGTGTCAGGGCTGTCGTCTTGTCAGAGCTGTCAGCCGTCAAGGAAATTAATGCAGTAAGGGAAGAGTTGTTTGTATGCTACGTGGCACCCCTCTGAGTCGCATGGAGATCACAGAGCCGCATGGACGCGGTGAGCCGCGTGGGTCCTCTGAGCCGCATGGGTTTTCTGAAGCGCATGGGGTTTCCTGGCCGCATGGCTCTTTCTTTTTTATTTTCCATGCTTCTACAAGACCCCCTTCAAAGTTTTCAATTTGCAAAATTGAAATACTTTGAAAAAGAAGCATGGCTGTGTGCAAGTTCTTTCTAGTCGCATATGAGATCCTAGCCGTATGGAAATTCGGCTGCATGACCATCTGAGTTGCATAGTTGTTTCAGCCGCATGGCCATCTGAACCACATAGGCTCTTTGCCATGTCGTTATGCCATGCGTACAAATCTTTTTGGGGCAGGGTCCCAAGAGCTTAGTATTGGTTAGTTTGGCTCGATAGCCGAAGAGTCGATCATGTTGTACGAGGCGTCGGTCCGTGGTCTCCTTTTTTTTGTAAATAGAAGGGTATTTGGACGGTCTTCTCTCTTAGACTCTTCTTGACTCAGATTCCTGTCTTATTTTCTTCCTCTGATCATCAGACAACGATGGCACCCAGGGCTTCTAAGGCTGTGAAGAAGGCTGTAGCGAAGAATAGAAAATTTGCTTCGTCCTTGGCTGTCGTGCCCCCCGTTCGTCTTGACGTTCACATTGCCATCGAATGTAAGGATTATGTAGATGATTAAGTACTTTGAAACCCTAACAGAGCCTGCTTTGCTGCATACTTCATGTACTAGCCTTTGACACGAACTTCTCAAACTACATGGTCCGCATACACGTCCCATGACTGAGCCGTATGAGGGTATACCCCATGTCCGAGCCGCATGAAAGTTGTCTTAAACGAGCCGCATGAACCTTTCTGAATGTCTTCTGACTGTTTTTCCTTTTCTTCGTCTTTGGTTCTTACAGTATCTCCACCGAATGCTGAGACTGTAGTGTCAGAGGAGCCGCAGCCTCCTGTCATCAACCGGGGGTCTTTCTCTGTTAAGGAGGAGGTGATGAAAGAAGAACCGACGCCTGAGGGGGATGGCAGCCCTCCAAATATCGAAACTGCTGAAGGTGGTAGCGCTGGGAATTCTGATTCTCCTATCCTGGACAAGGATCTTCCTCAACTACATCCTTCATATGTGAGGTGGTTGAGGGAATGGTATACGCGCTCCTGCAACTAGGATTTAGGGGCTTCTCGTAGATGTCTATCTTTTATCTGTAGTCTTTGTTTTGTTTTGCTTTTCTTCTTGTCTGCATGAGGAACCTCTTTGACTGGCTTGTAGTCGTGTGGATGTAACCGATTTCTGAATGAATGAAACATATTTGCTTCACTCTTTTGCTTTGTAATAGTCCTCTTATTGAGGCATTTTGTGTGGACCCATTGCCCCTACCGTACCCAGGTTTTGGATATGGGCAACAAGTTAAAAAGGAACCAACATACTTACTCAGAGGTACTGAGGACATGGTGAGCATGAGGGTTTCTTCGACGGAGCCTTCCCATTCAGAGGTAATGGGGACATGACAGGATTGGGCTCAATGAAGGAGGGTACATAGAATGACTCAGAAGTAATGAGGGCATGGCCATTTTGGAAATTTGTGGATCGGTTACCCTTTTGTGCACTGGGAGTGCAGGTAGTGGATCATGAGGGAGGATGTGAGTTCAGCGGCACCAGCGGGTACGTGACTCGATAATCTGGGATGAGTGGTCGTGAGTTCTGCGGCACCAGCAGGTACATGACTCGATAATCTGGAAATTTGGAGGTATGAGTTCAGCGGCACCGGCGGGTACATGACTCTATAACTTGGGGATACGAGTTCGGTGGCAACAGCGGGTGCATGACTCAATAATCTATGAAAATGTTGTTTAGACATAATATTTCTTCAGGAACTTGCCGTTGACGGGCAACATGAGCAAGTCTCTGTTTTGTCTTGCGAGGCGGTAAGCACCGTTGGAGAATACAGCCTCAATGATGAATGGACCTTTCCATTTCGGCTGGAACTTGCCGGTGGTCTTGTGAGTCATGACCATCGGCCTCCGGACTGCCAAAACGAGATCGTCCACTTGGAATGTTCTAATTTTAACCTTCTTGTTTGAAGGCTCCAGAGATGCGTGCTTGATATAGTTCGATCCTTTGTTGAGCCAGGAGGCGCTTTTTGTCTAAGGCCTCTAACTCTTGTAGTCGACGTCGATAGTTATCATCCGTCGTCAATTGATAAGTAAAAGCGACGCGGAGAGAGGGTATTTGAGTCTCCAATGGAAGAACTGCCTCACTTTCGTACACCAGGGAGAATGGTGTGTTCCCTGTGGCCGTTCGGACTGTGGTACGGTACGCCCATAAGCATTCACTAAGCTTCTCGTTTCAGTCGCATTTGTTGGACGATACGAACTTCTTGAGTAACTTGATGATGGTTTTGTTGAATGCCTCTACCAACCCATTCGCTGCTGGATTGTATGGCGTCGAAGCAATATTCTGGATGTGATGTTTGTCGCAGAACCGATAGAAGGCGTGACTTGCAAACTGCGGACCATTATCGTGGGTGATCCTCTGGGGCAGTCCAAAGCGATAGATGACGTGATGCTTAAGGAAGCTGATCACGTTTGAAGTCTTTACTTCTGTGAGTGGGACAGCTTCCGCCCATTTGGAGAAGTAATCTGTGATTGCGAGTATAAAGCGATATCCTCGGAAGGAAGGTGGAGTGATTGGACCGATGATATCCATCCCCCATGCTTCGAATGGCCAGGACGCCACCGTCGGATGTAGAAATTCGGATGGTTGGTGGATGAAGTCCACGTGGACTTGGCAAGCTTTGCACTTTCTAGCATAGTCTATCGCATCTGCTACCATCGTGGGCCAGTAGTAGCCCATTCGGCGAAGACGGTCTTGCAATTTAGGGCCAGGCTGATGGGCCCCGCAGACACCGTTATGAGCTTCTCGTACTGCTTCTTTGGCTTCTGCGTTTGACAGACACCGAAGCAATAATCCGTCGTAGGAGTGGCGATACAGCATCTTCGTCTCCGTATCGTAAAATAATCTGAGAGAACGCCGTTTGATGGAGGTAGCTTCCTTTGGGTTCTCGGGCAGGATATTGTAGACGACGAAGTCAATGAATGGTTGTCTCCAATCCAGGGTATCGTCGATCGTCTGGGCGGAATAACTCGTCATGAATTGCACATTGTTCTTGGGACAGACCAGTTCATGGCCTATCACATCCACTGATTGGCGAGTATAACTCGGAACTGCTAGGGAAGCGGCAAGGCCAGCTAGGGCATCGGCTTCGATGTTTCGGAGTCTGGGAACGTGTTCGATGAAGAACCCCTCGAATGATGAGATGATGTCGATTGCTATTTGGTGATAGGGGATCATGTCTTCGTGACGGACTTCGTATGAACCCCGTATCTGATTGACGATTAACTGATAATCGCCGTATGCTTCAAGGTATTCTACCCCCAGCTCTCTTGCAAGTTGGAGGCCAATAACCAGAGCGTTGCTCTCGGCCACATTATTAGAACAGGGCTCTGTGAGAGAGTAAGCGCGGTTGATCACCAATCCGGAAGGAAAGACTAGCACCACCCCGACTCCGACGACGATGTTGCCCTTGGGTCCAGTTCTCGAAGCGCCGTCGAAGAACATTCGCCATATATCATCGTGAGAGGTTGCATGCAAATCGGCGACCTCATCTGGGATTTCTTCATATATTCTGGACGACTCCGAACCCGGGTGGGCTGCTAAAAAGTCTGCCAAGGCTTGACCTTTGACAGCCTTTTGTGGAAAGAAGATCATATGATAAGGGGACAGCAATATCGCCCATGTAGCAAGGCGGGAGCTGAGTGCCCCTGGTTTAGTCATGAGGACCCTGAGAGGGTTGACTCGTGAGATCACATGTATTATTTGTCCAGTGACATAGTGCCGCGTCTTCTGAATGGCGAACACCAGGGCAAGGCATTCCTTCTCCACAACGGTGTATCGGTGTTCTGGCCCAATCATCATTCGACTGAGGTAATATATGGCTTGTTCGTGGCCTACATCATTATTTTGTGCCAGCAGAGCGCCGAGAGAATGCTCTATTGCCCGTATATAGAGCAGGAATGGTTTTCCAGCAACCGGGGCCACCAGGACTGGAGGGTTCGATAAATATTCTTTGATGCTGTCGAAGGCACGCTGGCATTCTTCGTCTCATACGAACGAGATGCCTTTCTTCATGAGGTGGGTAAATGGTCGACATCGCCCGGAGAGGTTAGAAATGAACCTCCTGATGTAGGCTAACCTCCCTTGAAGGCCTCTGAGTTCGCAAAGATTTCTCGGGGGACCCATCTCCATGATTGCCTTTGTCTTCTCAGGGTCTACATGGATACCCTGGGCGGTGATGATGAAACCCAAGAACTTCCCGCTGGATACGCCCAGAAAGGACTTCGTAGGGTTCATTTTCAAATTGTGCGCTCGTATCAGGTCGAATACCGTCCTCAGATCCTGTAGGTGGTCTCCCTTACAGCGGCTCTTGACGGTAATGTCATCAACGTAGCACTCCACCATCTTGCGTAAGTGGTCTCTGAAGATGATACTCATAGCTCTTTGATATGTGGCACCGACATTCTTCAGACCGAAAGGCATGACTGTGTAACAGTATGTGCCAATCGGTGTTCGGAACGATGTATGCTTTTCGTCGTCAGGAGACATCTTGATTTGGTTGTACCCCGAGAAGCCATCCATGAATGACATACGTTTGAAGTCGCAAGTATTGTCGATCATGATGTCTGTGATAGGAAGGGGGAATTTATCTTTGGGGCACGCCTCGTTCAGATTGCGGAAGTCGATGCAGATTCGAATCTTCCCATTCTTCTTGAGGACGGGTACTATGTTGGCAACCCAGTCAGGATGTTGCTCCTCACGAATGAAGCCGCTGGCTATGAGTTTGTTGACTTCGGCTTCGATCGCATCCATGATGCCTGGGCGGAAGCGTCGCTGTTGTTGCTTGACTGGCTTTGTGTCCGGCCGAATGTTGAGTTTGTGAAAAGCAATATCGGGATTTAATCCTGGCATGTCTTCATAGCTCCAGGCGAACACATCAATGTATTCTTTGACAAGTTCTAGCAGCGATTCTCGCTCTTCATCTGTTAGGCTTTTACTGACGAAGATTGATTTTGGAGAAGATTCGTTGCCGAGGTCGACCTGTATAACCTCATCTTCAGTAGGGGGTTCCCTCTGTTCGAACCGCTTTTTCCATTGCGCATCCAACTGTTGGGCCCACGGCTCTAGCTCGAGGATTTCGGGGATGTCTTCGTCTTCTTCATAAGCGTCGACGAATACCATGTTGACTGACAAGACTTGTCTGAATACATCTTCGATGTTGGTATCTAAGTCAGAAGTTGGTGACCCGGTTGAATGTGAATGCCAGTCGCATTCTTCATATGAGCTTTCAGGGGTCATTGTGGGTGTAACATACCCTAATCCACATCGAGTCTTGCTATAGTAGTCCCGTGGTTTGCCGGCCGGGACCGGTGGCTTCAAAGGTAACCGTCGTTCGGTGCCGTAGTTCAAGCCTGGCATCGTCTCCAGATCGTACCCCTGTTTTTGCATGAGGTATTTGGATTGGGGGCTATAAAGATACAGAGGCAGTCTCTCGGCATCTGATTCAAGGTTGACTTCTTCTATGGTGAAGGGATGCGGATCGTCTTCCGGCCAAAGATGATTGGATTGTCCCCTTCCTCGATTATGCGGTAAGCGTCTTCTACTGGAGTAAGCTGGATCACGGTGTACACATTTGTCACCTGTGTGTGTAGGTGAGTGCCTATACCGTGTTCCATAGCATACATCGTACAAAGCTTATTAAGCTCGAGGTAGTTCAAAGATAGCCCTTTATTGATGAAGTAAGGTATCTTTTCTAGGAGGATTACATCATCTGCGGAGGGAACATTAGTGTAGGCAGCCACGTACTTGGCTAGCTCCGGTTCCTCTTCGGCTACCTCCTGTGTAAATAAAGACTGAGAGGACGACCTGGGCAGCTTGATCGTCAGAGGTTCAGCTGATGGAGCAGAGCGTGGAGTTGTTGGCAGACTAGCGACCCCCAGTCTGGTACTCGATGCCGGACGGGGAGTGGTTGGTTCGCCAGAAGTTCCAGGCCTTGCATCGGGGTGTCGACCCTTCTTGGGAAGACGTATCATCATTGGTTTGTCAGAGGGATTGAGCTTCTCCGTTTGTGGCTGGCCGACTCTCGACAGCCTGATTGTTAGTGGCTCTGTTGTGGGTCTTGGCACTTGGCCAGACCTTGGCAGCCGGATTATCATCTGCTCTTCTTGTGCCGAGAGACTGATTGCGTCCTTATGCAGAGTGGCTGTAAGGGGTACGGACTTGCCAGGTTTGCGAGCTTGGAGGTGGATCGTCAGGCGTTCTTCTAATCCTGTGGCTGTCTCGGTACGAGCTTGTACGTCTCCTTCATCAAGGTGCCTTTTCGACTTTTCGTATAGGCAGGAGTCTGAGTAGTAGGATTCGACCCCTTTGAAGGGATCGATATCAGCAAATTCTGTTCTCACGAAGCCATGTTTGTCGATATATTTGAAGCACTGGTGCAGCGTAGAAGGCACGATCATATAATCGTGTATCCACGGGCGCCCCAAGAGGATGTTGTAAGAGGTGTCTGCATCTATGACGTAGCAAGTGACTTCTGATTGGAGGTCGCCAATCTGATACTTCAGACGAATCTTTCCAATTGGGTAGCTCCTGCCCGAATTGAAATCGCTGATGGCGGTGCTTGTAGGTGTCAGGCGATGCATTGGGATACGGAGATGATGTAGCAGACCCTTCGGGATAATGCTTATAGAAGAGCCAGGATCGATGTACATCCGATCTACCTTTACATCGCCGATATATCCAGTGTAGTATAATGGACGATCGTGTAGGTTGGTTTTGATGAGCATGTCCTGCGGAGTGAAGACAATATTAGGCATCGCTCCCGTGCAGGCGCTGTCTTGGAGATCTGCAGGCGGGTTCTCTCCCATGAGGTTGACCTGAGTTAGGTACGTGTCAGCATTTTAGAGTGCATCGCTCAAAGCCGCACGGACATCCTTTGAGAGTCTCAGAAGCTCGTGTAGTGACAACTTGGCAGGTGTGTTGGCCAATTGTTCCAGGATGTCAAAGTTGTTGGGCCTCTCCAGCCACTGTGGTGTCTCTTTTCAGAGGGATTTGTCAAAGCGAGTCTCCTTCGGCCTAGGCTTGTCGGTCGTCGGAGGCTGAACCGATCCTGGAGCGTCGGTTGTAGCGGGCTGATGATCTTCAGCCGAGTTGTCAGCCACAGGTTAGGATTGTGCCCCAGACCGTGTGACGACGGCCGTAGCTTCTTCAATATCTGCTGAGATTGTACGGCAGGACCTGACTTTTCTACTCTTCTTCTTACAAGATGGTGTGGGCTGAGTCACTTCTGATACCAAGTCTGGATGGATCCACATGACCTCCCCTCGTGATGTGGTGAGGGGCACTAGACCAGCAGCCTGATCTCGGGAAGGTAGAAGATTAGCAATCTCTATTATCGCCAGAGGGATGGAGACTACACCGTCTTGAGTTTTCGTCGGAGGGAAGCTGCCGAATTGTACCGACACCATATTGGCTGCCACGGTTACCTCTTCGAAATCGATGGCCAGAGCGTTCGAATCGATGAGGTTTTGGATGTACCGTTTCAGCTGGTAGCAGTCGTGTGTAGCATGGTGGACGTAGCGGTGGTAATGGCAGTACTTTGGGTTCTCCATTTCTGCCGGCCGCGATTCCCGTCTTGGTAGAGGAAGCTGAATCCTGTCTCCTTGTATGAGCATGTCCAAGATGGGCTTGACGTGACCGTCTTCGAAGGAGTAAGTGATTTACGGCCATTGTTTGTCTGCCGACTTTGGCTCGGATTTCTGTGCCGTATCGGCCACCATGGCATGCTTGCCCCTGTTGTCCCAATTATTAGAGGGACTACCGCCATTGTCGTTGTTGGTATTATGACGCTTGCCCTTGTTCTCTCCGTCTGAGATTTGTAATCCCAATTGGCGAGCCTTCTTCAATCGTTCTTCCGCGCTTGTAGCACTGATGATGAACGTCTTCCACTCCTTGAATTGACTTTCGCCCATCCAGAGACTGATTGTCGGGAGGAGTCTCTTTTGGCAAATTTTAATCAAGGAGGAATCCGGATTTCCAGAGGGCAACTTCATGGCGGTTTGGCGGAACCGCTCGATATAGTTTCTTGTCAGCTCTTTCTTCCCTTGGACGACGTCTACGAGGGTGGACATTGTGATGTCCTGCCCTACTTCGTAGAATCTCTCCAAGAACGTGCGTTTGAAGCTGGCAAAGGAGTGGATACAGTTGTCTGGCAGGTTGTGATACCAGTCGAAGGCGACCCCTTCCAATGCCCCGATGAATAATCGTGTGAGAATGGCATCGTCATGGGGCAGATGGTCGGTGGTGACCTCGAAGTAAGTGATGTACCGACTTGCTGAGGTCTTGCCATCATAAAGATTGATATTGAACGGCTTATATCTTGGTAGGAATGGAACATCCCTCTATGCAGCAGGGTATGGTTGCCGTATTCTGAGGTCTTGGGAGTTTTCTCGAGCGTGAAACATGGCTCGGAGCTCTTGGACCTCTCTTCTTGCTTCTCGGGCCTCGTCCACGGTGGTGGGGGCCGTTATTTTAGGAGGCTCGTTGCCCAGGTTTGGTACCACCGAATTTGAGTCTGTATTGACCGCAGGACCCGCAGAGTAGGAAGGGCCGCTTTGATTTCGTCTACAGACTTGACTAAGGCAAGCAATATGGCTTCGAGAGTGTCAATGCGTTGGCGATCACTGGAACCACCTTGGCTGCTGTCTGTCATGAACACCGTCTTTACATAAGGAGAGATGGACGGAGCGGTGGAGGAAGCATCCTCCGAGTCGTACCCCTGTAGTGAGAAGTCATCGGGGTATGTGGGAATGTTCTCCTCTGGTTCGGACTCAGAGGGAACAGTACCCCCAGTTTTTGAGTTCGCTTCGTCTTAGGAATTGTGGACGTCGTCGGAGACGTCGGGGTTCGCTGCATCTGAGGAGAGGGTTGTTTCCCCCGGTTCGTTTTCTCGGAACATCGGATTATCGTGGAGGCTTGTATGAGTGCTACCTCCAGTCCTAGCAACCCCCAGTGGTGTGGACGACGAATCTCCCACTGTAGCAGATTTTGTCTTAGAACGGGTACCTTAAAAAACTCTGGTAGTGGGCACCCGCTTAGATGACAGTCTCTTAGTGGTTGATATCTTCGGGCTAGGAGCACTGGTCTTCTTCCCTCTCCCATCGGCGGGGACTTTCTGAGCAGAGTTGCAGGAGACGACGGGAGGTGCCTCGTCTTCCGAAGATGGTTGTTGCAGTCTTTGAAAGACAGACTGGCGGTCTTTTCGTACCGTCGCGTTATTGCAGCAGCAGTTGACGATGACTTGGGTGCAGTAACGTCCGTGGGAGGACGCTTTGTACCCCGATACGTCTTCTCTTTTCTTGCGTTTGTGGAGGATGGCCTCACGCAAGTCAGATGGGTCTGGATCGACCATGTTTGCTCCCTGGATTTTGGGAGACTTTTGCGAACCTCTCTGTCCGTTTGCCGTCGGGGGCTGGACTCGAGTGGTTCGGTACACCTTCCCATCTGAGGTCCGCATAACGGTATGCGGGACGCTCGGATGGTCAGAGACTGAATCAGCGGACCGAGCTTGCCAAACTCGTGCTGCCTTAGACTTCTTTGCTCTAGTACATAAGGGCACATAGTAGGAAGAGTCTAGGTGATGCTGGAGAGAGTCAGACATATCTTCTTGGGAGCACAAGAGTTCAGGACCATAAGACAGGCAGTCGAAGACAGAGCCACGCGGAGTGGGTGTCATACGGCTGGCAGATGTAGCCGCATAGGCATTCTTCATACGGCTGGGAGTCTCAGCCGCATGAGTTTTCTTCATGCGGCTGGATGATCTGGCCGCATAGACTTTCTTCATACGGCTGGCAGATTCACCCGCATGAGCCTCCTGCATGGGGTTGGCAGATTTGGCCACAGGAGTGTCCGGCTTCTTCTTGGGGCGCATAGAGTCGCTCTTTGCCCCTGCAAGTCCAGCATCGTAGTGCTTTCCTCTGCCGGACTTGGGGACAGCAGAGTGCTCTACGGCTCGAAGTGGAGCCGTATGAGAATCGCCTTCGTCGTCTTGGGTAGCAGAGAGTACCCCGTCCAGAGCTTGTGGAGGAGCAAATGATTTTGGCCTCCACTCGCGGCGAGCTTTCTTTGTGCGGGTTCGCTTCTGGATCGGGCCAGTACTTCCTTCAGAGGGCATTTCTTCAAACGCCTGTTGGTCGAAGCGGACGACCATCTTCTGTTGCGTGGAGCCAAGCTTGGCTGCCTCCGATTGCGTCACCAACTCCTCAGCCGTGGAGAAGTTAGTCCCCAGCAGAGTCGCCATCGTGTTTGCCATGAAATATAAAAGGACAGAACAATTATCGGAGGACTGGACTTTTACTTCACAATACAAACTTGCTTGTACAAAGAAAGTCTAGGGACGAAAACCTAGGTACAGCAATCTAAGTACAATTATTTATTTTAGATTTTGGGGGGTGACGATAGAGGCTCGGAAAAGCGACGACCGCTCTGCCTTACTCCTTGGACGATCGGGTGCAGCTTCTTGGCTCTGTGGAAGAACTGCTTGGCGTTGATGGAGAAATGCTCTCTCTCTTCAGGCTCTCTGGCTCTCTATGCGCGTCGATCTCTGTCTATCTCTGTCTCTCTCTATCTCTGTGTGTATGTATCTCTGTGTATGTCTTTCTCTGTGTGTGTCTTCTGCAAGGGAATGGCACCCTGCTATTTATAAGAATGGGGAGACCTCATTAGGGTTTACAATGATTGCCCCTTAAAGTGGCGGCGGCCTGTTGATTGATCAATCTAGGCTATTAGTTTTGAGTGTAATGAATCTGGGCCATTAATGTAGATTGTGCCAAATCCTCTCAGTAATTAATGCTGATCGGAATAAATCTTACTTATGATGATCCGCTGATATCTGCGAATCTGAATGAATAAGTTTAATTCATTCTCCTGCCACGTGTCCCAGATTATTGGGATTTGACCCAATCTTTGATTGCAGTAAATCTGGGAAATTGATTGGCTTTATGACACGTGTCCTGGGAGCCACTGAGGGGATCTAAGCCGCATGAAGAATGAGCCGCATAAACCCGGCCACGTGTCAAGGCTGTTGGGGAGTGGCCCCCGAACCTTCGAATTATATGATAATCTGGACCGCATGGACGTAGGTGGCCGCATAACGGATAACCCTTTCGTGAGCCGCATGGAGATGATCCTCGTGAGCCGCATGGGGGGAGCGTCTGTTTGAGCCGCATAGGGCTATTTTGATCTGGGCTGTATAGGGCAACTTCGGCCTGAGCCGCATGGGGGATCTCCGCTCGAGCCGCATATGACTGTCCACGCGCCTAGGCTGCAAGGCATTTTCTGGATCTCGGGGGATTATGTCAGAGATCTTCCTTCGTTTCCCTAGGAGTCTGTCATTATGACAGAGTCATAATTACATCTTTGTGTCAGGGCTGTCGTCTTGTCAGAGCTGTCAGCCGTCAAGGCAATTAATGCAGTAAGGGAAGAGTTGTTTGTATGCTACGTGGCACCCTTCTGAGCTGCATGGAGATCACAGAGTCGCATGGACGCGGTAAGCCACATGGGTCCTCTGAGCCGCATGGATTTTCTGAACCGCATGGGGTTTCCTGGCCGCATGGCTCTTTTTTTATTATTTTTCATGCTTCTACAATTATAACTTGGTCAATTTCTGCCACGTGTCCCAACTGCCACTATGTTCTGATTCGCATGAATGATGTATCCTAGTCGAGCCGTATGAAGGACTGTCCCCATGACTGAGCCGTATGAGAGTGGTCTCATGACCGAGCCGCATGATGGTGGCCCCATGGTTGAGCCGCATGAAAGTGGTCTCATGAGCGAGCCGTATGAGGGTGGCCTCATAACCGAGCCGCATGAGGGTGGCCTTATAACCGAACCACATGAGGGTGGCCTCATAACCGAGCCACATGAGGGTGGCCTCATAACCGAGCCGTATGAGGGTGGCCTCATAACTGAGGCGCATGAAGGTCACACAGGCGATCCGCATAATAAACTTTTTTTGGAATTTATGAACTGTGTCAGATATCATGAAGATTTTTTCGTCTTTTTAGGAGCATGTCGCGTCTTATCTTTATGTCAGAGCCATCATTTCTGTCAGAGCTATCACTTTATGTCAGAGCATTAATGGCCAGCTGCACAGAGTAATTATGGCCAGCTGTATAGGCCGATTTCGAACCGCATAAGGCCGTGTGGCTCTTTCTGAGCCGCATGAAGCTTTTTGAGCCGCATGAAGCTCTCAGGGATTTTTGAGCCGCATAAAACTTCCCAAGTTTTGAGCCGTATGGAGTTTTATGTTGATTCTGGGCCGCATAAGAATTACTATTCTTTTCTATGCTTCTACAAGACCCCTTTCAAAGTTTCCAATTTGTAAAATTGAAATACTTTGAATAAGAAGCATGGGTATGTCCGCATAAGCTCTTCATGCCGCATAGACTTCTCTGGCCGCATAGGATTCTCTGGCCGTATAGGCTTCTCTGGCCGCATACTGGTTTTGTGCCACGTAGGCGTCCCATTAATTGTCTTTGATTTGTTTTGATTTTAAAGCCATCTTTTGGATAGGATCCCATGAGTCGGTATTAAATATTTAGATTTGCTTTGATGATTCTGAGCAGTCTTTTTGCATGAAAGGGGATAGAGTTCCAAGGGTCGGCTTTATCTTCTAGGCAGCACGAAATCCGAAGCGCCTATCAATTTACACGCCCCGCCAGCCTATAAGTATGAGCAATTTTTGAAGAGAGAGATTCTTTACTCTCTTCCTTCTTTCGAGCTTTCTTGCCCTAGTCGCCATCTCTTCTCCTCTTTCTATTATCAATGGCTCCCAAGGCTTCCTCCAGTGCTGCAGCAAAAGGCAAAGGAGTTGCCTCCTCATCGGCGATCTCAGTTCACCCCGACGTTCATCCTGCTATTGACGGTAAAAGTGTTGAAAGAAAACTGCATGGATTCAAACCCTAACCATAATGGCTATGTCGCATGTTTTTATGCGCGGGCCTTTCTCTTTGGCACATAATGCTCTCTTCGTCTTCATTGAACTGCTTAAGTTCAGTGTGATGAATCCGCATATGCTGTGCTGTATGGGCCGCATGAACGTCTCATGTTCGAGCCGCATGGGGTATGCCTCATGTCTGAGCTGCATGAGAGTTGCTTCATGACTGAGTTGCATGAGAGTTTGCCTCATGTTCAAGCCGCATGAGAGACGTCTCATGGCCGCATAAGCACCTTATGAACCGGGCCGCATGAAGACCCAACAAACAGAGCCGCATAAGCTCCTATGAACTGGGCCGCATGAAGACCCACCAAACAGAGCCTCATAAGCTCCTATGAACTGGGCTGCATGAAGACCCACCAAACAGAGCCGCATAAGCTCCTATGAACTGGGCCGCATGAAGACCCACCAAACAGAGCCGCATAAGCTTAGAAAACATTAAGTGGTTCTTCTTTGGCTACCTTCTGACTTCTTTCTTTTGTCTTTTTTCAGTGAAGTTGCCAGTCAATCCTGTGGGAGAACTCTTGGTAGGTCGAGCCCAATCTGCTGTGGGTATGAGGTTCGACCATTTAGTTGATTATGTGTCGGACCAGTTTCCCAGAGATGAACCTGAGGAGAGGCTGAGGGGTATCAAAAACCAATCCTTCTTCTTTCTCTCGGGCATGATGAACTCGGGGAAATTGTGGGGCGAACACCTGAAACCTGCGTTCCTCTTTGGGGACGCCCTGACTGTAAAGAACTCTAACATTTTAGATATATCTGAAAGTTGGAGTTTTTCTTCTAACGGAATGGCGATCCACATTCCTCAGATGGAGGGTCACTTCCCGCTGTCGTGGTTCAACATGCTGCCAATGGACAGAAAATGGTGGACTCCTTGACTCCAAGCTGGTAGGGGATATTTGTTGGTGATATTCACTATAACAGAAACTTGAGGTCGGTGGTCGCGAGCAAGACACCGGTCAGCTGCTACGTGATGGGGTTGGCCCCGGGTAGCTTCTTAAATGTGCAGGATCCCAACTTCCGGTTCTCTCAGGCTGACACTTTTATGAACCAGCTTGCTTAGAAAGGGTCCTACCCCACTGGTCGGTTGGCACTGCTGAACTGGAGTTATGGATCAACTTGACCACGTGGATTTTACGGACATACGAGAATCTCCTGCGCGAGATTGGCCTCTATCATGCCATTTGGGGCACCTGTTACGGTCTGTCCATAAACAAGAAGTTGTTCCTGGCTCTGCTTGATATGTACAATCGTCGTACGGGGACCTTCTTTACACCTGGAGGGGAGATGGGACTCGCTCTCCACGAGATGCGTGAAGTCTCCAGGCTGTCCTGGGGAAATGAAGTCTTTGAAGCATATACCCCTACGAATGAAGAGTTCGAGGAGTTGGAGCAGCGATTCCTGAGCTTTGTGGCTGTCTACCGGGAACTACTATTGTAGAAGCATAGAATTTCAGGACCAGAAATCCTATGCGCCAAACATTACATGCGCCAGGAAGCTCAGAGGAAGTACTTGGCACAGCAAAGCAAAAACATAGACATTAAAAGAAGATTTTTATTTCATATAAAAGTCTATTACATGTCTTAAAAAGAGCTGTACATAGGAGGATTTCTACAAAGAAAAGACCCTAAGTCTACAGCTAACAACCACCATGCGCTCTCAAATGGGCGCATCTCGCTATGCGCTCTCAACCAGGCGCATCGCTTCAGCAGCTCAGTTATGTGCATCCTCAGTTATGTGCATCCCCTCAGCGGCTCAGTTATGTGCCACCCTTCAGCGTCCCAGTCAGGCGCATCATGAAGTGTCAGCATATGCGCCATCAAATGCTTCAACTAATGAAGCATTTATTGGGCAGAACAAGGGTGGCAATCAACCCTCTAGCTGGAGGAAGAGCTTTCCGTAATTGATCCGCGACAAAAGAAGGCTTTCAATACAACCAGAGTGGGCAACACCCACTCTGACAGAAGAAAGAGCCTCCAAAGCTGCAGCATCGCAATTTAGATCTGCGGCTCTTCCAGCATAACAGAGACGAGGCTCGAGCATCCTGATCTTTGGATGCAACAGGCACCTTTCGCCTGCCTCAGAAGCCCTCGACTTCGACTTTTGGATGTAACAGTCACCTTCAAGTGTATCCATGAAGACCATGCGTCGCATTTTCACCCTCGGGAGCATCTCATCAATAGAATGTGCTCGAGTAAACAAGTTCATTTTGGGAGGACGTGAGAGAACGAGAAGCAAACCCTCTCCATGCCACTATTTATAGGCCGGTCAAATCAAACCCATGCGCCAAGTGGCTGGCTCTTCGAATCCCGTGCAATAAATTTGCATTAATGGTGATGAACCAGACGCTTCGAATTCAGCCAAGTCAAGAACGACTATTTAAAGCACTCGAAGAACGTAACAGTCGGGCCCATAAAGATGTGTCATGCAAAGAGGATGCACCAGCCAGACCGCGCATCGTACTGACGCGTCCAGCTCCCATCAACCTCATAAGGATGTGCCCCCATGTGTCCCCATACGCCTTGTGGAATGCCGATCGATGCGCCCACTCAACAAACCCATCACCTATCAAAGAACATTAAATGCTGAAGTCTGACAGAGTTGGCAGCACGTCCCCCAAGGACTGCAGTTGACAGCTTTTTCAGAAAACGAAGCGTCGCCAACGTCAGCACCATCATTACTCCCCTCCGACGGTTACGAGCCACGTGGCGGCCCAACCATTTCACATGCGCCTCCGCGGCCATGCGCCCGAATCTATGCATGCGCTTCAAAAGCCGTGTGCCTCAGACTTTTCTATGATCCCTAAAGACAGAAGTAAAGTCACTACTGAAGTCCCGTATGCGCCTCAAAAGCCATGCACCCCGACTGGTTCGTGACTCCTAAAGGTTACGAGCCAAAGCCTCCTCATGTGCCCAATCCCAGGCACATCCTATCAGATCACTCCCCACCAAATCCGAGATCTTCGAGCCATGGACCTACGACACGCGTCCTTTGACTTGATTCAGCCTATGAAGGGGTGTTAATCACCCAAGATCTCAGTAATTGAAAGATCTTCTCCGTTACTATGTGCCAGCTCTGTCGCAGCCCACGTCAGCAACAAGAAGAGTTCAACTCCTCAATCAGGGCGTATCGCATATACGCCTCCATCAGCAACCACCATGTGGCGTCCCCACGTACAAGCGCATCCTACATGCGCACCTGACCAGCCAGCCTGCAAAGCTATAAATAGAGGGATCATCTTCTTCTAATACACACACACACAGACAGAGACGTCGTACAATCATCAGCCGTATATAGAGAGAGGCAGATACAGACACTCAACGTCTTCTTCCTCTCTGCAAGCTCCTGCACCTAGAGCAACCCAGATCTTCAGAGAACCGAGAACCGTCGTAAGATCGTCAACGAAGTCAACGCATTACCACTCGCTCCATCGACACAAAAGACCCAGATTAAACAAAAGTGTACTCCTAGGACTACGTCTAAGTCCTACATTATAACACTGTTCTGTTTGTATTAAAATTACATCAAAAGATTTTAATGGCAAACAAGCTGGTGACTCTGCTGGGGACTTCTTTTTCCTCCACCGAGAAAGCTGTGTCGCAATCCGACGACGTAAAGGTGGGCTCCTCCCACAAGACGCTGGTCGTATGCCTCAATCAACAGGCGTATGAGGAGTTCATCTCTGAAGGCAGCGCGAGTCCTTCGAAGCTGCTGCCGAAGCCGAAGAAGACTCGCCAAGTCTGGGTACGCAAGGTCGACGCCTCTGGCACCACCATCGAAGGGGATGCACCAATACAGTCATCCCTTTCTGCTGACGTCCTCAGCAACCAAGATGTGCCCACTGGTACAGCACATCTCTCGGGGAAACGTGCGGCTGACCACATTCCCCAGCCATCTCCCTCTCAGGCGAGAAAGATGCGTCGACGAAGCAGGGGCGCAGCTAATGCCCCGCGTATCACCTCTGATGCGCCGCAGAAGGTCTCTGTCTTTGACAGACTCACTCGCTATAGTGGCGAAGAGAATTTGGACTCTGAGTACTACGCGCCCCAGCGGGCTAGTACGAAGAAGTCCAAGGCAGCACGGGCCATGCGCCTCAAACGTGCTATGCCGGCAGCAAACCAGAAGCATGCGCTCACAATCAGGCGCACTGCTGATGGTAAGCTGTACAAGGTCGACTCGTGTGCTTCTGCGTCGAAAAAGAGTCGACCTTCAAAGTCCTTGTCTCACTTAGGCGCATCTGTTGCGTTCGCAACCGAGTCGAGCAAGGCAAACCCTGTGGTCTTGAACTCCCGCGCCTCCTCTGGTTGTGCGTTTGAGGTTCGTTCAAGTCACTATAAATGTTGTTCCCCCACTACTGATCTGAGCACCTGTTTGGTGTTGGATCAGGGGGCACAGCATTCACTTGACCACTCCGGCGCTTGGCCTTGCCATGTGCCTAATGGGGGTGCGAAGGTGGCACTCTCCTCCAACGATCTGCTTAACGTGATCACTCACAAACGCCGGTCAGAAGAGTCGACTGACAAGCACAATACGCCCCTCACAGGGCACGCCTGTGCTATAGTCACCATCAACTGTTGTTGTAAAACAGCAGTCACGCCACCAAGGCAGTCGGTGTTCCAGCGGCTGTAATCACCAACACCTCTCCGACGTCACCTCGGAAAGAAAATGTCAATTGAAGAGGAACCAGAGGTTGCTTCATGCAACGTGATCTCTAATTCTTCGTCAATCCGAATGGCGACCGGCCATTCCTCGACCTCGTCCAAGAGTCAGCCGAGGAGAACCAAGGCAACTATTCCATCCTCTGGAGTATTCGAAGGCACTCGGGGGAGAAGGAAGATCCTGGAGGAAGCTGGGGGTAGTCAAGCCCTTGTTGATCCTCCTTCTGAGGATGAAGATGCCCTACAGAGCACAACTGGGATGGAAGTCAACCTCCTGGATGTTGCTGCGGGTAGTCTAGCCCCTGTGGACCTGCGTCTCGAAGACTATGAAGTCCTCCAAGACAGAACTGGGGGTAATCAGGCCCTCGTGGATACTTCTCCCGAAGACGAGGGTGTCCTCCAAAACACAGCTGGGGGTAGCCAGGCCGAAACTCCAGGAGAGGCAACTCTCCTACAAGAGAGCGAGGCCGAGAGTGAAGCCTTAACTGATCCATCTGACTCCAGCTGCGTCATGACGGTATACATGACTGGGGGTGATACCGAGCCAGATGCGCCGCCAGCAGACCTTGTCCAGCGCATGGATACTCTGGAGGGAGGACTCAAAACCCTCTCTGCCTCCATGCAAACACTGACTCAAGCAGTGTTCGAGATACGGTCAGCTTTGGCCAGGGCACCTTCTACAGGTCCTGACCCAGGGGCCAATGGAGAATCAAGTGTACCCCTTCAACGGGTATCCTTGGATACGGATCGTCGCGAAGCACCTCGGACGTCGGAGCCATCAAATGTTCAACTCCAGGCTGTACCACCTTCCCCAACTCCCAGCTCCACGGAAGACGTGGTAGAGATGATCAGGGACTTGCGCGAATGCTTTGAGTCTAAGAACAGGCAAGAAGAGCGCCAGAAGATGGAGATTCCCCAACCCTATCCCCTCGAATGGAACAAAGTGGTTTATCCTCCTAAATATAAACCACAAATTCTGATGCCGTACGATGGGAAGGACTCTCCACGTCACTATCTGACGTACTTCCAGTCCCAAACGGGACATCTCCCGAAGGAGGACACACTACTTACCAGCATATTTGTCGGGGCACTGAAAGGAGTGGCGTACGACTGGTACTGCAGCCTCCCCGATAACTCTATATCTTCCTTCGATGACTTGATGCGCCTCTTCCTCGACCGTTTCTACGATGGCGGGAAGGACATGACAATGGCGTCCCTCATAGAGATATGCCAGAAGGAGAAGGAAACAGTTCGAGTATTCATCGAACGCTTCCGACAGGCCTGCTTCAGACTGCCCCTGGGCATGCTAGAACATGCACTCCTCTCCTCCTGCAGCATGAACATGCTACCTGCAGTCAAACTCTGGCTCAACTCTACTCCTCCTCCCGACTGGAGTTTCTTGATCATCGAAGCCGAAGCAACAGAAAAGAAGGCGTCCAATGCTCGCCTTCTGGGAGTTAGTTTCCCCGCCTTTGAGGACAAGGGGAAACGGCCTGCAGCCAACAACCCCGGATGAGAGACGAAGGAGAAACAGGCGTTGACTGTCAATGCCTCCAAAGGTGCATCAGCACCCACTCAAAAGCCTGTACTTGCACCAAGGCCAAAGGAGGTTTATTCTTTCAACGATGAAGACACCCTGCAACTCTTTGAGATACTGAAGCAGGATGACAAGATCAAATTGTCGGACCCGAAGCGTCCCGACGAGGTTGGAAAAGTGGACAATTCGAGGTACTGTCACTACCATCGGTTTGTCGGACATCCAACCAAGGACTGCTACGTCCTCAAAAACTATATCCAGCGCATGATCAATGCGGATGTTATCTCCGTCGACTACGAGGAGAAAACGGCCTCGGCCAATCTGGTGTCACTCCAATTTGGCACCTTGTCGCCGACCATAACACAAGATGGCGTCGTCTCCAACCCTAAGGCGACAACGGAGGTGGTTAACTTACCTCCTACTCGTGACAACGTGAGAGAACTCACCCCACTCACCACATCTTGGGGAGAGTTCTTATGGGTTCATCCTGATCTCGTCTCCGAGGTTACTCAACCGGAGGTACGCTCTTCCTCCAAAACCAAAGGCAGGAAGATCAAGTCTTGTCGCATGGTCTCTTTCTCCATAGAAGAGGCTCTTCCTGTACAAACCCGTTCGCAGTTGAACGTCCAACCCGACGAAGCTGCCATCGAGGTAGTGTCTCCCTGCACTGTCCCTGCTGCCGAAGAAGGGGGTTCGTCCAAGTCTCCAGCAGCCAATAAGCAGAAGCATGTAGAGGTCCGTTTTGACAAACCTCTGCGAAAGGAAAATGCTTTGTGGATAGCCAAGCCCCACAACTTCGACATACTGGCACAACTTGCCAGTACTCCTGCCCGCCTATCTCTGTTTGAGCTTCTTCACCTTTCCAAGGACACTCGTGAAGCTCTCTGTGAAGCCCTGAAGGATGCTGAGTCCTTCATCAGCCAGGTCAAGCAGCCTGAAGATCTCCCGACTACATGTACGTATTGTCATTGTGCGGATGAAGTTATCCCCAACATAACCTTCACCCAACAAGACATGCTGCTCAAGCACAACCGACACAACAGACCTCTGTATTATACAGGGTATATCGGTTCCGTCAAGGTGAAGCAGATTCAGATCGATCTAGGATCTTTCCTCAGCATCATCCTGAAGACGCTGCTCTCAACATTGGGGATCCTAATGTACCGTCTGGCGCCCTCCAACACCATAATCAGTGGCTTCAATGCCAGCAAGAGTGAGCCACTGGGCAAAATACTGCTGAAGTATCATATTGGTAACCTCAGAACCGAGGTCACCTGCTATGTCGTGGACGCCGATGTCAACTACAACCTCCTACTGGGTCGTCCGTGGCTGCATGAGTACATGGTGGTACCTTCTACACTCCACCAATGTATGAAATATGTGTCCACCAATGACATCATCCGGACGGAGTTCGCAGACATCGACCCTTTTAAGGTGGTTGAAGCCTACTTTACTGATTCCAACTTGTACAAATCACCTGACGAGGAGGAAGCCAATGATGCTGACGATGAAGCAGAAACGGCAGCAGAGCTCGACATGGAGCCAGAGACGATTCCTGAGGCTCCTCTAAAAATTTGACTCAAAGGGAAGCCGCCTCAGACGTTGCCTCCCATGAGCATCAAGCTACCTGGAAAAGCACCAACTGCTCCAGGTAGAACACCTACTGAAGCTCCCTTGAAGATACAGCTCAAGGGAAAGCCGCCTCAAACATCGGCTCCCCTTATGGCAAAACTACAGGGGAAGACACCTATCACCGAAGGCGCAGTTGAGACACCTCTGAAGGTGCGTCTTAAGGGCAAGCTGCCGCGATCATCTGTCTCATCTAAGCTGCCGGAGAAGGCCCACATAGCCCTCTCGGACCCCAAGACCAAAGCTGTGGTGGACTCTTCCAATCCAATCCCAGTACTCACAGATGAAGAGCTAGGAGAATATATCTCTACTGATGTAGATGCACCCTCTCTGGACAATATAATTCCGCAGGACAAAATCTCGTGTTTCATCAATAATAGTGTGTCTTTTAATTATTCTAGTCTTCCACATTGGAATGCCATGTATACATTAGATAACGCTCTACAGTCATTGCAAACACAAATAACGATCGTCCATCATGTAAATCGAGTAGTCCCGTTCCAAGGGGTCTATTTTGTAGTCCCACCGAGGAATCGAGACGAAGAATCCATTATCTTCGGCAAATTCGAGCATCATCAAAACCTTCCGCCACTCGAGCCAGAACCAGATACCGGCAGAATGCAAGTCTATCGGTACACGGACAAGGCAAAGTATCTCATTCAAAAGATGGGTTACGACCTAAAAAGCAACCAAGGCCTGAACTACGGCAAGGGTCGACGTCTTCCTCTCCGGCTTCCAACACCTAAAGGAAAGCCACAGGACTACTATCATCGAACTCGACGGGGGGTGGGCTACGTCACACCGCCGTCAACACCAGAGAGTTCGGAGGCAGAAGAAGTAGAATATTCTCACTCGTCCGAAGCATCAACTTGGGATTCCGATACCAGTATCGGCTCAGTCTTAAAGAGAGTGCTATCAGCCAACATGACAACCGCACAATCTCAAGAAGATGAAGGAGAAGACCAAATGCTAGAATTCTTCGAAGAAGGACCCTGGGCTCAACGCCTAGGAGAACAGTGGGACTCTTGTTTTGAGTTACACGAACCCCCAACCGAAGACGAAGTCGAGCACATCGACCTTGGGGATGGATCTTTTTCTAAATCTATCTTTATCAGCAAAAGCCTAATAGGAGAAAATCGGGAATCTTTAATCCAGCTGGCTAAAGAATATATCGATGTCTTTGCCTGGAGCTACAAAGATATGCCGGGACTTGATCCCCAAATTGTGATGCATAGGCTTAACATCTTACCTGATGCCAAGCCTATAAAGCAACAACAGCGACGTTTTCGTCCCGACATCATGAATGCTATCGATCAGGAAGTAGACAAACTCCTGACCAGCGGGTTCATCCGTAAGGAACAACATCCAGATTAGGTGGTCAACGTCGTCCCTGTCACCAAGAAGAATGGAAAGATACGAGTCTGTATCGACTTCAGGGATCTCAACACTGCTTGCCAGAAGGACGAGTTCCCGCTTCCAATCACCGACGTGATGATCGACAACACATGTGGCTTCGAACGCATGTCCTTCATGGATGGGTATTCGGGCTACAATCAAATCAAGATGTTCCCCGATGACGCAAAATACACGTCATTCGGGACTCTGAAGGGGGTCTTCTGCTATACAGTGATGCCTTTCAACTTGAAGAACGCTGGTACAACATACCAGTGAGCTATGAGCACCATCTTCCGTCCGCATCTTCGCAAAATAGTTGAATGCTATGTTGATGACATTGCAGTTAAGAGCCGTCTCAAAGGAGATCACCTACGAGGCCTTAAGACAGTCTTCGATCTCTTACGAGCGCATCAACTCAAGATGAACCCCGCTAAATCCTTCCTTGGGGTTTCTAGCGGAAAGTTCTTGGGCTTCATTATCACGGCGAAAGGCATTCATGTCGATCCCGAGAAGGCCAAAGCCATCCTTGACATGGATCCTCCGAAGAACCTCCGAAAACTTCGAGGCCTGCAGGGACGTCTGGCATACATCCAGAGGTTTATAGCAAACCTTTTCGTGAAATGTCAACCCTTCACCCAGCTCATGAAGAAGGAAGTCTCTTACGTCTGGACAGAAGAATGCCAAAAAGCTTTCGACGACATCAAGGCTTACTTGACGAGCCCGCCAGTCCTGGTGGCACCCGTCGCCGGCAAACTATTTCTCCTCTACGTCCGTGCCATGGATCATTCCCTCGGCGCTCTGCTTGCTCAGAACAGCGACACGGGCTATGAGCAAGCTATCTACTACCTCAGTAGAACACTGATCGGGGCCGAACACCGGTACAACCCCGTTGAAAAAGAGTGTTTTGCCTTGGTATTTGCTATCCAGAAGAGTCGCCATTATGTCTCGGGCCACACGATTCATGTCATCTCCCGAGTCAATCCACTCAGTGTTCTCATGACAAAGTCAGGGTCATTAAATTCCCGGCTGGCTACGTGGGCGATCCTGCTAACACCATACAACATGGTGTTCGTTCCACAAAAAGCCGTCAAGGGTCAGGCTCTGGCCGACTTTTTAGCTGCACACCCCATTGTTTCGATTAACAAAATGCCTTGGAGGAATTGGCTTTTGAAAACAAAAATAAGAAAAAAAGTACGAGAAGTACAAATTTGATTCTGGGAAAGTATTGCTATGGAAGTCTGATTCGTAAACGATCACTTTGTTCCTTGGACCATATGATGATGATGAAGATCACTGATTAAAGTAGAACAACTTGGAAGAACTAATGCACCAGAAAGGTATCGACGCACTTGGGCACTGATGGCGAGGCCGAATGCTTTCCTGCTTTGCTTCACTTTGTTCTGGAAGAAAAGTTGAAGAAGGATGCTCTAGAGAATCAAAATCTCGAAGCTCTGATCTCTGTATTCTCTCCTGTCTCTCCCTGTCTGTGTGTGTCTGTTGTATGAGAAAAAATGAGTCTATTTATAGACTGGGGCTTTCGTGCGTAAAAGAGTATCAACATCTATCTTTATGCTAACAACTGCCCTCCACGATCAGAATCATCCTTTGTATGTGCTGACACGTGTCCCATCATTTCAGTAAGAATAGGATACATGTACACACGTTCTTCGAAATAGGTGGCATGAAGACCACGTAGGCACACCACGTTCCAGACTGGCCAGAACGAATCGGGCGTAAAAAGATGAGCGTAAACTAGCTCTGCCATGGGTTTCCAGCGTAAAGCGGTTATCGAATAACCTTGAGCGTAAAATGGCTCAAATAGACTTCACGCACACATTGTTTTTTATGAGCGTAAAGACTCATGTAAAACCCCGTGCGTAAAAGAAACCATTCAGTGAGCGTAAAGTAGCTCGATCTCTATAAACGACAACAATGGTCTTTGTATGAGACAAATTCCATTGAATTTTGTGGTAAATGCCATCATTGATATCTTCATGTCAAAGTCAGCTTTAAATGCGAGATTTGATGGCTTTTGTCCAACGTGAAAGAGGCTGCTTCAGTCCTTGGCGTAAAATCACCGGTGTAGACCCAAGCGTAAAAAGATCAATCTGCTTAGGCGTAATACAATTAGCCTTGTCTTGGGCGTAAAGAAATTACCCGCTCTGTTAGACGTAAAGCGGGCCACTTATGAATGAGATGACTCTTTCTTTAAAGCACTTTTTACGCTCCTACACCCATCCCAGAATCCTCAAGACTCTATGAAGACATCCCGGATGAGGTCCAAGAATCTAACGTCATCGAAGAAAGCTCCGTCTGGCGGATGTTTTTCGATAGCGCTTCAAAAACAGGCCCCAAAGGTCAAATCATCACAGGAGTGGAGGTAGTCCTAGTCTCCCCCGATCAGCTGGTCATCTAGCGCGCCTACTCCCTTTCGAAGCCGTGCTCCAACAATGTTGCTGAGTACAACGCGCTCATCATGGGACTCCAGCTGGCGCAACAGCTGGGGGTGGATCATCTGGAAGCCTTCGACGACTCAAAACTCATCGTTAATCAGGTCAGAGGGCAATACGAAGTTTGCCATAAAGATCTGATTCCTTACCATGAGGTTGCATTGAACATCATTTCAACCTTCACTAAGTTTTTCATCGAACATGTACCTCGTCTACAAAATCTGGAGGCTGACGCTCTAGCTGGCCTCGCAGCCTCATTGGCAGCACCACTCGAGACACAACATTACGTTACGGTAGTTGGCCGAGACTTGGTCTGTCCTAAGAACAACCTATGCTCACAAATTGCCTCATGCCGTGTCAACGAGTGCTGGTATTAATGTCCGAGACTGGAGATTCCCGTTCATCGACTTCGCTGTCTACGAAATTCTTCCGAAGGACCCGAAAGAAGCCGTCTCAGTCAGGAGGTGCTCCCTTCGATTCTACTACGATACAGCTACTAAAATGCTGTACCGACGCTCCTACGATGGACTTCTCCTTTGATGTTTATCCAACGAGAAAGCAGCCGAAGCCCTTCGAGAAGCTCACGATGGAACCTGCGGGGCTCATCAACCTGGCCCTAAGTTGCAGGATCGTTTGCGACGCATGGGCTACTACTGGCCAACTATGGCAGCCGACGCTGTCGACTACGCTAAAAAGTGCCATGCGTGCCAGCTTTATGCTGACTTCATTTATACACATCAGAACCACTACATCCTACAGTCGCCTCCTGGCCCTTCGAAGCCTGGGACATGGATATTGTAGGACCGATCACCCCTCCGTCATCGAGGGGACACCGCTTCATCCTAGCCATCACCGACTACTTCTCCAAATGGGCAGAAGCAGTTCCACTGGCAGAAGTAAAGAGCTCCAGGGTGGTCAGCTTCATCAAGCACCATGTTATCTACCTTTTCGGGGTACCTCGGAGGATTATCTACGATAAAAGTCCTCAGTTCATCAGCCATATTTTCAGCAGATTCTGTGACAAAAATCGCATTCAAAATATGGCATCAACCGCCTACAATCCGGCAGCAAACAGATTGGCTGAGGCATTTAACAAGACTATCGTCAGGCTACTCAAAAAGGTCGTGTCATCCAACAAACGCGACTGGGACGAAATGCTCGACGAATGCCTTTGGGCCTACTACACAACGGTACGGTCTCCGACGGGATGAGAGAGCCCTCCGTTCAAATGAGAGTGGCGAAGACGCGTATAGTTGTTTCTGGCATTGTGTGCATCGGATGTCATCCAAGGCAGTATTGACTGCATAATTGATGATATGGCTCCGGGATTGTGCATTCTCGGGCGAATCTGGCTCTGTGGAGAGGGTAAACCGGAATCTCATTTTGCCAGCAGTGAAATTGGTTTTTGGTCGCCCTTTGGCTCTCCTTCCCGTGATATTGTGTAACCTGTTGCAGGGTTTGAGGACCTTTGCTAATGATGTGATCCATGGGAGAGGTAGGAATGACAACTTTTCCCGGGCCGAGCTACCATTCCATTATTTGATGGGATGGTTGATTCTGCATCACCCAAACGTAATGAGTCTAGGTCCTGAAGAGGATCACGTTGAAGGTGACGCCTTTATCCGCCGCTTCTACAAGAGGAAGTGGTTGCACACCGGCATCCCCGTCTGTAGGAGAGTCTTATCTTACCTTCAGGGGTGGGAGATCGTCAAGGTCAGTCCCATCTTCAAAGATTTTGAGGCCGACCAAGATTTGGAAGACTCTGGTGAGGATGCGATCACTCTGCCGAAATGGAGATTTCGTTGGTTGCAGAGTATCCGGCCTTCCCACTTGGTCTACCGCAACCAAAATAGGTGTTATCTGGAGCGCTATCTGCCAAGCCGATTTGTTCGACAGTTTGGTTACACCCAGTTGATGTTACGAAACCCCAGTAGCAGTCTGGGGTTTGCTGGGAGTTTACTGGATGGAGCCCGGGATTGGCAATATTACAATGCCGGGTGCACTGGAGCTTGTTTCAATACGCCAGTTCGCAACCCTCGGCCACAGATCCTGTATTCGACCGTTAAACTGTATTGCACCATGAATACTGTGTCTCCTGATTATGATAGGGAGACCAGCTTCATCATTGGAACTCAGCTAGAGGCTACTCAGAACATGTTGGTGGCGGCTCGGTCATATCGTCCACCAGAGTTGACGGGATATCGGGCTGCTGCTGTAGCATCATCGAGAGGTATGCGAGAAGATCCCCCTACTGGGAAGAGGCGGGCTGGCACAGAAGCCGGTTCGTCTGTACCAAAAAGGCCAAAAAAGACGACGACTTCAAAGGCTACAGGAGTGCCGCCTGTAATGCCAACGGAATCAGTTCCTGTTGAGGTAAAGACTTTTTTCAAAAAGGTGAAGAAGCTCAAACAGAGATAGGCGGGCAGGAGTACTGGCAAGTTGTGCCAGTATGTCAAAGTTATGGGGCTTGGCTATCCCCGAAGCATTCTCCTTTCGCAGAGGTTTGTCGAAACGGACCTCTACATGCTTCTGCTTATTGGCTGCTAGAGACTTGGACGAACCCCCTTCTTCGGCAGCAGGGACAGCGCAGGGAGACACTACCTCGATGGCAGCTTCGTCGGGTTGGACGTTCAACTGCGAACGAGTTTGTACAGGAAGAGCCTCTTCTATGGAGAAAGAGACCATGCGACAAGACTTGATCTTCCTGCCTTTGGTTTTGGAGGCAGAGCGTACCTCCGGTTGAGTAACCTCGGAGACGAGATCAGGATGAACCCATAAGATCTTTCCCCAAGATGTGTTGAGCGGGGTGAGTTCTCTCACGTTGTCACGAGTAGGAGGTAAGTTAACCACCTCCATTGTCGCCTTAGGGTTGGAGACGACGCCATCTTGTGTTGTGGTCGGCGACAAGGTGCCAAATTGGAGTGACACCAGATTGGCCGAGACCGTTTTCTCCTCGTAGTCGACGGAGATAACATCCGCATTGATCATGCGCTGGATGTAGTTTTTGAGGACGTAGCAGTCCTTGGTTGGATGTCCGACAAACCGATGGTAGTGACAGTACCTCAAATTGTCCACTTTCCCAACCTCGTCGGGACGCTTCGGGTCCGACAATTTGATCTTGTCATCCTGCTTCAGTATCTCAAAGAGTTGCAGGGTGTCTTCATCGTTGAAAGAATAAACCTCCTTTGGCCTTGGTGCAAGTGGAGGCTTTTGAGTGGGTGCTGATGCACCTTTGGAGGCATTGACAGTCAACGCCTGTTTCTCCTTCGTCTCTCATCCGGGGTTGTTGGCTGCAGGCCGTTTCCCCTTGTCCTCAAAGGCAGGGAAACTAACTCCCAGAAGGCGAGCATTGGACGCCTTCTTTTCTGTTGCTTCGGCTTCGATGATCAAGAAACTCCAGTCGGGAGGAGGAGTAGAGTTGAGCCAGAGTTTGACTGCAGGCAGCATGTTCATGCTGCAGGAGGAGAGGAGTGCATGTTCTAGCATGCCCGGGGGCAGTCTGAAGTAGGCCTGTCGGAAGCGTTCGATGAATACTCGAACTGTTTTCTTCTCTTTCTGGCGTATCTCTATGAGGGACGCCATTGTTATGTCCTTCACGCCGTCGTAGAAACGGTCGAGGAAGAGGCGCATCAAGTCGTCGAAGGAAGATATAGAGTTATCTGGGAGGCTGCAGTACCAGTCGTACGCCACTCCTTTCAGTGCCCCGACAAATATGCTGGTAAGTAGTGCGTCCTCCTTCGGGAGATGTCCCGTTTGGGACTGGAAGTACGTCAGATAGTGACGCGGAGAGTCCTTCCCATCGTACGGCATCAGAATTTATGGTTTATATTTAGGAGGATAAACTACTTTGTTTCATTCGAGGGGATAGGGTTGGGGAATCTCCATCTTCTGGCACTCCTCTTACATGTTCTTAGACTCAAAGCGTTCGCGCAAGTCCCTGATCATCTCTACCACGTCTTCCAAGGAACTGGGAGTCGGGAAAGGTGGTACATCCTAGAGTTGAACATTTGATGGCTCCGACGTCCGAGGTGCTTTATGGTGATCCGTATCCAAGGATACCCGTTAAAGGGGTACACTTGATTCTCCATTGGCCCCTGGGTCAGGCCCGGTAGAAGGTACCGTGGCCAAAGCTGACAGTATCTCGAATACTGCTTGAGTCAGTATTTGCATGGAGGCAGAGAGGGTTTTGAGTCCTCCCTCCAGAGTATCCATGCGCTGGACAAGGTCTCCTGGCGGCGCATCAGGCTCGGTATCACCCCCAGTCATGTATACCGTCATGACGCGGCTGGAGTCGGATGGATCAGTTGAGGCTTCACTCTCGGCCTTGCTCTCTTGTAGGGGAGTTGCCTCTCCTGGAGTTTCGGCCTGGCTACCCCCAGCTGTGTTTTGGAGGACACCCTCGTCTTCGGGAGAAGTATCCGCGAGGGCCTGATTACCTCCAGTTCTGTCTTGGAGGACTTCCTCATCTTCGAGACGCAGGTCCATAGGGGCTTGACTACTCGCAGCAACATCCGGGAGGTTGACTTCCATCCCAGTTGCGCTCTGTAGGGCATCTTCGTCTTTAGAAGGAGGATCAACAAGGGCTTGACTACCCCCAGCTTCCTCCAGGATCTTCCTTCTCCTCCGAGTGCCTTCGAACACTCCAGAGGATGGAACAATTGCCTTGGTTCTCCTCGGCTGACTCTTGGACGAGGTCGAGGAATGGCCGGTCACCTTTCGGATTGACGAGGAATTAGAGATCACGTTGCATGAAGCAACCTCTGGTTCCTCTTCAATTGACATTTTTCTTTCCGAGGCGACGTCGGAGAGGTGTTGGTGATTGCAGCCGCTGGAACACCGACTGCCTTGGTGGCAAGACAGTTGTTTTGTAACAACAGTTGATGGTGACTATAGCACAGGCGTGCCCTGTGAGGGGCGTATTATGCTTGTCAGTCGACTCTCCTGACCGGCGTTTGTGAGTGATCACGTTACGCAGATCGTTGGAGGAGAGTGCCACCTTCGCACCCCCATCAGGCGCATGGCAAGGCCAAGCGCCGGGGTGGTCAAGTGAATGCTGCGCCCCTTGATCAAACACCAAACAGGTGCTCATATCAGTAGTGGGGGAACAACATTTATAGTGACTTGAACGAACCTCAAACGCACAACCAGAGGAGGCGCGGGAGTTCAAGACCACAGGGTTTGCCTTGCTCGACTCGGTTGCGAACGCAACAGATACGCCTAAGTGAGACAAGGACTTTAAAGGTCGACTCTTTTCTGACGCAAAAGCACCCGAGTTGACCTTGTACAGCTTACCATCAGCAGCGCACCTGATTGTGAGCGCATGCTTCTGGTTTGCTGCCGGCATAGCACGTTTGAGGTGCATGGCCCGTGCTGCCTTGGACTTCTTCGTACTAGCCCGTTGGGGCGCGTAGTACTCAGAGTCTAAATTCTCCTCGCCACTACAGTGAGTGAGTCTGTCAAAGACAGAGACCTTCTGCGGCGCATCAGAGGTGATGCGCGGGGCATTAGCTGCGTCCCTGCTCCGTCGACGCATCTTCCTCGCCTGAGAGGGAGATGGCTGGGGAATGTGGTCAGCCGCACGTTTCCCCGAGAGAAATGCTACACCAGTGGGCGTATCTTGGTTGCTGAGGACGTCAGCAGGAAGGGATGACTGCATTGGTGCATCCCCTTCGGTGGTGGTGCCAGAGGCGTCGACCTTGCGCACCCAGACTTGGCGAGTCTTCTTCGGCTTCGGCAACAACTTCGAAGGACTCGCGCTGCCTTCAGAGATGAACTCCTCATACGCCTGTTGATTGAGGCGTACGACCAGCATCTTGTGGGAGGAGCCCACCTTTATGTCGTCGGATTGCGACACAGCTTTCTCGGTGGAGGAGAAAAAAGTCCCCAGCAGAGTCGCCAGCTTGTTTGCCATTAAAATCTTATGATGTAATTTTAATACAAACAGAACAGTGTTACAATGTAGGACTTAGACGTAGTCCTAGGAGTACACTTTTGTTTAATCTGAGTCCTTTGTACCGATGGAGCGAGTGGTAATGCGTTGACTCCGTTGACGATCTGACGACGGTTCTCGGTTCTCTGAAGATCTGGGTTGCTCTAGGTACAGGAGTTTGCGGAGAGGAAGAAGACGTTGAGTGTCTGTATCTGTCTCTCTCTATATGCTGCTGATGATTGCACGACATCTCTGTCTGTGTGTGTGTGTGTTAGAAAGAAATGATCCCTCTATTTATAGCTTTGCAGGCTGGTTGCTCATGCGCGCATATAGGATGCGCTGGTACGTGGGGACGCTACGTGATGGTTGCTGATGGAGGCGCATAGGCGATGCGCCCTGATTGAGGAGTTGAACTCTTCTTGTTGCTGTCGTGGGCTGCGGCAGAGCTGGCACGTAGCAACGGAGAAGATCTTTCAGTTGCTGAGATCTTGGGTGATTAGCACCCCTTCATAGGCTGAATCAAGTCAAAAGACGCGTGTCGTAGGTCCATGGCTCGAAGATCTCGGATTTGGTGGGGAGTGATCTGATAGGATACGCCTGGGATTAGGCGCATGAGGAGGCTTTGGCTCGTAACCTTTAGGAGTCATGAACCAGTCGGAGCGCATGGCTTTTGAGGCGCATGTGGGGCTTCAGTAGTGACTTTACTTTTGTCTTTAGGGATCAGAGAAAAGTCTGAGGCGCACGGCTTTTGAGGCACATCCCAATTCTTGTAGCCGACGACGACGGTAATTATCATCCATCGTTAATCGATAAGTAAGGGCGACGTGGTGCGAGGGGATTTGAGTCTCCAATGGGAGAACTACCTCACTTCCGTACACCAGAGAGAATGGTGTGTTCCCAGTGGCCGTCCGGACTGTAGTACGGTACGCCCATAAGCATTCGCCAAGCTTTTTATTCCAGTCGCATTTGTTTGAGGACACGAACTTCTTGAGAAGCTTGATTATAGTTTTGTTGAATGCTTCAGCCAGACCATTAGCCGCCGGGTTGTATGGTGTTGAAGCAACATTCTAAATACGATATTTTTTTGCAAAACCGATAGAAGGCGTGGCTTGCGAACTGCGGACCATTGTCGTGGATGATCCTTCTGAAGTATAGGTAGGCAACTCTAGAGGGGGGCTGAATAGAGTTTATAGCAAAAATTTGATCAATTAAAAACTTAAACTCTCTTCACCAATTAAATAATCAGAGTAAAAAGAAATACGGAAATAAAGAGTAGAGAGCAAGCACAACACAGCAAGAGTTTTAATCTGGTTTCCCTCGTGGAGGACTGGTCCAGGCCTGAGAACTCTAGCTCAGGATTGAAATCCACTATTTGTGAAATAGGGTTACAACCACGTGCCTTTTCACAGAAGAGCACGCCAAACTTCTTTCAATGATCGCTTTGGCGAAACTTGAACTTTTCCAAGTGACTTACAACTTCTTACACTTCAAACTTCTAGCTGGATCGTACCGAGCAACTTGGACGGTTGGGAAGTTTGAATGCTAAGTGGATGGGCAGGTAAGGCTCTTTTAATATATAGGCTATGTAAGAGAAGAAGAAGAGAAGATTGGATGGATTCAAATGAGAGAAACCAAGGCCTATTTATAGGGTTCGGGTAGGCAGAATTCGGCCAGAATTCTGTATGTAGAATTCAAACTTTTGGCCGTTGGACAACTAGCAATGATCAAGACCTAAAAATTAGCATCCTATAATTTAGGGGGCAGAGTTCGGCCCGAACTCTGTGTGGAGGCAGAGTTCGGCCCGAACTCTGTCCCCTATGGACAGAATGTTCTCAGTGGGCTTTTGGATGCATGGGTTGATTGGGATTTGGGCTAAGTGAACCTATAAAGCTACGTCTAGCCCAAGTTGCTCAGTATGACCCAACGTACATCATCCTATACTCAAACACAATAAAAATACAGACTCCAGTATACACAGAATAATAAATCTTCAAGCAGCTTTGATCTTGAACCAATGAGTTGAGTAGATTGAGTTTGAGCTCGATGTGTCAAATTAGACTATGACAAATATTATTTTGTTAATTTTCAAAATTAGGTTGACTGTGATCCTGTTTGGGTCAACAATCTCCCCTATTTTGATAATTGACAAAACATGATATTTGTATGTCTCAATATTCATACCTGGACACATTTTGGCTCCTCCGTACTTGAACAACCGTACTCCCCCGTAAACTGATATTTCCTGTGACAAGTACTCATCCAAATATACATAGCCAAGTATACACAATTCATAGTACTAAGACAAATATCAATGATTGTCCCCCTTTTGACAATCAGTAAAAATGAAGATAAAAATAGGGAAGTAACAATTGAAGTGATAAAACTACCATCCATATAAGGAAATAGAACATGCAAGTAGTAATACTAACAAAGTGAGCCATAGAGTTTAAAAACATAAAACATAAGCAAAGAAAAACATAGTACCAAAATAAAAATAGTCTGAATCATCAATAGCAGTACAATATCCATATCCATCATGGAGCATGAGAAGGCCCCGCACCATCAGAACCGGTACGACGGGGATCCACAAAAGCAGAAGTCGGATCAAGATAGCGACGAACCCAAGAATCGTCAATGCGATAACCGTAGCGAGACGGATCACGCATCATCGGAATTGGCATCGTCGGATGGGAGGCCATGGAGTACTGAATGTCGTGGATGGAGTTGCTGAGCGCACTCTTCTGCAGAGTGGTGCGGTAGTCCATCTGCGTCCAGCGATCATCCATCTCAGCCCAGCGAGCGTCCTCCAAATGGAAGCGATCGCGAAGCATGGTCTGAATAGAGTCCAGTGTAGTAGTGGACTCAAGAGCAAGTGAATCAGGAGCAGCAAAGGGTACAGGAGAGTCAGGTTCCTCATCATTATCAGACTCAGAAGAGGCTATAGCAGCAGTAGTTCTCCTTGCCTTAGTCAGAAAGGCAAGAGGGGACAAGGATTGACATTGATCCAAAGGTACATAAAAGGCACGAAAAATCAAAGGAAGATACATGGAATAAACCAAAGATATTGGTTTAGGCCTAGCACGAATCATCCAATCCATCATCGTGCGAGGAAAGTTGAAGGGGACACAAAAGTGGAGAAAGAAAAGAGTAGTAATCTCAAAGTAAGTAACCTCATCAGTCGATCCAGCTTTGGGCAGGACCGAAGAAAATATTATACGATGAAGTTCATAAAAATGATTATTGAGATGTTTAGCCATAAGTTTTCGAGGAGAAGGATTTGGAGAACAAAGATCACCCATAAAACTTTCCAACGTGGTTTCACCGGGGAAAATAAAGTCCTGGACATAATCAAGCCGTTCCCAAGTGTTGGGGTCGGGCAAACCAAGAAGGTCGGCTAACTCAAAATCATCAAAAGAGATGTCTACACCGGCGACACGTGAATAGATACGGTCGCGGTCATAAGTCAGGTTGCAATAAAACATTTGAATGGCGTTCACAAAGATCGGTTCACGAGTTGCAACAAGTTCATCAAGGCATATGTCACGAAAGTTAGGAAGAAAATCGGAAAACACCGTAAACTTAATAGGGTGTCCAGCAAAAACACGACGATGACGAATGTCGGCGAACCATGCGTCAGACGCATCTAAGGACACACAAATATGGTCATCGTATGTGTCGACATTGATGGGTGGAGGTGGGTTAAAAAGAGGGTGGATCATGTTAGGAGGAGGATGAGGAATAGGTTGTGGTGGAGGATTAGGTTGTGGGTTTAGGTTAGGATTAGTAGAGGATTCACCAATACTTCTCCTTGCTCTCTTACCCCTACCAAGCAACCTAGGTGCCATTAAAAAAATTGAGATTGAAGAGAAAGGAAGAGATATACCTTAACAAAAGAGACCTAAGATGGAAGAGAATAACTCCAAGAGAGACTTCCTTGAGTTTGGAGAAAGATTTCCCAAGGAATGGATACTTCTAGGGTTAGGGTTTGAAAGAAATATGTTTGGAGATGTAGGAAGAAGACAATGGAGGGAAGAGAGAGAGGTAATCCCGAATATATGTCCCTTTGGTCGGCTGGTCGGGTGAAACAGGAGCCATTGGATGAAGATTTGATCAACGGCTGAGAGTTTCCCGAGGTTCTGGAACAAGGAGGCCGAACTCGGCCCGAACTCTGTATGGGGGCAGAGTTTGGCCCGAGTTCTGGTCCTTTGGACCAGAACTTCAAGCAGAGAAAAAAATGAGATAGGAAGAATTGTAAGAATAAATGGTTAAGGATATAAAAGTAAGAGTTAGGATTTTCAAATTAAGCAGGCTATAAATAAGAATTAACCATATAATAACTAAGGAGTTATGACATAAATAAATATGGTGAAGCTGCTATTGGGTAGCTCAGGGGCCGGATCCCAGCTAGCGGTAGTCTGAAGACTAGTGTACCGTGTCGCTTAAGCTTTTATGCCTTGTTGTCAGAAGGACCCTTTCAGCTTGTGCCTATTGCAAAATCAGCATAGAGAATCGTGACATAGTCGATAATTACGAAAGCCAATTTAATGTATAACCGTTTCATCTAAAATTTCTAATTCTCTACAAAGAAAATTGAATCGCTCCTCAGATAATAGTTTTGTAAAGAAATCAGCCAACTGATGATCAGTGTCAATAAATTCTAAATTAATAGTGCCATTCTGTTGGTGATCACGCAAAAAGTGGTGACGAATTTCAATGTGTTTTGTGCGTGAGTGACATATGGGGTTCTTAGTGAGATTAATAGCACTAGTGTTGGCACAAAAAATAGGAATGTGCATAAAAGATAAGTTATAGTCTTCAAGGGTTTGCTTCATCCATAGAATTTGTGCACAACAACGACCAGCTACGATATATTCAGCTTCTGTTGTGGATAATACGACAGAATTCTGTTTCTTGCTAAACCATGAGACTAGAGCCTTTTCTAATAAATGACACGTGCCGCTAGTACTTTTATGGTCGACCTTGCATCCGGTGAAATCAGCATCAGACTAACCAATAAGGTCAAATGATGTTGACTTGGGATACCATAGGCCTACTGTAATCGTACCCTTAAGGTATCGAAAGATATGCTTAACGGCGGACATGTGTGATTCCTTTGAATTTGCTTGATATCTAGTACACAAGCAAACGCTAAACATAATATCAGGGCGACTAGCAGTTAAATAAAGTAGACTGCCTATCATACCTCGATACTTACGTTGATCAACAGGTTTACCGCTTTCATCTGGTTCTAGTTTGGTTGTAGTAGCCATTGGAGTGCCGATTGGTTTGACGTTGTCAAGGTCAAATTTCTTCAGCATGTCCTTTGTATACTTTGACTGACAGATAAAAGTTCCATTTGATGTTTGTTTGACTTGCAGTCCAAGAAAGTAATTAAGCTCCCCTATCATGCTCATCTCAAAATCCGTCTACATACACTTAGCAAAATCTTGACAGAGAGTTTCATCAGTAGAACCAAATATAATATCATCAACGCAAATTTATACTAAGTGTATAGTATCTTTGAAAGATTTTATAAAGTGTGTAGTGTCAATTTTCCCTTTTAAAAAACCTTTTTCAAGCAAGAAATTGCTTAGCCGTTCATACCAAGCTCTAGGTGCTTGTTTGAGGCTATATAGCGCTTTCTTGAGTTTGAAAACATGGTCGGGAAATTTACGATTTTTAAATCTAGGGTGTTGTTTTACAAAAACTTCCTCCTTAATAAATCCATTCAAGAAAGCACTTTTAACATCCATTTGAAACAATTTAAAATTTTGAAAGTTAGCAAATGCATAAAGCATCCGAATGGATTCCAGTCTTGCAACAGGAGCATACGTCTCATAGTAGTCGATACCTTCCTCTTGGTTGTATCCTTGAGCTACTAGATGAGCTTTGTTGCGTGTAACTGAACCATCTTCATTTACTTTGTTTCGAAAAACCTATTTAGTACCAATAATCGAGTGATTGGCTGGCCTAGGAATAAGTTCCCAGACTTGGCTCCTCTCGAATTGGTTGAGTTCTTCTTGCATGGCAGAAATCCAAAACTCATTATTAAATGCTTCTAAAACATTTTTAGGCTCAATTTGTGAAATGAAGGCAGTGCTAGCAATGGAGTCCCTTAATGTTGATCGAGTACTTACTCCGGGTGAAACCTCACCTATTACCAAGTTTTCTGGATGTGACGGCTTGAAAGAGAATTTCTTTGGCAAGCCCTCCAGAGAATTGGTTTCAGTGGTGGTATTCATTGGAGTAGAAGTTGATGGCTCAACATCATCGTCAAAAGTAGCTGCTGCGCTGTTATCCTCATCAAAAGTCACATTGGTAGACTCATCCATAATTAATGAACGTTTGTTGAACACTCTATATCCCTTGCTCTTGGCAGCATAGCCAAGGAAAATACCATCGTCAGCTTTGGTATCAAATTTGCCTAAGTTGTCTTTGGTGTTAAGGATAAAACATCGACAACTGAAAACTCTAAAATATAAAACATTTGGAGTTCTTCCAAACCAAAGCTCATAGGGTATTTTCTTCGTAATAGGACGAATGAGCACTCTATTTAAAATATGGCACGCTGTATTGACAGCTTCAGCCCAAAAATATTTCGAAAATAAAAGTTTATTCAACATGACTCTAGCCATATCGCCAAGAGTCCTATTCTTCTGCTCCACAACACCATTTTGTTGAGGAGTTCTTGGACAAGAAAACTCATGATCAAAACCATTTGAATCACAAAACTTTTCAAAATTAGTATTTTCGATTTCGCCTCCATGATCACTTCGGATTCGAGTAATCATGTAGCCTTTTTCATTTTAAACCTTTTTAGCAAAAATTTTGAAAACAGAAATGGCATCACTTTTGTTTGTAAGAAAGAAAATCCAAGTAAATCTAGAAAAGTCATCTACTATAACAAAAGTGTAGAGTTTTCCACCAAGACTGGCTACTCTACTAGGACCAAATAAATCCATATGAAGTAATTGCAAGGGTCTAGTAGTACTTACAGAGTTTATGGAATGAAATGAGGACTTGGTTGCCTTATTCAACTCACATTCGGCACATACCGTGTCCTTTTTGAATGTAATATCGGGTAAGCCTCTAACTAGCTTCTTAGTCGATAGCCTGGATATAGTATCCATATTGGCATGACCAAGACGCTGGTGCCACAATAATCTCTCATCCTTGTGAGCATAGAGACATCTTCCTGCACTGTTAGTATCTCTAGATAGATAGAAAATGTAGATGTTATCCTCTCTTATCCCTTCAAAAGCGATGTCTCCCGTTGACCTATCATAAATATAGCATTTATTTTGTCCAAAGTTAATATCATATCCATGATCAGCAAGGTGACTTATGCTGAGCAGGTTATGCTTTAACTTGGTCACTAGGTAGACATCCTTTATTACAGAAGAAGGAGGATGACCAATAGTACCATTACCTATGATAAACCCTTTTAGGTTGTTGCCGAAGGATATATACCCTTCTCTTTTCATCGATAGTGATGCGAAAAGATTTGCGTCTCCCATCATATGTCGCGAGCATCCACTATCGAGAATCCACTTACTTTTAGTTGAGGAAGGAAGGTCCATCTACATCAAGAGTGGATATGACCTTTGGTACCCATGTTCTTGAGGGTCCTGAAAAGTTAGTTTTTGGCATCCATGCACATATATTCATGTCTACTAATCTCCTAACTCTACATTGTGGTGAGATGTGTCCATGCAATCCACAATAGGTACAAATAGCATTCCTATTTATGTTAGGAGCATGTTGATGATGTCTATGTGTAGCATGATAAGAGTGGTGTGGAGTAGCATGATAATGACTATATGTAGCAGCAGGATGATGATTATATCTATATGCAGTGTGGTGGCAATTTTGTTTATGTGCAACATAGTGATGATTATATCTATGTGTAGCATGGTGATTATGTGTCGCATTAGAATAATAGTTATGAGAATAATTTTTACGTGTATGTGGTTTGTATGCTGTATGAAAGTGGGAGTACATGAAAGCGTGTTTACGTGCTGCAGGTGGATGACGTGCTTGACTATTTTGAGTAGGGTTGTGCTTTGTGTGTGTCTCATGTGATTGGGTTTGAGGTTGAGCAACCTGTTTTCCCAATCTAGTCTCTAATTTTTTAGAGGCAGCCTGCAGTTCACTAATCTTACCATTCAAACCATAAATTTTAGTGATAGAGATTTTGTGTCTATTTTTTTCTTCAGCAAGCTCAGTGTTGAGCGCTGTGATCTCATGTGTTTGCTTTTCAATACGTGCTTCGACATCATGTAGGCTTAGCTTAAGCTTCGACACCTCATTAGTGACTTCCGTGGGTGAAGTGTCTCTAACATTATCAAGCAAAGAAGAGAGTTTTTAAATCTCGACTTCATATCTTTTGATCTTCTCCTTGGCATGTTTATATTTACTAATGACTTTCTTGTTGTCATTGAGTAAATCATTGAATGCATCGCCAAGTTCATCAAAAGTGAAATTATCAAGGGTTTCGCTAGTTACCTTATCGTTTGTTGCCATTAAGCATACATTGGCGGTGTCTTGAGGAGAATCCTTTTCTTCCTCGGAGTCACTAGCTTCGCTCTCATGCCAAATGCTTGTGTTGGCATATTTTCTTGAGGAGGTCTTCTTGTATGATTTCTCATATCGGTTGCTCTTCTTTGCGAATGGACAGTCTTTTCGGACGTGTCTAGTCTTCTTGCAGCCGTAGTATGTTGGCTCTTCTTCGTCATCTTCTTGTTGTTCCCTCTTTCTTCGATTGAAGTGGAGGAACTTCTTGAAGTTGCGGACGAGGAGAGCTTGATCATCACCTTCCGAATTTTTGTCATCAGTCTTTTCAGGATCAGCTCTCCGACAATGAGCTTTAAGGGCAATCTCCTTTGACTTTGGAGCAGGCTCTTCGAAGTCTTTGAGGTCAAGCTCGTGAGTCATCAACTTTCCCATCAAAGTCTCCATAGACATAGTAGTGAGATCATTTTCTTCTATAATAGATGTTACCTTAGGGTTCCAAATCTTTGGTAGCCCCCTAAGTAGCTTGCGGATCTTCTCGTGATTTGTATATTGTTTGCCGAGAGAAGACAATGAGTTGATGATGTCGAGGAATCTTGTAAACATTTGTGTGATCGTCTCATTTGGCTTCATCTTGAATGTCTCATATTCTTGTATGAGACGACTTATTTTTGACTCCTTGACTTAGGGGGTTCCTTCATGCGTCACTTCTAGAAGTCTTCATACTTCGTGAGAGGTGGTATACGTTGAGACCCTGTTAAACTCATTTCTGTCTATTGTACAAAATAAAGCATTAATAGCTCTCGCGTCTAGACTCGCCTGTTTCTTCTCCTCGTCAGAATATTTGTCGTGGGGTTTCTCAACGAGATCACCATTGACAACTATCCTGGCGGGCTTTTTGTAACTATCGGTAACAATGGTCCATAGGTCGAAGTCTAGCGACTTGAGATAGAAACTAATCCTTGTTTTCCAATAGGTGTAGTTTGTTCCATCAAATAAGGGAGGCCTATGAGTGGACTGCCCTTCACCGTGATTGAAAAACATGGGTTGAGTGGTTGCCATGGATCAGCTCTAGAATGTTAGTCCTTGATAAGAGAACAGAGCTCTGATACCAATTCAAGTATAGGTAGGCAACTCTAGAGGGGGGTGAATAGAGTTTATAGCAAAAATTTGATCAATTAAAAACTTAAACTCTTTTTACCAATTAAATAATTATAGTAAAAAGAAATACGAAAATAAAGAGTAGAGAGCAAGCACAACACAGGAAGATTTTTAACCTGGTTTCCCTCGTGGAGGACTAGTCCAGGCCTGAGAACTCTAGCTCAGGATTGAAATCCACTATTTGTGAAATAGGGTTACAACCACGTGCCTTTTTATAGAAGAGCATGCCAAACTTATTTCAATGATCGCTTTGGCGAAACTTGGACTTTTCCAAGTGACTTACAACTTTTTGCACTACAAACTTCTAGCTGGATCGTACCGAGCAACTTGGACGGTTGGGAAGTTTGAATGCTAAGTGGATGGGAAGGTAAGGCTCTTTTAATATATAGGCTATGTAAGAGAAGAAGAAGAGAAGATTGGATGGATTCAAATGAGAGAAACCAAGGCCTATTTATAGGGTTCGGGATAGGTAGAATTCGGCCAGAATTCTATATGTAGAATTCAAATTTTTGGCCGTTGGACAACTAGCAATGATCAAGACCTAAAAATTAGCATCATGTAATTTAGGGGGCAGAGTTCGGCCCGAACTTTGTGTGGAGGCAGAGTTCGGCCCGAACTCTGTCTCCTATATAAAGGATGTTCTCAGTAGACTTTTGGATGAATGGGTTGATTGGGATTTGGGCTAAGTGAACCTATAAAGCTACGTCTAGCCCAAATTGCTCAGTATGACCCAACATACATCATTCTATACTCAAAAACAATAAAAATACAGACTCCAGTATACACAGAATAATACATCTTCAAGCAGCTTTGATTTTGAACCAATGAGTTGAGTAGATTGAGTTTGAGCTCGATGTGTCAAATTGGACTATGATAAATATTGTTTTGTTAATTTTTAAGATTAGGTTGACTGTGATCCTGTTTGGGTCAACACCTACAAGGCAGTCCAAAGAGATAGATGACGTGATGCTTAAGGAAGCTGATCATGTTTGATGTCTTTACTTTTGCAAGCGGTACAGCTTTCGCCCATTTGGAGAAGTAATCCGTAATTGCTAGTATAAAACGGTATCCTCTGGATGAAGGTGGGGTGATCGGACCAATGATATCCATCCTCTACGCCTCCAATGGCCAGGATACCACCATCGGATGTAGGAATTTGGATGGTTGGTGTATGAAATTTGCGTGGACCTGACAAGCTTTATACTTTCTTGCATAGTCTATCGTATCTGCCACCGTCGTAGGCCAGTAATAGCCCATCCGGCGAAGGCGGTCTTGCAATTTTGGGCCAGGTTGATGGGCCCCGTAAATGCCGTCGTGTGCTTCGCGTACAGCTTCTTTGGCTTCTGTATTCGACAGACACCGAAGCAATAGTCCATCGTATGATCGTCGATACAGCATCTTGGTCTCTGTATCGTAGAAGAATCTGAGAGAATGTCTTCTAATATAGGTGGCTTCTTTCGGTTCTCCGGCAAGATGCCATAAACTACAAAGTCAATAAATGGGAGCCTCCAGTCCTGTGTCTCGTCGACCGTCAGGGCAGAACAACTCTCATCAAATTGGATATTGTTCTTAGGATAGACCAATTCATGGCCTATTACGTCCACCAAATGATGAGTATGATTTGGGATCGCCAGACAAGCGGCGAGTCCTGCTAGGGCATCGGCTTCAATATTTCTGAGTTTGGAAACATGTTCGATGAAGAACCCTTTCAGGGATGCAATAATGGCAATTGCTATTTGATGATAGGGGATCATGTCTTCATGGCGAACTTCATATGAACCCCGGATCTGATTGACGATTAACTGTGAATCGCCATATGCTTTCAGGTACTCTACCTCCAGTTTTTTTACAAGTCAGAGGCCGATAACTAAGGCATTGTACTCGGACAGGTTGTTTAACAAGGTTCCGTGAGTGAGTATGCCCGATTGATCACCAAGCCAGAGAGAGAAATCAGTACTACTCCGACTCCAACGATGATATTGTCCTTGGGCCCGGTTCTTGAAGCACCGTCGAAGAACATTCACCAGACGGTATCATGGGAAGCCATGTTTGAATTGGCGACCTTGTCTGGATCTCTTCATATATTCTGGTTGACTCTGAACCTGGATGGGCCGCTAAAAAGTCTGCCAGAGCTTGACCTTTAACAGCCTTCTGCGGGACGAAGATCATGTCGTAGGGAGACAATAATATCGCCCAGGTAGCGAGACGAGAGCTAAGTACACCCGGCTTGGTCATGAGGACCCTGAGGCGGTTAACTCGTGATATGACATGGATGGTTTGTCCTGTAACATAGTTTCGCATCTTCTTGATAGCGAACACCAAAGCAAGACATTCCTTCTCCACGGCGGTGTATCTATGCTCAGGCCTAATCATCATTCGGCTGAGGTAATAGATAGCTTGTTCATGCCCTACATTATTATTTTGTGCTAGTAGAGCACCGAGGGAATGCTCCATCGCTCGCACATAAAGCAAAAACGACTTTCCAGCAACCGGGGCCACCAGGACTGGAGGGTTTGACAGATATTCTTTAATGTTGTCGAAGGCGCGTTGGCACTCTTCATCCCATACGAAGGACACGCCATTCTTCATGAGGTGGATGAATGGTTGACATCGCCCGGAGAGGTTAGAGATAAGCCTCCTGATATAAGCTAGCCTCCCTTGAAGGCCTCTGAGTTCTCGGAGATTTCTCGGAGGACCCATCTCCATGATTGCCTTCGTCTTCTCAGGGTCTATATGGATTCCCTGGGTAGTAATGATAAAACCCAAGAATTTTCTGCTATATATGTCCAAGAAGGATTTGGTGGGATTCATCTTCAAGTTGTGCGCTCGTATCAGGTCGAATATTGTCCTCAGATCGTGCAGATGATCTCCCTTAGAGCAACTTTTGATAGCGATGTCATCGACATAGCATTCCACTCTCTTATGCAGGTGGTCTCTGAAGATGACACTCATAGCCCTTTGATATGTGGCGCCAGTATTCTTTAAACCAAAGGGCATGACTGTGTAACAGTACACGCCAATCGGCGTTCGGAATGATGTATGCTTTTTATCGTTAGAAAACATCTTAATTTGGTTGTATCCTGAGAAGCCATCCATGAACGACATACGCTCAAAGCCATATATGTTGTCGATCATTATGTCCATAATAGGAAGAGGGAACTCATCTTTAGGACATGCTTCGTTCAGATTTCGGAAGTCGATGCAAATTCGAATCTTTTCATTCTTCTTGAGGACCGGTACTATATTGGCGACCCAGTCTGGATGTTGTTCCTTTCGGATGAATCCGCTGGCTATCAGTTTGTTGACCTCAGCTTTGATAGAATTCATGATATCTGGGCGGAACCGTCGTTGCTGCTGCTTGACAAGCTTTGCGTCCGGATGAATATTGGTGCTTATGGAGTGCAACCTCGGGGTTTGGCCCTGGCATGTCTTCATAGCTCCAGACGAACATGTCAATGTACTCTCTGACGAGTTGTAAAAGTGACTCCCGCTCTTCGTCTGTCAGACTTTTGCTGACGAAGATTGGCTTTAGAGATGATTCATCGCCGAGGTCAACTTGCATGACCTCATCTTCGGTAGAAGGATCTCTTTATTCAAAGCGTTTCTCCCATTGTGCCTCTAGTTGCTGGACCTAAGGTTCTAACTCGAAAAGTTTGGGTATGTCTTCGTCTTCTTCATAGGCGTCAGCAAATGCCATATTGACAGACAAAGCTTGTCTGAATACATCCCCGATGCTGACATCCGAATCGGAAGTAGGTGATCTGGTTGAATGTGAATGCCATTCGCATTCCTCATCTGAGCTCTCAGGAGTTGTTGTGGGTATAACATAACCTAGACCACGTCTGGTCTTGTTGTAATAATTCCGTGGTTTTCCAGCCGGGACTGGCAACTACAAAGGTAACCGCCGGCCAGTACCGTAGTTCAAGCCAGGCGTAGCCTCCATATCATACCCTTATTTTTGCATGAGGTACTTGGATCGGGAGCTATATAGATAAAGGGGCAGTCTTTCAGTGTCGGGTTCGAGATCAACTTCTTCTATCCTGAAGGGCTGTGGATCATTCTTTCGGCCGAAGATGATTGGATGATCCTCTCCCTCGACTATGAAGCAAGCGCCTTCCACGGGAGTAAGTTGGTTCATGGTATAGACATTTGTCACTTGTGTGTGTAGGTTGGTGCCTATACTGTGTTCCATAGCATATATTATACAAAGCTTGTTAAGTTCGAGGTAGTTCAAAGATAGCCCTTTATTGATGAAGTAAGGTATCTTTTCTGGTGGGATTACATCGTCAGCAGAAGGAACATCAATGTGGGTAGCCACATACTTGGCTAGCTCTAATTCTTCTTCAACTACCCCCTGTATTAATGAAGACTGGGAGGATGACCTGGGCAGCTTGATCATCAGAGGCTCTACTGGTGGTGTAGAACATGGGGTCGTTGGCGTACTAGCGATCCCTGGCTTAGCGTTTGGTGCTGGATGTGGTATTATTGGCTCACAAGTAGTCCCTGGCTTAGCGTTCGGCTGTCGACTTGTCCTGGAAAGACGAATCGTCATTGGCTTAACAGAAGGATTGATCTCTTCTGTTTGTTGTTAGCCGGCTCTAGGCAGCCTGATTGTCAGTGGCTCCGTAGTGGGTCTCGGCCCTTGGCCAGACCTTGGCAGTCGAATTATCATCTGCTCCTTCTGTACGATGAGCACCGGGAGACTAGTTGCTTCTCTATGCAGAGTGGCTGTAAGAGGTTCAGTCCTGCCTGGTTTGCGGGGTTGGAGATGGATTCTCAAGGGTTCCTCAGGTCCTGCAATGGCCTCCGTCTGCTCTTGAACATCCTTTTTGATCAGGTGCCTCTTTGATTTCTCGTACAAGCAGGAATCCGAATAGTAGGACTCGACCCCTTTGAAGGGATCGATGTCGACAAATTCTATTTTTACGAAGACGTACTTGTCGACGTATTTGAAACATTGGTGCAATGTAGAGGGCACGATCATATAATCATGTATCCACGGACGTCCCAGAAGAATATTTTAGGAGGTGTCTGCATCTATGACATAGCAGGTTACTTCCGACTGAAGGTCGCCAATTTGGCACTTCAGGCGAATCTTTCCAATGGGATAGCTTCTTCCTGAATTGAAACCGCTGATGGCAATGCTGGTAGGAGTCAGTCGATACATAGGGATGCGCAGGAGGTGAAGTAAGCTCTTGGGAATAATGCTTATCGAAGAACCGGGATCAATGTGCATCCGATCCACCATAATGTCGTCGACGTATCCAGTATAATACAGAGGGCGATCGTGCAGGTTGGTCTTGATAAGCATATCCTGCGGAGTGAACACAATGTTGGACATTGCACCTGTACAAGCGCTGTCCTGGAGATCCATCGGCGAGATCTCCCATGTAAGCTTGACCTGAGCCAGATATGCGTCGGCATTCTGGAGTGCTTTGCTCAGTGCGACGCGAACATCTTTGGAGAGTCGCAGGAGCTCATATAATGACAATTTGGCTGGTATGTTGGCCAATTGTGCCAAAATATCAAAATTGTAGGGCTTCTCCAGCCCCTGAGGCGCATCTTTTCGGAGCGGCTTGTCAAAGCGGGTCTCCTTTGGCTTAGGCTTGTCGGCCTGCAGAGGCTGAGAAGGTCCTGGAGCGTCAGCAGTGGCCTGCTGGCGTTCTTCAGCCGAGTTACCCGGTGTAGGTTGAGATTGTGCACCGGACCGGGTAACGACATCTGTAGCTACTTCGACATCGGCCGAGATTGTGCGGCAGGTCTTAACTTTTCTGCCCTTCTTCTTGCCGGTGGACGTTGATGCAGACTGAGTTACTTCATGTACCAAGTCCGGATGGACCCACATGACCTCCCCTCGTCATGTGGTGAGGGGCACCAGTCCAGCAGCCTGGTCTCGGGGAGGTGGGAGATTAGCGACCTCCATTGTTGCCCGGGGGATGGGTACTACGCCATCTTGAGTCCTCGTCGGAGGGAAGTTGCCAAATTGGACCGATACCATATTGGCCGCCACGGTTACCTCTTCGAAATCAATGACCAGGACCTTCGAATCGATGAGGTTCTGGATGTACCGCTTTAATTGGAAGCAGTCTTAAGTAGTGCGGTGGACATAGCGATGGTAGTGACAGTACTTTGGGCTCTCCATCTCTGCAGTTCGAGGTTCACGTCTTGGCGGAGGGAGCTGAATTATGTCTCCTTGTAAGAGCATGTCAAAGATGGGCTTAACATGGCTATCCTCGAAGGAGTAAGTCATCTGCGGCCACTGCTTCTCTGCCTGCTTTGGTTCAGGCTTCTGGACTGTATCGACCACTGATGAGAACGTAAAATGTTATATTTTTATCCCTTAATGTTCATCATTTTATGACTATAGGTACTCAATATATTTCTATTTTGCTGTAGGATGAATTTGGAGACACTATGTGCAAAATGGAGCTAAAATACAATTCTGGACAGTTTTGACACCTTTCACCAAAATAGGCATAACTTTCTCATCCGAAAGGAAATGGAGGTGATTCAAAATGTTTTGGAAAGCTAAGGCACAGGGCTAAAACTTTTATATTATGTATTTTTCGCAAATCAAGCTGCATCATAGACGAAATTAGATTTGAAGTTGGGTCAAAGATGCTGTGAACAAAAATAGGAACCAAAACAACCATGTTCCTACTTGTTCTATGACTCACTCTATTTGGTTTGAGAAGTTGTAAATTTTAGAGGATATGTGGGAAGATATTGTGGGCTTGACACAACTAATTTATGGTGTATAAAAGGGCATAAAAATCATGAGAAGACACACAACACAACTCTTCTTCTTCTTCTCCAACTTTTCTTTTGAAGTTTTGATGAACATGTGCGGCTAGAAGTCTTGTTGGTCGAAGTGTATGGAAGCCTTGGAATCAATAAACTTCTGAGATCTAAATTGTTTCTATATGTTTGATTTTATACTTTGAATATTGAATGTTTTTCTATGCCAACTTTCATGATTGTTTTGTTTAATTACTAGGAGGCCTACTAGTTTATTATTCATTTCGATCTACCGCTAAATTAGATATCAAATCCGTAATTGTTTGATGTTTCTAATTTATGAAGCAACCAAGATTTAATGAACTGCTTTGTTTTATTAGATCTTAGGGAAAAAGCATTTGACAAAATTAAATACAACCGCTTGTGCTTGTATTGTTTTGCTTTATCGATCTCTTTGTTCTTAAGAAATTGCTAGATTAAATCTTTAGCACTTGTCTGAGATTATTTAGTAATTAAAGTTAATTAGGTCGCTTGTATCTAATTAACTAAGCCTAAGAGAGATAGGAAGATACTTCCAACGATAAATATTCGAAGTATGATTTAATTTATGCTTGCATCGATGATCAATTTTTATCTGTTTGTTGCAATTAATCTGAACTGTTATGATCTGTTGGTTGTAATAAATCTGGACTGTTATAACTTGGTCAAATTTTGCCATGTGTCCCAACTGCCACTATGTTGTGAGCCGCATGAATGATGCATCATGGCTGAGCCGCATGAAGGACAGTCCCCATGACTGAGCCGCATGAGAGTGGTCTCATGATCGAGCCGCATGAGGGTGGCCCCATGGCTGAGCCTCATGAGAGTGGTCTCATGACCGAGCCGCATGAGGGTAGCCTCATAACCGAGCCGCATGAGGGTGGCCTCATAACCTAACCGCATGATGGTGGCCTCATAACCGAACCGCAAGGGTGGCCTCATAACCGAGCCGCATGAGGGTGGCCTCATAACCGAACCGCATGAAGGTCACACAGGCGATCCACATAAAGAACTTTCTTTGGAATTTGTGAACTGTGTCAGATATCATGAAGATTTTTTCGTCTTTTTAGGAGCATGTTGCGTCTTGTCTTTATGTCAGAGCCATCATCTCTGTCAGAGCTATTACTTTATGTCAGAGCATTAATGGCCAGCTGCACAGAGTAATTATAGCCAGCTGTATAGGCCGATTTTGAATCGCATAAGGCCGCATGGCTCTTTCTGAGCCGCATGAAGCTTTCTGAGCCGTATGAAGCTCTCAGGGATTTTTGAGCCGCATGAAACTCCCCAAGTTTTGAGACGCATGGAGCTTCATGTTGATTCTGGGCCGCATAAGAATTACTATTCTTTTCCATGCTTCTACACACACATATATATATACAGAAGATGAGGAAGCAGGCAGGAGCCCCTCTCCTCGCCACACTGCCCCCCTCCCCTAGGGATCTGGTGGCTTGGCTGGGCGGTCGGACTACCCGGTCCGACTACGCCCTTTGGCATCTTCGTCCCCCTCGGAGGCACCCCCTCCTCCCCAGGCTGGTCGGGCTCTGCCTGGCCTACCCACCAGTGGGGGGCCCACCCCCACCTCGTCGGCTTCCCGCCGAACGGCTTCCCCCACTATCCCTCCTCTTCTCCCAATCCCATCGACGTCGCCGTCATCCTCGTTGGCAGCGGCGCCACCGGAATAGGAGAGGCCCTTCGTCGGCTGCTGTTTCGCCCGGTGTGCCCCCATCCGTTCCGGCACCCCCTCCTCTAGTCGTCCCTTTCGCTGCTTCGCCGGACGCGCCCCCCATCCCGACGCTTTCCACCATCCTGGCGCCTCCACCTCTCGTCGTTCCTCTTACGTGGCCGGCTCCTCCTCCTGAAGCGGCGGCGCCCCCCCCCCCCCCGGAGGCGACCGCTTCCTTCTCTCTTTAGTGGCCGACGTCCTCGCCCCTTCCGGCTCCCGGCGGCCCTGGACCGGTCCCCGCCTCCACCCCTCCAACCACACCGGCATTCTCCCCAATGTCGGAGGCCCCCCTCGTGGGCTATGGTGGCTGCGCAGCGGCCCTCGTGCTCCGTCCTCCCTCTCCGGTCACCGCGCTGTGGCCCTCGATGTGCTCAGCCTCCCCCATCCAGGCATCCTCCCTGGCGTCGGTCGGTGGTTCCACGCCTGCGGTAGCGCCGCCCACGCCATTCGCTCCCCGCTTTGAGCTCCGGCGCTCGATTTCCTGCATGCTGGCGGACCCTCCCCCTAGCCGGTGGTAGGGCCGCGGCCGTCCGGAGGTCGAGCCCGTGCTCCCTCCCCCCGGCGGCCCAGCCGCCCTTCGTCTCCACGGAGGTCGAGCCCCAGCTCCCCCCCTCGGGTCACCACCCCCCCTCCGGGCTAGACCCCCCGCCGGAGCCCTCGTCCCACTCTCGGCCTCCTCCGCCGGAGCCCTCGTCCCACTCTCGGCCTCCTACGCCGGAGCCCCCGACTTCGCCCCCCCCCCCCCCCCCGCTCACCCCCTCCCCTTCCCTCCCTCCCTCTCTCCCGATCGCCACCCAACCCCCAGCGGCCGCAGGCGTTCCATTCCTTCGTCCCCCGTCTTCCAAACTCCGAGACGGCTGGCCTCCCCGTCGGAGCCCCCGCCCCTCTCTCGGCCGCACGCAGGGGGGTGGCCCGAGGCTCCTCGAGCCGTACGCCCCCCCCCCCCCCATACCCCCACCTCGGGCATAGCCCCCCTTCCTCGGCAGCATACCGTCCTTGGGCTGCGAGCCCACACGCCCCCCCAAAGCATCGGGAAGCATACCCGTACTCCCCAACCCCCACGTTTTTCGAATTTTGAATTTTCAAAAAATTTTAAAATTTTGATTTTCGAAATTTTAAGCCCTCACCCACCCCTGGGTTTCCGTACCAGCATGGCATTTTGGAATCTTGTTATTTCAAAATTTTTTTGAAATTTCAAATTTTAGATTTTTTTTATCTTTTCTTATTTACTACCTTGTTCAACAGAGCCCGTTTTGTGTTTTTCAGCTCTAGCACCGTCTGTAATGCTCTCTTAGAGCTCCCCTTATTTCAATTTAATACCTTTTTGATTATATATATATATATATATTTTTTTTTTTTTATATATATTTTTGTTTATATATATTTTTTATATATATATATAAAAAATATATATATATATATATATATATATATATATATATATATATATATATATATATATATATATAAAATATATATATATATTATTTTTATATATATATATATAAAATATATATATATATATATATATATATATATATATATATATATATATATATATATATATATTATATAAAAAAAAATATATATATATATATATATATATTATATATATATATATATATATATATATATATATATATATATATATATAATAAAAGTAACTAATATATGTTGCAATAATAGATTATATTTTTAGAATATTTAAGAAATATTACTTGTATATGTACATGTATCTAGGTAGACATAGGTGTATATATAAAGGTATATATTAAGTTATATAAGTATTTTTTTTTTAAATGGAATAAGGAAAACGGTACTGTTCACTTCCCCCAACCCGAGCCTGTATAGTATTTTGATTCCTTTGAACCCTCCAAAATCTAATCAAATCACGATCAAATTTCATGAGATAAAATCCTAAGGATTCCTTATCTATTCTTCTACGTATTAGACTAAATCTCCATCCAAAATCTTGTTTCAATCGATTAGAAAATCAATTAGAATTAGGTCGAAATGAATATAAACGAGAAGCTTTAAACACTAGTTTTTCGTCTCCACATCGTAGAAATTTCGCCTGATGAAAATGCTTGCCCTTTGTCTCGATGACCTAGACCTCCTGTACGACCTCCCCGGCCGTCTGTACTGCCGTACGGCCGGCGGGGCCACCGCAAATGCAGCCACAAGGCGCTGTCAGCAGCACAGAGCAGCGAGGCAGTGCAGCAGAAACCCCATCTTCTCGACGCGATTCTAACATCATTGAGCCAACATTTCTCGAAACAATTGTGCAGGTACACTCACAACTTAACCACCTACCAATCCTATTAACTAGTTTAGGTTAAATCGTGCCAAAACCTTAGGAAATCGAAGCCAAAAACCTCAAAAAAACAGTTTTCTTTTAAGAACAGAGTAGGGAATTCGAGTTCAACACTCAGTTTTGGAAGGCTATTTATTACCAAAATTTTAGTAATTTAGGAATTCGGCTTGAACAGTATTAAAGACAACATATACAGGATTGAAACCCAAATTTTAATTTAGGATTTTGTTCACTAGTTTTTGAATTAAACCAGATTAAAAACGGACGAATAACTGTTTTTAAAAATACTGAAATTCTCCGATACGACATGCATCCCACCAAACTAGGTGACGTGGTCGTGAACCAAAAGTATCAAAAGGTACGTATCGAGACATCGCGGGCGTGTGGATTTTGACGAAATTCAAATTGGTTGCGTGTGCACGACGAATTTGATGTGTATCCATCAAAATTTACCATATCGGCCTTTTTGCAAATTTTCTAATTACTTTGTGCACGTTCGTCAAATCGAGACGAAACTTGCGCTAACAGGATCGTATCGTTTTTTGGTCATATATGCCAAGTTTGGTTTGATTCTGAGACAGTTGACCGGATCACCGTTTTACGGGCCCCACGATCCGACTCAACGGACGAAATTGTGCACGGCCCACCGGAATCTAACTTTGGACATACGGTTGAGTTTGTCTCATCAAACTGAACCCATAGATATATATTTTGATGACTTTAGAGACCATAGACTCTGACACATTTTTTGGTGCAAAGCGGATCCAATGGCGGATACCATTTTGACCCAAAATTACCGTTTTGCTCATATGTCCATAATTGGACTTAGGGTAGCTTATCCTTGTTATTTGCTTATTTCGGGAATGTTGGCAATGTCTATTTCAGCATACGGAGTCGTTCGTAGGAGTTGGACTTTTGGTGACTCGTTGATTGGTTAGTTATTGTGCTTCTACGCGCTACACTAGGCAAGTATACCTTGCCAAACTTTACAGTACTTACATGCTTTTCTATACTGCTATTCTTTTATGTCTCACTTGGTATATATTTCTCTCCCGCTTCATATCATGGTTATTTTCTAGTTCTACGTGCACGTACATTGTTGCTCTTTCTTTTCTCATGTTACTCACCATATTATTCTTTCGTATTCATGTCTAGTAATAGTATTGCTTATCCTCTGTCATGTCCCTTCGACATGATTGAGCTAGACTTGACTTGTTGACTTGTTGACTTGTTGACTTATTGACTTAACTTACCTTGACTTGACTCGTAGTTCTAGGCGAGGACCTTGTGATAGACGATGACTATACTTGACCACTCTCTGTTGTGAGCCCCCGCTGAGCTGCGATAGAGACTTACTATAGGTTGTGAGCTCCCACTAAGCTGTGATCTATAGGGCCGTGTGAGTTGTGGTTTACTCTGATTTACTCCTAGTCATGTTTATCAGCATGATTCTCGACGGCATGCCACCTCCTTATATTTTATTCTTTTGCTACTCTGCAGTCTTTATTTCGTGTACTATTTCTTATCCTTCCTTGCATGTTAAAACTGTTAAAGTAGGCATGTATATTATGTGTCCTGCTAGTCCCTGAAGACCTGGTTACCTCTCCAGGTTATAACCGAACTGGTAGAATCGATGGATGGTTATGATTTGCGCCTGCAGGATTCAGGTACCGTTGGGCGTAGTTTTCTTTTATTATTCTCTCGTGCTGCATAGTCTTTACTTGATATATTCTGCTTATTAGCCTAGTTTATTAGACTCGTATTTCCTTTAGAGTCTATTCGGACATGTATGCTAGTGGGCTGCAGACCACGAACCATATTTTTCATTCTTGATGTTTATTATCATTATGTGGATTGAGATACATTAAATTCTAGAACAACCAGACAGCTTATAGGTATTCAAGTTGGACTGTAGTCCTCTCGATGCGCAACTGGTATGTATATGTATCCTAGTCCTATACGTATTTTGGGACTGGAGCGTTACATGTTTTTGTGGTGGCCCATACATGTCGAGTTAGCCCTTTCGGTTACGTTACTGTACCGAGCGGGCCTGCGAATATGACTAAACCCTTAGGAATCTCTATCCACAACTGCCTTGACAATTATTTTAAAAATTTCTCTGTCGTCTTTGAACTTCTTATTTGCTCTCGACTAATCTTCTTTGCTTTCTCATACCATTGCTTCTCGTCCCTTCCTATTTCGGAGTGACGAATAATCGTGCTATCTAGAATTTTTCAAAAATTCTTAAGTTGTAGTATAAATTGGTTTGCTCATTGAACTTTGGTTGCTTAATAGATAGAAGAAGGTTAGAGATGCCATAGGCCATAGATATCTAGTAGTATGGATTTTTGCAACTAGTGTGCAAGGGTTATAAAATTCTAGGGCATCATGTGTTGATGAGATAGTGTGACCAAATGTGGGTAGAGTTTCTAGCAAATTTTTTATGTTAGTTAATTGTGGAGAATATTGACAAAGTTTACTATATTTGGAAAAAAAAGAGAAAAAAAAGAGTTTAGCAGACTTGAATACAAGGATATGAGTGGATTTATTTTATATCTAGTTCAAGCAGAAGATGTGATCATGAATTTTGTCGAGAATTTGACTTAGGGCCTAGATATACTGAATAATTATGATTGTGAATGATAAGGTGATATTATACTAAAAGTTAGACCTTTTGGAAGAGATTAAGTGTATTTGAGATTAATATCGAGATTTTTTTAGGTCGATCATTATTAATTTTGATCAAAATGGTAAAGGTATATATTTGTGCAGTACTAGGAGGAAATTATTATTGAATTTAGATTTCTATAATCATGGAAGATACGGTCTCACCAAATAGAAAAGAAGCATGTAATAGTTGGCATGGATAGTGGTAGCAGTAAGGGTAGGTATCATTATGTTAGCTACTAGATGATTGGTTGCAAGTCGTAGAACAAAATAATATATTCAAGGATTCATGTTCCAAGAGATTTACTAGTTAGCTTAGAGCACTATATCTCATTATTGATCATCTTCCTAAATTTTGAGGACGAAATTCTTTTAAGGTGGGTAGAATATGAGGACCCTGATTTTTGAAAATATTTGTATACGATTTCTATTTATTATATTATATTATAGATGTACTTTTCCGTGGCTTCGATTTTTGGAGCACAAGAAGCGTCAATCTTTCGAAACAACCTTTATGAGTTTGAAGTAGACAAGTCTACCTCCATGTTGATATAGCATGTCCCATCCAAAGTTGTCCCTTAACATTCTTTTGACTTCGCACAATCTTCGGGTCAATTTAGGCCAATTGACCATTTAATGTAATTCTAGACCTAACTTCCAACGTGAATTCTGGAACTCATCATCGATTAAAACCATTTTACCCAATAAATGGTTTTGACCTATTTTGAGCCTACGACACACATGCCTAGGGTGTGCCACTCAATCGAGTTCCATGTGCTATTTAATTACGAATGGCACAAGAGACTCATTGATTGGCTTTTCGAGTTCGATTAAACTAGAAGTTATGTTTGGACCCTAACCTAGCAAACCCGACTTGGTAGAGCCATGTTAGGTTCATATGACTTAGTAGATTTATTTGGAATTTATTTTCGGATAAATAGATTTAAATACAATTTTGTATATATATAATTATATTTATAATAGCCTAATACTATAATTATATATGGTCTTAGCCATGGTTAAGTTTTGAGGTGCATGACGACTAAGAACTTTGGCACGGAGAGTGTAGTCATGTGCTTTGACTAGTATACTGGCCATGACAGGGAAGGGCTAGCCCTAGCAGTGTCACAAATTGGAAAACCAGTCGAAGTTGTGGTTTGACCCCTATAGATGATCTAATTAGTTTTTATAATAATTTTGACTTTTAGGATACTCAGTTGTACCAATCTAGCCCAGACGTTACCCGAGCCAAACCAATTTTGACTTTTAGGATACTTGACCACTCTCTGTTGTGAGCTTCCACTGAGCTGCGATAGAGACCTACTATAGGTTGTGAGCCCCCACCGAGCTGTGATCTATAGGACGTGAGTCCCTACTGAGCTGCGGTTTACTCCGATTTACTCCTAGTCACGTTTATCAGTACGATTCTCGACGGCATGCCACCTCCTTATATTTTATTCTTTTACTACCCTGCAGTCTTTATTTCTTGTACTATTTTCTATCCTTCCTTGCATGTTAAAACTGTTAAAGTAGGCATGTATATTATGTGTCTTGCTAGTCCCCTAAGGACCTGGTTATCTCTCCAGGTTATAGCCGAGATGTAGAATCGATAGATGGTTATGATTTGTGCCTGCAGGATTCAGGTACCACTGGGCATGGTTTCCTTTTATTATTCTCTCGTGCTGCATAGTCTTATCTTGATATATTCTGCTTATTAGTCTAGTTTATTGGACTCGTATTTCCTTTCAAGTCTATTCGGACATGTATGCTAGTGGACTGCAGACCATGAACCATATTTTTCATTCTTGATGTTTATTATCATTATGTGGATTGAGATGCAGTAGATTCTAGAACAACCAGACAGCTTATACGTATTCGAGCTGGACTGGAGTCCTCTCGATGCATAGCTGGTATGTATACGTATCTTGGTCCTATACGTATTTTAGGACTGGGGTGTTATAATAGGATAGGGCTCTTATCAACAGAATTGACCTATGTTATATCTTAAGAGCAGTGGTTTAAACAAACCAATTTGGATACTATCTGAAAAGCCACCTGCGCTTCTGGCGAAGCTTCTATGTTACTGCATTTCTGGGCTACGAGTAGACTGTTCTTCGGGCAACGGAGTCACTGCGCTTTTAGAGCGATGAGGCGACTATGCTTCGAGCGGCGGAGTCACTGCACTTTTAGGGCAACAAGTGGACTTATGCTTCAGGCGACGAAGTCACTGTATTTTAGGGTGACTAGTATACTTGTGCTTTGGGCAACGGAGTCACTGTCCTTGAGCGCGAGCGGTAGACTTGTGTTTTGAAGACAACGGAGTATAGAAGCATGAAAAATCTGAGCTGAAGACATCCCTTAGCCAAAGCGCAAAAGATGCAAAAGACCAAGGTTCAGTACTAAAATGATAAAACAGAAGAAATGGAGAGAAGTTCCTTTATTGTCATGTCTACCAAAGTCTAGTACAGACACATCAGGACCATACATAAGGGACTATCTGCCTGTGTCTTTTATTCCAGAAGCCAGTGTCTTCACTCCAGAGGCACAACTATCTGCCTGCACCAATCTTAGACGCGCAAGGGTGTCATACCCTTCCTTTCACAGCCAACGCCTTCATTGTTCAGACGCGCAGCTACTTACCTGCGTCTGTATGAGGCGTAGGATGGTTTTATGCTCACACCATCTCCATTCCCACGGCACAGTCATCTCCTCCGGATCAGAAGCTTAAGTCACTTCTCTACAAGAGACTTGGGAACTCCCATCGCAACCAATGTAAGTCAACATGTCGCTCCAAAAGGACAGTAACCTCGTCAACCTGAAGCACAAGCCTACTTGTCGCCTACAGCACAGTGACTCTGGTAGCCCGAAACACAGCTTCATAAGTTACTCTATACGTACAGAAGTCTCATCGTCATTCGAAGCCAAGTCCACTCGTTGCCTGAAAGCACAGAGGTTCCATCGTCTCCAGAAGCACGGTCTACTCGTCGCCCCAGAAGCACAGCAGCACTTAGTCCTCACCAGAGGCACAGGAAGCGTGGGTCCACTCTAATTGGTTTGTTTAAACCGCCTCTTACGAAGAAGATTGGGATTAAATCATTATTGATATCATATCAGATTGATTTAAATCTTAGACGAAGATCAATTAGACTCCAAATCTAGGATGAAATCCCAAGATTTACTCAGTCCGAACAAGCAAATCGGCATGCGCCACGTGTTACCTCCTTCGCTTATGTTTATAACCACCAGAGATCTCGTTTGAGGGGAATCTCGATGTCTGCCACGTGTCAGCGCTGCAGAAGCCCGTACCGTACAAAGATGGCTGATTCTTTCATATCTTAAGAACCCTAATGCACATCGCATATGTGCACGGTTTTCTATAAATAGAAGGAGTTCTTCTTCCACCAGAGGAGAAAAGAGATAGAAGGAACAATGATAATTGACAATCTTCAAAGGAGCAACCATCTTTAAAGGAGCTTCTCATACAGACAGCCTCCTGATCGGTGACCCCAGAGTCCCATCAAAGGCGCCAGAGAGCCATAGCAAGGTTGATTCGTCATCAGATCGTCAACGGAGTAAAGGAGCCGCTGCAGCGCACGATCTCCATCGTCATACTTTCCCAGAAAACTCTTCTCTCTATACTTAGAATATCCTGTTTAGGACTTCCTTCTTTGTACACAAATACCTTGTATGTTCAATAAAGCAAAAACGTTCGTTCAATCTTTCGTTACATCGAACACGGAGTCACTGTGCTTCTGGGCGACGAGTAAACTTGGTCTTGACATAAAAGGAGCCTATGCGCTTTTGGGCGACGAGTAGACTCGGTTTTGAAATCAAAGAGCCATTACGCTTTTGGGCGACAAGTAGACTCGGTCTTTGAAATCAAAGGAGCCATTGCACTTTTAGGCGATGAGTAGACTCAGTAGTAGACCCAGTTTTGAAGCCACTGTGCTTTTGGGTTGACGCCAGGGCGCTGTAGGCTGGCTGTGCTTTCTGAGTCGAAGGAGCTAGTATCAGCCGAAGTCTTTCAAGAGCAATTAATGACTGCTCCTTTGATGGACAAGTCGGTCGTCCTCTTCTTTAATTTTTGCCGTCACTTGGAGGAATTCCAAGAAGTTAGTGGCCTAGGATTCAGTTGATATGAACCTATTAAATATGGGTCATTATGCTGAGTTCTAGGTTCATTCAATTAACGTTGGGAATCTTTTGACCGACAGCCACGTGGAATGTGGTTTGGACCACACTCACCCTATATAAAGGGAAGCTTTTTTGAAGGGTTGAGTCTTCTGTCTCTTTAATATTCCTACCGTCATACTCGATTCCGACTTATTTCGAACGGCCCTTGGCCTTGCACAAGTCGACTGTTGGTTGTGGATCCCTTCGTTCAAAGAAGCTAAGTCTTTGTAGAAAAACGGCTACTGGGTTTTAAGATGCACTTGAATGTTCATCGTGAGGAGTTCGACCCTAAACAACGTCTTGGAGGTTTTGGAGATCCAAGCTTTTGAATTTGGATTGGTTGCCAATTCGAAGAGACACAGGTTATGCTATGCACTATTCAATGGCGGTGGCACAGCCTGTGTTGTGGACTGAGTTCTTGCTCGGGCCAATAGCTGCTTCAGGACGTAGCTTGCTCTGACAGTGCTGCATATCTGGGAGGACTGCACGTCTGCGAAGATTAACCCCCTTGTATGGCACCTGTGAAGATTAACCCTCTTGTAGATCTCTAGGTACTTTTGTTCTTTTCATGATAAATCTGTAATAGATCCTTGTAGGCATGATTAAATAAAGAAGCTCTTTTCTTGTAATCATGATGAATCTGTAATAGATCCTTGTGGGCATGATTTAATAAAGAACTCTTTATGAACTGTAGTTTTTGATCTTCTGTCTATGCTTTTGGGTACCTGCACTTTTGTGAAGCTTTGTGTAGCGAGAACACTACCTTCGCTTTAGATATGTCTGTGCTTTTTCATGCTTCTTCAAGACCCCCTTCAAAGTGTTTCGAACTTGAGTCAAGCTCGAAATACTTTGAACATAAGCATGATATGTGTCCTTTGCAAGCAAATGCCCATCACGTCTACTGACAGGCTGTCGTCATGCTTAGCCTTCGGTATTAAATGCCTTAGGCCATCGCTTCATTGAAAGTTTGATCACAACTCCTCGTTTCTAGGGAACGGTCATCATGACCTTAACTTTTCATTCCCACGACATCCGAAGAGTTTCCTCTATCACGAAATGTATTGTCTTCTTCTGGTGACGTGGTCATTCCCTATCAGTAGGGTCTGTTGGAGGGAGAAAAGCTTTCTGGCATTTTTTTCTTCTTACCGAAGCTTTTCATCAGTCTTGTTCTTCTTTCAAACCCTAACTTTTTCTGCGATGGCTCCCAAAAAATCAAGAACCCCAAAAGCTCATACGGCGAGCTCCAAGAAGTCTAAAGGAAAGCGGCCCACATCATAGGCCGTTGATGATTTGCCAAATGTTGGCGTCGTAGTTCACAACGACGTACGGCCGCCTGTCGCAGGTAATAAACTTCGGTTCTTCTGTTCTGCGAATGCACATGAGCGACTACTCCTTGGAGTATCATCTCGTACATGTGCTGAAGCTTTTCTTGCCGATGTGCATGGACATTTGCTCTTCGAATGAGAGTCCACAGATGCGCTGAAGCTTCGTTCAACCGATGCACATGGTCATTTTACTTTCCTAAAGTAACGATTGCAAGATGTGCTGAAGTTCTTGCCGATGCGGAGCTCTACTAAGTATTACCTGCACGGAGCCTATCTTGCTGAAGCGCAATGCTACCTGGTAGTACCTGTGTGGAGGCTATTTTGCTGAAGTGCAGTGCTACCTAGTAGTACCTGCACGGATGTTTATTTTACTTACAAACAAATCTCAAAATTCTATTTTTATTATTTTTTGTGTAGTTTCCATGACCACCTCTCTTTTCAATGAGGTTCTTTTCGACTTCTACGTCTGTGCGCTGGGGACAAAAGTTGAACAAGAGCTTGTTGAGCCAGCCAGGAGGTCGATTGTCGTAGATCAATCAGAGGGGCGACTGGATGAAATACAGGAGCAGCGTCTGGGCTATTTTTGTCGTATGTTAAATTAGGGTAGGCCGACACCTTCTCTTGATGCTGACGCGGGGGTGTTAAAGCCCCAGTTTCTCTTTGGCGATCAATTGGTTGTAAAGGAGACGGACCTCCTTACACTCAAGATGGCATGTTATTTTGAGAGCAACGGCCTCTCCTTGTATGTCCCGGCGTCTGACCGATACCGCTCTCCGTCTTTTCCTGTTTTGTCGAAAGACGGCGAATGGAGTAGAACCAGACCCCTAGTCAGGGGGGTCTCATATCGGGCCGCCTCAAGGTGGACAAGAGTTTGAAAGGGAGGGATACTTTTACAACTGTTTGGGGTGGTGCATCGTATGCCTTGCGACTGCTACTTCCTGGCCACAGATTCAGTGATCTTTCTGTGGTCGTGCATCCATTTCGTACCTCTATTTTCTCTAATAGACTCCTGGCGGCCGGCTGTACATATCCGACGGGCACCTACCGGGTCGAGGGCTGGGTTCACTCCGACAAAAAGTGGGGTGACTTCATCCGGTGGGTCTTGAGTAATTTCAGGAAGGATCTGAGTGGTATTGGCTTACGTTGTGGCATAAAGGCGACTGAGCACGGCATCGCTATCAACCAACCTCTTTCTTTGGCTTTGCTGGAGTTATTCAACTACCACACCGGAACTTTTTTCATGCCTTGTGGTGAGATGGGATTGACTCTCCATGAGATGTTCGCTATCTTGAAACTCCCTTGGGGGAAGTACCCATATAAGGAATACTGCCCTAGCCCAGAGGAGCTCGTGGGGTTGGAAAGCAAACACCCCAAGATGATGGCTTTTATAAGTAAATACTTTGACATCATCAAGTCTGTGTACGCCAAGACTCTGCAAAGGGTCAGCCCCATTTTAACGCTTAGAGAAAATACTTCTTTAGTAAGGATCCGTCGGAGCGTGGAACGGCTCGCTTTACCTCCTGCAGGGCGTATACCACTGCCGAGGTGGAAGATATGGCGGCGAAGGCAAAGACATTAGCTCCCTCGTTGGATGATGAGGGAAAACCTAACTCCACGTTCCTTAGCTGTTTTTACCAGAACTTGACTCCTGTGAGCCAGAAAGCGACACTTGCTACTTTTCTTATGATGTGGCTGAGGAAAGCCGTGGTGCCGGGAAGCTTAGGCTCTGTGGGACGGCTTAATAGAGAGCTCATCATGCCAGCTGTGAGATTAGCCTTCGAGCATTCTCTTGCTCTACTTTCTCCCATGGTGTGCAACACCCTCCGAGGCCTACGAGAGCTTTCAGAATCGATAATAGAGTATCGTGGGTGTGATAGCGAGTTCCCTCGAATGGATCTGCCCTATCACTATTTAATGGCCTGGTTGGCACTACACTATACCGGTCTAATTGTTTTTGCCACCATAGATGGACATAAAGAGGGAGATGCACTTTTGCAAGATTACCACAAGACAAAGTGGGTTCATGATGGCGTCCCTAGTTGTAGACGGGCCGTGAATCGCCTAGATGGTTATAACTTTAGCAGGGCTCGCCTTTCTATGGTGGCCATCAGGCCGGTGATAAGTTGGTTGACAGGGCTAGAGAAAGAGACGAACTAACCACTGGTGCTTTTCGCTGGTTGTTATCTATTCGTCCTTCGCACCTGGTGTAGCACAGTCAGAACAAGGTATACCTGGAGCCCTATTTGTCGAGCCGCTTTGCGAGACAGTTTGGCTATAACCAGACCATATTGGACAATCCGAGCCCGCATCTCGGTTATGAGGGCAGCTTGTTGAACGACGCCCATGCGTAGGGTTACTACAACGCCAAATCTATCGGGATGGCATTTACGCTCCCTGAGGTGCACGGGGAGTCGTACATCCTATATTCTACTACAAAGTTTCATTGTCTGGTGAACAACTTCTCGTCAGGCTATGACCGGGAAGGAGCTTTATTGTGGGTACAAAGTTCGAGAGGCCCCAACGGTGATCTCAAAAGCTTGAGGTTGTTGGAGACGGGTCGTCGGATGATTCTAGGGCCTCTCGGGAGAGAAGGGAGGACGCGACGCCCCTGGGTTCCCCATTAAAACGTCGAGCTCGTCCGACGACAGACCCTCCTTATGGCAAAAATATTAAAAGGGTGGCATCCAAGAGTCGTGCTTCCTTGCGGCCCAACGCACCGCTTGTTGCCTCACTTCACAGGTATATATCGGTTTCCTTTTGATTTGAATTTTTACCTAAGGCTTTTCCTTTATCCTGCTTTACTGGTATAGGCAAAGAAGCATTTGGGGACGTCCTAGGGGGATTATATTCCTGAGGAGGTCCTTTCGCTTGCCTCATTTGAATATAAGACTCACGACTTCCCGGAGTCTGAGGTACCTGGGGTTGGTTTTGCGTTTCATAAAGGCACAGTCCGGGAGCCTGGGCTCAAAACGGGTCAATCGGTCGAGGGAGCTGAAGGCATATTCGCTGGTTCCTTCTGGGAGCCTCCTCCTAACGAAGGCATCGGGGGACCGGTGTTGGAAGATTTAGCCCTGGCGTACATCACACCTCAACTCTGGGTGGTGGTTGAAGAGAATATAGAAACGGCTGACGAGCTAGCTGTACGAGGCGATGTGGCCACCGCTGAGGTTCTAGCCGAGGCAGTGACTAGGATGGATGTTAACAGTGTTGTTGATGAGCCTGTTAACGAAACCCTTAGGAGCCTGACGAGGAGGCCGGGGAAGAACCGGCCGAGGAGACTACTGATGAACCAGTTGAAGAATTCCCTAACTCAGTTACTCCAGGACTATCTGAAGGGGTTATCCTTGAACCACCTCCCATGGGCTCGGTTGAGGAGATTGTGGATGAACCGGTTGTCAAAGCACCGGTTGAGAAGACCATCGAGGAGTCGGTTACAGTGACTCTTGAGAAGTCGGTTGTTGGAACACTGGTCGAGAAGACCACTGAGGAGTCAGTCGAGCGACCGCTGAGGAGACAGCCGCTGCGATTGCTCATTCTTTGGTTCATGCGGCTTTAGTTGCGGAGATGGTAGAAGGACCAGTGAGGGAGCTTGTTGAAGAGCCAGCCGCTCCTTCTGCCTTTGCACTACCTACGACATCTGCCACGGCTGCGGCACCATCCGCAATATCTAGACATTTGTCCGCTGCCGTTACTACCCCAGGACCCTCCGTCGCAGCATCCCCGGTGAACCCAATGAGTTTGGCCGACAATGCTTATTATACTAATCTCATTCTAAGCACCATTTGTCACACCCTGACGCGTGGGATTGAGGGTGTCCTGCAGAATAACCAGTCGCTTAGGCAGGCCCGGTCTATAGTGAGTGCCCAATTGGTAGCCTTACGCAGCTATCCGGAGTGTGAGGCGACGGCGGACGCGATCGACGATCTGTTGGACGAGTTAGGAGACACTTCCTTGGAGCTTCAAAATCTCGAGTGCAGTCTTTTGACCCTAGTCTAGAAGCATAAAAAATCTCAGCTGAAGACATCCCTTAGCCAAAGCGCAGAAGATGCAAAAGACTCAGGCTCAGTGCTAAAAAGATAAACAGAAGATATGGAGAGAAGTCCCTTCATTGTCATGTCTACCAAAGTCTAGTACAGACACATCAAGACCATACATAAGGGACTAATTTTGTCCTTCTACAAAGGATCTGGTACAGATTTGACAGAAGCCTAGAGGGATCTACAAGGGATGTAATCTTCATCGAAGCGCAGCCTTCCTTCTTTTCGATACACATGCTGGAAGATTAACTTCCACCGAAGCATGTTCTGATATTCTTGTGGGCGCAACCTCTCAGAAGCATATCAGCAACCCAATACTTTGAAGAAGCCAGAGCCTTCAAGCCAGAGGTGCAGCCACTTCCCTGTGCCAACCTCAGAAACAAGATGGTGGTAGGCCCCCTTCCCCTTCTTTTATTCCAGAAGTCAGTGTCTTCATTCCAGAGGCGCAGCTATCTGCCTGTGCCAATTTAAGATGCGCATGGGTGTCATACCCTTCCCTTCGTAGCCAACGCCTTTACTATTCAGAGGCACAGCTACTTACCTGCATCCACATGAGGCGCAGGATGGTGATATGCTCACACCATCTACATTCCTACGGCGCAGTCATCTACTCCGGATCAGAAGCTTAAGTCACTTCTCTACAAGAGACTTGGGAACTCCCATCACAACAATGCAAGTCAACCTGTCGCACCAAAAGTATGGTAACTTCGTCAACCAGAAGCACAAGCTACTTGTCGCCTAAAGCACAGTGACTCTGGTAGCCTGAAACACAGCTTCATAAGTTGCTATACGCACAGAAGTCTCGTCGTCATTCGGCGCCAAGTCCACTCGTCGCCTGAAAGCATAGAGATTTCGTCATCTCCAGAAGCACGGTCTACTCTTCGTCCCAGAAGCACAACAGCACTTAGTCCTCTCCAGAGGCACAAAAAGCATGGGTCCATCCTAATTTATTTGTTTAAACCGCCTCTTACAGAGAAGATTGGGGTTAAATTATTATTGATATCATATCAGACTGATTTAAATATTAGACGAGGATCAATTAGACTCCAAATCTAAGATAAAATCCCAAGATTTACTCAACTGTATCCGAGCAAGCAAATTAGCACGCACCATGTGTCACCTTCGATTATGTTTATAACCACCAGAGATCTCGTTTGAGGGGAATATCGATGTCTGCCACGTGTCAGCGCCGCAGAAGCCCGCACCGTACATTAACGGCAGATTCTTTCATATCTCAGGAACCCTAATGCACATCGCATATGTGCTCGGTTCTCTATAAATAGAAGGAGTTCTTCTTTCACTAGAAGAGGGGGAAGGAAAAAAGAAAAATAAAAAGGGAACACTGACAATCAACAATCTTCAAAGGAGCAGCAATCTCCATCCACGAACAGTCGACCACCCTCATCCACCTATCAACCAAAGAACCAACAAACCATCTTCAGGGATCTTCTTATCCGGGTAGCCTCTTGATTGGTGACTCCAAAGTTCCATCAAAGGCACCAGAGAGCCATAGCAAGGTTGATTCGTCGTCAGATCGTCAACGAAGTAAAGGAGTCACTGTAGTACTCGATCTCCACTGTCACACTTTCCCAGAAATATTTTCTTTCTGTACTTGGAATATCCTGTTTAGGACTTCCTTCTTTGTACACAGATACCTTATACGTTAAATAAAGCAAAAAGTTCGTTCAACCTTTTGTTACGTCGAACAAAATGGTGACTCTACTGGGGACTACCCCATCTTCCAATGAAAAGGCGGTGGCGTAATCTGATGACAACTTGCTGAAAGCTTTTCAAGACATGCTGGTCATATGCTTCGACCAGCAGGCTTTTGAAGATCTTCTCTCTGATGAAAAGTCGAAGACTTCAAAGTGGTTCGTACAACCGAAGAAGACTCAACGTGTCTGGAGGCCTAAGGCGGCTGCAGCCAGCAACACGATGGCGGAAACTGCATCTCAGGACCACCTCAACGTCTAGGCCACAGAAAAGATCACGGCTGCTACAGCCTTATCCCCTCACCTGATTCCCTTCCCGGGAGAGTATGGCAAAGAAGATGGTGGTTTCATGGTTGATCTGACGAAGGAACGATGCCAAAGGAAGCACGTACCGGTCCAACCCCTCACGATGGGAGTATTGCCTGCAAGGAGATCTATTTTCGACAGAAGCGCTTTTCCTTCAGGTCAACCTTCGATGGACTCTGAATACTACTCACCCGTTGGGGATAGTAGGAAGAGATCCCAGGTGGCTCGCGCTTCGTGCAACAAGCGTGCGACACCAACGGCAGACCAGAGGCCCGTGTTGACAGTAACACGTGCAGCCGACGGAAAGCTATACAAGACTGGCTCTCGCGCTCCTATGCCTCAACCAGTCGAATATCCCTCCCACTGGAGTACTCCTGTGTGTAAGCCAAGCCAAGGGATACTTACCACAGAGGAGGAGCCACACGAGCAGCGTCCCCACGGGAGTGACATGAGGCTTCCTCGCCAGACCCGCTTTGACCGTGCTTACATCCAGCTTTCCTGCATATACAATAGGAGTGCTACGACAGAAGATCCAATCCTCTCCCAAGTAGAAGAATAATCTGTGGTGCAAGACGTGCCTAAATCAAGGCACTCTTGTGCCCATATTACCATCAATTGCCGTTGTCAGCAGACGGCTTCGCCGTCGCCAAGCAGGCACTCTGTCTTCCAGAGACTCTACTCCATGCCGACTCCACGCCAGAGGCCTAACAGGGGGTCGGTGAGCCATAAAAAAGATAAGCCCCCATATGCTACGTGGTGCAGGGTTCCAAGGCTTTCAAGAAGCCCTCCCAGAATCCTTCCATATCGGTTGCTAAACCGAAGAGGAGGTCAGAGAACAGTAAAGCTAAGGTACCCGATACGGGTGTGTTCCAAGGCACTCGTTCCAAATATGCATTAGGTGCCTTGCTAAAAACTGGGGGTAGCCAGCCTCATGCCATGCACAACAATCCTGTGTTCCAATCTGACGAGGTGCAATACGACACGGATGTCTCCATCAATCAGCCAATCACCAGACCGGGGGTAGAAACATACTGAGTCCGAAGAATATTACAATCTTACGTTATATCCTCAGGGAAGTGGGACTCAGGCGTCTGAGACAAAAAGTGAAGGATCCACGGCTCACTTGAGTCACCCTCACACTCGGTCTGTCTTTATGGCCGACGGCAATAAGGAAGACAACAACGAAGCTCTCAGATGTATCGAAGTCTTCGAGACGAAGTTAGCTACATGGACGGACACCATGAAGACCCTGTCATTGGTCATAATCGACCTCAAGAGTAGTATGGCCCTTGCTGCCTCTACACTTGCACCTGATCTACCAACCAGTGACGAATCTATTAGGTTGCCTACTGCCAACCAGGCAGGACCATCCTTGTCTACTCTATCGGCAAAAGGCTCCGCAATGTCGGCCGAAATACAGCAGGCCATCAAGGAGCTGTATGCTCGTCAAGATGCCAGGAAGAAGCAAGCAATGCTCCAGAAGATGGAAATCCGACAGTCATATCCTGCCGAGTGGGACAACATCGTCTATCCTCACAAATATAATCCGCAGACGCTTACACCTTATAAAGGGAAGGGGTCTCCCTAATAATACTTGAGATACTTTGCCTTAGTAACGGGGTACCTGCCAAAGGATGATGCCCTCATGTCCAACATATTCATAGGAGCCCTACAGGGGGTAGCCTATGAGTGGTTCTGCAGTCTTTCAGACGACTGCATCTCGTCATTTAAAGACCTGAAGACTCGCTTCGTGGACCGATTCTACGAATGAGGCATGGATATGACCATGTCAACCCTCATAGAAATTATCCAGAGAGAAAAAGAGCATGTCCGTACATACATTGAGCGCTTCCACCAAGCAGGCCTCAGATTACCACCCGGCATGCCCGAGCCTATGCTTATGGACTCATGCCGCAAGAATATGCTGCCTGCTATAAAAATGTGGCACAGTGCTTCCTGTACGGAGTGGATGCCTTTCATTACAGAGGGGATGCCACACAAAGGAAAGCCCAGGACGCGCAGCTCCTGGGGCTACACTTTCCTGCGCCTGAAGACAAAGGGAGACGCTCGTACAGCAACAACCCTAAAGACGGAAAAGGCAAGCAAGCCATGACCGTCAACATCTTCAAAGGTTCAGCAACTGCGAATCCCAAGTCCGCGGAAGCACAGAGGCCGAGGGAAACTTACTCCTTCAATGAGGAGGATACGCTGGAACTCTTCGAGATGCTTACGAAGAGTGTCAAACTGTCCATCCCGCCACCCAGGCGTATTAATGAAGTGGGAAAGGTGGACCATCCCATGTACTGCCATTATCACCAGTACGTCCATCACTCAATACGGGACTACTATGTGTTGAAGGGGCAAATTCAGCACCTCATTAACGCCAACGTCATATCGTTGGATTACAAAGAAAAGACTGTCACAGCCAACATGGTTACTCTCCAGTCTGAGAGTAGTCCGGCCACAGAGGTACAGCATGACGTCATTTATGTCCCCGACGTAGTAGTAGAAGTGGTCAATCTTCTAACAACATCGGGTTACGCGCAAGAGGACACCCTGTACTCTGATGACAGAGCCGTTCGAGGATTCAAGAAAATGCTATCCGCCAACATGGTCTCTCTAAACCCCTCAGTCGAGGACAAAGACCAAGCGTTCGAATACTTCAAAGATGAAACCTGAGCGCAGCGCTTAAGATCCCAATGGGAGTGGCATTTCGACAAAAGACCATATTTATCAACAAAAGTCTAACAGAAGATGACAGGCAGTCCCTGATACAGCTCATCCGTGAGTATATCGACGTCTTCGCCTGGAGCTACGAAGATATGCCAGGGCTAAACCCGTAAGTGGCCATGCACCATCTCAATATCCTGTCCCATGTCAAACCGGTCAAGCAGCAACAGCGTCGGTTCTACCCCAATATTATGGATGCTATTAAGGAGGAGGTCGACAAACTCAACGAGAGCGGCTTCATTCGCGAAGAGCAGCACCCAGATTGGGTCGCAAATGTTATCCCTGTCACTAAGAAGAACGAGAAGGTACGAATTTGTATAGACTTCAGAGACCTCAATTCGGCCTGTCCTAAAAATGAGTTCCCTCTCCCGATCACCGACATGATTGTCGACAACACCTGTGGCTTCAAGCGTATGTCATTTATGGAAAAGCATACGACATTCCGGACTCCGAAGGGGGTGTATTGCTACACAGTAATGCCTTTCGGATTAAAGAACGTGGAAGCTACCTATCAAAGGGCTATGAGTACCATATTCTGTAATCATCTCCGGAAGACGGTAGAGTGTTATGTTGATGACATTGCCGTCAAAAGCAAGTACAAATCCAACCATTTGGAGGATCTACGGACGGTGTTCAATCTAATACGGATACATCAGCTAAAAATGAATCCAACCAAGTCCTTCCTGGGCGTTTCCAGCGGCAAGTTCTTAGGCTTCATCATCACAACAAAAGGGATTCATATCGACCCGGAGAAGACCAAAGCAGTTCTTGACATGGCACCTCCCAAGAACCTCCAAAAGCTTCGAGGTTTGCAAGGGCGACTGGCGTATATAAGGAGGTTCATAGTAAATCTCTTAGGTAAAGGTCAACCCTTCACCAGACTAATGAAGAAAGGGGTCACTTTCGAATGGACCGCAGAGTGCCAGTACACGTTCGACAATATCAAGAAGTACCTCACCAGTCCTCCTATTCTGGTAGCCCCAGTCGTGCGGAAGCCTTTCCTACTATACGTCTGAGCCATGGATCATTCTCTTGGTGCCTTATTAGCCCAAACGAATAAAGAAGGCCATGAAAAAGCAATATATTATCTCAGTAGGACCATGGTTGGAGTCGAGCATCGGTATAATCCTGTTGAGAAGGAATGTCTCGCCCTTCTCTTTGCCATCAAGAAGACACGACATAATGTAACCGGACAGACGATACATGTGGTATCGAGGATCAACCCTCTCAGAGTCCTTATGACCAAGCCAGGGGCACTGAATTTATAACCAGCCACATGGGCAATCCTTTTGACTCCTTACGACATAGTGTTCATCCACAGAAGGCAGTCAAAGGCCAAGCGTTGGCAGATTTCCTGGTGGCTCATCCGGTGCCAGAAAATTCAAAACTCTACGAAAAAATCCCCGATGAGGTACTGGAGTCCAACGCAATTTCGAACAACTTAATATGGTGCATGTTCTTTGACGGAGCCTCAAGAGCAGGGCCAAAGGGTAAAATCGTAGCAGTGGTCGAGATCGTCCTTGTTACTCTGAACGGCCTAGTTATCAATCGTGTATATTCTCTCACGGAGTCATGCACCAACAATGCTGCAGAGTATAACTCCCTCATCATCGGACTCCAGCTTGTCAAACAGCTAGGGTGACTACATCGAGGCCTAAGGAGACTCTAAATTGATCATCAGTCAGGTTCGAGGTCAGTATGAGGTTCGACATGAGGACATGATCCCTTAACACCAGATGGCAATCGACATTATCTCCACCTTCACAAGATTCTTTATAGAACATGTGCCATGGTTGCAGAACTTGGAGGCCGACGCACTAGCCGATCTCGTCGCCTCTTTGGTCGCTCCCGTTGGATCTCATCATATCGTTTGAGTAACGGGCCGTGAGTTAGTCTATCCAAAGAATGCCCTGGGCGCATGTCGGAACTACTCGTAACAAGTAGAAATGGGTGAAGGCACCATGGATTGGCGGTTCCCATTTATAGACTATGTAGTCTATGGGATTCTGCCTGAAGACCCAAGAGAAGCAGCTTCTGTCATGAGGCGCTCACTCCGTTTCTTCTACGATTCGACCACCAAAATGCTATATTGTCGCTCATACGATGGACTTCTCTTATGCTGTTTGTCTCGTACAGAGGCACTCAGAGAAGCGCATGACTTAACCTGCGGAGCCCACCAGCCGGGCCCCAAGCTACAAGAACGGTTGTATCGTATGGGCTATTACTGGCCCATTATGATGGCAGATGCTGTTGAATATGCAAAGAAATATCGGGCGTGCCAATTCCATGCAGATTTCATCCATCAACCTTCGGAATATTTACACCCCACGGTGGCCTCGTGGCCCTTCGAAGCCTGGGGAATGGATATCGTAGGGCCAGTCAGTCTACCATCCTCCAAAGGACACCGGTTCATCCTCGCCATTACGTATTATTTCTCCAAATGGGCAGAAGTAGTACCATTGGTAGAGGTAAAGACTTCTAATGTGAACAGTTTTATCAAACATCATATTATTTGCCACTTCAAATTTTCCAGAAGGATCATTTAGGATAACGATCCTTATTTCGTAAGCCATGCATTCTACCAGTTCTGTGACAAAAGTCGAATTCAGAATATGGCGTCAACAGCTTACAACCTGGCAGTTAATGGATTGGCTGAGGCATTCAACAAAACCATTGTCAAACTCCTCAAAAAGGTCATCTTCTCCAACAAATGCGACTGGAATGAGAAGTTAGGCAAATATCTATGGGCCTACCGTACGACTGTTCGTACACCTACAGGCAGTACACCATTCTCCTTGGTCTATGGGAGTGAGGCTATCCTCCCCTTAGAGATTTAAATCCCGTCCTTACGGGTAGCCATCACTAATCAGTTAACCGTCGAAGAAAATCAGTGCAGGCAATTACAAGAGCTAGAAGCGTTGGATGAAAAGCGCTTGCTCGTGCAACAAAGGATTGAGCTTTACCAAGCTCGCATCTCTGGGGCCTTCAACAAAAAGGTCTGTGAAATATCCTACCAGGTGGGTGACCTCGTCTTGGTAGTACGGAGACCGATGGTGATGACCCACAAGACAGCTGGGAAGTTCTAGCCCAAGTGGGAATGAATGTTCGTCATAGAAACGGTGTACTCCAACGTGCTTATCAGCTAGCCAAGCCTAATGGAGACTTGCTAATGATGCCATCAACGACAAGTTCCTAAAGAAGTATTACGTCTGAAGACAGAACCAGCATAGGCACCCACATCCCCTGAAAAAGGTGCCCATGAGTTCTGGTAAGTGGATCTCTCGCTCTTCCTTATATATATTCTCTCAAGTAGATGAAGCACTTCACATCCATATTACCTCTGGATTGCTCCTCTATGCCTAGAAGATGCGACTACCATGTCTATATTACCTCTGAGTAGTCGTTCTTCTCGCATCAGTTCTATGATTATCCCGGTGGTCTAGAAAATAGTTCAAGTCCATATTACCTATGGATTGTCGTTCTATACCCTGGCAAAGATCAATCCTACCACGTCCATATTACCTCTTGTCAGGCAAATCCATTATAAAGATTCCCTCTTTATTCTGGAGACAAATGTAAAGGGAACAAGAAAGCTTCTACCTATAAAAATATGTGGCTACAAGGACCTATTACAGGCTCTTCGTAGTTATATACACAAAAGCAAAAAAAGCTGAAATTATAGTACAAGCTCTCAATAGCGTGGGCGAGGCAGTGATAGAGCCAATCACTTCCTGGTCAAAAGGAAGCCACCGCCCAAAGTTGCTACTGACCCGAACCTGGGATGAAGACCAGCACAGGACTCCCTTATCTCCCTAGTTGGCCGGCGCGAGCAACCACAACAGCAAGCGTTGCTACTCCTCAGTCAGAATGGCAAGCAATCCTAACCCAGAAAGCAGAGGTCCGAGATGCCATTGACGCCCACGACATCCAGGGTACGAGACGTCTCGAGATCCAGTGGTAGTTCTACTACAGCTTCTTTGGATAAAATGTTTGCCACGACGGCCGTCTCAAGCAAACTCCAGGGTCGTCAGAATCCGAAAATTAGGCAAGCAAGGCCATTGTTGAAGCAGCTGAGTCTTTTTTTATGGAGGACAGTCCTTTATGTAGGCTGTTCGTATGGTCCAAGCACGAGCCATACATCGGTCAGAAGGAAGCTTACAAGTTAAGCTAAAGCTCCACTCCATGATAGATGGCAGTACTGCGAGTGACCAGAGGAATGTGACTCTGAACCTCTTCTACTAAAGAGATTCGCAAACCCTGCAAAGATGCAAGAGGCTCCAATATCAAGAAGCCATCAAGAGCCCATACTCTGAAATGATTTGTCATGACCATTAATGCTAAGAGCTAGATGTGAACCAGCCATCACCCAGCTCGTACGGTCCTGACACATGTTCATGCTTCTGTTCAAAGTATCTCGAACTTAACTCAAGTTTGGGACACTTTGAAGGGGGTCTTGTAGAAGAATAAAAAATCTCAGCTGAAGACATTCCTTCGCAACAGTGTAGAGAATGCAAAAGACTCAGGCTCAATGCAAAAAAGACAAAATAGAAGATATGGAAAGAAGTCCTTTCATTGTCATGTCTACCAAAGTCTAGTACAGATACATCAAGACCATACATAAGAGACTAATTTTGTTCTTCTACAAAGGATCTAGTACAGATTCGATAGAAGCCTAGAGGGATCTACAAGGGATGTAATCTTCATTGAAGCGCAGCCTTCCTTCTTCTCGATAGACATACTGGAAGATTAACTTCCATTGAAGCTTGTTCTGATATTCTTATGGGTGTATCATCTCAGAAACATATCAGCATTCCAGTACTTTGAAGAAGCCAGAGGCACAGCCACTTCTCTGCTCCAATCTCAGAAATAAGATGGTGGTAGGCCCCCCTCCCCTTCATTTATTCCAGAAGCTAATGTTAGGCGCAGCTATCTGCCTGTACCTCTAAAATGCGTAAGGGTGTCGTACCCTTCCCTTCGCAGCCAACGCCTTTATTATTCAGAGGCACAGCTACTTACATGAGTCCATATGAGGCGCAGGATGATGATATGCTCACACCATCTCCAGTCCTACGGCACAGTCATCTGCTCCATCAGAAGCTTAAGTCACTTCTCTATAGGAGACTTGGAAACTCCTATCGCAACTAATACAAGTCAACATGTCGCTCCAAAAGCACAATAACTTCGTCAACCTGAAGCACAAGCCTACTTGTCGCCTACAGCACAGTGACTCTGGTAGCCCAAAACACAGCTTCATAAGTTGCTCTCTAAGCACAGAAGTCTCATCGTCATTCAAAGCCAAGTCTACTCGTCACCTGGAAGCACAGAGGTTCTGTCGTCTCCAAAAGTACGGTCTACTCGTCGCCTCAGAAGCACAGCAGCACTTAGTCCTCCCCAAAGGTGCAGGAAGCATGGGTCTACCCTAATTGGTTTGTTTAAACCGCCTCTTGCAGAGAAGATTGGGATTAAATTATGATTGATATCATATCAGATTGATTTAAATCTTAGACGAGGATCAATTAGACTCCAAATCTAAGATGAAATCCCAAGATTTGCTAGGCTGTATTAGAGCAAGCCAATAGGCATGCACCACGTGTCACCTCCTTCGGTTATGTTTATAACTAGCAGAGATCTCGTTTAAGGGGAATCTTGAAGTCCGCTACGTGTCAGCACCGTAGAAGCCGTATCGTACAATAACGACAGATTCTTTCATATCTCAGGAACCCTAATGCACATCGCATATGTACTCGATTCTCTATAAATAGAAGGAGTTCTTCTTTCACCAGAAGAGGGGAATTGGAAAAGAGAAAAAGAAAGAGGGAACATTGACAATCGACAATTTTCAAAGGAGAAGAGCCAACCACCCTTATCCACCTATCAACCAAAGAACCAACCAACCAACCATCTTCAAGGGATCTTCTCATCCGGATAGCCTCTTGATCAGTGACCCAGAGTCCCATCAAAGATGCCAGAGAGCCATTGTAAGGTTGATTCGTCGTCAGATCGTCAACGGAGTAAAGGAGCCACTGTAGTGCTCGATCTCCACCATCACACTTTCCAAGAAACCTCTTCTCCCTATATTTAGAATATCCTGTTTAGGACTTCCTTCTTTGTACATAGATACCTTATACGTTCAATAAAGCAAAAAAGTTCGTTCAACCTTTTGTTACGTCGAACACCTAGTTTCTGCGGATCTAGAGAAGATGGCTTTCAAAGCATCCCAGTATGAGTAGAAATGTTGGGCCTTGACTGACCGGCTGGCTAAGGTCAAAATTACGATCGAGGAGGTGACCGACGCAAAAGAGGCTCAGGTCTGTCGTCGTGTAGCTATAGAATATCAGTACGAGGCCCTCCGGGAGCAGATCTGGAGGCTAGAAGAGACTTTGGCGCTCACGGAGATCGATTTGGAGAATTCGAGAGACGAGGAAGAGGCCCTTCGTCTACGCTCCGGGACTTTAGCCCGAGAGAAGGAGAATATTGGTATACGCCAGGCGAAACTGGCTCTTGTGCGCAAAAATCTGTCTCCGGCTGAAGATGAAGCTGCTGGCCATCAGGAGGTCGACGCCAAGCCCAAGCATTGGTTGGCCCCTAGATTTCTCTTTTAAGGGGCCGACTAGAAGGACTTATGCATCGGACTTCCCAGTTTTGACTTCTTTTTGTCTTTTTGTCTCTCAGTTTGCGAGAGACTACTTTGTAAACAAAGAAAGAAAACCCTTCCACTTTATAAATAAACATTTTGGCTTTTGTCTCTCTGCATGTCTTTCTGCTGTAAACCTTCTTGTACTAGAATGAGAATTCCCACAGAGGTAGCATGACGTGAGGGGTTGGAGATAACTCTATTGGGGATAGGAGTTTACTCAGAGGTAATATGGACGTGGTAAACATGAAAAATTTTTGGTGGTAGGACATTCCTTACTCAGAGGTTATATGGACATGGCAAGGATAGACTCTATGGGTGTATAGAACGACTTAGATAATTATGACAACCATGGGGGTTGTCATGGAAGGAATGTCTACTCAGAGGTAATACGGACATGCTAGGCACAATCTTTGCTAGGGTGTAGAATAACAACTCAGAGGTGGTATGGACGTGAAATATTTTCTAAATAGTTTATGACAGCACAAGGTTGTCATAGAAGAGACGACTACTCAGAGGTAATATGGACATGGTAGACGCAAACTTCATTTAGGGTGTAGAAAAACAATTCTGAGATAGTATGGACGTGAAATATCTTATCTATTGGGGTGATTGTAGAAGGGATGAATTCTTTTGGCAGAATTCAGGAACGCCCAAGGGGGTGTGGGCACCTATGCTGATTTGAACCTCAGACATAGTACTTCTTGAGGAACTTGCAATTGATTGACATCATTAGCAAGTCGTCGTTTGGTTTGGCCAGTCGGTAGGCACTATTAGAGAAGACCGTCTCTATAATGAACGGTCCTTCCCATTTGGGCTCGAACTTCCCAAGCGTCTTGTGAGTCATCACTATCGGTCTTCAAACTGATAAGACGAGGTTGCCCACTTGGAATGTTCTTTCCCGGACCTTTTTATTGAAGGTTCAGGAAATTCGAGCTTGGTAAAGCTCGATTCGTTGCTGAGCTAGCAGACGTTATTCATCCAATGCCTCTAACTCTTGTAGCCGCCGGTGTTGATTATCTTCGTCGGTCAGCTGGTTGGTGATGGCTACCCATAAAGACTGGATCTGGATCTCCAGGGGAAGCAATACCTCGCTTCCATAAACAAGAGAGAATGGTGTGTTGTCTATGGGTGTTCGAACAGTTGTGCGGTAAGCCCACAAACATTCGTCAAGTTTCTCATTCCAGTTACGCTTATTAGAAGAAACGACTTTATTAGTAATTTGATGGTAGTCTTGTTGAATGCTTCGGCTAGCCCGTTTGTTGTAGGATTGTAAGCTATTGACGCTATATTTTGTATTCAATTCTTATCGCAAAATTGATGGAATACGTGGCTCATAAATTGTGAACCATTGTCATGGGTAATCCTTCTGGGCACTCCGAAGCGGTATATGACGTGATGTTTAACAAAGCTGATCACATTTGAGATTTTTACCTTGGCCAGAGGTACTGTTTTCGCCCACTTAGAAAAGTAGTCAGTGATGGCGAGTATGAACCGGTGTCCTCTGAAGGATGGTGGACTGATCGTTCCGATGATTTCTATTCCCCATGCTTCAAATGGCCAGGAGACCACCGTAGGGTGTAGGAACTCCGAAGGTCTGTAGATGAAGTCAGCATGCAACTGACATATCCAGCACTTCTTTGCATATTCAACGGCATCTGCCATCATAGTAGGCCAGTAGTAGCCCATGCGATGCAGTCGGTCCTGTAACTTGGGACCAGGCTAGTGGGCTCACAGGTGCTATCGTGTGTCTCCCGGAATGCTTCTTGTGCTTCTATCTTGGATAAACATCGTAAAAGAAGCCCGTCGTATGAGCGACGGTACAGCATCTTAGAAGCTGTGTCATAAAAGAACCGGAGAGGGTGTCTCTTTACAGAAGTAGCTTCCTTCAGGTCTTTAGGTAAAATCTCGTAGACTGCATAGTCTATTAACGAGAATCGTCAGACCCGAATGTCAACATTAGCGTCCATTTGTACTGAGTAACTCAGATACATATATAGATTATTCTTGGGGCAAACCATCCCCCTGTCCATTACCGTGACACTATATTGGGTTCCAACATGAGCTGCTAGAGAAGCAGCGAGGTCAGCTAGCGCGTCAGCCTCCAAGTTCTGCAACCGAGGTACATGTTCTATAAAGAACCTTGTGAAGGTAGAGATGATATCGAATGCTGCCTGGTGGTAAGGAACCAGATCTTTATGTCGGACTTCGTATTGTCCTCGAACCTGGTTGATAGTCAGTTTTGAGTCACCATAGGCTTCGATGCAGTCAACCCCCATCTGTTTAGTGAGGTGGAGTCCAATGATGAGAGCGTTATACTCAACGATGTTATTGGTGCATGACTCCATGAGAGAATATGCACGGTGGATGACCAAGCCGTCAAGAGCGATGAGAACCACTCCGACCCCTGCAATGATCTCGCCTTTGGGCCATGTTCTTGAAGCACCGTCAAGGAACATGCACCAAACGGAGTTATCTGAGATATCATTGGACTCTAGGACTTTATCAGGGATGTCGTCATAGAGCTTTGATGTCTCGGGTACGGGTATGCTGCTAAGAAGTCGGCCAATGCTAGGCCCTTGAATGCCTTTTGTAGGACGAACACCATGTCATAAGGAGTCAAGAGTATCGCCCATGTGGCTAACCATGAGTTTAAGGCCCCTGGCTTGGTCATGAGGACCCGGAGGGGATTGATCTGGGAGATGACGTGGATCGTTTGTCCGGCCACATATTGGCGCGTCTTCTAGATGGCAAAAAGCAGAGCAAGATACTCCTTCTCCACAGGATTATACCGATGCTCGGCTCCAATCATGGTCCTGCTAAGGTAGTAGATTTCATGTTTGTGGCCTTCATTATTTTTTTGGGCTAGCAAAGTACCAAAAGAATGGTCCATAGCTCGGACGTATAGCAGAAAGGGTCTTCCCACGACTGGTGCTACTAGTACTGGAGGACTAGTGAGGTACTTCTTGATGTCATCGAATGCTGTCACGACCCGTACCCTAGAGTTAGGGCACGAGAACGTAACAATGCCCAGCCTACGCCGCAGTGTCGACGGTAGAACGCTGTCCTAGGTCTCAATGCATCTAACAGTATAAGACTAAACAGTTTATACTCCCCGAATGGGGGTGACATAGCAGATACAGTCTCAATCACATCTAAGGTAGAGCATGATAAAGATAGATAAAACATGAAATCCAAAACAAATACAGGAGATAGAAGTCTAAGTGTCTAAGATACATAAACCCAGAAATACATCTCAAAACTCAAATACATTAATCCACAAAGTAAATACAACTCCAGACAAAATGAAATAGTTATCTAAACAACCTCTACTGTGTCTCATCTAGGCTAGCAGGCAATCCCAGGCCATCTGTAAAATTTATTAATAGGTCCAGTCAGGACAGGAGCGAGCACATTACATCTCAACAGTTCATAGCAGGTTAGAAAATATAATCATACAGTAAAGTAAGATACAGGTACTGAAAGAAATGCAGTATGTAAACAGAGAGAGCTGTAACAGAAATATCTACTATAAATAAAGACTAACAGTGGCTAGTGAGTCAGAGTACAATATAGACATGTAAATGGCATAGGAGATTCTGATGCTACACTATGGAAGAGATTCTGATGCTACACTACTTGGATAGTATTCACATGTCTATTTCTACTCCCCCGTACCCCCAATCAGTACACAAGGATCCAAACAGGCTATGTTATGATTCTATGTAATAGCCCCCGAAGGGTGGTAAGCCCCCGAAGGGTGGTACATAGTAGTCCCAAAAATAGGGATTCTAGGAGATTCTAGGATACCCAGTGGATGGGATAAGAGATTCTAGGAGACTCTGTGATCATAAGAGTATGTGTCACAAGTAATCGAAGAACCTGTGAAGCATAGTGATACGACATGTAAGTAAAACGCACAGAACATGTAGTACCCGATGCTCCCTAAGGATAACATCTCAAGTAGGGATCCGTATAGTACCAATCCGTGTGACCAACGTGACAGTACAAGTAAAGTAATTTAATACAGAAAATAATTCTAAGCAGGATATGAAATGATCAGAGAATGTACTCGCCTGATAACTTGAACAGCCGATAAGTATAGGGGGGTCCAACTGAAGCCACAGAGTCCTATTTAAAGCAACACAGGTTACAAGGTGTTCAAGTTGTAATAAATGAATCCACAAACAATATATTTTATCCTAGGTTCTTCTAAGTCAAAACAACTCTAGGTCGACTCCGGTCAATAATCTAGTCAAACTAGGTCAAGTGTTGACTTACAGTTGACTTTGGGTCAACTGGTCAACTCTGGTCAAACAGGGTCAATTCTAGTCTAATATAAAGTGTACTTCGTTATTTGTACGTCGAAACTTACGACACGCAAATCGAGTTGAGAAGATTATCGGTAAGGTTGATAATCTTATTACAGTGATCCACGTGTCCAATTTGTCAATTTCAGCGATGTGAGATCACTGGAATTGGCTGATCTCAGTTTCGTTGTACTAATCCCGAAATACGAACATTATATGAATTAATTATTAATTAATTATAAAAAGGTTAAACTCAGAGAAATTATCAACAAACATTATCGGACGATGAAATGAATATCGCCAACGTGTCCAGAATGGTCAAATTAGCTAGAATAGCCTACCCAACGGTCCAATTTGGATACAAGGGCAAAAAGGTAATTTCGGGTCAAAATAGTGTCCGTGTCGGAGCCGTTTTGCACCAAAAAATGTGCAAGAAAATAAGTCTATAAAATATAACAAATTATATGTCCACGAAACCAGAATGACGATACGAACCCAACGGTATCTCCAGAATTGGATTCCGTTGACCCGATCTCAATTTGGCCCGTTGACCAGAACTTGGAATTCCAATTTGCACGGAAATGCGTGCCGGAGCCAAAGTTCTCAAAACTCAGCAAACTACATGTCAACGAGTCCAGAATGACGATACGAACTCAACGGTATATCCGGAATTGGATTCCGATGAGCCGATCTCAAAATGACCCGTTGACCCGGATGTTGGTATCCGACTTGCACCGAAATGCGTGCCGGATCCAATGTCCACCAAAACCTAGCAAATTATATGTCAATGAGTCCAGAATGATGATACGAACTCAACGGTATATCCGGAATTGGATTCCGATGAGCCAGCGTCAAAAAGTCCCGTTGACCCAGAATGTGGGACCCACTTTGCACCGAAAAATATGCCAGGGCCCACGTTCTCCAAATCTAACAAATTTTATATGAAAACATGCCAGAATGATGCCACGAGTCTAATGGTGGTGTCAAAAATGAAATCTGGAGTCCCGTGTTCAAAAATGGAATTCTACAAGTTGGAAATTACGAATTCGGACGGCCAACTTTGGCGTCGAATTCAACCAATCAAACAAGCTCACAATGAAACAAAACTGGAGGGGTAGTAAGAGGGTTATACCAGCTTCGCACCAAAACTGGTAGCATGCCAAACAGAGCTGCGGTGGAGGAGATACAAGCTGACGAAGTTGGCCCCGCGAAACTGTCCAAATTTAATACAATTTAAACGGTCAACTTGGTGGCCGGTTTTGATGTATCAAACGATAAAATTAACGGACAAAAATTGACATGAGTGAAGGTGGATATACCGACACTGTGACGGAGCGAAGAAATTGCCGATCTAACGGTCGGATTTTCGGAAAAATATGCGCGAAGTTGCTGCAACGGGACGATATTTCAGCGTCGTTCCCGAGCTCGTCACGACGGGACGTCGTGCAAAATGCACGAATCGCCCATACGTCGCGCTGGAGGAGGAGAGGCTGACCCCGGAGGGGTCGCCAGAGTTCGTCCAGCCCATGGGGGCACGGACACGGCGACCGGGTCGCCGGCGGCGGCGGCGTCCATGCACGCACGTGCGCGCGCTGTTACGCGGTGGCACGCTGGCCGGGTGCGCGGCCTGGCCGGCGATGGCCGACGACTGCGTAGAGGGGCGCACGGCCATGCAGGCGGGGGCACGGCGGCTACGCACCCCGACGAGGGTGGAGGTGGTGGTGATGGCTGATATGGTGGTTGATGAAAACTATGGTGATGGTGGCGGTTTTGATTCAATGGAGAGGAGGAGGATGAGTTGGACTGTTGTGGGTGGCCGACGGCCGACGGCGAGGCCGGCCAAGGGTGGTCGGTCCAGCCATGGGTTCGGGATGGCGGAGTGGTGTTGCAGCTACTGTGCATGGTTGGTTTTGGTATTGTTGTAGTTGTTGTAGGGAATCATAGGAAGAGAGAGAGAGAGAAATAGATGTAGTAATAATAAATGAGAAGAGAGAGAATGGGAGAAAAGTGTTATCCTAGAAATTAGGGCCGGCAGCACCATGCTGTGAGTGAGTGTGGGAAGTTTGAGAAATGAATGGTGATGATTTATTGGGAGGGAAAATCTAATGGCCAGAAATTAATGTGCTAAATGGGTCATTCCAAAGGATTTTAATATCAAAGAATTTTCTATTAAATATGGAAAAATAGGTAAAAGAGTACTTGGCATTTTTTTTGGGCAATAAAATATAAGGGTGTCATGATGGAGAATAACATGGAGCTGGGCTGTACTCGGTGGAGCCGGATTGGGTCAAAACTGGACATTGTGCAAAAATCGAATTAAAATTAGGCGATGATGATCATGGGCAAATAAGTAGCACATGGGAATTCCAATAAATGGGACACAAGTGGCGGACGGGTAGTAGGCTCAATGTGGGCCATGTCCATAATTGGGGCTGACAGGTTTTGGTAGACAGGGGACCCACAAATCAAGTTGGAAAATAAATGTGACACCGTGGGGTGAAATAAAATCGGGTCACGTGTCAGGAAAGTGGTGCGAAGCAAATGGAGCACAAGATGGCGTGTCTGAGTGGGACACGAAGGTCATGGGTGACGAGCGTCTCGAGTAGATCATCAATGAGAAGTTGGTTTCAAGAAACTGACTGGTCTTGCGCTCCCAAATTAAAAGTCACGGTAACGTGCTAATAATGATCAAGGAAAAGAGTGGAAAAATAATTAATGATCAAATGGTCTCAATCGACCCGAAGTTCAGCGAAACAAAAAGAGTACAAGGGAACAAGTTTGGATGGGACACTATATACCATCATGAAGGTAATCCTGTCCACTCCAAAACTCGTGAAGAAGATTTCCAGAGTTGAACATCCCTGACACTCCAAATATCAAAGGCACGGAAAAGCACAAATAAGGAAAAAATAACAGATTATATTATTTATCAAAACCAATCAATCAGAAAATAAAATAAAATAAAATGAAAAAAATTAACCCGAAATTCAGGGTGCTCACATCCTACCCACCTTATAAAAATTTCGTCCTCGAAATTAAAATGTCCATACTCCCTCTAGGTCAAACCCCCACAATCAAAGTCCCAGAACTTAAACAAATCATACCATCAAAAAAAGAACGGCATACAGGGTCATGGCATACGGTGGTAGTGAAAGTCTCATCTAGGTATACTAGTCGTGCTAATACCAAAACGGTCATAGGGTATCAAAACACACAAGAAATCCAGGGTGCTAAAATAGAAAAGTTACAGAAATAACAATCATCAAAACTGTAAGGCAGTCTGCCATCCTATATGAAAACTGGTACTCATCAAAAAAAAATAAAGAAGGGTAACTACCAATCATCTAAAATGGTACAGAAAAATCAAATTCAAAAGTTAAAGAATTGAAAGTCACTTGCATTGAAATCCAATCACAATATATATAGAGAGAGCGTCAGAGAGGAAAAGCTAGCATTATGTAATGTTATGTAGTTCGTGTGTGTATGTGAATATACATGAGAGTGTATAGGAGGATTTGGGTTTCAAACAGTAACTATCAAGTTACACTAATCATAGCATATTGGTTAAACAATCTACAATACACAATTCATTTACTCCTAACATGCATGGCTAACCATATACATATACATATATAAAGAGGTAGAGAATTAGTTATGTATCTATATATTATAACATGTATGCCTAAGCCCTATATATATCTATCTAGGTATATAATCATAACATAGAGGGGAAGGGTTAGGTTACATGACAGTGTATACTATGTTAGGGTGTGTGTGTGTCCTTGTACAGGGTTATAGCTTAGTATTGAAGGTTAAATCCAGTTTTAGTTCAGCATTTACATAGAAAAAATCTGAAAATAAGCTAACACTTAAACCAGGATAATATTAACATAATGCAATTTCAAAATTTAGGAGTTTGAAACATCAAAACTAATTTCAATGCTCCCAATACATCCTAGCATGATAGAAATGAAACCCTAACATACTATCAATACATTTATCTACGCATACAGTTCAATATTACATGTTAAATCTGAAATCGAACTAAACATTTGAAATCAATGTAAAAATGTTAACATGTATTCAGTTTCCAGGATTTTGGTAAAATTCAACATCAAAACCAACTCAATGTTTATCACAGACTAACATGTAAGAATATGAAACCTAACATTTTATCCCTACGTGAAACAATGTACACAGCTCTAAATATTACATAAAAAAATGGAACGACAAATTGAACTAACATTTGGAATCCTGTATCAAGGGTTAATATGCACACAGTCTCAGATTTTTCAAATTTAACATAACTTAACCAATTTCTCTAAAAATTGAAATCCTGCAGATATCATACATTTGTAGTTATATAAACAAAACTAACAACATGTAACCTATATTTGAATTACGACTTTAAACTGGGAAAAACAGAAAACCAGGAATATTAGGGTTTGGAAATTAACATCAACAACATATTAATATTTATTTAGATAGGTTGGAAATCAAGCGTAGCATGCATATGTATCAGGCAAAGTGTCTGCTATATATATATATTCATGTGCATTCTCATGTCCCAATTTAAAAATTAATTCTACGTTAAGACTAACATTTAAATTCCTACCAAAATTGCAAGCAGGTGATTGACGAAATCAAGACAGTTTTATTATTATTATTCAATACTAGAATAATAGCAAGAAGGAAATAACGATAAAAGCTGTTTGCTTATTTGTCTAAAAGAAGGAACCATTTGAAACTCAGAGCTGAAATATCAAATCCCAAGATAAAGTCTAGCAAAATCATCGATTCATTGTATTAAGAAGAATTTCATGGTAAGAAGTTACACAAGCTACTCCTAAGTAAACAATGAGAAACAAAACAAAACAAAACAAAACAACAATAATTCCTTTTTTTTTTGAATGACTGAAACAAAAGTAGAAAAAACATGTTCGAAAATATTTAAGGTACAATCTGATAATCATATGCGTCTATCCAAAAACCATGGTACTCTAAATCCTCGTCATACTAGTAAGCAAGGCTACGATAATCACAGAGTCCTCGACTTTGGCACATACTTCTAGAATCATGGTATTTAACATTTTTGCGATGCCGCTAGCTTGGCTGCGAAAACCTTAAATTCCCACACCCGAGAAATAAATCCAAAATTAGACTATATGTCCTCACCATGCTGGCTACTATGACTATAGAAGACTAGATTCCATAACATAGATGACCTAGCCCATATAATTTCATCTTGCCAAAAATTAAATTAATCAACAATGAATTCCCAAAAATCAAATCAAATTTATCAACGAACATCAAAATTCAAAAATGAACAAAATCCTTCAAATCATATAACTACAAACTCGGATGCTATAGCTAACATCAAGATTCAAAATTCAACAATCTTCATCAAAATCAATAAGTACAAACTCAAATTCAATAATAATCCCTCAAAATCAAATTTAACAACAGAAAGTAAAGATAAATCAAATCAAGGAAAAAGAGTTTTCAAATCAGAGTTAAACAAGATTCTCAAGGGTCGTCCCAGGAATATCTCAAGGGATCCTAATTGTGATTGAGTATCTTCAAAAATATATCCTTATTCCTACTGCAGGCTGTAGTGGTACCCTAGTTCGAATACCACTACATAAACTCGACCTGCATGGGCCACCACTAAAAATGTGTCACGACCCGCACCCTAGAGTTAGGGCACGAGAACGTAACAACGCCCAGCCTACGCCGCAGTGTCGGCGGTAGAACGCTGTCCTAGGTCTCAATGCATCTAACAGTATAAGACTAAACAGTTTATACTCTCCGAATGGGGGTGACATAGCAGATACAGTCTCAATCACATCTAAGGTAGAGCATAATAAAGATAGATAAAACATGAAATCCAAAACAAATTACAGGAGATAGAAGTCTAAGTGTCTAAGATACATAAATCCAGAAATACATCTCAAAACTCAAATACATTAATCCACAAAGTAAATACAACTCCAGACAAAATGAAATAGTTATCTAAACAACCTCTACTGTGTCTCATCTAGGCTAGCAGGCAATCCCAGGCCATCTGTAAAATTTATCAACAGGTCCAGTCAGGACAGGAGCGAGCACATTACATCTCAAAAGTTCATAGCAGGTTAGAAAATATAATCATGCAGTAAAGTAAGATACAGGTACTGAAAGAAATACAGTATGTAAACAGAGAGAGCTGTAATAGAAATATCTACTATAAATAAAGACTAACAGTGGCTAGTGAGTCAGAGTACAATATAGACATGTAAATGGCATAGGAGATTCTGATACTACACTATGGAATAGATTCTGATGCTACACTACTTGGATAGTATTCACATGTCTATTTCTACTCCTCCGTACCCCCAATCAGTACACAAGGATCCAAACAGGTTATGTTATGATTCTATGTAATAGCCCCCGAAGGGTGGTACATAGTAGTCCCAAAAATGGGGATTCTATGAGATTCTAGGATACCCAGTGGATGGGATAAGAGATTCTAGGAGACTCTGTGATCATAAGAGTATATGTCACAAGTGATCGAAGAACCTGTGAAGCATAGTGATACGACATGTAAGTGAAACGCACAGAACATGTAGTACCCGATGCTCCCTAAGGATAACATCTCAAATAGGGATCCGTATAGTACCAATCCGTGTGACCAACGTGACAGTACAAGTAAAGTAATTTAATGCAGGAAATAATTCTAAGCAGGATATAAAATGATCAGAGAATGTACTCGCCTGATAACCTGAACAGCTGATAAGTATAGGGGGGTCCAACTGAAGCCACAGAGTCCTATTTAAAGCAACACAGGTTACAAGGTGTTCAAGTTGTAATAAATGAATCTACAAACAATCTATTTTATCCTAGGTTCTTCTAAGTCAAAACAACTCTAGGTCGACTCCGGTCAATAATCTAGTCAAACTAGGTCAAGTGTTGACTTACAGTTGACTTTGGGTCAACTGGTCAACTCTGGTCAAACAGGGTCAATTCTAGTCTAATATAAAGTGTACTTCGTTATTTGTACGTCGAAACTTACGACACGCAAACGAGTTAAGAAGATTATCGGTAAGGTTGATAATCTTATTATAGTGATCCACGTGTCCAACTTGTCAATTTTAGCGATATAAGATCACTGGAATTGGCTGATCTCAGTTTCGTTGTACAAATCCCGAAATACGAACATTATATGAATTAATTATTAATTAATTATAAAAAGGTTAAACTCAGAGAAATTATCAACAAACATTGTCGGACGATGAAATGAACATCGCCAACTTTTCCAGAATGGTCAAATTAGCTAGGATAGCCTACCCAACGGTCTAATTTGGACACAAGGGCGAAAAGGTAATTTCGGGTCAAAACGGTGTCCGTATCGGAGCCGTTTTGCACCAAAAAATGTGCAAAAAAATAAGTCTATAAAATATAACAAATTATATGTCCACGAAACCAGAATGACGATACGAATCCAACGGTATCTCCAGAATTGGATTCCGTTGACCCGATCTCAATTTGGCCCGTTGACCAGAACTTGGAATTCCGGTTTGCACGAAAATGCGTGCCGGAGCCAAAGTTCTTAAAACTCAGCAAACTACATGTCAACGAGTCCAGAATGACGATACAAACTCAACGGTATATCCGGAATTGGATTCCGATGAGCCGATCTCAAAATGACCCGTTGACCCAGATGTTGGTATCCGACTTGCACCGAAATGCGTGCCGGGTCCAATGTCCACCAAAACCTAGCAAATTATATGTCAACGAGTCCAGAATGACGATACGAACCCAACGGTATGTTCAGAATTGGATTCCGATGAGACGGCATCAAAAAGTCCCGTTGACCCAGAATGTGGGACCCACTTTGCACCAAAAAATGTGCCAGGGCCCACGTACTCCAAATCTAACAAATTTTATATGAAAACACACCAGAACGACACCACGAGTCTAATGGTGGTGTCAGAAATGAAATCTTGAGTCCCGTGTTCAAAAATAGAATTCTACAAGTTGGAAATTACGAATTCGGACGGCCAACTTTGGCGTCGAATTCAACCAATCAAACAAGCTCACAATAAAACAAAACTGGAGGGATAGTAAGAGGGTTATACCAGCTTCGCACCGAAACTGGTAGCACACGAAATGGAGCTGCGGTGGAGGAGATACAAGCTGACGAAGTTGGCCCCGCAAAACTGTCCAAATTTAATACAATTTAAACGGTCAACTTGGTGGCCGGTTTTGATGTATCAAACGATAAAATTAACGGACGAAAATTGACATGAATGAAGGTGGATATACCGAGACTGTGACGGAGCGAAGAAATTGCCGATCCAACGGTCGGATTTCCGGAAAAATATACACGAAGTTGCTGCGACGGGGCGACATTTCAGCGTCGTTTCCGAGCTCGTCACAACGGGACGTCGTGCAAAATGCACGAATCTCCCATACGTCGCACTGGAGGAGAAGAGGCTGACCCAGGGGGGGTCACCGGAGTTCGTCCAGCCCATGGGGGCACGGCCACGGCGACCACGTCGCCGACGGCGGCGGCGTCCATGCACGCACGCGCGCGCGCTGTTACGTGGTGGCACGCTGGCCGGGTGCGCGGCCTGGCCGGCGATGGCCGACGACTGCGTGGCGGGGCACGCGGCCATGCTCGCGGGGGCACGGCGGTGGCGCACCCCGACGAGGGTGGAGGTGGTGGTGATGGCTGATATGGTGGTTGATGAAGACTATGGTGATGGTGGCGGTTTTGATTCAATGGAGAGGAGGAGGATGAGTTGGACTGTTGTGGGTGGCCGACGGCCGACGGCGAGGCCGGCCAAGGGTGGTCGGTCCAGCCATGGGTTCGGGATGGAGGAGTGGTGTTGCAGCTGCTGTGCATGGTTGGTGTTGGTATTGTTGTAGTTGTTGTAGAGAATCATAGAAAGAGAGAGAGAAAGAGATGTAGTAATAATAAATGAGAAGAGAGAGAATGGAAGAAAAGTGTTATCCTAGAAATTAGGGCCGGCAGCACCATGCTGTGAGTGAGTGTGGGAAGTTTGAGAAATGAATGGTGATGATTTATTGGGAGGGAAAATCTAATGGCCAGAAATTAATGTGCTAAATGGGTCATTCCAAAGGATTTTAATATCAAAGAATTTTCTATTAAATATGGAAAAATAGGTAAAAGAGTACCTGGTATTTTTTTTGGGCAATAAAATATGAGGGTGTCATGATGGAGAATAACATGGAGCTGGGCTGGACTCGGTGGAGCCGGATTGGGTCAAAACTGGACATTGTGCAAAAATTAAATTAAAATTAGGCGATAATGATTATGGGCAAATAAGTAGCACATGGGGATTCCAATAAATGGGACACAAGTGGCGGACGGGTAGTAGACTCAATTTGGGCCATGTCCATAATTGGGGCTGACAGGTTTTGGTCGACAGGGGACCCACAAATCAAGTTGGAAAATAAATATGACACCGTGGGGTGAAATAAAATCGGGTCACGTGTCAAAAAAGTGGTGCAAAGCAAATGGAGCACAAGATGGCGTGTCTGAGTGGGACACGAAGGTCATGGGTGACGAGCGTCTCGAGTAGATCATCAATGAGAAGTTGGTTTCAAGAAACTGACTGGTCTTGCGCTCCCAAATTAAAAGTCACGGTAAGGTGCTAATAATGATCAAGGAAAAGAGTGGGAAAATAATTAATGATCAAATGGTCTCAATCGACCCGAAGTTCAGCGAAGCAAAAAGAGTACAAGAGAACAAGTTTGGATAGGACACTATATACCATCATGAAGGTAATCCTGTCCACTCTAAAACTCATGAAGAAGATTTCCAGAGTTGAACATCCCTGACACTCCAAATATCAAAGGCACGGAAAAGCACAATTAAGGAAAAAATAACAGATTATATTATTTATCAAAACCAATCAATCAGAAAATAAAATAAAATAAAATAAAAAAAATCAACCCGAAATTCAGGGTGCTCACAAATGCGCGTTGGCATTCTTCTGTCCAAACAATAGAAACCCCTTTCTTCATCAATTTGGTGAAAGGTTGACATCTACCAGAGAGATTTGCTATGAATCTTCAGTTATTTTCCAAGCGCCCTTACAGGCCACGGAGCTCGCGAAGGTTCTTCGGAGGAGCCATATCCAAGATCGCCTTAGTCTTCTCAGGCTCAATATGAATACCCTTGGCTGTGATGATAAAGCCCAAGAATTTGCTACTGAAGACTCCCAGAAATGACTTGGTTGGGTTCATCTTCAGTTTATGTGTTCGCATTAAGTCGTACACAATTCTCAAGTCATCTAAGTAATTGGACTTCTTTTTGCTTTTGATGGCATTGTCATCAACGTAACATTCTACCGTCTTTTAGAGGTGCTTGCGGAATATGGTACTCATTGCCCGTAGGTATATTGCTCTCACATTCTTCAACCTGAAGGGCATCACTGTGTAACAGTATATCCCTTTTGGAGTCCAAAATGAAGTATTCATCTCGTCTTCAGAAAATATTTTGATTTGGTTGTAGCCTGAGAAACCATCCATAAAGAACATATGCTCGAAGCCACAAGTATTGTCGATCATCACGTCAGTGATTGGAAGGGGAAACTCATCTTTTGGGCAGTCCGAGTTATGATCCTTGAAGTCTATACAGACCCAAATTCTCCCGTTCTTCTTAGTGACTAGGACAATGTTGGCTACCCAATTTGGGTGGGGTTCTTCGCGAATGAAGCCACTCTCTAAGAGTTTATTGACTTCCTTCTCGATAGCATCTATGATGTTGGGGCAAAAATGTCGTTGTTGCTGTTTGACAGGCTTAGCATCGGGTAGGATGTTGAGACGGTGCATGGCGACTTGCGGGTCTAAACCCGACATATCTTCGTAGCTCCATGCAAAGATGTCAATATATTCTCGGATAAGCTGTATCAGAGATTCTTTGTCTTCTCTTGTCAAACTTTTGCTGATGAAGATGGGTTTAGGGGAAACCTCATCTCCTACCTCAACTTGAACGACTTCATCTTCAGAGGGAGGTTCGCGTTGTTCGAAGTGCCATTCCCATTGGGATTCGAGGCGTTGGGCCCATGGTTCATCTTCGAAGTATTCAAGCATTTGGTCTTCATCCTCGACTAGGGGATCTGTGGAGACCATATTGATAGAAAATATCTTTTTAGAGGCTTAGCCGATACTGGTATCAAAGTCCCAGGTTGAGGAGTTTGAGGAATGTGAATGCATCGGGACCTCCAATTCAGAGCTTTCCGACGTTGTTATGGGTGAAACGTAACCCAACCTCCGGCGAGTGCGTTGGTAATAATTTTGGGACTTTCCCTACAGGGCACAAAGTCTTAAGGGAATTTGTCGGCCTTTGTCATAGTTCAGTCCTCTGTCACTGTTCAAGTCGTAACCTATTTTCTAGATGAGATTTTTGTCTTGAGTAGTGTAACGATAGAGTTGCATCTTGCCGTTATCGGGTTTTGGTTCTGCCGAAGCCAGTCACTGTGGATGCTCCAATCGGCCGAAGATGATGGGTTCCTCCTCCTTCTTCCTTGTTGGAACCAAGAAGTAGGCACCTTGAGAAGGGACAACTCGGCTTGCGAGGTTGGCGGTTGTCACTTGTGTTTGTAGCATATATAGAGCATTGTCTAAGAAATACCTAGTGTTCCAATGCGCACAAGAGTAATTCAAAGACAACTTCCTGCAAAATTTTATCCCGAGGGATTACATAATCTAAAAAGTGCACCTCGATATTGGTGCATACAGTCTCCCAATTCTTCATCCATGAGCACCAGGGATGTCTCGGAGGAAGGTAGAGGATGTTTTCTCTTCAGCTTAACTACCAAGAGGGCTGCAGTCGGAGGTTCGTATGACCTCAGAGTTAGCTCTGGAGCCTTCCGGGCGAGCCTTATTTGCATAGGCACCTGGCCAGCCTCTGACATTGTCGAAGATGATCTAGTCGGAGCTTTACCTCAGAGCTTGATGACGAGGGGAACCGACTTCTTAGGAGGTTTTCCCTTTAATCGAACCTTCAATGGTTCTTTAGCGACAATCGTGCTCTCTGTTTCATCATTGGTGTCATTGGCGTCGTCGTCCCATGGGACTGATTTATACATATCAGCATCTGTACAGTATGCTTTGAGTCCTCGGAAGGGATCGATGTCAACGAACTCGGTCTTGATAGTCTCGTCGCTGGCCACATACTTCATGCATTGATGGAGAGTGGAGGGCACGATCATGTGTATTCATGAATCCATGGTCGTCCCAATAGCATGTTGTAGTTTATGTCTGCGTGAATGACATAGCAAGTTACATCAGTCTGGAGATCACCTATTTGGCATTTCAGGCGAATATTGCCCAGGGGTTCACTCTTCCCAGCGTTGAAGCTGCTGATTGTAGTATTTGATATGGTCAGCCGATGTATCGGGATCCCCAAAGCTTGGAGTAAACTCCGAGGGATGATGCTAAGAGAAGAGCCATGGTCGATGTGGATGCGATCGACCTTCATGGCACTAACATACCATGTATAGTACAGGGGTCGGTTGTGCCGATTGTTCTTCAGTAGCATGGCCTGCTGAGTGAGGGTGATGTTGGGGATTACCTTGACCACACTGTGACAATGTGGACACTCAGCTGGGTTTTTCTTGGGCAGTTTCACCTGAGTGAGGAAGGAGTCAGCATTCTGTAAAGCTTTGCTGAGGGTGTCTCCAGTCTCTTTGGAGAGATGAAGGAGCTCGAAGAGTGACAGTCAGGCTGGAGTATTAGCCAGCTGCGCCAATATATCAAAATTATAGGGCTTGATCGGCCCTATTGCCGAGTATTTTCTCAGAGGCTTGTCAAACTGAATCTCCTTCTGCTTCTGTTTATCTGCAGCAGGCGCTTGAGATGGGCCTACTTTCGATGTATTAGGAGCGTTGGCCACAGCGGATGGAGGTGTTTCCTCCTCTAGAGCTTGTTCTCTTCTCGTTGGTGAGCTAAACGAGTGGTAACCAGAGTGTCATCTGTTCGATGTAGAAACCATTCAACATGCCTTGACCTTATTTCCCTTGACAGAGCGCGCTGCAGGCACCATCATGTCAGGGGTGAGATCAGGGTGGATCCACATTACTTTGCCTCGCGACATCGTAAACGGGATGAGGCCTTGGGCGTTGTCCTGGGTCGGTGGAAGATTGACTACTTCCATCGTCGCTCTTGGGATAGAAACGAAGCCGTCTTGAGCCTCTGTCCTCGAAAAACTTTCGAACTGGAGAGTGACCATGTTGGCGGTAAAAGTCTTCTCCTCATAGTCGAGTGAGATGACTTTAGCGTTGATGAGGTGCTGGATTTATCTTTTCAACACGTAACAATCATGCGTCGAATGGTGGACATACTGGTGGTAGTGGCAGTATTTTGGATTATCCACCTTTTTCACTTCATCGGAACGCCTAGGAGGCAGGAGCTGAAGTTTGCCTCTTTGCCAACATATCGAAGAGTTCTATTGTGTCTTCGTCGTTGAAAGAGTAGGTCCCTTTCGACCTCTGCGCTTCGGTCGGCTTCAGGTTCGCTGATGCCGAACCTTTGGAGATGTTGACGGTATTGGCTTGCTTCCCTTTTTCGTCTTTATTGTCGGATGGGCTCTTTCCTTTATCTTCGAGAGAGGGGAAGTTCAGTCCCAGTAATTGTGCATCCTGTGCTTCTCTTTGAGCTACATCCGCCTCTGTGATGAAAGGTGTCCACTCTACGCATGGAGCACTATGCCACAACTTGATTACAGTAAGCATGGTCTTGCGACAGGAGTCCATAAGCATGGGCTCAGGTATACCGGGAGGTAACCTCAAAGCGGACTAGCGGAAGCGCTCAACGTATGCGCGTATAGGTTCCTTCTCCTTCTGGACTATGTCCATGAGGGTCAACGTCGTCATGTCCATTCCTCTTTGGTAGAATCGATTGAGGAATAGGTTCTTCAAGTCTTCGAAGGACGAAATATAATTGTCCGAAAGGCTGCAAAACCATTCGTAGGCCACCCCTTGTAGGGCTCCTATGAATATGTTGGTAAGGAGTGTGTCATCCTTTGGCAGATGTCCCGTTACTGAGGCAAAGTACCTCAAGTATTGGTGGGGAGACTCCTTCGCATCGAACGGCGTGAGTGTCTGCGGATTATATTTGGGAGGATAGATCACATTATCCCATTCGGCAGGATATAGCTGTCGAATCCCCATTTTTTGGAGTGTTGCTCGATTTTTATTGGCGTCATAGTAAGCATATAACTCTTTAATGGCCTGCTGCATTTCATTCAACACTGTAGGCCTGGTTGTCGATGGAGTAGATGATGCTAGCGCTGCTTGGCTCGCGATAGGAAGCACACTGGACCCCCCATTAGTCGCTGGGTCTGGAGAAAGAGTGGTGATAGTGGGGGTCAATCTCTTCTTGATCTCTAGGACAACAGAAGCTAAGGACTTCATAGTAATGTTCAACATGTTTAGGCTCTCCTCAAGAACCTCTATATGTTTCTGCTGACTGGAGCCTTCGCTGCTTTTTGTATTATTGTTACCTTCGGCCATGAACACGGACACCATGTACGGGTGGGTAGAAGGGACAGTAGATCTTTCGTTCTCCGGTTCAGATGGTTGAGTCCCGTCGTCTTGTGGATAAACTGGTAGGTTGCAATCATCTTCTGACTCGTTATAATTGCGACCCCCAGCTTTTTGGCTACCTGCGCCTTCAGAGGTATCTGTGTCATACAGCCCCTCATCGGATTGGAAAGTCGGATTATCGTAAACGGTGGGGGGTTGGCTACCCCCAGCTGTAGTGTCATCTCCCTGCGATAAGGATCCAGATCTGGCACACGTGCCTTGGAAAACACCCGTACTGGACATTGTCGTCTTGCTACCCCTAGTCCGATTCTTTGGCTTGTTAGCCAAAACGGAAGGGTTCTTAGGAAGCTTCTTGAGAGACGGAGAACCTCATGCTGCATTGCATGAAGCAACACAGAGTTCATTCTCCTTTTCACTAGATGCCACCGGTTGCAGTCTTTGGAAGACGGACCGCCTTTTTGGTGGCTGCACAGCTGTTTGGCAACAGCAGCAGTTGATGGTGATCTGGGTGCAGTTGTGCCTTGATTTAGATATGTCCTGCATCGCAGATCCCTCCCTCGCTTTACGCTTACGGGGAGTTGTTGGAGTCTCCAACCCTATACTCTTTTCGTGTGCATAGGGGAGCTGCACGCAGGAGTGAGGATATGGAGATAGCTTTCCTCTTCTCAGTTCATGTACGTGAAGTACGCTCAGGTCCTGGTCGGAGAGTTGCTGACGAGGTAGACTCCTTCCATGCTTACAGGAATATTGTTCGCACGAGTCTAACTCGATGATAGGTACCCCCTGGCTTGAATCACGTACATGAGCGCTCAAATGACAGCGGGTTTTGCCGGTCGAGGCATAGAAGCACTCAGACCAGTTTTGTACAACTTTTCATTGGCTGCACGTATGACTGTCAACGCAGGCCTTTAGTCTACTGTTGGCTTAGCGCTTTGATTGCGTGAAGCGAGTGCTGCCTTGGATTTTATTTTACTACCCTAGAAGATGTGTAGTATTCAGAGTCCAACAGCGTGGTTGGCATAGCACTTTGGCCGTGTAAGGTACGTGCTGCCTTGGATTTCTTTGTGTTACCCCTAGAAGGTGTATAACGTTCAGAATCCAACATAGCCTTACCTGATGGGTAGGCGATTCTGTCAAAGCCAGAAGACCTTGGCTGTGCAATTTTCTTCCTCTGCAGGTGGGTTATTGCACGCTTCTTTCGGCGTTGTGTCTTCGTCACGCCCGCCATAGGGGAGCCGTAATCCTCGTTGCGTTTTCCCGAAGTGGGAACTGAGCGATACAGCATGTCAGCAACAGTCGAAATCTTCTTCGGGGCTTCGTCGGTCGGGGGGTCCTGGAGCGCAGTCTCCTCCGTCATGCTGCTCATCGCAGCCACCTTCGGTGTTACGACCCGCACCCGATATAGGGACACGAGTGCGTAACAGCATCCAGCCTACGCCACAAAATCGACGGTAGAACGTTGTTTTAGGTCGCTAACTACAACTCACACAATGTATATATAATGTACCTGTCATAGATCTTAACTCCGAATGGAGGACAAGTATAAGATATGATAATACTCAATCACAGTCTAAGCACGATAAGATATCACAGAAGTCTAAATAACTATAAGACTCAACAAACAACAACTAATATTAATATTCAAAGATAACTCAAATACAATATCAAAATCTCCATTTATTACAATTCAAGTTCCAAACATGAAGTCTAAGACAAGTCCATTAAACTAGTCTCCCGATCACTCCAGAGAATCGGGACCCAAGATAGCTATCCCCTCCTCACAAAAGTCCTCTGGGTTCTCTGTAAAATTTTGTCAACATATCCAGTCAGGATTGGAACGAGCACATCTCATCTAGAAATTCCAAGTAAATGACAAGGACTATAAAGCAGTTATAGGCAGTTATATTGATGAACATGGTAAGTTTAGACAAGTAATGAAGTAGAGCAACAGTTTAAAGAACGGGAAAAATAAATACAGTAAATTATAAGAGCATGGCAATGAAGACTGTAAAATGTAGCTAACTGAACTAGAGCAAATGTGATACGAGTCCAAACAGTACAATATAAACCAAGTGTGATTCCAGTATGAGTCCAGTAAGTGATTCTAGTCAGAGATTCGAGTTAGTGATTCGAGTATTGGTGATTCGAGTAGGTACTTCGAGTAGGTGATTCGAGTATTGGTGATTCGAGTAGGTGTTTCGAGTAGGTGATTCGAGTTAGTGATTCGAGTATTGGTGATTCGAGTAGAGTACGGCACATCACACGCTCGGCCAAGCGGTGATGGCTATCATTCTTGTAAGGTGGTTCTTGTTGAATACGGCACATCACATACCAGGCCCAACAGCGACGACTATCCTTCTTGTAGTGTTGATTCTTGTATAATTTACACATTTAATACTTGTAGGTGTTTCGAGTAGATGATTCTTGTCAATGGTTCGAGTAATAGAGGCTAGACGAGTCAAGTACATGTATTGCGAGTAAATGAATCTAGAATACTAATATATGTTGTGACAGAGAATCAAATCGAACTATACTGGAACTGAATCACAGTAATCATCAAATAAAAGAAAGAACTATCATAAAATGTAGGTGTCTGTCGTCTAGAGCAATGAGTGAGGATCGATGCCCAAAGTGGTGTCACACAACCTATATTTGAGATATACAGGGTTATTGGATGTTCTAGTGTAAACAGTGTATTTAGATGAACTAACTATATGCTTCTAAGCCTGTTCTAGGTCAATACAAGTCAATTTGGTCCATCCTAGTCAAACCTAGCTAATTGGTCAACTTAGTCTATATCTAGGGTTTTGGCAATTTGGGCTAAGTAGACTATTCCAATGCTAGGCTAATGTAGCATCAATACTATATTCTATTGTATAGATTAGCTCATCTATGGCCCAAACTCTATATCAAACCACCCTTAATCCTCATACATATATCATTGCATATATCTTATAATATATCATACCTAAAGTCAATATCTATCAATAATTATCATATGTATATATATTGCATACACATGTATCTCATCTCACACATATAAATATATACCAACATTCAACCCCTATGCTTAGATACCTATAAATCCTATTATGCACTCATAACTCCAAGGAATGAACCTAATAAGCTACAACAATCACCTCTCTATCCTATCAGTTAACTCCCTATAACTGATCAATACCAACCCTTCATTCCTATATGTATACTTATATCCCCTGCTAACCCAAGCACAGGTAATGAGAGGGGTTTCTTGTGGGGCCTTGGATCCACATGCTAACACATTCACTCTACCTAAGCAGGTAATACCCAGAGCTCCCTATAACTGATTCCCCCCTCTTGCTAACTCTGATGTAACCATACACCTCTCTCACAGGACACTTAACCTGGGTCTCACTCTGTATACCTCATATCCGAACACAAGGGTAGATAATATATCATGTTGGACACCTTAGTTAAATAGAACCTATTTGTTCAGAGCATGCTTGACTGATACTAAAAGGGAAGAATTTATACGTAAACAAATAAAAGTACAAGTAAGGACATAACATAATACATTACCAGGGAAGTGGGCAAACATCTGCTATTGGATTGAGCTCCTAACATTGACTGCACAGCCTAACTTAAGACTGAACACCCAACCCATCTATAGGGACTGAACATGGGCTCAATATGCAGGACAACATCTGGGAATTATAGGACATTTACCAGAGGGTTTAAAACATGTGCCCAAGGATCTGGATAATGGAAAAGGGAAATTAGGACCCACAGTGGCATAGACAGAACATATAAGATACTAAATGGATGCAGGACAAGTTCCATCCACAATGGGGTTGCACATATGAAAGCAAAATGGATAATATGATACGTAAGTAAATGAATGGGAATTCGATCATGTATTAGACATGGGCTAGCATCTAAGATGTTCTATTTCATATCTGGGCTGAACCATGGTAATAGCAGAATCTGTAAAAGGAAGTGTAGTAATTAACAAGCTATGGACAGTGGGGTATACATGATCTTCACAATGCAGGGTCTGTACAAGAAGGTCTACACATTGCCCAACCTGCAGGATAGATTTCTAGTAGAAAAGATGGGCAGCACTTGTATTGCTCAACTGCATCACATTGCAGGGCATCTTAAGGTTAGAGAAAGGAAATGAATATTAAGAGGAATCATGAATACATATTGTGGTAAAGTGGTCTGATACAATGGGAGGCTAGTACATGTTAATGGGTATGTACAAAAGAGTAGGGACCCGACACAAAGTCATCACAAAGGACCAAAGTGGACACAGGGACTGGTACACTAATATGTATGACCAAACTGCAACCTACTTATATAGAAAACTCTAGTCCCCTCTCTAAAATACCTACAAGCTACTCATGCCCTGCCCCAAACACAGGTTAAATACCTGCACTTGGCCCTTACCTCTGGATACCTATAGCCTCTCTATTGATAATGGCCCCATATGACAGCATGCATCTATGTATATAATATATCAATAGCAGCATATATACTTAGTTTAGGCATTAATACATGACATATGCATATGTCTCTATATATATATTTAAACACGTACATATATATACTTACCTAGAACATATATTTACATCCAAATCCCATTACATCTAACCCAAATTCCTGAACACCACTCTCCTCTCAGATCTTCCCCTCACTCCTAAACCACTTGTATCATAAAGGGGAAATGCTTACAAGGGCATGGCACAATAGGACATCAATCTGTAGGAGGCTAACGCTCAGGTTAGGGCAAGGCAGAAAATAAGGCTTTCTATAGGATCGTCTGAGAATACATCAAGGCAAGGAATTAATGTATATGGGTATGGGGTAAACTTAAGGTACTCGAATGGCCAAGTCTGAATGGAAACCCACTTTGCAATCCATGTTCAGATATGAACAATGGCAGAACATCAGTTTATATAAGATATCCCTGTAACAGTGAGCTATGGAGTGAAGGTGCATGGAACTGGTATGTAGGCCGCATATCACGCACATGCAGGGCAAGATGAGGGTACAGTAAACAATGGTGATGTAAGAAAGGGCAATGCTTAAGACTGAACATGGCAACATGCCTGTACATCCTCTAAAGAAGGTTAGACATAAGTGAATAGATGATGCAATAGATCTGGACTCCCTATACAGTGAACAGATGCCCAAAATAAGCTTATTGTACCCATGTAGTTCTGTTACATATGACATATATGTGGGACACCCATATCCACTTGCCATCAACAAGCAGTATACAATGGTAGGGCTCGACTGCACAGCTACTAAAGACGGGTCAGTCCACAAACAGTGAACAACAACTACCAAACGCCCCCACAAACCAATTTGATCTAATAAATCCACGTAAATCCACAAGCTAACACTCCACTAGGCTAACACAGCATACAACCATTATAAATACCAATTTAAAACTGAAAAATTAAGTAACAAAACCCTAAGAGTCATTTCATCGAACAGTTGGTGTGCGTATCTGATACTCTCGTGATACGCACATCAAATCAATCCGAAATTGACCCCAATCTTTCCTAATGCAAGAAGGACTCCTAATGAATGCATCTATATCAAAGGAATGGAAATTTGAAGGGTTTAGAGGCTCTTACCAATTGAGAGTTGGAATCTCAATGAAATAAACTCAAGGTGAGATCCCCTTCAACTTCTAATGGCCAAATTTCTTCCTATCCTCTCAAGCTAGGCAATAGAGGCTTTCTCTCTCCAAGGGGAAGAGATTACAATTGGTTTGGTTGAATTTGGAGGTAATTTGATAAAAGGGGCAAATTTGGGGAATAACACCAATTAGGGTTAGGGTTTGTAATGAAAGGGGAAGAAGGAGGCTTGTAGGCATTAAATAGGAAGGGAATTTCTTCATGTGGCTGGCCAACTTAGTGGGGTTAGGGTTTGGTTGGGGAGAAATGCTAAAAAGGCTTCCTAAGTTGTCATTTAGAGCCCTTTAGGAAAAAGGCCCAGTATGACTTAAGTTTAAATCACTTAATGGACTCTAAGTGATATTCTAGCTAGGTTAGAACCTAACCAAAGTTGTCTAATCTCTCTAACCTAGTTTCTATGGTCATAGCTAACATCTACACAATGTAGTTCTAAGGTTTCACCAATTAAGACACTAAAACAATCATTAATTAAATATTATTAAAATAATCAAAAAGAATTACTATTTTACCAAAATACCCTTGTTTTCGAATGTGGTGGTGACAAATCTATCCCTCTTAGAAAAATTGTCCTCAAAATTTAAGATGGTCGTACTCTTTCTACGTCAAACCCCCGACAATCAGAGTCAAGAAAATTCTATCCAATAACATGCAAATCATGGTCCTACTGGTCGTGATTTCACAATCTCAAACATGGTCACTATACTACCTAGCACATCACAGTTATCCTGGCAGGTACTAATAGAATCACACAATATGATGGAAAAGAAGGACATGGAGAATCAGACCTGCTAATACGTCACCTGTAGCGTTGCCCTCCTCGACCGTCAGCACAAAACCCTGCCTCTCTGGGGTATATCCCTCTGATGATACGGGACATGGTGCTATGCCACAGGTGGCCTAGCTCCTCTCTCTACTTCAAGATACTCAGGTAACATCCATACTGATATCTCCCTCCACTATACTAGGGTACCATATATAGGGTATCTATTCTGAAAGTTGTTAACCATACTCGTCTATTCAGAAATAATTGAGGCAACCTAGCCCATAAGATTTATCTTGGTAGAAAATCAAGTCAACAATGAACACCAAGAATCAAATTCAATAACGAATCAAGGAAAGTAGACAGAAATAGTTGGAATCGAACTTCGAGATAGTTTATATGAGATTCTCAAGGGTCGTCCCAGGAATCTTCTCAAGTAGTCCTAACTGTGATTGAGTATCCTTTCCTCTAAAGCCTATTCCTTATCTCCTATCGTAGGTGCACAGCAGTGCAACAAATCGTTGCACTACTACGACATCGTACTAATGTGAATCTCGACCTGCATGGGCCATCACTAAAAATGTGTCATGACCCGCACCTGGTATAGGGGCACGAGTGCGTAACAGCGCCCAGCCTACGTCGCAGAATCGGCAGTAGAATGTTGTTCTAGGTTGCTAACTACAACTCACGCAATGTATATATAATGTACCTATCATAGATCTCAACTCCAAAAGGAGGACAAGTATAAGATATGATAATACTCAATCACAGTCTAAGCACGATAAGATATAACAGAAGTCTAAATAATTATAAGACTCAACAAACAACAACTAATATTAATATTCAAACATAACTCAAACACAATATCAAAGTCTCCACTTATTACAATTCAAGTTCTAAACATGAAGTCTAAGACAAGTCCACTAAACTAGTCTCCCGATCACTCCTGAGAATCGAGACCCAAGGTAGCTATCCCCTCACAAAAGTCCTCCAGGTTCTCTGTAAAATTTTATCAACGTATCCAGTCAGGATTGGAACGAGCACATCTCATCTAGAAATCTCAAGTAAATGACAAGGACTATAAAGCAGTTATAGACAGTTATATTGATGAACATGGTAAGTTTAGACAGGTAATGATGTAGAGCAATAGTTTAAAGAACAGAAAAAGTAAATGCAGTAAATCATGAGAGCATGGCAATAAAGATTGTAAAATATAGCTAACTGAACTAGAGCAAATGTGATACGCGTCCAGACCGTACAATATAAACCAAGTGTGATTCCAGTATGAGTCCAGTAAGTGATTCCAGTCAGTGACTAGAGTTAGTGATTCGAGTATCAGTGATTCAAGTAGGTGCTTCGAATAGGTGATTCGAGTTAGTAATTCGAGTTAGTGTTTCGAGTATTGGTGATTCGAGTAGGTGCTTCGAGTAGGTGATTCGAGTTAGTAATTCGAGTTAGTGATCGAGTATTGGTGATTCGAGTAGAGTACGGCACATCGCACGCTCGGCCAAGTGGCGATGGCTATCGTTCTTGTAAGGTGGTTCTTGTTGAATATGGCATATCGCATACCGGGCCCAGCAGCAACGGCTATCATTTTTGTAGTGTTGATTCTTGTATGATTTTCACATTTAATACTTGTAGGTGTTTCGAATAGATGATTCTTGTCAGTGGTTCGAGTAATAGAGGCTAGATGAGTCAAGTACATGTATTGCGAGTAAATGAATCTAGAATACTAATACATGTTGTGACAGAGAATCAAATAGAACTATACTAGAACTGAATCATAGTAAACATCAAAAAAATGAAAGAACTATCAGAGAATGTACTTGCCTGCCGTCCAGAGCAATGAGTGAGGATCGATGTACAAAGTGGTGTTACACAACCTATATTTGAGATATACAGGGTTATTGGATGTTCTAGTGTAAACAGTGTATTTAAATGAACTAATTATATGCTTCTAGGCCTGTTCTAGATCAATACAAGTCAATTTGGTCCATCCTAGTCAAACCTATCTAATTGGTCAACTTGGTCTATATCTAGGGTTTTGCCAATTTAGGCTAAGTAGACTATTCTAGTGTTAGGCTAATGTAGCATCAACACTATATTCCATTGTATAGATTAGCTCATATATGGCCCAAACTCTATATCAAACCACCCTTAATCCTCATCATATATCATTGCATATATCTAATAATATAGGTATAATATATCATACCTAAAGTCAATATCTATCAATAATCATCATATGTATATATATTACATACACATGTATCTCATCTCACACATATAAATATATATCAACATTCAACCCTTATGCTTAGATACCTATAAATCCTATTATACACTCATAACTCCAAGGACAGAACCTAATAAGCTACAGCAATCACCTCTCTATCCTATCAGTTAACTCCCTATAACTGATCAATACCAACCCTTCATTCCTATATGTATACTTATATCCCCTACTAACCCAAGCTTAGGTAATGAGAGGGGTTTCTTGTGGGGCCTTGGATCCACATGCTAACACATTCACTCTACCTAGGCAGGTCATACCCAGAGCTCCCTATAACTGATTCCCCTCTCTTGCTAACTCTGCTGTAACCCTCCAACTCTCTCACAGAACACTTAACCTGGGTCTCTCTCTGTATACCTCCTATCTGAACACAAGGGTAGATAATCTATCATGTAGGACAGACCTTAGTTAAATAGAACCTATTTGTTTAGAGCATGCTTGACTGATACTAAGAGGGAAGAATTTATACCTGAACAAATAAGAGTACAAGTAAGGACATAACATAATACATTACCAAGGATGTGGGCTAACATCTGCTATTGGATTGAGCTCCAAATATGGACTGCACAGCCTAACTTAAGACTAAACACCCAACCCATCTATAGGGACTAAACATGGGCTCAATATGAAGGACAACATCTGGGAATTATAGGACATTTACCAGAGGGTTTAAAATATTTGCCCAAGGATCTGGATAATGGAAAAGGAAATTAGGACCCACAGTGGTATGGATAGAACATATAAGATACTAAATGGATGCAGGACAAATTCCATCCACAAGGGGGTCGCACATATGAAGGTAAAATAGATAATATGATAGGTAAGTAAATAGAAGGGAATGCGATTATGTATTAGACATGGGCTAGCATCTAAGATGTTCCATTTTATATCTGGGCTGAACCATGGTAATAGCAGAACAGGTAAAAAAAAGTGCAGTAATTAACAAGCTAAGGATAGTGGGGTATACATGACCTTCACAATGCAGGGTCTGTACACGAAGGTCTGCACATTGCCCAACCAGCAGGACAGATTTCTAAAAAAAAAGATGGGCAACACTTGTATTGCTCAACTGTATCACATTGCAGGGCATCTTAAGGTTAGAGAAAGGAAATGAATATTAAGAGGAATCATGAATAGACATTGTGGTAAAGTGGTCTGATACAATGTGAGGCTAGTACATGTTAATGGGTATGTACAAAAGAGTAGGGACTCGATACAAAGTCATCATAAAGGATCAAAGTGGACACAGGGACTGGTACACTAATGTGTATGACCAAACTGCTACCTACTTATATAGAGAACTCGAGTCCCTCTCTAAAATACCTACAAGCTACTCATGCCCTGCCCCAAACACATGCTAAATACCTGCACTTGGCCCTTACCTCTAGATACCTATAGCCTCTTTGTTGATAATGGCCCCACATGACAGCATACATCTATGTATATAATATATCAATAGCAGCATATATACTTAGTTTAGGCATTAATACATGACATATGCATTTGTCTCTATATATATTTAAAAACACATATATATATACATACCTAGAACATATATTTACATCCAAATCCAATTACATCTAACCCCAATTCCTGAACACCACTCTCCTCTCAGATCTTTCCATCACTCCTAAACTACTTATATCTTAAAGGGGAAATGCTTACAAGGGTATGGCATAATAGGACATCAATCTGTAGGAGGCTAACACTCAGGTTGGGGCAAGGCAGAAAATAAGGCTTTCTATAGGGTCATCTGAGAATGCATAAGGCAAGGAATTAATGTATGGGTATGGGGTAAACTTAAGGTACTCGAATGGCCAAGTCTGAATGGAAACCCACTGTACAATCTATGTTCAGATATGTACAATGGCAGAACACCAGTCTATACAAGATATCCCTGTAACAGGGAGCTATGGAGTGAAAGTGTAGGGAACTGGTATGTAGCCAGCATACCATGCATATGCAGGGCAAGATGAGGGTACAGTAAATAATGGTGATGTAAGGAAGGGCAATGCTTAAGACTGAACATGGCAACATGTATGTACATCCTCTAAAAGAGGCAGGACATAAGTGAAAAAATGATGCAATTGATCTGGACTCCCTATACATTGAACAGATGCCCAAAATAAGCTTGTTGTACCCATGTAGTTCTGTTACATATGACATATATGTGGGACACCCATATCCACTTGCCATCAACAAGCAGTATACAATGGTAGGGCTCGACTGCACAGCTACTAAAGACGGGTCAGTCCACAAACAGTGAACAACAACTACCAAACCCCCCCTAAACCAATTTGATCTAATAAATTCACCTAAATCCATAAGCTAACACTCCACTAGGCTAACACAGCATACAACCATTATAAATACCAATTTAAAATTGAAAAATTAAGTAACAAAACCCTAAGAGTCATTTCATTGAATACTTGGTGTGCATATCCGATACTCTCGTGATACGCACATCAAACCAATCCAAAATTGACCCCAATCTTTCCTAATGCAAGAGGGACTCCTATTGAATGCATATATATCAAAGGAATGGAAATTTGAAGGGTTTAGAGGCTCTTACTAATTGAGAGTTGGAATCTCAATAAAACAAACTCAAGATGAGAACTCCTTCAACTTCCAATAGCCAAATTGCTCACCATCCTCCTAAGATAGGCAATAGAGGCTTTCTCTCTCCAAGGAAAAGAGATTGTAATTGGTTTGGTTGAATTTGGAGGTAATTTGATGAAAGGGGCAAATTTGGGGAAGCACAATTATGGATAGGGTTTGTAATGAATGGGGGAAGAAGGAGGCATGTAGGCATTAAATAGGAAGGGAATTTCTTCCTGTGGCCGGCCAACTTAGTGGGGTTAGGGTTTGGTTGGGGTGAAATGCTAAAAAGGCTCCCTAAGTTGTCATTTAGAGCCCTTTAGGAAAAAGGCCCAATATGACTTAAGTTTAAATCACTTAATGGACTCTAAGTGATATTCTAGCTAGGTTAGAACCTAACCAAAGTTGTCTAATCTCTCTACCCTAGTTTCTATGGTCATGGCTAACATCTACATAATATAGTTCTAAGGTTTCACCAATTAAGACACTAACACAATCATTAATTAAATATTATTAAAATAATCAAATAAATTATCAATTTACCAAAATATCCTTGTTCTAGAATGTGGTGGTGACATTCGGCACCTAGGTGCGTCGAGCCTTCTTCGGTTTTACGAACCGCTTCGAAGGACTCGACTTCTCCTCAGAAAGGAGATCTTCAAAAGATTGTTGGTAGAAATGCACGACCAATATCCTCTGAGAAGATCCCAGTAAGTTGTTGTCAGATTGCGCCACCACATTCTCGTTGGAGGAGAAGAAAGTCCCCAGCAGAGTTGCCATCTTGTTTGCCATGATAAAAAGGTTATACGAACTTTTTATATATTTGTCACGACCTACACTCGCTTTTCGGATACGAGACATGTCCAAGCCAGCCTACGCCGCAGAGTCGGCGGTAGAACGCTGTCACGGCCATGATGCTCAAAATCACAAAATATACATTTATTGCTCATTCGTATTATTAAATCAAGTTTACAAATTACAAGGTTTCAAGACTTCACATTTGCTAGAAAATACAATGTCTCACAAAATAGAAAAGAAAGCTAATTCAACTATCTAGGTTGACCTCAGCATACCCATGCCTTTCCAGTGCTAAGAGTGATTGCGGCTAAACCTTCCAGTCAGGAATAGAACGAGTACATTCTCACAACAGAATTAATAAATGACGAAATCCATAAATCTGTAATAATACCGAGATACATGATAAGTGGATAAACAGGGAATCATGGTAGGAATCATGCGAGTAGAAGCAGGAAGACATGGTACACAAGATAAACAATGACAAAAAACTGTAATGTAGCAAGACTATATCTAACAAGTGATTTGAAATACACTTTCGACATGTAAACGGCTAAGGGGTAAATCCGACACCCCGCACGTGAATTGTGCGACTGCTATCAGGCAAGAATAGACATTTTGGGATATTTCTGGGTATGTTTACATGTCTACTAATGTACTCTCCCGCCCGGCTAGTACCCAAGGATTCAAACAGGTCACGAACACAAAAATATATTGGTCACGAACAACATACAAGAATCTATAACTACTATCTCGTGTGACAAGCGCGTTAAGAATCAACATGATATCAATGTAAAATATTAATAAATATAGGAAGTATAGAGATAATCAAATATGAAAACTATCAGAGATGTACTCGCCTGAGGTCATATGCTAGTGAAACCGATAATACTATACCACTCAGTGAGCCACAACAGTCAACACATGCAAAAAGTCTCCGGATACGGAAATAAACATTACCAACATTTTTAGAATAGTCAAATTAGCTGGAATTGCCTGTCCTTAAGTCCAATTCTGGACACAGGGGTAAAACGATAATTTTGGGTCAAAACGGTATCCGCCGTTGGACCCGCTTTGCACTGAAAAGCGTACCAGAGTCTATGGTCTCTAAAGTCGTCAAACTATATGTCTACAGTTCCTGTTTTCTGATACGAACCCAACCGTAAGTCTAAAGTTGGATTCCGGCGGGCCGTGCACAAAATCGTCCATTGAGTCGAATCGTGGGACCCGCAAAATAGCGATCCGGTCAACTGTCTCAGAATTGGACCAAACTTGGCATACAGGACCAAAAAAATGATACGGTCCTGTTGGCATAAGTTTCGTCTCGATCTGACGAACGTGCACAAAGTAATTAGAAAATTTATACAGAGGTCGATACGGTGAATTTCGACGGATACGCATCAAATTCGTCGTGCACACGCAACTAATTTGAATTTCGTCAAAGCCCACACGTCCGCAAAACCATTACGCACCTTTCAATGCTTTCGGTTTACGACCACATCGCCCGATTTGGCGAGGCGCACGTCATCTCGGAGGTTTTTCATAAATTTTAAATGTTTTGAAAACAGGTTTTTTGTCAAATTGGGAATCCGATTTCTCGACGTACAGTCATCGACATCGACTTCCGCAAAAAGGGTTATGTAGCCGTATATATTGTCTAGGACTGTCATTAAATAGTTTTGGAAAATTCAACCTTCTGACATGAATCGTCCCGCTAAGTCAGGGGTTTGAGTCTGTGTTGTGCTCTGTTTTAGCGAAATTTTTGTCGATCTTTTGATCAAATTTCTGGGAATCCTAGCGTACGGCGATTAAATCTATTTGAATGGAATGTCGCTGCGAAGTCAGCCCGCGTGACCTGCTGCTGCTGTGTTGCAACTCTTACTGCCCGTACGGCCTGCTGCGGTTTGGCCGGCCGACGATCGTGCATGGCAGCGCGTGCACACAGAGGGGGTCGCCAGGGGTTCGCGTGGATTAGATTTAGAGTTTTTTTGGTGTTTTCCTCTCTATCGCTCGAATATATACACTCCGGTTATAAAACAGAGCCGAGAGGGGGGGAGGTCGGGCCGGGCTTGGCTGGGTTGGGGGGCTTAGGAATCGGGTTGGGCCGCTGGGCTTTCTATTTCTTTTGTTTTACTTTCTTATTTCTTTATATATATATATATATATATATATATATATATATATATATATATATATATATATATATATATATATATATAGGATCAATATCTACAATCAAGATATATAATTATTAATTTAATTTTAAAAACTAAAATCTATAATTGACATTATCTAGGAATTTATATAAAATGCATCGTGTACAATTTATGAACATATTTATACACAATTGTATATTGCCTATGTAAATCCCAAAGTCCAAGTATCATTCTAAGAGAATATTAGCACAATTCCAAGATAAAAAACATAGGTTTAATTAGCAATTAATGCATATATTATACTTGTTAGACCATTTATAAAAATTTCTTCATGAGACTATAAAAATGAACTACACATATCAATATACCCTCCTGGACATCGTTGGACATATCATACAACTACATGGGCTTAGGCTTGGTTTGGGTCAAGTCCGAGCTGGCCGGGTCTCATAAAAAGTCATGATAATATTAAAACTAAATTAAATATTTATAGAGATTAACTCACAACTTGGCCTGGTTTTCCTAGTTCGGATACTAGTATGGCTAGGCCTCCCATAATATGGCTAATACACTAGTCAAGGCACACTGCTACACTATCCGTGCCATGATTCCTAGTCGTCTGGTACTTCAAAACTCAACCATGGCTAAAGTCATCTACCGTAAGAATTAACTAAATAATTATTTATAAAATTCTAAAAATCCCTATTTAAATCAAATAAATAATATAAAAAATATTTTAAAAATTTCCGGGAATGGGAGCTACAAATCTACCCACCTTAAAAATAAACTCGTCCTCGAATTTAAGGACTACCAGGGTATTTAGACTTGGTAGATTGGTGAGAGATAGTAGAAATTTATGACAAAAGAAATTGATCGAATAAAATAAATAAAATAGGAAGAAAGTGTTTGAAACTCTAAAAGCCCTAAAATGCTCTTAATTTTAATTCCGAAGCCAGTTTGCTAAGGAAAATAACCATAAACAAAGTATCGACGAAATCTGCCTTCAACCCCGACAAATAAAATATGTGAATAAATAAATGAATAAAATTTCTGAAACTTCGGAAAAGGGAATTTAGGGATTTGACCCAATCATGCCCCAAATCATTCATAAAATATTGTCTAAAATAATACCTATTACTTTAAATAATCCTAGTAATAAAATCAATTGTCAAAATATTGTTAAGAATAATTCAGATATTTATAGCTGTATATTTTTCACAAATACAATATCTTCTAAAATAATATAGTAATAATTTGAGTTTAATATAAATCTTGATAAAATAGTAATTCAAATAATCTTAAAATAAAATCTCTTCTAAAATTTTGCAGATCTCTCCTCACTTTTTTTTCTAAAATATCTAAATAAAAATTATTTTCCGATTTGGAAAAATAATTAAACTAAAATAAACTAAATGGAGAATGTAAGAAAACAGAAAGTGGGCTTACGACCTACCCTCCTTAGAATGATTCGTCCTCGAATTTAAGGACTAGGATGATCAAATCTTTCTAAGATGTGAATAAATATTGGATTTAATAAATCAAAATCAATCCATGATGATTTTAAAAATAATTCAAGGTTTTATTAAAATATTAAAAATACATTTGATCAAATCTAAATATAATACAATAATAAAAATGAATAATATGTTTATCAAATGACTTGGAAAATATGGTATATATTATTTAAACAGTACATATCTTTGTTAGTCAAAGACTGAATCAAACTAATTATAATATAACAAAATAAATTTAATTGATAATTAATATTAGCAAATAATTTAAACGATATTTTATAAATTCTAAATCCAAAATAGTTTGACAAAAATTTTGTTGTCATCCAAATATATTCTATTGTGGTTACAAATAAAATCTATTTTCTACCAAACTTTATTAAAATAAAATAAAATAAAATTGTTAAAATCGGGGATGTAGGTTTATAAATCTATCCACCTTAGAAATATGTCGTCTTTAAAATTTCAAGGAGCACGATTAGGCACGACTATGAAGAATAATCAAGAAACCAAATTTTTTTAATGATATGAATAAAACGACGAATGGTATAATCAAGGGAGTGATATGATTCATGATCTAATTAGTCACGCGTCAAAATGATAAAGATAATAGACAAAAGGAGAGTGTGATTTGGTACAACCAGTATTCGGTCAAATGGTCTAGTTGACAAGCAAATGTTTTTAAGAACGATCAAGAGTGAAATGGTTGGGCACGACCAATCTATGGTCAGCGTGGTTGAGTCGTTACCAGCTTTTTAAGGATTGACCAAGGTTCTTGATGAAATCTAAACAGGATTTTAGTCGCATTTAAGAGGCAGTCACGATCAAGGCTAATCGCGCAAGTCATTCAAGCAGGGTGAAAATAGGAAGTTGGCACGAGCATAATCATGATCAAAATAGTCATGACCGTAGTTGGAACGAAGGTATAACCTTAGCTATGATTTAGTTGAAATTATAGACACGTTTATGATTTAATCTTGATAAAAAAATGGTTTAAGGTCGATCAAAATTGAAATCATCTTGGTACGAATAACTAGTTGAACAAAATTATTTAGGCACGATCATAGGATTAAATTATAGGATGACATGCGAATTGGCACGATCGAAATAGAATCGAATAGTTTGGTCATGATCAAAAAGTATTTAAGGATGATCCAATCGAAATCGTTCTAACACGAACGATTGTGTAGGCATGATCATAGAACCAAACCTAGGAAAGGATATGAATTGACTCGATCGAAATATAATAAAAGGAGTCTAGTCATGATCGAAATTGTTCAAGGATGATCAAATCCAAAAATGCTTAAAATATTTATCCACAATTATTTAGGCACGAGTTTAGAATCAAAATCTATATAGGTTTAGGAATCCAGTCGAAATTATATTAAAAGATGATAATCTGAAAAATAGAAGGATAAGAAAGGAAGAAAAAATTACCGATTTATTGAGAAGATTGTGACTAGAAATAAGCACAAATTAGTTTGAAAACTTAATAGTTATATGCCAATAAGACGTAGTCTCTATGGTATTCGAAACTCGTAAATATGATCGAAGTCATTTTACCGAGAATTTATGCCTCGCCAGTGTACAGCTAGCTGCATTAAACCCTTGGTTCCACAACTCAAGCTATGTTGCAGTAACGAATACCCTATTCAACTCTATCTAATCTTGACATGACAACTCAAGAATGAAATAAGACGACCAAGACATAATTTTAATAATTTTCGATCACCCACGCTTACTTGAAATTATTTCAACTTAGGGGTTATGCCACACCAGTGCACTGCTGGCTGCAATAAAATCGCAGTCTCAATAATTCAAATAAGTGACGATAGTGCGCTGCTGTCTTGTCATCGTAAGTCATCAAAATTATTCCAACTGTATCTCCAAGAATATCAAAGGAGTTTAAAATATCATACAAGATGATAAAGATAGAAAAGTGTAAGTACCTGTTCTTCAAATATAAGGTCAGCTTCTTGAAAGGAGAAAAAATTGGTTAGGAAGGATAATGATCGAAGTCAAAATGAATAAAATCTTATAATCCTCATTTCACGGATATTCAACATTCAACGATTGAGAGGAAGCTTTTGAATCCAAAAACTTAACTTGAGATTAATAGACAATTGAGTGAGAAGTTATTAGAAAAATAATTCCTTAGGTCCAAGAAAAAGAATATAAGTGATAAGAACATATGATATGGCGATGTTTAGAAAAAACATAAGATAAAGTTGTATAAATGATTATAATTAGGAAGAAAATGACCGAAGGCAAAAGAAATATAAACCTAAATTTATATTTCTCTAATATTCAAGATCGAGGGAAAATATGTATAGAGCACTATGTCTACCTATTATGAATATATTTATACACAAATATGTATGTATAGCCTAAGTAAATCCTGAAAATCCTAAAATATCATTCTAAGAGAAGGTTATCATATTTTCAAGAAAAATATAAATTCAAATAGCAATAATACATATATTATATTCAATATATATAATTTATAGAAATTATTCATAATACTAGAAACGGACTACCAATATATATACACATATATATATCTACATGGACGACGTTGGTCGTACTACATGACCACCAGGACTTGGATTAGATTCGGGATAGTATGGAACAACCAGGTCTTCTAAAAGCCAATAATCTTAATAATAAATAATTTAATTATTTCTATGGTTATGTCGCGATTTGGCCTGGTTTTCTTAGTTAGTACACACCTACGACTCGGCCTCCTCTACCCTGGCTAGGACACTAGTCAAGGCACTCGACCACACTCTCAGTGCCAAAATTCTTGGTTATCTTGCACTCCAAAACTTAACCGTGACTAAGGCCGTCTATAATAAATATTTATAAAATTCTAAGAATCACATTTTAATTCAAACAATTAAACAAAAGGACATTTTCCAAATTTTCGGAAAGAGGGGTTACGGTCAAGAATTGGGTTCCAGGAAGGCCTAAGTTGATGAGTAAATAGTCTGTTAGCCCATTGGTGATATGGTCAAACTAATTTTAATAATTGATCAAACTCTGTCTCGATATATGGAGCTAGTCAGGATATCTCGGACTCTTGGACATACTCAAGAATGGCTATCTACCCAGTTCAAGACCGAAACGTTATTTGCCTGTTCGAGTCTGTATTTCTTTGAGCAATGTATTTTTTATTTGAGTCTAAAAATACTTTGTACACCGAGTCGTACTGGCAAATAGGCTATTCCAAAATGATTTCAAAAATATTTTTAACATATCCTTAGTTTTGAAAAACATTCGTATTTACAAAAGCTCCAAAAAGGTTTTCAAAATTCTCCAAAAACTAATTTTAAAAACCCTAACCTAACCCTGACAGAACTCGGCCAGATTTTGGTTAGTGGCCGTTTTGTTTTTGAATTCCTTGGAACTTGGTCCTCCTGCAGTTGCAGATTTGACCGAGATTTGCTCATCGAGTTCTGCCCGAATTCTGCCAGAATTTTGTCTTTGGAACTCCTATAAATAGAGAAGGATTTCGATCATTTTAACTCACTCATTCACTTTCAATCTTCTTTCTACTCAAAGCCTACTGTCTTCCAAAGAGTTTTTCTAAAGCTTTAATTTTCAGATCCCAAGCCAGTTACAATCCTCTAGTCGATTTGCCAGTACGGTGTGGTCTAGAAGTTTCAGAGTGATTGTAATCAGAAGGCTTGATAGAAGAATACCTCTTCACAATTGAAGTTGGACGAGTTCTTCGTATCAAAGCTCGCATTGTAGAAGTTGCAAGGACTTCGTAAGAAAACTTACGGTTTTGCCAATAGTGGATTCAACTGGTAGCAAGAGTTCTACCGACTGGACTAGTCCTCAACAGAGGGAAACCAGTATACATCTCTGTCTTTGCGTTTGCTTTCTTATCTCTGCCTTTACATTATTTATTTGTGATTATTATTCTGTGATCTTGCTGCTAACATTTTTTAATTAGCATTATTTCGCTGCCAACTCTATTCACCCCTCCCCCCTCTAGAGTATTCTGCTTTACAACTTCGTTCCTACAATTGGTATCAGAGCAGGTGTTACAGGTAAAGCAAGGTAACATTGTAATTATTTATTCATTTAATTAATTGTTATATAGATCACAGTACAACACATGGCAACTGTGAAATTTACAAGTGAAGGCCAGGCCACAAACAGACCTCCACTGTTTGATGGTACAAATTATACCTATTGGAAAATACGGATGAGTTTCTTCTTGAAATCTCTTGATTTTGATTTATGGTCTATTGTTATTGATGGCTATCAAAAGCCACCTCGTATAAATGTTGATAGAGTTTTAACTGAAAAACCCCATAACAGATATACAGAGGAAGAAAAGAAAAAGGCCAGTCTTGACGCACGTACTATTAACGCTTTATTTTGTGCTTTAGACAGAACTGAATTTAACAGGGTGTCTATCTGCACAACTGCTAATGAAGTGTGGAAGCTTCTTGAAGTCACACATGAAGGCACGACTCAAGTCAAAGAATCAAAAGTCAGCAGACTTACTCAGGAGTACGAGGCGTTCAAGATGAAGCCCAATGAAACAGTTACTCAGATGTTCGAGAGATTCTTGGATATTGTAAATCCTTTGTCCTCCCTAGGCAAAGATTACAGTAACCATGAAAAGATTCGTAAACTCCTGCGAGCACTTACAAAGAACTGGATTCCGAAGGCTACTGCAATCATTGAAGGAAACGACCTCACTACCATGACACTCGAAGTACTCATGGGTAAGCTACTCACTCATGAACTGGAGCTACAAGATTTTGAAGAGCCTGCACCAAAGGAGAAGACGATCGCTTTCAAGGCTCAGCACAGAAAAGCTACTGAAGGTGATTCAGACAGCAGTGAATCTGATGCTGAAGATCAAGCACTCCTAGCAAGGAAATTCAAAAGATTCATGAGATATGAGAAGAAAGCCAAAGAAAATAATAGCAGCAACAACTGGTATCAAGATGATGCTGTCTACTATGGCTGCAAGAAGAAAGGACACATGAAGAAGGATTGTCCTACAAACTCATCATCAAGCAAGAAGAGCAACAGGTATGAGAAAGGGAACCTGAAGAGATCAACATCTCGAAAATATGCCAATACCAGCATATGGCATGAAAGTGAAGCCAGCAACTCAGAAGATGAACAATCAGAAGACGCTGCAAATGTATGCTTTACGGCATCCGATCAGGTACTCTCTGAACCTGTAGTTGATACATATGATGACTTCACCTTTGAGCAATTAGGAGATGCCTTCAGTGAACTGATAAGTGATTACAGGAAACTGTGTAGCAAATATCAGACCTCTAAGAAGGTACTCAAAGAGTACAAAGGTGAAATAGGAAGACTTACCGACCTACTAGCTGAGGTTAGAGATAATGTTAGTGAGTATGGTAAGCTTTCTTCTATTAAGCTCTTATTACACGAGACTACCAAGTCATCCGAAGAAAAAGACAAAGTTATTGACCAACTAAAAGAAGAACTTTCTAAAGAGAAGAAAAGTCTTCAAAGTGTACAAGTCAGAATGGAAGCACTCACTTCTGACTATACTAAGTTGTATGACACTTCCAAAAGATTGGAAATTAGGTTAGGAAAACAGCCTGAGACTGCTGCTTTCTACCCTAACACGTGTCACTTACCGAATAATCGGAACATTCCCAAACCAAACACTGTCAGACCTAACCATATCAAACCTTTACCCCAAAAGGTTAAGCCCAAACAAGATTATAGGTATGCTTTCTTCTACACTAGAAAACCTAAACCTACCAACCATGCACATCACTCAGCTTTCAACACTCAACATGCACAATGTCATTATTGTGGCCACACTGGTCATATTTCTCCTGCATGTAGGATCAGAAAGCTTGTTGATTTAAATATTTATGCATGGATACCAAAAGCTAATATTTCAGGACCCTACAAGAAATGGGTACCAAAAGTTTCATCTGCAAACTATTTTGTAGGTGGAACACCTTTCACATGCTAAAAGCAAATGGATCCTCGACAGCGGTTGTTCACGACATATGACCGGTGACGCTACATTATTTGCAACACTGTCGAAGAAGAAGAAGGAAGGTTATGTCTCCTTCGGTAACAACTTGAAAGGGTACATCATTGGTATCGGTGATGTTGGTAAATCTCCCTATCATGTGATTAAGGATGTCTGTTTGGTTACCGAGTTGAAACATAATCTACTCAGCATAAGTCATTTAGCTGATCATGGTTATGGCATCAACTTTGGCAAAGACAAATGTACGATAGTTGATAGCTCAACTGGTAGTACTATCTTTGAAGGTATCAGGGAAGATAACATATATGTTTTCTATTTGTTGGAAGAAACTAACATTTCAGGTAGATGCTTAATGGCTAAAAGTGATGAGAGTCATCTGTGGCATATGAGACTCGGTCACGCAAATATGGGCACAATCTCAAGATTATCCACGAAGAAGCTAGTACGCGGTTTACCGGACATAACATTCAAGAAGGATTCGGTATGCAGCCAATGTGAAAAGAACAAAGCTACCAGATCCATATTCAAGTCAGTAAACGCAGTATGTACTACTAGACCTCTACAATTACTACATATGGACTTATTTGGTCCTAGCAGAGTTGCTAGCCTCGGAGGTAAGTTATATGCTTTTGTAATTGTAGATGACTACTCTAGATACACGGGGGTATACTTTTTGACACGCAAGAATGATGCATTATCCAAATTTGTCGCCTTTTGCAAGAAAGTACAGAATGAAAAAGGTTACATGATCACTCGTATTAGAAGCGATCATGAAGGCAAATTCGAGAATGCAGAGTTTGAACAATTTTGTGACACACAAGGTTTTGTACACGAGTTCTCCTGCCCTAGGACTCCACAACAAAATGGAGTTGTAGAACGTAAGAATAGAACCCTATCCGAAATGGCCAGAGTAATGTTAAACCAGTTTAGTCTACCCAAATATTTCTGGGCTGAAGCTGTCAATACAGCTTATTTTGTTCTCAATAGAGTTCTAATTCGACCCAAATCGAAGAAGACTCCATTTGAGTTATGGTTTGATAGAATTCCATCAGTTTCATATTTTAGAATATTTGGTTGTAAATGCTTTATTCTTAATACAAAAGATAATTTGGGAAAGTTTGACGAAAAGGCCGATGAAGGTATATTTTTAGGTTATGCGGCCAAGAGCAAAGGATACAGAGTCTTCAACAAACGAACTATGATCATCGAAGAATCAATCAACGTCACCTTTGATGAACTGAATCAAATGACTATCGATGACATTGACGAAGATCTAACTGTACCAAGCTCAACACCAGTTGATTCTCTACCAAGCTCAGCACTAGATGATCCTCCTAGAGAAGATCCAGGAACCAGCTACCTTCAGAGTCTGCCGAAAAGATTGAAATTTATGGCTGTTCATCTAAAGGATTTGGTAATTGGTGATATTACCAAAGGTGTAAGTACTCGTACATCCAGTAGAGATATTGTTTCTAGTGTTGCATTCATTTCACAGCTAGAACCCAAAACTATTGATGAAGTATGTAGTGATAATTTTTAGATAGATGCTATGCAAGAGGAATTAAACCAATTTGAACGGAATCAAGTTTGGAAAATTGTTCCCATGCCTATTGATCATCCGGTCATTGGCACCCGATGAGTATTCCGAAATAAACTGAACAAGAATGGTTTAGTGACTCGTAATAAGGCTCGATTCGTAGCTCAAGGATACAATCAGGAAGAAGGTATCGACTACGATGAGACTTATGCCCCAGTTGCGAGATTAGAATCCATTCGCATGTTATATGCATTTGCATATTTTCATAATTTCAAATTATTTCAAATGGATGTCAAGAGTTGTAACGCCCCAGTCCCAAATACTTGAAACTAGATACGTATCATGCCAGCTGTATACATACGAGTAAATATACGGCTCGTATGTATACATAAGCTGTAAAATGTAGAAAGCCAAGACACTAAATCTCTTCCACAAAGATAATTAATAATATAAAAACAACTTTGAGTTTGTAATGTATACAATCGTTGGGCGGAGACAAATCCACTGCCAACTAATTTAAATAAGAAAGAATTGTATAAGAAAATGATTGGTCGAGCGAAGGAGATGACGACCCATAAAGCAACATCTCGAAGAATAGAGCGCAAGTCATGGCCTTAGCTAGAGCACCTACAGAAAACATGAACACACACCTGGGGAAAAACCAGGTCCTCAGAGGGACGTAACAAGACACATAATATCATGCCATAAACTGAATAGTAAGAGCTCAATAGAAAATATACATGCCTAAAGGTTCCTAACCATTCTATGTGATATATACTTTGAGAAGACAATGTTCTACGCAGGAGCTTAGGTGTTCAGCATAGATGGAGAGAGAGTGGTAGTAGGTAGCGCTCATAAGAGACACTATCGACCATGGGCAGAAAGTAGCTCTCATACGAGAACTATCGGACCCGAGGCAGTAAGTAGCGCTCATCCGAGACCTATCGGCCCAAATCTATGTGTGTACTGAACATGTAGCCCCTACGCTAATAACTGTCTTCCCCCTCCCCATGATACTATACCTGTGTCGACTCCACGACACTGCTTAATCCTTAATAACTGCCAAGTCTTCTACAAATCTATTGACAGTTATATCCTAACGCACGGCCTGTACGCACCGATGTACGGTCGGTACGCAAGTCCGTATCTATATGCGACTCACAACTCACACACAACCCGTGGCACATCGTGATAGTTTATGAGATACACTAAACACACGGTGGTCGCTTAACTCTAAGCCAATTTCATAAAATAATTTGCATATATATAATTTTGAAAGAACAACATAAAGAAAAAGCATGCATGATATTGAGCAAGAATTTAAACAGTAAAGGCAACGTGTCTTGCCTGGTGTTACGTCTGGTGTGGTGCAATGATCCAACAAGTCCTGGTTGTCCAATAGCTATAATCAATGAGTAAAGGTATGAATCCACAAGAAAATAGAAAGCATGATTTAGTCACAGTTAACGGTGGTAGTCGAGAAGAATTTGTGTGGAAAGTTACGTATCATATTTTTAAAAAATATTTATATTACCTTAAAAACAGGTTTACTTGTAAAAATTCCTTTACGACAATACTTGAAATATTTACATATAATAATTTTGGAAATTACATCTTATTAGTAAAAATACTCTAAGTTGTAAAATAAGATTAAGGCGGAAACTATATTTCACAATTTAAAATATCTATTTTTGGATAATTATTTAAAATATTCCTAATTCATTTAGACCCAAAAATAAAATTGGTCAAATATATGTACCTATAATACCAAAAATATTGCAGTGTTTCAAAAACTAACTTGAAATTTTTGCTAGAAATAATAGTTATATAATGTAATAATAATATTAAACAAAACAACAAACTAGTATATGATTAATAAAATAAATAAAACCATTTAAATAAATGATAAATAATAATAATAACAAGTAAAATAAATGACACCATTTAAATAAATGATAATAATACTAATAGTTATAAATAATAATAATAATAATAATAATAATAATAATAATAATAATAATAATAATAATAACAGCATTAATAATGCTATTAAAAATAATATTAATAATGATAGTGAATATAATAATAATAATAATAATAATAATATATATATATATATATATAAATAAATCCTTACTCTAACAGCTCTATTCCCAAATATACACAGAAGAGAGAGAGAGAGGAAGTGAGAAGTGAGAAAAGGGGGAACGGGGGATTACCGGCGATCGCCGGCGCGGGGCGCGCGAGGCGGAGGAGAAAGTGACGCGGAGGGGCCAGGCGGTGCGCGCACGGCACGGTGGTGGCCAGACGGAGCCGGATCTGAAAGGGGGTCGGCGGGAAAGAGTCGCGGTGGCATCTGGCCCGGTTGTGGCGGCCTAGCCGCGCGGTGGCTCGCGGTGGAGCGGCGCCTGAGGTGCGGCGGAGGCGGAGTCCCGTGCGCGTGGGGAAAGCACCGGCACGGCGGAGTCGGAGGAGGTGGCTGGGATCTAGGCGGCTCCTCCAGACGGCGGGAGCGGCTCAGCACTGGGTTGGGCGGCGCGCTGGGAGGAGCACTGACGGAGGCGAGGCGGTGAGGCACGTCGAACTGGCGCAAGGGGAATTCGGCTGGGAGGAGGCGGCCGGGGGTCTTGGCGACACAACCGGGGGTGGCTGCACGTTGCTCGGCCGGAAGTGTCTGCCTATGGCGTGCGGACGCGGCAGGGCGCGGCCAACGAAGGTTAGTTTAGGGTTAGGGCTTTCTCTATTTCTCTTTATGATATTTTTGGTGTGGTGGTGAAGTGATGGTGGCTGGCGCGGGGTGGCTCCGGCGGTGGCGTGGTGGTGGTTGGGTTGTCGGGATGCTGTGTTGGCAGTTGGAGGCGACGGAGATGGCGGGGTGGTTGTTGTGGACCGGGGTTGGCCGGAGATGGTGGATGAAAGCAGTGATGGTGATGGTTTTGCGGGTTGGGGGCGACGATGGTCGGAGTCTGCCGAGAGTGGTCGTACTGGTTGGCGGGGTCTAGGCTGGCGGGATAATGGAAATCGGAGAGGTATTGTCGTGTCGGGGTGTGTCCCGACACAAGGTGGACGTCCGGCTTGTCGGACGGGAAAATCATGTATTTGTACAAATACAATATAGTGGATGGAGAATGGTGACACCGATACGATGCACGTATGGTTTCTGGAAAATATTTGTGAAAAAATATTGTGGAGAAAATATGGAGGAGTACCTGCCTATTTATAGGATGTGGGAATTCCCATTAAGATAAGGATTATGATATTTAAACCCAATTTAATTTAAATCAATAATCAAATCCAAATTCAAATTAAATCCAATCTAATTCTTTTAGTTTAAAAATCATATCAATTTCAAACATAGATATTAGTTTACTATTTAAATGTATCCATGGAATCAAATCAAAATTTAAATTGTCACAATTATTTCAAAAATATGTTTTCCAAAAATGCTAATAATAATAATCTCGAAAATTACACTATTTATTTGAAAATAAGGTAATAAATAATTATGATATATGTATGCACAAATAATATTTATATAAATATATTTTTCTAGTATACAATAAAAATATTTTATTATTAGTAGTTGAAGGGCCTTTAAAATGAAAAGAACAATTTAGCAATTCTTGTATGATAGCAAAGTATTTATTATATAAAAATTTTGAACTATTAAAATATTTTTCTAAAAATATGTACGCTCGTCCATATTCGTACTCGACGAGCAATTACGAAATACGTCGTTTGCGCACAACGTACAATACGACTACGCGACGTAAAATACAAAAATTTTAATCAGTACCAATTTAAAAAAAATATATAGTAGAAAATTTAGGGGTTTTACAAGAGTGCATTTTTAAATGGTTTTATAAAAGAAGAAGTTTTTGTAGCACAACCTCCAGGTTTCACATATTTTAAAAACCCTGATCATGTTTTCAAGTTGAAGAAAGCTTTATACGGTTTGAAACAAGCCCCTCGTGCTTAGTATGATCGTCTAAGCTCTTTTCTACTTGACAATGGTTTTTCAAAGGGCAAAGTTGACACTACTTTGTTTATTAAGTCTTTTAATGGCAAGCTTCTCTTAATACACTACTTTGATATTATATTTGGATCTACTGATGAATCTCTTTGTCAAGAATTCTCTAAGTGTATGCAGAATGAGTTTGAGATGAGCATGATGGAAGAGCTAAAAAAATTTCTTGGACTGCAAATCAAACAAACTGACAATGGGACATTCATAAATCAAGCCAAGTACATAAAAGATTTGCTAAAAAAGTTTGATCTGGACAATGTCAAACCTATTGGCACTCCGATGGCAACTTCAACAAAGCTTGATATTGATGAACAAGGCAAGCCGGTCGACACACATAAGTATCGAGGTATGATCGGTAGTTTACTTTATTTAACTGCTAGTCGTCCAGATATTATGTTTAGTATTTGCCTGTGTGCACGTTTTCAAGCTAATCCAAAGGAATCACATCTGTGCGCAGTTAAGCGTATCTTTCGATACCTTAAGGGTACTTCTTCTGTTGGCTTATGGCATCCCAAAACCAAGTCCTTTGACATTATTGGTTACTCGGATGTAGATTTTGCTGGATGCAAAGTTGATAGAAAAAGTACCAGCGGTACATGTCATTTCTTAGGCAAGGCTTTAGTCTCATGGTTTAGTAAAAAGCAAAATTCTGTAGCCCTATCAACAACAGAGGCTGAGTATGTCGCCGCAGGACGTTGTCGTGCTCAGATTTTGTGGATGAAACAAATCTTGGAAGACTATGATTTATTTTTCACACACATTTCCATTTTCTGTGACAACACGAGCACAATTAATTTGACTAAGAATCCAGTATGTCACTCTCGTACTAAGCATATCGAGATCCGACATTATTTTCTTAGAGATCATCATCAGAATGGAGATATTGACCTTGTGTACATAGATACTGAGAATCAATTAGCTGACATCTTCACAAAACCTCTAGCAGAAGATCGTTTCAATTATTTACGTCGAGAATTAGGAATTTTGGACGTCAATAATATTAATTAATTTTGTTTTATGATTATATTTCCAATACGCAAAAACTGTATTAGAGACAAGCCAATAAAGGGTCTGTCTGTCACCACAACTACGATTGAAGCAAAGCGGTACTTAAGAGTTCCCCGGTGAACCTCCGCCAGCTGGGACAGTACTCCTACAGCTAATCTGAGACAGTTGCTGTATAACAATATTTAATCTATAAAATAATATTAATTATATTAATTGAAGGTTGAAATTACTAATCTTTGAATTAAATTTTTGAAATGAGTCAACGAAAAAGAAAATGGCCCAAACCAACTAACAGAACCCCCAGGCGAATTCGGCCAGAGTTCGGACCGAATTCGGCCCGAGTTCGGTTAGTGGTATCTGGTTATATAACCAGAACCCGAGAGCCTCTTCTTCTTCATTGCTTCTAAAACCACCTTCACAGCAACAGCAGCCGCGCGAAAGCTCTCCAAACCCTAGTTCTTCACCACTTCATTTCTCCCAATCTACGTGGTAAAATCCATCCAAATTTTGGATTCGTGCGAAGATCGTTGTTCTCTACAGCATACTTGAATCTCGGGAGGTATAACTCCGTATCTCTCCTCCTTTCAAATTTATTTGCACAATGCCGCCTAAGGGATTCAACCCCTTCAAGAGGAAGAAGACGACCAATCCTAGTGAGGAAGGATCATCTTTACATCCACACACGGATTCCCTCTTTTCACCAGTTCAATCGAACGATGGCGCGTTCGATGGGTTTTATTTTCAAACCCTAGATCAAGCCCTTCTGTGGTATGGAGACTTTTCTATGAGATCCATATGCACAGGCACTCCTATCAAATGGACTGTGTTTCCAGAACACCACCCTTATTTTGAGGCATTAGGGTTACAACACGTTGTTAAACTTTATTTCCCGGCAGCTACTAATGCCATTAGACTTTTCTATTGCAATATCGTACTAAACACGTTTGACGTAAGTACTCGTGTTGGCGGACTAGATATCGAGTTCAATGATGTTCTCTTAGCGGAAATCCTTGGTATTCCTAACGAGGGTGCACCGCTTGATGATATTACTGAATTTGATTTCCCCGACGGCACGACACTTGCTAGTTTCAAAGCTGAACTCTGTGCCCCTGATCGAGTTCGCTCTGGAAAGTTCAAGGCAAATAACTTGAACTTGTTTAATTATGAATTGCATCGCATCATCTACTCCACTCTCCTTTCGAAGTCTACTTCAAAGGATGATGTCACATCACTTGAACTATCTGCTATGTATCATATTCTTAAGGGGATTTTTTTTTCTGCCCCTAAGACTATTATCCAGATGATGGGACATTGTCGTGCAAGAGATAGAAATCTCTCTTATGCGATGATTCTCTCACGCATCTTCCAGCATTTTGATATTGACTGTCAACTTGTACTCAAGACCCTGAGCCAAAGTTTCTTAAGCTATCTCGTCGTAGTATGACTGCTGCTACTCCTCCTACTGCTCCACCTCCTCCACCTACTCAGCAGTATGCCATGACCTTTGAAGGCATACACCAGCATCTTTCTGATTTGCACGTCTCGATCACGGATATGGCCCGCGAACGTGAGTTCCGCGATGTCACTCGTTATCAGGCGATAGCAAATTCTCTAGCTGATCTCCGATTTGCTCAGACTGGACATTCTGCCGGTTCTATTCCTAGAGATCCAGTCTTTTCTGGTTACCGCTGTGAGGATGAGGCTGTTCCTGCCTACTTTCAGCCCGGTAACGCGTATGATTGGTATCATTCTGATCGTGCTCCTACTCGAGACTTTGTCGGTGAGTTTTACGCTGGCGCCCCTCCTCACCCTTCTGGCGCTGGTACTTCTAGAGCTGGTCCTTCTGGACATGCCGGTCATGTTGATGATGATGAGGAGGAGGAGGAGATGTGATGATGATATATTAGCTGATTTTGAGACTTAGCTATTGTCTACTGTACACTTGGAAATGCTCCGACATTCCAAGTTTCTTTCTTTCTAGTTTTTATGTTCATTTCTTTTGAGGACTTGTACTGGATATTTCTTGATGTCTCTTGAACATCATTTTATCTTTATGGGATGCGTAGTTTATCTTTCACATCAGTTTATTTATTTATTTATAGCATCTTTATCTGCTTCTATATTATAAACTGCCTGTGATATAATTCGCTGTTATCTCTTGTATATGTGAAATAATTCCCTACATGAGACATTATTTTGCTATTATTTTGGTTTCTTCACTGTTTGTTTCTTATGCAATGATTGCGGGGGAGCTTTCTCTTTTGCAATTATTTTGCTAAGTGACAACGGGGGAGAAAAAGGATCTAACATTTTGTTTTGAGCATAATACAGGGATTGAACAATTTTGAACAATGTTGATGTTGAACAATTTTTTTTCAAAAGATGTTATATCATTCATAGTTTGTCAATTATCAAAATGGGGGAGATTGTTGGCCCATTGGTCATATGGTCAAACTGATTTTAATAATTGATCAAACTCTGTCTCGATATATGGAGCTAGTCAGGATATCTCGGACTCTTGGACATACTCAAGAATGGCTATCTACCAAGTTCAAGACCGAAGCGTTGTTTGTCTGTTCGAGTCTGTATTTCTTTAAGCAATGTATTTTTTATTTGAGTCTAGAAATACTTTGTACACCGAGTCGTACTGGCAAATAGGCTATTCCAAAATGATTTCAAAAATGTTTTTAAAATATCTTTAGTTTTGAAAAACATTCGTATTTACAAAAGCTCCAAAAAGGTTTTCAAAATTCCCCAAAAACTAATTTTAAAAACCCTAACCTAACCCTGACAGAACTCGGCCAGAGTTCGGCCAGAGTTCGGTTAGTGGCCGTTTTATTTTTGAATTCCTTGGAACTTGATCCTCCTGCAGTTGCGGATTTGACCGAGATTTGCTCATCGAGTTCTGCCCGAATTCTGCCCGAATTCTGTCTTTGGAACTCCTATAAATAGAGAAGAATTTCGATCATTTTAACTCACTCATTCACTTTCAATTTTCTCTCTACTCAAAGTCTACTGTCTTCCAAAGAGTTTTTCTAGAGCTTTAATTTTCAGATCCCAAGCCAGTTACAATCCTCTAGTCGATTTGCCAGTGCGGTGCGGTCTAGAAGTTTCAGAGTGATTGTAATCAGAAGGCTTGATAGAAGAATACCTCTTCACAATTGAAGTTGGACGAGTTCTTCGTATCAAAGCTCGCGTTGTAGAAGTTGCAAGGACTTCGTAAGAAAACTTGCGGTTTTGCCAATAGTGGATTCAACTGGTAGCAAGAGTTCTACCGACTGGACTAGTCCTCAACAGAGGGAAACCAGTATACATCGCTGTCTTTGTGTTTGCTTTCTTATCTCTGCCTTTACATTATTTAGTTGTGATTATTATTCTGTGATCTTGCTGCTAACATTTTTTAATTAGCATTATTCCGCTGCCAACTCTATTCACCCCCCTTTAGAGTATTCTGCTTTACGACTTCGTTCCTACATAGTCTACCTAATAATCAAATTAATAAGGGACTCCTATTCCCAGTCATTCTCCTAAATTAATTCAATCCTAATTGTAAATGAGTATTTCCTAGTCGCAGGCTGGCAAAAGTACGACTAACTTAAGTATTATCACGAGTTCGCAATCTTTTGCGAAAACTGACCTGCATGGGCCACCATAAAAACTTGTCACGATCCGCACCCGCTTTTCGGATACGAGACGTGTCCAAGCCAGCCTATGCCGCAGAGTCGACGGTAGAACGCTGTCACGGCCAAGATGCTCAAAATTACAAAATATATATTTATTGCTCATTCACATTATTAAATCAAGTTTACAAATTACAAGGTTTTAAGACTTCACATTTGCTAGAAAATACAATGTCTCACAAAATAGAAAAGAAAGCTAATTCAACTATCTATGTTGACCTCAGCATACCCAAGCCTTTCCAGTGCTAAGAGTGATCGCGGCTAAACCTGTAAAATATTGGTTTCCAGTCAGGAATGGAACAAGTACATTCTCACAACAAAATTAAAATATGACAAAATCCATAAATCTGTAATAATACTGAGATACATGATAAGTGGATAAACAGAAAATCATGGTAGAAATCATACGAGTAGATGCAGAAAGACATGGTACACAAGACAAGCAATGAAAGAAACTGTAATGTAGCAAGACTATATCTAACAAGTGATTTGAAATACACTTTCGACATGTAAACGGCTAAGGGGTAAATCCGGCACCCCGCACGTGAATTGTGCGACTACTATCAGGCAAGAATAGACATTTTAGGATATTTCTGGGTATGTTTACATGTCTACTAATGTACTCCCCCGACCGGCTAGTACCCATGGATTCAAACAGGTCATGAACATGAAAATATATTGGTCACGAACAACATGCAAGAATCCATAACTACTATCTCGTGTGACAAGCATGTCAAGAATTAACATGATATCAGTGTAAAATATTATTAAATACAGAAAGTATAGAGATAATCAAATATGAAAACTATCAGAGATGTACTCGCCCGAGGTCCTATGCTGGTAAAACCGATAATATTATACCACTCAGTGAGCCACAACAGTCAACACATGCAAAAAGTCTTCGGATGCTGAAATAAACATTACCAACATTTTCAGAATAGTCAAATTATCGAGGGTTTTCTGTCCTTAAGTCCAATTCTGGACACAGGGACAAAACGGTAATTTTGGGTCAAAACGGTGTCCGCCGTTGGACCCGCTTTGCACCGAAAAGTGGGCCAGAGTTTATGGTCTCTAAAGTCGTCAAACTATATGTCTATAGTTTTAATTTTTTGATACAAATCCAACCGTATGTCCAAAGTTGGATTTCGGCGGGCCGTGCACAAAATCGCCCGTTGAGTCGGATGGTGGAGCCCACAAAACGGCAATCCGGTCAACTGTCTCAGAATCGGACCAAACTTGACATACAGGACCCAAAAAAATAATACGGTCCTGTTGGCGCAAGTTTCGTCTCGATCTGACGAACGTGCACAAAGTAGTTGAGAAATTTGTATAGAGGCCGATACGGTGAATTTCGACGGATACGTATCAAATTCGTCGCGCACACGCAACCAATTTGAATTTCGTCAAAGCCCACACATTCGTGAAACCATTACGCACCTTTCAATACTTTTGGTTCGCAACCACGTCGTCCGGTTTGGCGGGGTGCACGTCGTCTCGGAGGTTTTTCATAAATTTTAAATGTTTTGAAAACAGGTTTTTCGTCAAATTGGGAATCCGATTTCTCGACGTACAGTCGTCAAAATCGACTTTCGTAAAAAGGGTTATATAGCCGTATATACTGTCTAGGACTGTCATGAAATAGTTTTGGAAAATTCTAAACCTCCTGACATGAATCGTCCTAGTAAGTCGAGGGTTTGAGTCTGTGTTGTGCTCTGTTTTAGAGCAATTTTTGCCGATCTTTTGATCGAATTTCTGGGAATCCTAGCATGCAGAGATTAAATCTATTTGAAGCGAAATAACTTCGTATAGGTTAGGGACATACCTAAAAAGACAAATCGTAAAACGATTGGTTGTACGCGATGGAATGTCGCTGCAAAATCGGCCCGCACGGCCTGCTGCTGCTGTGTTGCAACTCTTGCTGCCCGTGCAACTAGTTGCGGTTTGGCTGGCCGACGATCGCGCGTGGCGGCACGTGCACACAGAGGGGGTCGCCAGGGGGTTCGCGTGGATTAGGTTTAGAGTTTTTTTGGTGTTTTCCTCTCTATCGCTCGAATATATACACTCCGGTTGTAAAACAGAGCCGAAATGGGGGAGAGGTCGGGCCTGGCTTGGCTGGGTTGGGGGGGCTTAGGAATCGGGTTGGGCTGCTGGGATTTCTATTTATTTTGTTTTACTTTCTTATTTCTTTTGTATACTTACATATATATATATATATATATATATATATATATATATATATATATATACACATATACGTTATGTATAATTCTCTCCATTTATATATATATATATATATATATATATATATATATATATATATATATATATATATATATTTATATATATATATATATATATATATATATATATATATATATATATATGATGGCTATGTGTACACCATATAATATGTATACATACAATCAAGATATAATATCACTATAATATATATATATATATATATATATATATATATATATATATATATATATATATATATATATACACAATTGTATATTGCCTATGTAAATCCCAAAGTCCAAGTATCATTCTAAGAGAATATTAGCACAATTCCAAGATAAAAAATAGGTTTAATTAGCAATTAATGCATATATTATACTTGTTAGACCATTTATAAAAATTTCTTCATGAGACTATAAAAATGAACTACACATATCAATATACCCTCCTGGACATCGTTGGACATATCACACGACTACATGGGCTTAGGCTTGGTTTGGGTCAAGTCCGAGCTGGCCGGGTCTCCTAAAAAGTCATGATAATATTAAAACTAAATTAAATATTTATAGAGATTAACTCGCAACTTGGCCTGATTTTTCTAGTTCGGATACTGCTATGGCTAGGCCTCCCATAGTATGGCTAATACACTAGTCAAGGCACACTGCTACACTATCCGTGCCATGATTCCTAGTCGTTTGGTACTTCAAAACTCAACCATGGCTAAAGTCATCTACCGTAAGAATTAACTAAATAATTATTTATAAAATTCTAAAAATCTCCATTTAAATCAAATAAATAATATAAAATATTTTAAAAAAATTTGGGAAGGGGAGCTACAATATTAAACGTAAAAAAGAGTACAATCGATTCCTAAACAGGAGATCTAAGTACAAAATTTCTGGAAAAGTGTGACGGTGGAGATCGAGCACTACAACGGCTCCTTTACTCCGTTAATGATTTGACGAAGAGTTGAACTTGCTTTGGCTTTCTGGTGCTAGTGATTGAAACTCTAGGGTTGCCAATCAAAAGGGTACCAAAGTTGAAGATTTTGAAGCCTCTTTATCGAAGGAAAACTCCTTCTATTTATAGGTGAGCACATATGTGATGTGCATAAGGATTGTGCAGGAACATTGTACGTAGAGATATGAGAGAATATCGAGGTTGTACGGTAGGGGCTGCTACTGAGCTGATACGTGGTAGTCGCTGGGATTCTCTTTTATCAAGATCTTTGGGAGAGTTATCAACAACTGAATAAATAACACGTGGCGTGTGTTTATTGTTGATCGAATGAACCAAAGCAGATTTTGTTCCTATCTTTGAGGTTGGATTTTGTCTTATCTTAGGGGGCCATTGGTTTAAACAAACCGATTAGATATGGCCCTCGTTTATGAGAACAAAGTCTATCCTTATATGTGGTTTAAACAAACCGATAGGATAGGGCTCTTATCAACAGAATCGACCTCTGTTATATATTAAGAGCAGTGGTTTAAATAAACCAATTCGGGTACTATCTGAAAAACAACCTATGCTTCTGGCAAAGCTTCTATGTCACTACGCTTCTGGGCTACGAGTAGACTGTTCTTTAGGCAACGGAGTCACTGTGCTTTTAGAGCGACGAGGCGACTGTGCTTTGAGCGAAAGAGTCATGCGCTTTTAGGGCGACAAGTGGACTTGTGCTTTAGGCAATAAAGTCACTGTACTTTAGGACGACGAGTAGACTTGTGCTTTGGGCAACGGAGTCACTGTGCTTGAGAGCAAGCGATAGACTTGTGTTTTGAAGACGATGGATTCACTATACTTCTGGGCGACGAGTAGACTTGGTCTTGGCATGAAAGGAGCCTCCGCGCTTTTGGGCGACGAGTAGACTCAGTTTTAAAGATAAAAGAGCCACTACGGTTTTGGGCGACGAGTAGACTCGATCTTTGAAATCAAAGGAGCCATTGTGCTTTTGGGCGATGAATAGACTCGGTAGTAGACTCAGTTTTGAAGCCACTGCGCTTTTGGGTTGATGCTAGGGCGCTGTGGGCTGGCTGCACTTTTTGAGTCGTAGAAGCTAGTATCTATCGAAGTCTTTCAATAGCAATTAATGACTGCTCCTTTGATGGACGAGTCGGTCGTCCTCTTCTTTAATATCCGTCGTCATTTAGGGGAATTCCAATAAGTTAGTAGACTAGGATTCAGTTGAAATGAACCTACAAAATGAGATTCATTATGCTGAGTTCTAGGTTCATCCCATTAAATTTTGGGAGTCTTTTGACTGACGGCCACGTGGCATGTGGTTTGGACAACACTCACCCTATATAAAGGGAAGCTTTTCTGAAGGGTTGTGTCTTCTGTCTCTTTAACATTCCCATCGCCATGCTCGATCCCGACTTAGTTTCGAGTGGCCATTGGCCTTGCACAAGTCGACTGTTGGTTGTGGATCCCTTTGTTCAAAGAAGCTACGTCTTTGTAGAAGAACGGCTACTGGGTTTTGAGATGCACTTGAATGTTCATCGTGAGGAGTTTGAACCTAAACAATGTTTTGAAGGTCTTCGAGATCCAAGCTTTCGAATTTGGATTGGTTGCCAATCCGAAGAGCCGTAGGTTGTGCTCTACCCTACTCAATGGCGGTGGCACAGCCTATGTTGTGGACTGAGTTCTTGCTCGGGCCAATAGCTGCTTCAGGAAGTGGCTCGCTCTGACAGCACTGCACAATGGGGGGGGTTGCACGTCTGCAAAGATTAACACCCTTGTATGGCGCCTGTGAAGATTAACCCTCATGTAGATCTCTAGGTGCTTTAGTTCTTTTCATGATGAATCTGTAATAGATCCTTGTTGGCATGATTAAATAAAAGGCTCTTTTCTTGTAATCATGATGAATCTGTAATAGATCCTTGTAGGCATGATTTAATAAAGAACTCTTTATGAACTGTGGTTTCTGATCTTCTGTCTGCGTTTTTGGGTACCTGCGCTTTTGTGAAGCTTTGTGTAGTGAGAACACTACCTGCACTTTAGATATGTCTGTGCTTTTTCATGCTTCTACAATCTTTTTCGTGTCTTGCCATTTTGGCGTGTCACCTATTTCATTCGATTTCTAGCTATTACATTTACACTTTTTGTGTCTGATACGACACCATTTCTAAATCCCAAACCTATTAGTGTCATGTCCTCCGATACGGACACGCCCGATACATCCGACACATCCAGTACAGATCCACCAAACCTTAACCCTAAATCTGCTCCGCCATCATCACCACTACCTTCAAGAATCCACCGCCGCCTCCATCGTCTGCTTTCGGAGAGCCGTCGCTCTGTCGGCCAAACTCCACTTCCTGGCCGTGTCACTTCTGGCCGTGTCCACTACATTATCATCATTATCACCACCGTCTCTGGCCTTCCGCCGCATAACCTTGGTGCCACCGCCTCCTCGTGGTTGAACAGAGGACGAGTAGCGACACCACCACCAACCAGGAAGTCGCATGCTCTAGTCAGCTCCTGGTCATGCCTTTGCCCTCACCCGACCTCTACTAGTTTGCGACCATCCGCCACCTCGATCTCGTCATGGCGACCAGATCTGAGCCGCCTCGAGTCGCTAAGAAAGATCCATGTGTCCCTGAGGCCGAGTGCCACCCAGCAGCCACCTCCCAAGCCCATACCACTGCTGGATCTAGAGGTTGGCCACCATTGCTTTGCCTCTCTACAACCTCCAGACCTCCTGGTCGATGTTGACGATGATCACCGCCTATCCCCGAGGTCATCGTTCTCTCCCTCCATCCACCACCTCTCACTGCTTGGATCCTCCTGTAGCCACTAGATCGAACCCTTCAGGTGACGACTTCTTCTTCTTCTTCATCATCTCCTTCTTTAGTTTCTTCTTCCTCAATCTTCTTTTCTCATTCTTTATTTTTGTTTCCTCTTCGTTTGGAGTGTCAAAGAGAGTGAAGGGGGTATGGAGTGATTGGGCCTAATGTTGGGCTTCAAAAGAAAGAAGAAGAAGAAGAAGAATAAAAATAATAAAAAGTAACAGTAGCAGTAGCAGTATAGTATGTGCCTAGGTTGTGGGCTTTTGAAGGAAAAGGAAAAGAGAAAAGAAAAGGAAATTAATTTGGACTGATTTAGTATTTTGGTTTAATGATATATATTGGGCCAATGGGCTTAATGGATTTGAGAAGAACATGTGGATTTTCATTGGAATTGGACTTGTGAGGATTTAGATAGTGTATATTTAGGACCATGGGTGCAAGTGAATAATAGGCCTTATTAATTTGGTTTATTAGTAATGGTCGGATTTAGATTAATTAAGATAGTTGATAAGTTAAAGTTTTAGGCCAAGAGTCTTAAGGATTATCTTTAAGGTCTTTCTAGAACCTAATAGAAAAAATTTATGTTATTTTATTAGGTTGGACTAAAGGAGCAATTTCGACAACTTGAACTTGAGACAAGTACTCCGTATTTATGTTTCTCAATATTAAATAAATATAAGTTCTTATTTTATTCCTTAAATTGTCATAAATTTTATTGTAACACGACTTGTGACACGTGATTCTGTGCTATTGATTTGACTCGTAATTTTGAATCAAAGAAATTTCTGAATCTTGTTTGTTTGTCTTTTTGAATTATGAAGCCTTGAAAGACATTTCAAATCTTGCTTGATATGAATCTTAAAGACATCAAGTTACGAATCTTGTTTGATATGATCTTCTGAATCACAAGAAAAGGAAAAATACCGAGTAGATGTGTGGTCAACCATTATAGTCCGAAGCATAGCTTAACATATACTACACTTATGTCTAAGCCTGATCAGTCCGAATCTAAACCTTAGTCGGCCACATATCGAAATAGTATTTTAAATCACATAGAATGCTTGTTGTGCATCCTTGACTCGATGTCTGATTCTGTGACTAGTTGTATTTATCTTGTTTCATGATGATTCTCATAGTTTCTTGTATTGCATGTTGTATTTCATTACAGAGTTCATTGCATTGTCTGATTTATTCTTTAATATATTTTTACTGCTTTATTTAGTATCCTATGACATTTATACAGGGATAGCAGGCTAGCATGGAGGAATACTTTGCTTCTTTCATGATTGGATCGTCGTTACTAGGTGATAGCAGGCTAGCATGGAGGAATGCTTTAGAGGATTTAGAATCAGTTTAGATCATTGATGTATTATTCGTGTTATATATCATTTCGAGAAATTATCGAATTTCTCTCCGGGATGAGATGGACATGTATTATATACAAAAGAGATATAGTGAACTGTCGTCGTATGAGTGTGTGTTGGGTTATTTTCCGTTGAATAGTTCTGTGGTTGAGCATAAATCGTTATCATGATCGTTTAATAATTTTCAAGGTCTAGATAGCTAACTACCGTCGATTCTGCGGCGTAGCCTGGACGTATCCACGCACTTGTACCTGATCGTACGAGCGCGGGGGCATGACACGTTCTTATGGTGGCCTATGCAGGTATATCTAATGGTGCTTAGGATTAGAGTGCCATTAGGAGCCTGCGAAATATAAATGCTCAATCACAGCTTTGGCCATTCTTGCGATTGTGTGGTTCTCATCAATATTCCTCTATTCCCAAATTTCAACCAAAATTCTGATTAGTTATATCATTCTGTGTTTCCTACTCTTATCTGATTTTCTTAAACCTATTATTGGATTTTGATTCTATACTTGATTATAATCATGATCGTGCCTATATTTTGATTGTACCCAGATTTTGATCATGAATGATTTTACATGCTTAGGTGATTCTATTCCGATTCTATCCATAATCATGCCTAATAATTAGATGAATTTGGTTATGTATTCGATCGTGCCTATACAATTTGGATTAATCATGACTATATCGTGCCTAAATAATTTTGACCATATCGTGCTTAGATGACTGAGATTCTGTCGTTGCTAAGTAATTTTGATCATTACTAAATTAATTTCTTTGATCCTTTTATTATGATTCTATTATTCATACCAATTCCATTATTGTGGATTGTGCTTATAGGTTTTGATCTGTTACATTCTACCCTTGACTATGCTTAGAGTTTGATTGTAACCAAACTATTTGATTCTATTTTTGATCATGTCCAATCGCTTGTCGATTCTATTCACAATCATGCCCAGATGATTTTGGCCAAATACGTGAGTTGGATTCTTGATCGTCCTAAATGACTTTGATCGTAATTAAATGATTTCTTTGATCCACTACAACAAATATGGCCTACAATAGCATGCGCAGAACGCTATAGAAAGCCTTCTATAGCATATTCTGTCTGCTATGATCGCCCACGCTATAGTATGTCCAGACATGTGAACGCTATAACATTATAGCGTTCATGAATGCTGTAGAAGGTTTATAGCGTTCGTGTATGCTGTTGATGGTTTATAGCGTTTATGAATGCTGTAAATACTTTATAGCATTCTAGAACGCTGTAGATAGTTTATAGCGTTAGTGAGTGCTGTGGATTACTTATAGCGTTTATGAATGCTGTGGATTATTTATAGCGTTTGTGAATGCTGTGGATGATTTATAGCGTTTGATGAATGGTTTGATTTATTATAGCGTTCATCATATGCTATCGTGGTAGCAGCAATTTAGACGTTTTGAGTGCTATAAACCTGCTACAGAATTTCATATTATTTCATATCTGCTACAGAATTTCATATTTCATAACCTGTTTTGTATCACATATAAATAACAATAATCGCAGACAATTTCAATCGCAACTTGCATTTCGATCAATCAAGATATAGTAAAGATTTGCCAAAATATGAAATATTTCATTAGAACATTCAAGATGTACAAAAAGTAGTAGTCATTAAAACATTCAAGATGTAGAAAAAGTAGTTGTACGCCAAAATAAACCATTCCATTTACAAAGTATCTGTAGTCCAAAATAAACCATTCTATTTACAAATATCTGTAGGCCAACAAACAGCTCGCCTCTTTCCTTCTAGCAGCTATCCACAACCATCAAAAACATATACGCCAACCTACACAAAATTAAGAAGAAAACACATTATGATATAAAAAGTAAGATAGAATAATTTCTGATACTCAAGTAGTGTTATGTAATAGCAAATACAATATGTTCAGCGGCTAAGGAGGCATGCAGTGTGTTAAATGTGAAGTTGCAGGACAGTAGTGTTATGTTGCAGGACAATAGTGTTATGATTGCGAAAAATATACTTTATAATAAAATTCGTGATTTCAATGATATAATAAAGATTTAGAGAAATACAAATTTAATAATAAAAAATTAAAAATTATAGAATTCGATTCAAGATGGTTACACTATCGATAGTAGCAACTGAATCTCTGTTAATTACTTCATATTAAAAATCATGTTAAATAGTGGTGCATTTCATTTCTTCTGCCACGTCACCGTTATCATTTTTCGCAGATTTGTTAGAGGTAAAAGGAGCTTTTGAGCCCACCACTTCTTTGGTCAAGCTATTTTGTAAGGAATGCACCTCGTCTGGAATCAATATATTTCCAACTCTATGGAAGGAACCATGCATCTTTGGTACAGACTATTATCTCTGAGAGTTCCAACTTTCGCAACATCCTTTTTAGTGTAAAAGTCTTCATCTACAATCAGTCCAATTTCTGAATTGGGACCATTGTATGGAGCTCTCATACAAAATTCATCATTGTTTCTATTTGTATAGTCTTCCATGCTTGCAATACCATGTGTCGAGTTGGAAGCGTCACTTTGGAGCTCTCATTCTCATTATAATATTTAACCAACGTTCCCTCATGTGCACTTGTGTGCACAGGGCTTGGTTTCCCCTTCCTTACCTACTGTCCAATGCACCAAGCCAAAACCTGGACCAACCTTCCCATTGCAACCCTACCTTTTACTACTTAATAGGAAATATAAAATATTCAAACCTAAGAAGCCATGGACACATTGTCTTCATCAGCATGTTTTTAGCTCACAGACACAAACTCGTGTCTATCTCGATACTGTATCGGTCCTGGACAAGTAATCCTAAACAGAGGTATCTCTGTGATCTCGACTTTGTGTCAATTCCAGACACAAGAGGATCTACCAGACACAACCTCTACCTCAACTGATCAATCCTTGACTGAAGAAGAAAGAAAGTGAGGAATTTACCTATGTAGAAGAGACACTCGATCAATTCCTATGACAATATAGTTTTATCAAGTTCAATTATCGATCAAGAACATGAGTACCGATCCATAGATGGGAGCGCAGAGTACTCCTCGAGCTCCTGGAATGAAGTTCAAAAAATTTGAACTAATGATCTCCCTCTGTGATACATTCCCATCCAGTAGCAGTAATGGTAGAAGAAGAGTAGCAGTAATGGTAGAAGCAGTAATGGTAGAAGAAGAGTAGCAGTAGCAGCTAAGCTCCAGTCATAGCAGAGTAGCAGAAGCATAGCAGTAGCAGAGTAGAGTAGATACTCACATTTCCTTCTTAATTGTTGGTTATTGTTAGTTGAAGTCACCTGGAGCCAAGTCAGCACAGGAAGAGAGCCAAGTCACCTGGAGCCAAGTCAGCACAGGAAGGGCATATTAGTCTTTACATACTATGTTTGAATTGTATAAATAGAGGAAAGCAGGAAAGAAGTGGTTATGACTTGAATCTTGAATTGTAACAGAATTTTACCAATTCTAATAAAATTCTTCAAGCTATAGCTGTGGTCCAGTCTGATTGGCTTCAAAATTTCAAGGAGGCAATGCAATCTTCAGCATACTATCAGGAGCAGTTGCAAAAATGGGAACATGGGCTCTTAAATCTCAACAAATATTCCTTGAAAAGAGAACTCCTGTATTATAAGAAAAGATTATTAGTGGATCCCAATTCAGAGTTTACAACAACTCTACTCAAGCAACACCACAATACACTCCAAGCAGGACATTCTGGATATCAGAAGACCCTCCATAGGCTCAAGAGGGTATGCTACTGGAGAGGGATGAAGAGGGGTGTACAAAATTTCATTAAAGCCTGTGAAGTATGTCAAAGAAACAAAGTGGAACACTCATCCCCAGTATATTGCAGCCCCTCCCAATTCCTGATATGTTTTGGAAGGATATCTCTATGGATTTCATAGAGGGACTGCCTACAAGCCATCATAAATATGTTATAATGGTGGTTGTTGATCGACTCACTAAATATGTGCATCTTTTTGCCCTTGCACACCCATATACTGCCACTACAGTTGCTCAAGTTTTCATGGAGGGGGTATTCAAGTTGCATGGGATGCCCAAGACAATAGTGTCTGACAGGGATCCCATATTTACTAGTGCCTTCTGGAGAGAATTTTTCAAGCTATAAGGACCTCAATTAAACTACAATACATCATACCATCTCCAATTAGATGGGCAGACTGAAGTTACCAACAGAAATATTGAAGCTTATCTCAGGTGCTTCTGTAGCCACCATCTCAAAGAGTGGACTAAACATCTGATGTGGGCTGAATATTGGTTTAATACCAATTGGCACTCTGCCACAAGAACGACCCCCTTTGAAGCTGTCTATGGTAGAGCCCCTCCAAATATTCTAGCATATGGTCCAGAATTGGCACAGGATCAAAGTGTGGCAGTTGCCATTGCTTCCAGAGATACCTTATTACAAACTCTCAAAGACAGCTTAGCTATGGCCCAAAGCAGAATGAAGAGATTAGCAGACTTGCACAGGTCAGAAAGAGAGTTCGAAGTGGGAGATTTAGTCTACTTGAGGCTTCAACCATATAGACAAGTCTCTGTAGCTCAAAGGAAATCTCAGAAGCTATCACCAAAGTACTATATGCCATACAAGGTGTTAGCAAGGATAGGTTCAGTAGCCTACAGACTGGAACTACCAGAAGAAGCCACCATACACCATGTGTTTCATGTGTCTCAACTCAAGAAACACATAAGCTCCAGAATTTTGATTCAGAATGGAAGTTCTAGTTCCAGTGAAGAATTACTTCTAGAACCAGACATGATTTTAGAGAGAAGACTCGTACAGAGGAGAGGCAAGGCTATAGTAGACTTGGTGGTCCAGTGGAAGAATGGGACTGCACAAGATGCAACTGTGGTTCCCTATGAAGAATTTGTTAAGACTTTTCCTTAATTTGACCTTGAGGCAAGGTCAAATTAGGGGGGGTGTATTGATACATTCCCATCCAGTAGCAGTAATGGTAGAAGAAGAGTAGCAATAATGGTAGAAGAAGAGTAGCAGTAGCAGCTAAGCTCCAGTCATAGCAGAGTAGCAGAAGCATAGCAGTAGCAGAGTAGAGTAGATACTCACCTTTCCTTCTTAATTGTTGGTTATTGTTAGTTGAAGTCACCTGGAGCCAAGTCAGCACAGGAAGAGAGCCAAGTCAGTCACCTGGAGCCAAGTCAGCACAGGAAGGGCATATTAGTCTTTACATACTATGTTTGAATTGTATAAATAGAGGGAAGCAGGAAAGAAGTGGTTATGACTTGAATCTTGAATTGTAACAGAATTTTACCAATTCTAATAAAACTCTTTCTTCTTCCCCAATTTTCTTCTTGATACAGTAGGAAACCCTAGTTAGCCATGGTAATCTCCACTCGATCTTCCTCAAAGCCCATTCCAGCAGGAAGAGGTCGTAACACTCTGAGACATATTATCGAACATACGATGTTCAGATCAGAGAAAGAAATGTTTCAGAGATTCTTCTCAATTTTAAGATATCGATATGAAAAGAATACTTCAGAAATCACAGGAAGAAAGTTTAAATCACAAAGAAACAATTTTTTTTACCAATTTGAAGAAATCGAACTCCTCTTTTCGATTTTATATAAACGGTATGGATCTCCGTTGTTGTCGACGAGCTTAGATCAGCCGAGTGAGATCGATCATAAACGAGAGAAGGAGAAGAGATCCTTATCGTCGTTCATCGACGATCGTTGATGACCGAATATCAAACACGTCATCGATGATCGAATGATTGATCACTCGCTGTTGTGTTCATCAACACCAAATTTAGAGAACGGATGATCGAAACAAAAGCAAGAAGGAGAAGAACTCTAAGAACTCACCGATGCTCGTCAATGTACCCTCATTTTTGGAAAAGATGATCACCTCCTCAGCCTCAAGGTTGTTCTTGTGTCCTTTGGGTCGTAGACGCCTCCGAAAGTTCTTAATTACATGAGGGTATAAACCTAAGATTACATAAAAATGATAATGATGAAGGAGGAGGATTGATCGGCCGGACCTTCTGGCGTATGATGTACTCCACCTCCTTTTCAAAGAAGAAGGCGTTGAACTTCTCGATCTTTGCTTCCAGAAGCCTCAGGAAATCCTCCTCCTCCCTCGTCATCGCTGCGACCTCTCCGCCGCCGCCGCCGCCGCCACCTCCGGCGGCTATCTTCGCCTTATTTGCCGGCGGCGGAGGCCCCTCTCCACCGCCTATGAGCTTCAACCGCTTCTTCAGCTTCTTGTACGACAAGAACTTGTCCCTCCACTCCGGGAGCGTCTCCTCGATCTGGACACCGAGACTCTTTCCAAATTTCATCACGATCGACAATTCCAACTTCCCAACAATTTTCAATTCTTCTTCTTATTATTATTATTTTTCTAGGGTTTGGTTTCTTGATTTTTTGGGAATAGGAAGGAGGAAGAAGAGAAAATGAAAACCTAAATAGAAAATGAGAAATGAAAACGTTTAGGGGGGAAATGAAAACATACTTGAGTGGGAAAATTTCTTTAAGAGGGAAACTAAAATTTGTGTGTTCAAACACAACGTGTTATTAAATTGATTCCACCAGGATTCGGACTGGAAACATGTTTGACATACTTTTCTCAAGTAAATAACAATACAATAAAGTTATAAACTTTACAGCTCCATAGAATGCTATAGGACTGAACCTATAATTTTTATTATGCATTTCTAATAGCATTCCAGAAAAACATGCTATTACTAATAGTCTTCTATAGCATTCAGACCCGAACGCTATAAAAAATCTGCTATAGTAAGCCCTATTTGTTGTAGTGATCGTATCTAGATGATCATGATTTTGATTTTGTTCTTGATTAGATTTTAGTCGTGACTATAGCATTTTCAATCCTACTTATGATCGTGCCAAATCATGACTTTCATCAAATTTGATTCATTTACGATTGTGTCTAACTGATTTTTTTATCATTATTGTGCTATTTTCGAATTTCTGTATTTGATTATTCCTAGGAGTGCTATTTGGAATTTCGAGGACAAAATTTTTCGAAGGTGGATAGATATGTAACTTCTTGGTTTCGAAATTTGTATTTTTTCGAAATCCTAACTTTTTTATTTTATTTTCTAGGAATTATTTGGGGATTATTTAGGTGATCATGGCAAAGTCATAATTATTTAAGGTGGAGTGGCATTAATGGTAATTATTTGGAAGTTCATGGAGTAGTGGCAGATCGATAAATACATAGAAGTAGGTGGCATTTGATTGTAGTAGTATGTCATGAAGGGATTAGTTAGCTAATTAACTCTAGAAGCTCCTTGATTAATTAGGAATTAGCCTTAATTAATCCTCATGGAATATTTTATGGCATCTAACATATTCTTAGAAAATATTCTTTGCAATATTCTAGTAATATTCTTTTTCTAGATTGGTCATAATCCTCCTATACATATCCCTAACTATTTTTAGTCACTCTAAAATCATTTATTAGCCTAAACCATTCTTGCCAAAACCCTAACCCATCTTCTTCGTGTCTTGTCGTGTCGGTGTGTCTAACCCATTTTATTAGATTCCTAGCTATTACATTTACACTTCTTGTGTCTATGCGACACTATTTCCAAATCCCAAACCCATTCGTGTCTGGTGTCCCTCGGTACGGACACACCCGATACACCCGACACATCCAGTACCGATCCACCAAACCCTAACCCTAAATCTGCTCCGCCATCATCATCACCACCACCTTCAAGAATCCACCGCCGCCACCGTCGTCTACTTTCGCTGAACTGCCGCTCCGTCGGCCAAACTCCACTTCCAGGCCGTATCACTTATGGCCCACCATATCATCATCATCGTCACCACCGTCTCTGGCCTCCCACTGCCTGACCTTGGTGCCACCACCTCCTCGTGCTTGACCGGAGGACGAGCAGCGACACCGCCACCAACCAGGACATCGCCTGCTCCAGTCAGCTCCCTGGTTACGCCTCTGCCCTCACCCGACCTCCACTAGTTTGCGATTATCACCGCCTGTCCCCGATGTCATCGTCCTCTTCCGCCATCCACCGCCTCTCACTGCTTGGATCCTCCTGCAACTAGCCAGCGCGAGCTCTTCAGGTGACGACTTCTTTTTCTTCATCATCTCCTTCTTTAGTTTCTTTTCTTCCCACTCTTCTCTTCTCCTTCTTTATTTTTGTTTCCTCTTTGTTTTGATTGTCAGAGAGAGTGAAAGAGGGGTGTGGAGTGATATGGTTTTTGGGACGGGTCCAGTAGGATTTGGTCTGGACCCGTTAGGCCTAGTGTTGGGCTTCAAAAGAAAAAGAAGAAGAATAATAAAAGCAGTAGCAGCAGTATAGTATGGTCCTGGGCTTTTGAAGGGAAAGAAAAGAGAAAAGAAAAGCAAATTAATTTGGACTGATTTAGTATTTTGGTTTAATGATATATATTGGGCCAGTGGGCTTAATGGGTTTGAGAAGAACATGTGGGCTTTCATTGGAATTGGACTTGTGAGGCTTTGGATATTGTGTATTTAGGGAAAACTTCAAACAATACTTTTTTGAGTTATTTGTATTTACCCCCCCCCCCCCCCCCAATTATTAATCATATCTTTACTTCCCCCCAATTTTATTTTAATTAGTATTACCCCCCCAATCTTCATATAAAGTGCAAAGAAACCCTCCTTAAATTTGCGTTTTTGCATTTGAAGATCCCTTATTTAAAGAAAATTTTACATTTTCATTTTTGTTCATTTTGTACCCCTGTCGTTAATAGCCGTTAAAATACGTCTAAAAATACAATTTTATCCCTCTCCCCACGCTCTCCCCCCCTCTCTCCGGTGGCGGGGGCTTATCAAGCGGGGCTGACCAGAGGAGAGGGGTCGGTAGCCGGCCAGCGGAGGGAGGAGGGGGCGGGACGGGTCGAGCTAGGGGTGAGCATTCGATTAATTCGGTTCAAATCGAACCGAAAACTGAATTGAACCGAAAATTAAAGAAGCAAAACCGAAACCGAACCGAATTGGCCCATAACTGAATCAAACTGAACCGAATTAAATCGGTTCGATTTTCGGTTTATTCAATTTTTTGGTTATTTGCACTTTTTTATTAATATATATAGTACTTAAATATATCTAAATTTATTTAGTATATATCTGTAGTGTATATATATATATATATATAAACTAAAATTTCTTATTCAGTTTTAGGTTTTGGACCGAAATCGAAACCCGAAACCGAAACTGAATAAGAAAATTTAGTATTTTCAAAATTGAAACGAACCGAATCTTTTTTAAACCGAATCGAATCTCGGTTCGGTTCGGTTCGATTTTTTTTATTCGGTCCCCCTCGACCCCTCCTCCTCTCTCCGTTGGCCGGCCCCCTCGACCCGCCCCCCTCCTCCCTCCGTTCGCCAGCCCCTCTCCCCTCCCAATCCCCCTCCTCCCTCCGTTGGTCGGCCATGCTCGACCTAGGGATGAGCATTATTCAGTTTTGGACCGAAAATCGAACCGAACCGAATAAGAGATTCGGTTCGATTTTTTTTAAAAAAATCTGTTCGGTTTTGGTTTTGAAAATACTAAAAAAAATTATTCGATTTCGGTTTCGGTCCAAAACCCAAAACCGAATATATATATATATATATATATATATATATATATATATATATATATATATATATATATATATATATATATATATATATATATATATATATATATATACTAAATAAAAATATATATGTATATATTACAGATATATACTAAATAAATTTAGGTATATTTAAGTACTATATATATTAACAAAAATGTGCAAATAAACAAAAAAAAAATGAATAAACCGAATAAATCGAAAATCGAACCGATTTAATTCGGTTCGGTTTGATTCGGTTATGGGCCAATTCTGTTCGGTTCATTTTTGCTTATTCGATTTTCGGTTCAATTCGATTTTCGGTTCGGTTTGAACCAAATTAACCGAATGTTCACCCCTAGCTCCACCCGCCCCCTCCTCCCTCCGCTGGCCGGCCACCGTCCCCTCTCCTCTGGTCGGCCCCGCATGACAAGTCCCCACCACCGGAGAGAGAGGGGGGAGAGAGTGGGGGGAGGGGTAAAATCATATTTTTAGACGTATTTTAACGGCTTTTAACGGCAGCGCTGCAAACTGAACAAAAATTAAAATGTTGAAATTTATTTTTAAACAAAAGGTCTTCCAATGCAAAAACAAAATCTAAAGAGGGTTTGTTTGCACTTTACCATAGGATTGGGGGGATTACACTAATAAAAATAAAATTGGGAGGGAACTAGAAATATGATTAGTAATTGGGGGGGGGTAAATACAAATAACTCTACTTTTTTTGATCCATCATGCAGGATTTGGGTCATTTTTGTAGGATTTGGTTACTTCTTGCTCGATATTGGAGTCACTTCTGAACACTGTAAGATATATAGGGATGATGATTATGTTTAGGAAAAAGTAAGGCTAGTAAAACATTTAAGGATATTTTCTAATGATGGACATAATAATAGTTAAGTAGGTACCTTAATTCGAGTGCCTTTCTTCTGTTCATCTTACTTGGCATTATATCTTGTATTGCTATCTACATTCTATGGAGAATAAGGATGCTACCTATATTAACTTTCTTGCCGATGTTGCCTGCATTAACTTTTAGAAAGTTGATGTGCATCATTTGAGGAACCTTACATGCTTATGCCTCTAGATTTTGTTTTTATTACTAATTGTTTGTTGCCATATCCTTTCGTGTATTTGTTAGGATCTAGTATTATTTTTGGAACAAAATATGTTGTTTAAGAAACATGTTTACAAATTGTCTAATTTGTACTTTGCAGGTTTAGCAGAAGCTGGAATAATCTCTACTAAGGTCTCAATATCTGATCCTAATGGCTCGTCCAGTGGAAATCGTAATTCTTTCCTTCTCTCAAAAAAGGTGACGTGATTTGAACATAGTCCTCTCTAGAATTCTGATATTATGTTTGGCTATAATTTTATAAGTGTCCAAAATGCAACACTAATGTTGTATAGAAATCCTTTTTTGTGTAGTGTTTTAACCACTTTTTTGTTGTTTGTAGGTAGAGAATGGTTTGGTTTGCTAACTTCTGACAATTTTAAAGTCAATGTTCCCATGAATGTTGTGACTGTTGTCATGTTTTGGAATTCTAGTTCTTGTGTGAAGATTGTTTGTGTTGCATTTTGAAGAAAATAAAAAGGCAACATATGTTACAAAAAATGCATGTAGTTTTGTACTTTTGTAACATTACATTGTTTGGACTTTTGAGCCATATGTATAACATTAAAAAAGGCAGCAGATGTAGTATTTCTATTTTCATGTATGTGCCTATGTGGAGCCATATTTTTTTGGACTTTGGAGCATTCTGCAACTGTATGGCTATTTGTTCATTATGTATGCATTACATTGTTGATATTGTTAGAAACTTGTTCTGTAATATTGGTTTTTGACTTTATTGTTGGACTGAGTTGTATTTGATCTTTTGGTTGGATCCATATTTGAATATGGTTTGTAATATTGATTTTTTTTGAAGTCCATAAGCCCAAATATGGATCTGCCTGCATATACAAAGAAAAATATAAACTAAGAACTAAGAAATTAGTAACTAAAAAATTGATAAGTAAAAAAATATAAAATAAAATTAAAAGAATTACTTACAAATGACTAATGATGCCGACTGCTACAGATCTGCGCTTGAGATCTCAAAGAAATCCTAAAATCCAAAGAGAGGGCATCAAATATGGACTACGACTTCTGATATGTTCTTGAGATCTCAACAAAATCCTAAAATTCAAATAGAGGGCTTTAGATCTGGACCATGACTTCGGATTCTCTCAGAGTTCGAGGATGAGAGAAGAGAGAGATGAAAGAGAGTAGAGAACGAAGAAATTAGGGCTTTTAATTATCTCAGAAGAAGTGAAGAACGAGAAAGAGAGCTACAGAAAATCTCTCCTCGATCTCTCTCAAAGGTCTCTCTCAAAGTCGAGAGAGAGAGAGAGAGAAAATGAGACGAGAGAAGCGGCTGCGACTCCAGAGTAATAATGAGAGAGAATAATTTTAGGATTAGTTTGCTATATATAGCATTAAGAGTATTATAGTAATTTTATGTCTAATTCGGTTTTCGGTTTTGGACTGAACTCGAAGTCCAAAACCGAACCGATTAAGAATTTTGGGTATTTTTTGAACCGAATCCTACTCAGAGTACTTCTAAACTGAACCGAAATCCTTATTCGATTCGGTTCGATTTGGTCAAAAGTCGAATAATACCTTCTTTGTTGTGATTTGGATATATCCAAATAATGGATGACCTTATCCATACCCACAACAACCTCTATCCTATTCCCTCTATATAAGTTATCAATGAGAAAATGCTACGTTCACATTCTTTCTGGCTACCAATTTTTTCTCTCTTTTATTTTCACAACACGTTATCAGTACGACCGTTCGAGAAATTTCAGGCCACCACCGGCCACCACCGGAGCACCGAAATATCAAATCCAATCAGGTTCATAGATAAAAAAAAATTGTTGTTAAGAGTTTGTGCTATGATATAAACCCAAATTAAAATAATATTGTGGCAGGCATATTTAACATACAAAATATGCACATATTAGTATTATACAGGAATCCAAAATTGTTTTCTTTCTTAAGTTCTGAATGTTTGTTGTCGTACACTTTGTGTAAGCTTTAACATTGTTTTGGTCACACATTGTTAAGATGCTTTGATAGTTTTTATGAATAGATCAAGCGCAGAAGCTATTGCACCTTGTTTTTGTGAGAATACCTTTAATATTTGATAACTAGCATACATCCCCTGCCATCTTGACGTGGACCTACTTCAAATTGTCTGCTTATTCATTAGTAAATATCATCTAGTGCGTTTAATATATAATATTTGATAAAGACGTTAGCATATGCAATCATCTCTTAATAACAAACAAACAAATAGAGTTGGTATGCATTTTCATCCATATGGGACATGCTTTTATAATTGTATTTATGTTAAAGTTTTTTTTTTTTGAATTTATCCATGGTGAAGATTTACCAGCTGAATATTTGCCTAATAGAACCATCCTGGTGATAGGAGTGCCTATAGTGAACATTACTGCATAAGAGTTTGTGTTTTGTTGAAACTGTTTTAAGCTTTTAAAATATAGGTTTGGAATTTTCCATCTTTACCCTGAACTTTGATATTATTATTAGCTATAGTAATGAGTCTAATGCACTAGAAAGTAGAAAAGAAAAAGAAATGGAAGAATTTAAACCATGTTATTGCTTGTAATTTCTAGGAAAGCATTCTTTTAAACAATCATTGTTTCTGTCAGTATATTATCTTTCCTACTTTTAGCCATAATGTACGCTATTTGTTCTTGTTGTTATGTAAACTTAACTACTCTTAACAAATGTCTTTATTATAATGCATATAAAGAAACTTGGCATATTCACATGATTATTTTCATGCAAACATATGACATTGTTAGTAGGATAAACTTATGATGGTTGTACTGAGTTTTAAACATATCAATGAGTAGTTATGAGATTCAAATACACATTTGTATTACAAACATTTTTTGTGGTTCTAGTATTGGATAAGCTTGGATAGATATGACTTTGTCCCTTTTAAATATTAATGATGATGAAAAGATCCACAAATTAGAGTTGTATGTTTACATGTATATTGTAGTTTTATTTGTAAAGTGATACAAATTGTTTGAATTTTATGCCATCCAAAATGGGTGCATGCATTACAGGTGTTGCTTGCATGGGGAAAACCAGTTGCCCGTGTATTAATTTTTTTTCCAGGTTGCAGCAGGTTGTTGGCCCCCAAAAGGCCAAAATTTGACAATCAATATATAGTTGATAAAACCTTAGAATTTCTAATAAGAAGATTGATGTATAGTTGTTTGTGTACAAAATAGCATACACCTGAAGTTCTATGTCTAAAATAACTTAAAAACTTACTTACGAATTATAGGACACAAAAATAATACAAAATTTTCTTTCTCTCCAGATGTCAAACCTTACCAAGTTGGAATTTCCTGCCCTACAAGTTAACGGAAGTAATTATCTCGCTTGAAAATTAGATGCTAAGCTTCACCTCAGCTCCCTTGACCTGGTACATATACTGACTACTCCAACAAAAGAAAAGCCAATTAGTCCTGGAGACAAGGCTAAAGCGATGATTTTTTACGTCGACATCTTCATGCTGATTTGAAGAATGAGTATCTCACTATAGAAGATCCAAAAAATCCTGTGGGAATCCCTAAAGTATAGATATAACCATCAGAAAGCAGTCATCCTCCCAGCAGCGAGGAATGAATGGATCAATCTTCGATTCCAGGATTTCAAGACGGTATCTGAATACAACTCAACCATGTTTAGTATTGCATCAAGGCTTGAGTTGTGTGAAGAACCAGTTATACAGGAGCAAATGATTTACAAAACCCTCTCAACATTTCATGCCACAAATATTTTGTTGCAACAACACTACTCTAAGATTTCAGAACTCGTCTCTGTGCTCATAGTTGATAAGGAAAATAATAAGGCCCTCATAAAAAATCATAATACTAGGCCTACTGGAATACTAGCATTCCCTAAAGTGAATGCCAGTTAAGGATATTTTAGAGGAAAAGGCAGAGGCAGAGGACGTTCTGGAAACTTTAGCAGAGGTGGTTACAGAGGAAGAGGGAAGCGTGGTCACCCCAGCAGTGGTAGACATATTGAACCATGGAAAAAACAGAAAAAGCATATTCCAAACGAAGATCAAGAAAATGAAAATAATAAAGCACCAAGAGACACATGCTTCAAATGTGGACGTGAAGGCCATTGGTCCCGCACCTGCCGTGCATCCAAAGAAGTTGTGGCCAATTATTAGAAAATCCAGAAGGTTTAAACGAATGCCATCCTTGACATGGACAATGATGACCTCCTTGGTGACGAATTTGAGGCACAAGAGAACACTAATTTAACATATGCAGATTTCTTTGTGGATGATTAGTCACTCAATTCTATTTATTGAGAGTAGCAATATTTTTTTTTGTTTTTTTAAGACTATGATTGGCATTTATTTAGATTGATAAGTTTTGCATTTATGCTTTGAAATTATTAATAGCTGGCACCTAACATCGATTGGGTATTTATGTTCAATTTTGAGTCTCCTCCAATTAATAAATTTTCCAAGAGACATGGAAATTTATGAATTTTTTGCTTTAATACGACAGAATTTTTGCCGTTAGGGGGAGATGTGGGAAGATACATATCTTGTTCAAGAAGAACGTCATAAATTTTCGTTCTAGAAGAAATTTATGAATATCATCGTTCCAGAAGAAACATCGTTGTAGAATGTCATACTTTTTCATATTGACTAAATTAGGAGATATTATCCCTTATGTTTCACTACAAAGAATTATTAGATGTTTACTCGATTATAGTTATACCAACTATGTATCTAACTTCTAATATAAGTACCAAAAGAACCAAATAAAGGCAATAAAATGAATAAGTTACCTAAATGTTCTAAATATTTAGCTCTCCAGAAGAAGGGAGCAAACAATACTAAAGATTCTAAAGATTCAGCTCTCTAGAAGAAGAGGCCGAATAATATAATACACCCTAATGCTCTTGAAGAAGCAGCTCCCGAAGAAACATCTCCTGTATAGAAAGTTCATGACAGTCCGGAAGTTCATGACAGTCCGGAAGATGTGATGAACCAAATATCAAATCTCTCAAAGTATATCACTCCGGTAGAGGATATACCTCAGATTCCAGAAGAGACTGAGAAAGAGGTACTGGTACCCATGAAATATATGTTTTATACATAGAAAAGAAATTTTGAATTAAAAAATTTGTCATAAATGACATTATCAAATAAGAAAAAAAGGATGATAAAATTAAATGATAACAATAAAATCACGAATAATCTAATGGAAAGATGCAATATCCCTCACAAGACGTAGAGTTTTCGGTCCTATAGTACAAAACCCAAAAGAAATAAACCCTGTAGGTTGAATGGGTGTCTCTAACAAACAAGAGATCCAACTATATTGAGCAATTTGAGCTCAAGTAATCCCGAAGGATTTAAAATTTTCAGGTATATCTTTGAAGGATTTAAAATTACCGTATTATCACTACCAGAATCTGTCAGATTAGCGACATTTGTAAACGTCGCTAATGCCGACCAAAACGTTGCTAATTTAAGTTAGCGACGTTTCTAGCATCGTTTTGGAAACGACGGAAAAAAGCGTTCGATAATCGGTAAAACGTTGCAAAACGTCGCTACGACGACGTTAATTAGCGACGTTACAAACGTCGTCGTTTAGCGATGTTATTTGCGACGTTCGTTTGTGGTCGCCGTTTAGCGACATTTTAGCGACGTTTTGGCGACGATGTGGTGAGGAAAGGTTCTTTGCCACGTCAGCAATTTAGCGACGTTCATAAACGTCGCTATGTAATAGCGACGCTAAGAACGTCGCTAAATTAAAAAAAATAAAAAATACAGAATCCAGAATGCAAATGGAGCTGGAGCTGGAGCTGGAGATATAATCCAGAGATTGACACAGTACTAATTCATATATGTTTTATAATTCCAAAAAAGAAACAAACTAGTAGATAGTCCAATACAAAATATATTCATAAAGCAAGTACAGCTGGTAATAAGTACTAATAGTCCAATACAAAATATATCCATAAAACTACACTACACTAATGACGACCACGCAGCTCACGCAAACGCTTAGTGATACGATCACGCAACCACTTCAAAAAAGTGGGATCGACGGCGCCAGGAGAGATGCAGTCCACTACAGGTGCTGGATGAATGGAACTCCCGGTCTCACTAGCTACCGGTGCCACTTCATCCTTAACAGTAGGAGGAGCCACCTCAGCATTCAGTGTTTCCCTCAAACGACGTGCCACTGCTCGGGTCATGGGTGCCATCTGGTAAGATCGATATACACAAAGAATATAATTGTAACATAAGCAAGCTAACTAAAGGAACCATCATCTCGTTTGAGTACATTTTCGAAAGTAGATAAAAATGTTATATTCGATTTTTTTGCCAAGTGTGAGAACGGATGGCTCAGAACACAACCCAAAATTCATTCTAGCATACATTAGTATGAATCATCTATGTTTGTACATATGGTGTAGTATATGTTCTTATCGAATCTAGTATCTGAAGGATATAACAGAATCAAGATGAACCCACATAATGTAATACTAAGACATCATCTACTATTAAAAGATATAGTGATAGGTTGTCGTATCATCATTGCCGAGGGATGGGGGTCGGATGACAGTCAACTTTATCTACGGCTTACATAGTTACTACCTTGCCAGTCGAATGGCTGCAGGGACTATGTCCTAATCACCATGTCGTACCGTAGATTAATGCAAATTCCTTATAGAAGTTGAACTAAAAATTAAGGCCAATGGCTAACCACATCAGTTTTGATTATGAGAAGCTGCCGATACCGATACCGATACCGATTTCGATTTCGATACTCATCCCAATTTCTAGATTCTAGATTTAGAATGTAGGAGCTCATTTTGTAGAATAGTAAGACCCATAGATTTTAAATTATAAAATGTAGGAGAATGTAGAAGATTCATAACTCCCCACATATGTTCAAGACAGAACATTCATTTCCATAAAAACTTTCATAGATAATATAATATATCCCAATTGCCAAAGATTCTGTAAAGCCAGTCAGGATCACAACATATTGGTATTTTATCAGAATCGGTATCGGTATCGGTAGCGGATCCACCTCCTCGACCGTATGTACTTAGTATCGATCGTAGCGGATTAGTATCGGTATATCGGTTTGGTATAGGTCGTATCGGATGGTATTGGCCTTAGCGAATTGGTATCGTCATATCCGATATGTATCGGCCGTATAGCTAGGATTCATATTGGTCTTATCGATTCGGTATCGGCCATATCCGATAGGTATCCCGTATCGGATATGTATCGGCCGTATCTGATTAGTATGGTGGAAGGTTTAGTAACAACTGTACTTGGATTTCTCTCTTCTCGAGCTAGAATACCATTGCAAGAGAGTCACGAGAGAGTAAAAAATCTCCTAAATATTGATATTTACGAGAGTGATTGGCCAGTTACAGTAACATACATGCTGTATTTTCCATCAGGAAAGGAGAGATTAAAAGCAATAACATATAGAGTTGTATTTCAGGAGAAGAACTCTTGTAAACTCTTTGTTCACAAAGAAAGCAATAACATATAGAGTTGTATCTCTATAGTTTGCTTTGTGAACAAAGAGTTTACAATAGTTCTTCTTCCGAAATACAACCCTATATGTTATTGCCTTCAATCTCTTATTTCCTGATGGAAAATACAACATGTATGTTACTATAACTGGCCAATCACTCTCGTAAACATCAATATTTAGGAGATTTTTTACTCTTTTGTGACTCTCTTGCAATGGTATTCTAGCTTGAGAAGAGAGAAATCCAAGTACAGTTGTTACTAGACCTTCCACCATACTAATCAGATAAGGCCGACACATATCCGATACGGCCGATACCTATCGGATATGGCCGATACCGAATCGATAAGGCCAATACGAATCCTAGCTATATGATCGATACATATCGGATAGGACGATACCAATTCGCTAAGGCCAATACCATCCGATACGACCTATACCAAACCGATATACCGATACTAATCCGCTACGATCGATACTAAGTACATACGATCGAAGAGGTGGATCCGCTACCGATACCGATTCTGATATAATACCGATATGTTGTGATTCCGACTGGCTTTATAGAATCCTTGGAAATTGGGATATATTATACTATCTATGAAAGTTTCTATGGAAATGAATATTCTGTCTTGAACATATGTGAGAGTTATGAATCTCCTACATTCTTCCACCCCTAACCCGAACCCTAACCCTCCCCTCCCTGTAACACCCAGTTTTTCAATTGAGGGTATTTTGGTCATTTTTCAAAATTTTGAAATTAATTTGGGATTTTTATTATTAAATATAATTAATATGATTTTTAGTGATTTTTGGTAATTTTTGGTGAATTGTTTGGTGCTAGTTTTAGACTGTGACCCATGTGGACTAGGAGACTGTCCTATTGGCTAACCTAGGTCAAGACACTTTGGTTAGGTTAAGAAAACCCTAGTGTGACCTAAGTTAATTATTTCAAGTTAGTTAGAATTGGTTTGGGGCTAATCGGATTTAGTTTGGTTTGAAAATGGCTTGTGTAGTCACAAGTCAAATCATGACTAAACTAGTTAGGACTCAACCCACTAACTAAAACCCTAATCCTAGGGCCTTTGGCCAGCCACATAACAGCCCCTCCCCTATTTATATCCTCCCAAAATTTTAGGGCTAGCCTCTTTCATTAGAGTTCATCAAGTTTTGGAAAAAGGGGTAAGTCCATCTTTACAAATTCATATTAAATCCAAATTGAATCCTTTTTCCCTCTAGTAAATTCCTATAGGTTCTAAATAGTGTTTTCTTGCTGTTGGGATTGAGATTTGACAGGGGGCACATAGTTTGAGGAAGTTTAGTGGCTTGTGGAGCTCTTCCCATTTGGGGATTTTGACCCATTGTTCAACTATAGGTATATTCCTCTCTAATTCGTTTTAAATTCTGTAAAATTCATTTCTAGGTTGCCCTAACCCTAGCCAAACTGTAGGAATAGGGTTTTCTAAGTTTTCGTGTCCGTTCTGGACACGTATCAGTGCTCACTGATAAGTGTTTGATGAAATGCCCCAATGGGCATTTCGTGTGTATTTTTGAATTATGTTTGAATAGGATGTTAGATTTTGGCCTCGCTTACACGTTTCTGGAGTTGGTGTCGAGTTTTCGTGCTGTGTCGAGTCGTGTCGGGCACGTGTACACGCTGTCGTGCATACGCGCGCGCGGGCACTGTGCATGCCCTGCTCATCGAGGGACACAGCGCCTAGGACACGACTCCCCGACACGTAAAACTTGACACACATCATGGGGCAACGTCTGTCACCCCATGTGTCAAGTGGCACGAGCCCACGTGGTGTGTCGGACACGCACGAGCTCGTGCATGGGGTTTTGCCTGTGCAGTTCTTCCCTGTTTTCGAGCACTGACACGCACGTTTTGTGTCGCGTACACGCGACTTAGACACGGGGCAGGGTGTCCAATGGATAGCCCTAGTCTAGGTCAACCTTGGGACACAACCACGAGGGTTGTGTCGTGTCGTGTCGTGCACACGACTGATGTGAACACGTGCACGAGGGGCAGCTTTCTGTGCACAGGTTCTGTGTGTTTTTTTGACTGGACACGTTTGTGTCCACTTTTGTGGACACAAACAAGTTTCATGGCATGTATACATTATGTTTTAATATTACCAACCATTTAATTCCTATTTTAAATCGAATTTCCTTGTTGAATCTTGAATTCCCTGTTTATTCAAAACTGTGAAGTATCAGTTGTATTGTTCAGTCCAGATTTTCAAAACTGAACTTTGTCATCATTTTCTACCTATTTAACACTGTTAATTTCATGTTGTTAAGTCCCTAACATGTTCATCTATGTATTATCTATTGGTATGACAAAATTGGGCTGATTTTGATGTGATTTGAGTTCAAATCTAGATGTTCAGCTAGGGGACTGTTATGGGTTTTGTCTAAACCTTTCTTTGTATTCTTTGAGAACTGTTAATGTGTTCCTTTAAATATATTTCAACCTGGACATTTGTAAACTGTTCTTTGATCTAAATTGGGAGTTAATTGATGAGTTTGGGCTTATAAACCTGAGAAGCAATACCTGAGATGCCACTGTATTCATTTCCTTCAGTTTTCGAAACCCTGAATTACCTTGCTTGATGTCAATGTTTATTCCTGAAACTGATTTCCTAACATGAGGTTTAAATGAATTATCATTAACTGATTTTCCTGTCCATTTTACAATTGTGTTTAGTTCCCATTAAACTGATTTTGTGTATGTATTGAACTATTGATTCAACAGAATCTGAGAATGAAGAGATAACTAGGTTTACATATTTGATTCAATGTTCTTCTAAAACTGTTTTGAATCTGAGTTTGGGGTTGTGTATAAATTCAATTTTATTGTATACATATAGCACACTGATTTTCCTCTTAATGTATATGATTCCCTGTTTTCATGCCTATGCATAGCATACTCACTGTTAGCCTAGGTTTCATGTCACACTCACACACTAGTCACTAACACACCCTTATTCCCTAACACATACACATGCCTCACATGTATCACAACACACTCTATCACACAAGCTCACATCACTCTAGCTCTACACACACACTAGTATGTATTCTTCTCTTCCACATGTATAGGTTTTATATCTTGAGTTTGTTTCACATATAGGATTCCTATACATGAATGTGTATATATATATTAGATATATGTGGTGTATGTGATACCTTGATAGAGTGTATTAATATATATTATGTATATGGGTTAGATGGATATGGTTGCTAACTTGGCTTGGCCTGTTGGCCCATGGCCTAGTTTATTAGTCTATGGCTATAGTGATGTTTAGTTAGCTAGTGAGTCTAGTTTTGACTTGTTTAGTCTTATTTAACCTAGAATGGACTAGTTAGCCTAGTGTAGCCTAGTTTGACTTAGGTTTGACTTGGTTGACCTAGTTTGACTTCTAGGGTTGACCAGAGTTGACCAAGAGTTGACTTTGGTCTAGATTGACCTAGATTCATGTAGAATGCATTAAATTGCATTATATATCATTCTGGACTTGTTGTGACTTGTGCTGTTCTATTAGGAGACAGACACCACTCCTCGGACGGTACTTTCATCACGGACTTTCAGATAGCAGGCGAGTACATTCTCTGATCATTTCATACTTGTTTAGGATTATATTCCTGCTTTAGATTACTTTACATGATGCTGACACGTTGGAAACACGGATTAGTACTATATGGATCTTGTTGTGCGATGTTATCCCCTTTAGCGGATACATCGGGTACTCGTGTTCGTGTACTTTATCGGGAACATCGTGTACTCCTTGTATTTGTTACATTCGTGTACGAAACGTGTGAATGTGTATAATCATGTTTTCACATGACCTTCGTGTACAATAACATAACGTAGCTGGATCCTTGTGTATTGATTGGGGCGGGGGAGTAGAAGTGGTTATGTTTTCAATCCAGTAAAATACTCGTGTACAAACCTCTGTAGATTACTCGTGTATAACATCGTGCCGTCTACATAACCATCTTGTGCTCTGAATCACTAGCACTGTTAGTTCTATATATTGTAGCTATTTACTTACAGTCTCTCTCTTTTCATCATATTATTTCTTCAGATCCTGTATCTTACTCTCTAGCATGTTTATATTTCCTAACCGGTTATGATTTTGTTGAGATGTACTGTACTCGCTCCCGTCCTGACTGGACCTGTTGAAAATTTTACAGTGAATGATGAGGCTCTGGTGTCTATCCCTCTTGGTGCAGCATTAGACATCACTAGTGACTTGGACCTGCTAACAGTGGTTGATACTTCTCTAGATTAGGGTTGTCTTTACTTTCTGGATCACTGTATTAGACTTTGAGATATTCTGAGTTGTATAATTTTAGACACTTAGTTCTGGACTTGTATCTCTGTGATTCTCTGTTCTGGATTTGTTATCTTTCATTATCTATCTATCTTACCTGTTCTACCTTAGATGTGATTGAGTTTTATATTCTGCTATGTCACCCCCATTCGGGGAGTATAACTGCTATTACTTACAGTTGTTAGATGTTGTGACCTAGGACAGCGTTCTACCGCCGACACTGCGGCGTAGGCTGGACGTACCCACGTCTCGTGCCCTTACTCTAGGGTGCGGGTCGTGACACGTTTTTAGTGGTGGCCCATGCAGGTCGAGTTTATGTAGTGGTATTCGAACTAGAGTATCACTACAACCTGCAGTAGGATTAGGATATATTTTAAGGGTACTCAATCACAGTTAGAATTCCTTGAAAGATTCTGGGACGACCCTTGAGAATCTTATTTAAACTTCAATTTGAATCATTTCCCTTGTTTGTTCGCTCTCACTCCTTGATTATTGAATTTGATTTTGATGAATCGTTGTTGATTTTGATTTCCTATCGAGATGAATTTTATAGCCTGAGTTACGATACTTTCTGATAACATATATTGACGGGAATACAGGGATGGTAAAACGTCTACATGATTATGGAACCTGTAGTTTATCGCAGCCATATTAGCTGGCGTGGCGAAAACATGGAGACCTGGCTTCGGATGTACGTATCTTGGTTATGAGATTTGGAATTTCTCGCAGCTATACTAGTCGGCAAGATTTCCAGACGACATGATTGTAGAGGTGCATACCCTAGTTATGGAATCTATCGTTATTCGCAGCCTTGCTTACTGGCATGGCGAGGACTCTGAGTAACATGATTTTGGACAGACGCATATGATTATCAGATTGTATCTTGAGAAGGTTTTAAACATATCATCTCTATACCATTCTGTTGTATAAATTGTTCCCCATCATCAAATAACTTAGGAGTAGGAGTATGAGTAGGAGTAACTTAGCTATTATTATAAGATTGCGTAACTTCTTGCTATAATTTCTTCCTAATACAAAATTGGTGTTTCTGCTAGACCTTAATTTAGATTGATGTTATAGCTCTGGTTTCAAATAGTTCATTCTTTAAACAGATAGGCAGAACAGATTTTATCATTATTTTCTTCTTGCCATGGATTCTGGTATTACCCTAAAATATAGTGGACACAGATACTTGTCTGACACGTATGCATACTACACTTGTTTACCAACCTATCTAAATGCATGTTAACATGATTAATGTTAAAGTTCTCTAAATCCTAGTATTCCAATACAGTGCAGTATCAGTGACTAGTTCTATCTCTATATTAAATTCGTGATTTAAATTTAAATTTCATGTTATTAGTCTTGCTTACATCACTACACATATATGTTATATACAGGGCTTATAAAAAAAAATTTGGTTGAGTTTTGTGTTGAATTGTCAAATCTGAGACTGTGTACATAGTAAATCCTTAACCTAGGATTCTAAGAGTTTAGTTCAAATTGCAGTTTTAAATTGTAATGTTTTGAGCCGTATACATGGTTGTGTGCAGGTAATAATGTTAGATTCATACTCTTACATGTTAGGTTGTGGTCGTGGTAAACATTGAGTTGGTTTTGATGTTCGAATTCTCCAAAATTTTGAGAACTGAATTCATGATTACATCTTTACACTGCTTCAATATGTGTAGTTCAATTTCAGATCTAATATGTAATGATAAGCTAACTGAATGATTGAACCCCTTTATTTCAAGTTTTAACCCATGTACACTAACACTCTACACTAATGTTCACAACTGCCATGGAACCCCTTCATCTCTGTTATGTTCATGTAGCCATATAGGTATACTTATATATATGGTTAGCCATGCATGTTATGATAATAGCTTGTGCCTTGTAGATTGCTTAACTAATATGCCATGAATAGTGTAACTTGATAACTATAGTTGAGACCCAAATCCTCCTATAACCCTTCATGTTATGCCACAAACTACATGACCCTTGTTCGTTAGCTTTTCCTCTAACTCTCTTCTATATTATTAGATTGTGATTGAATTCAATGCTTGCCTTTCGTTCCTTAAGCTTTTGATTTGATTTTTAGTACCCCCCTATATTTTAAATTGGTTGTTGATAAATACCAGTTTTCAGATAGGATGGTAGATTCCTGTACAGTTAATGATTGTTGGTTTTATCCCTTCCAGTATGGCACCCATGACCCGAGCCTGTCGCCTGAGAGCAGCTGCAGCTACTGACAGTGTACTTCCACTCCTACTGCTCAGGAGGTAGTGACCCCTCAGGCTGACCCAAGGGTAGTGGCACCTCCGCCATCGAGGAGGTGTCAGCATCCTTACCAGAGAGTCTTCCTCCACCATCTGTTACTCAGGAGAGAGTGGCAGTCTCATCTGAGACCAAGAGTTCTTCCCCATCTCCTCCTCTGTCCAGGAGCAGTACCCCATACCATACCCTCGGCAGGTTTGTTTCCTGACGGAGCTCAGATATCCAGACTTCTCCGGGATGTGTTGGAGACACAGAGATTTCAGACTGAGATCCTGAAGGAGCAGGGTCGTGGGATCCAACTGCTGTGGGATTTGGTATATTCAGGAGGGGAGCCTAGTTCTAAGAGGCCGAGGAGCAGTGTATACCCAGAGCCCCATGAGCACCCAGACTATCAGCCTAGACCAGCCTACCCAGTCCAGACTCCTGTTCAGCAGAGGCCAGCTGAGAGAGTTCCTACCTGTGCCTTCTGTAAGAAGCCTGGACATGTGGGGACATCTGTAGGAAGAGAAGAGGAGTGTGCCTGTTGTGTGGGTCAGCTGCACACAGACTGCGAGACTGTCCTGCTGCACTTATCTCAGCAGGACTCCGCCTCGGGAGGGAGTTCCAGCCATCAGACCTAGTTGGAGGTGAGTCCTTGACCTATATCTTAGCCAGTCTTTGAAAATTTATGCACCCTATCATATTGTATGTTTTGATATCTTGTGATTGCCTAGTACTGTAGTATGTTGGTGTAACTAGATGAGACCCCAGACTAATACTACATGCCATGACCCCATGGGTTACATTTTCCAACTGAATGATTTAAATAGGTTCTGAGATTTTGATTGTGGGGGTTTGACCTAGAAGGGGTACGATCATCTTAATTTCGAGGACGAAATTTTTCTAAGGTGGGTAGGATTGTAACCCAGTTTTTCAATTGAGGGTATTTTGGTCATTTTCAAAATTTTGAAATTAATTTGGGATTTTTATTATTAAATATAATTAATATGATTTTAGTGATTTTTGGTAATTTTGGTGAATTGTTTGGTGCTAGTTTTAGACTGTGACCCATGTGGACTAGGAGACTGTCCTATTGGCTAACCTAGGTCAAGACATTTTGGTTAGGTTAAGAAAACCCTAGTGTGACCTAAGTTAATTATTTCAAGTTAGTTAGAATTGGTTTGGGGCTAATCGGATTTAGTTTGGTTTGAAAATGGCTTGTGTAGTCACAAGTCAAATCATGACTAAACTAGTTAGGACTCAACCCACTAACTAAAACCCTAACCCTAGGGCCTTTGGCCAGCCACATAACAGCCCCTCCCTATTTATATCCTCCCAAAATTTTAGGGCTAGCCTCTTTCATTAGAGTTCATCAAGTTTTGGAAAAAGGGGTAAGTCCATCTTTACAAATTCATATTAAATCCAAATTGAATCCTTTTTCCCTCTAGTAAATTCCTATAGGTTCTAAATAGTGTTTTCTTGCTGTTGGATTGAGATTTGACAGGGGGCACATAGTTTGAGGAAGTTTAGGGTGTGGAGCTCTTCCCATTTGGGGATTTTGACCCATTGTTCAACTATAGGTATATTCCTCTCTAATTCATTTTAAATTCTGTAAAATTCATTTCTAGGTTGCCCTAACCCTAGCCAAACTGTAGGAATAGGGTTTTCTAAGTTTTCGTGTCCTTTCGTGTCCGTTCTGGACACGTATCAGTGCTCACTGATAAGTGTTTGATGAAATGCCCCAATGGGCATTTCGTGTGTATTTTGAATTGTGTTTGAATAGGATGTTAGATTTTGGCCTCGCTTACACGTTTCTGGAGTTGGTGTCGAGTTTTCGTGCTGTGTCGAGTCGTGTCGGGCACGTGTACACGCTGTCGTGCACACGCGCGCGCGGGCACTGTGCATGCCCTGCTCATCGAGGGACAGCGCCTAGGACACGACTCCCCGACACGTGAAACTTGACACACATCATGGGGCAACGTCTGTCACCCCATGTGTCAAGTGGCACGAGCCCACGTGGTGTGTCGGACACGCACGAGCTCGTGCATGGGGTTTTGCCTGTGCAGTTCTTCCCTGTTTTCGAGCACTGACACGCACGTTTTGTGTCGCGTACACGCGACTTGGACACGGGGCAGGGTGTCCAATGGATAGCCTAGTCTAGGTCAACCTTGGGACACAACCACGAGGGTTGTGTCGTGTCGTGTCGTGCACACGACTGATGTGAACACGTGCACGAGGGGCAGCTTTCTGTGCACAGGTTCTGTGTGTTTTTTGACTGGACACGTTTGTGTCCACTTTTGTGGACACAAACAAGTTTCATGGCATGTATACATTATGTTTTAATATTACCAACCATTTAATTCCTATTTTAAATCGAATTTCCTTGTTGAATCTTGAATTCCCTGTTTTATTCAAAACTGTGAAGTATCAGTTGTATTGTTCAGTCCAGATTTTCAAAACTGAACTTTGTCATCATTTTCTACCTATTTAACACTGTTAATTTCATGTTGTTAAGTCCCTAACATGTTCATCTATGTATTATCTATTGGTATGACAAAATTGGGCTGATTTTGATGTGATTTGAGTTCAAAATCTAGATGTTCAGCTAGGGGACTGTTATGGGTTTTGTCTAAACCTTTCTTGTATTCTTTGAGAACTGTTAATGTGTTCCTTTAAATATATTTCAACCTGGACATTTGTAAACTGTTCTTTGATCTAAATTGGGAGTTAATTGATGAGTTTGGGCTTATAAACCTGAGAAGCAATACCTGAGATGCCACTGTATTCATTTCCTTCAGTTTTCGAAACCCTGAATTACCTTGCTTGATGTCAATGTTATTCCTGAAACTGATTTCCTAAATGAGGTTTAAATGAATTATCATTAACTGATTTTCCTGTCCATTTTACAATTGTGTTTAGTTCCCATTAAATGATTTGTGTATGTATTGAACTATTGATTCAACAGTGAAATGTGAAATCTGAGAATGAAGAGATAACTAGGTTTACATATTTGATTCAATGTTCTTCTAAAACTGTTTTGAATCTGAGTTTGGGGTTGTGTATAAATCTTTATTGTATACATATATAGCACACTGATTTTCCTCTTAATGTATATGATTCCCTGTTTTCATGCCTATGCATAGCATACTCACTGTTAGCCTAGGTTTCGTCACACTACACACTCCTAGTCACTAACACACCCCTATTCCCTAACACATACACATGCCTCACATGTATCACAACACACTCTAACACAAGCTCACATCACTCTAGCTCTACACACACACTAGTATGTATTCTTCTCTTCCACATGTATAGGTTTATATCTTGAGTTTGTTTCACATATAGGATTCCTATACATGAATGTGTATATATATTAGATATATATGTGGTGTATGTGATACCTTGATAGAGTGTATATATATATTATGTATATGGGTTAGATGGATATGGTTGCTAACTTGGCTTGGCCTGTTGGCCCATGGCCTAGTTTATTAGTCTATGGCTATAGTGATGTTTAGTTAGCTAGTGAGTCTAGTTTTGACTTGTTTAGTCTTATTTAACCTAGAATGGACTAGTTAGCCTAGTGTAGCCTAGTTGACTTAGGTTTGACTTGGTTGACCTAGTTTGACTTCTAGGGTTGACCAGAGTTGACCAAGAGTTGACTTTGGTCTAGATTGACCTAGATTCATGTAGAATGCATTAAATTGCATTATATTATCATTCTGGACTTGTTGTGACTTGTGCTGTTCTATTAGGAGACAGACACCACTCCTCGGACGGTACTTTCATCACGGACTTTCAGATAGCAGGCGAGTACATTCTCTGATCATTTTAGTTTAGGATTATATTCCTGCTTTAGATTATTACATGATGCTGACACGTTGGAAACACGGATTAGTACTATATGGATCTTGTTGTGCGATGTTATCCCCTTTAGCGGATACATCGGGTACTCGTGTTCGTGTACTTTATCGGGAACATCGTGTACTCCTTGTATTTGTTACATTCGTGTACGAAACGTGTGAATCGTGTATAATCATGTTTTCACATGACCTTCGTGTACAATAACATAACGTAGCTGGATCCTTGTGTATTGATTGGGGCGGGGGAGTAGAAGTGGTTAGTTTTCAATCCAGTAAAATACTCGTGTACAAACCTCTGTAGATTACTCGTGTATAACATCGTGCCGTCTACATAACCATCTTGTGCTCTGAATCACTAGCACTGTTAGTTCTATATATTGTAGCTATTTACTTACAGTCTCTCTCTTTTTCATCATATTATTTCTTCAGATCCTGTATCTTACTCTCTAGCATGTTTATTTCCTAACCGGTTATGATTTTGTTGAGATGTACTGTACTCGCTCCGTCTGAGGACCTGTTGAAAATTTTACAGTGAATGAGAGGCTCTGGTGTCTATCCTTGTGCAGCATTAGACATCACTAGGACTTGGACCTGCTAACAGTGGGATACTCTCTAGTTAGGGTTGTCTTACTTTCTGGATCCTGTATTAGACTTGAGATATTCTAAGTTGTATTAATTTTAGACTTAGTTCTGGACTGG